>OX596024.1:32146105-33352019 GCA_951394055.1 Villa cingulata
TATATGTGTGTTGATAAAAGTGAAACGAACAATGTGTATTTGAAAGGATAAAATTATGTATAAAAATGTATAACAAGAATAGAAAAAAGAAAAAAAAAATTAAACATATTCGGATTATCTGTGAGGAAAATAATGAAATGAAATGAGATAAGCATTTTAGATGGTATATTATATGCAACAAATGAAAAAATATATATAACGAAAATTTGTGTTCAAATTTAATGAAAAACTCGCACTATGTAAAATATATTTTTATTTTGCATTCAGTTTCTTCTACACGTATTAATCGCATGTTATGTATGTATATTTTTGATAATCGAAAAAAAAACGAATAAAATGATATTATAATTTATAATTTTTATAAAAATAATGTCATGGAACACGATATAAAAGTTTTAGTACGATATATTAAGTACTAGTTCAAAATTCAAATACATATTCACACAGTTACCTCTTTAGCTCTAGCATTTAAGGATAATTGATTTTTATATGATATTCTTTATTCGAATATATGTGTAAGGATGTCGATATGTATAAATAACAAAAAAAAAAAAAAAATTCGAAAATTTTTGCTTGCCAAAAACAAAAACTCAAATTGAAATGCATGTTTATTCGATTATTTGTATTCTAGTTAAACATTTTTTTTTTCAGTTAACGATATCGTCAAATATGTACAGTATGTATATTACAAATACGAACATATCAAAACATGATAATAATGTATATCAGAAGGTAATGTTACGCTATTACTTGGGCATACATATATACGGATAGAATAAAAGGTACAAATCCAATAAAAGTTAACCTATAAATACTCAAAACATCTGTTTGCTTCTATGAAATTGATTTTTTTTTTTAATTTATTGTTGAAAATATGAATTTCTTTTTCACGTATGTTTTTTTTATTTTATTATAATTTTAATTAAAATATCAAATAAATAAAATTATTTTTCATAAAAAATTCATATTTAATAATATGAAAAAATAATAATAAATTCAATTTTTTTATTCATTTATTTTATTTATTGTTATTCATTTTTTTTTTTGCAGGTGGGTGTTTTGTTTGTTTTCCTCTGACTGAATATAAGCTATAAGCTTTAACAACGGTAAATTTTTTTCAAAATAAATTTCAATTTCATGTGCTTACCATACATTCTACATACATAAACAAGAAAATATTTTTTTTTTTTGACGATATATATTTTAATATACGGTAACGAAAATATTAATTTTTTTTAAAAAAAATATTCGTTTTTATTCGGAAATAATATAAAAAAAAATGAAATACTCGTAAAAAGAAAAAAATAATAATTTTGTTGGGTTAAATAAAATTTATTGCATCTTATTAATATTTAATATTTTCAAAATAAAAAACTTTCTCTCAGGTGTATGAGATGTATCTGCTTCGTAATGAATTCAATTTTTCTTTATTTTTCTTTTTTTTGAATTGAACTAAAGAAAAAAAATTCGTAATGTAATGAAAATAAAATACACAAAAATTGTTTATTCAAAAAGGAAACTCAAAGACGAAAACAAAAAAAAAATGGACATTGTCAAACACATCAAGCTTAACGATACGAAATTACATATTTTAGAATCCATCACTAGAAAATTCAAACAAAACAAATGAATGAAAAATTTTTGAAAATAATTTTCTCTTTTTTTCAAGAAATTTATTTTATTTTTAGTTTTTTTGTATTTTCAATAGATAAATATTTTTACGCATCTATCTATCACAAGAGATATTCTTTTATAATACATAATAAAAAAAATATATTTTTTATATTTCCTAACACATACAAGTGGGTATCATCAGCTAAGAGGTTTATATTTGTATTGTCGTATCTCGTTTTGTTTATTGAGAAATTTTTCCTGGTTTTTTTTCTCATTTTTATTTTCATATCTTTTTTTTTTTTTTTGGTTGCCTGTCTTTCGGTTTTATTGATCTTTGATAAATTTTCATGTTTTTTAGAGATTGTATAACTTATAACAACATTCAAAATTGATAGTATCTATATTGAAATGTGTAATCAAATATGAGTTTTTACTAAGTATTTGCATTTTCATTGATTCATTCACTGCTTTTATTGATCTCACGATAGCAATAGTAATATCATACTGTGGATCATGGAAATCTATTAAGAAATATTATTGATACATATATTTATATACTTAGATATGCATAGACAAAATTTATAGATAGAAAAAATTTTCTTTCACGATTATATATAGATATTGATGAATTCATATAAATAGAAACACTTGTAATATTGATCGTAATGTTATGTATGTATGTATTATTTGGTTAAATAATTTCGACCATCTGTTATATTTCAATTTAATTTTATTTCAATTTTTATTTATTTTGTATTTTATTTTTTATTCAAATGTGAAATTTTCAAAGTGATAATTTGATTTTGAACATATTACATACACAAATGAGTAATTAAATTATTTCCAAGTAATTTCTACATTTAAAATCAAATATAAAATGATATTGTATTGAATTACATAAATATATGTATTTAATACGTGCATCCAATGTCATGTAAGATATCTCTTTTATTATTAGTTTCGTTTCATTTCTCATTACGAAATAATTAACGTGGCATAGTTGCAAATAAGTACAATATTGAATGTCAAGTTTATCATTCCTGTGTACGGAGATGTCTTGCATTCATTTATGTGCTTCAACCTTCAAATGAAATACTACATATTATCAGGATACAATAATACTAACAACGTTCTGTGTTGTTAAATAAATTATTCATTAAACAGAGAATTTACTCTTATGTTCATATATATTCTCATGTATAATCTCATGTATAACCATAACAACTACATTTATCTTCAGTTTGAAATTGTTTGAGGACAAGATTATCCTTCTAATGCATGCATAAACGTAAAAGAAATGAAAAACATAAAATTCATTCAAATGATTTATCTCACTGATTAACTAAATTTAAAAACAAAAATTTTTTTTCTTTAAAAAAAAAGACCAATTTAGAATAATATATTAGATAATTATATACTATATGTCAAAGAAACTTAGTCTTCTTTCGAAAGGTTTTTAAATGATTATTTTTTTTAAAGAAGAAATATAGAGAAAAATAGAGACAAAAAATAAATTTAAATGAATGACTTTTTTCGAGAAATGATTAATTATTTTAAATTTTTTTGCTATTTTATGTAAAATATACTTTTAATTACATATCAGAAAACCGGATAGCCTTTTGAAATGTATATGTACGTATTTATATACATAGCTGCAATTTATTATTCAAGAATATAAGAAAAAAATTTAATGTAAATTTTAAAATTATACATATATCCTTTTCAAATGTTGTTAATGTAAATATATAATTATTTTTTTTTATTCTATTTTTGTTTAGTAAATAATTAAATTGTAAAATTTTTTTTTTACTTTTATGTATTCAGAGGATATCATTATATCCTCATCTACACTGGTTTAAGAATTTAATATTTTTAATTTATTTCTCCTAACATACACAAATTTTAGACAAGTCTGCATCTGTTTATTTTAAAAGCTTTTACACATAAAATCAAACATCAAGAATAAATTAGCGCTTTTTTTATTCATTCTTTTATTTATTTTTACTTATTTTTTTATTTTTGTTTTTTTGCTTATTGCAAAAAATTTAATAAAAATAAATTTTCTGTCTTTATGCTCGTATCATCGTCTTTATGCTGTATCACATAATATTGTCAGACATGTATTCACATTATACGTATGTGTATGTACGTAAATATACTACAAATATACACATTTTTTTATGTACCCATATTTTGACATTTGATTTTTTTTAAAAATGATATTTTCTTTTCTTAGTAACAGTAACAGCCTTTGAATATGCTTTAATTTACTTTAACAACTCATCAACTTTTTAAACTTTAACTTACAATAATTTTATCGAAATGATGTTATATCATGAGTATTTGTATTAGGATTAGGGAGCATGAAACATTTACATACATAATATACCCGTAATAGAACGTAGGCAGTATAGGACGCAAGTATGAGAATAGAATTTTTATTTTTAGTACAGATTAAAGCTGCTATATACAGATGAATGAATATTGTTGATACAAAAATAAAATATTTCAAACAGATTGATTGACAAATGTCTGATTTTACTTTCGATTTTCTTTTTGAAAAGAAGAAAGTGATATTTCTTTTCTTTTCTTTTCTTATATTAAAGAACGATTAAATGTAAAGAAAAAAATTATTTCAAATATTAATTTCGTATTATACTTATTTTTTTTTTAAACATTAGTTTTTTTTATTTCGTTGCTTTAAGCAACATAGTTACTTGAAAAATTTCGAGTTTAAATTATTTTATTTTTAAAACATAACATTTATGTAAAGGATAAGAATAAATTTTTGTTTAAATTGTCTAAGGTATTTTTAGTAAAATATATGAAAAAGGCAATTAAAGTCAGTCATCTTAACAAAAAAAGAATGCTTCTATGACGATAAAATAAATTGAGCGTAAGAATGAAAAGACAAAATGGCAACAAGAGAATAAGTTAAGTGAAGGATATTTTTTTTTTTTTTTAAAAAAAGGAAGGACATAAATACGACTATTTTTTTGGATATAATTCTACATTTTAGTTTTATATAAGTATTTTTGGTTTTATTTCAGTTTTGTTGAATGAACTGTATAGAATTTCGTAAGATTAATAAGAAAATTACTTACAAGTATGCATTTAGACAGTATAGTTGAGTTGGTTTAATTTATTATATTTTATTTTTATATGAAATGGACATTTATTTTTTGTCAAAATGAAAGATTTGTTATATCTTTATCTACTATTATTTTTGTGTAGTACTTATATTCTTCAAATATCTTTCATATTATTTAAGACAAGATAAAATTACTATACAAAGTTAAAAAGGAAAAAATTATTCCTGGAAGGATTTGCAATTAACATGAACAATTTGAAATAAGAAAAAAAACAATTTTGTTTTTGCTTTATTTTAATCTTCCTCCGATTACATAATGTTTCACTTTCAGAAAATTATGTTTATTTTTAGAAAATTTTTTTGGGTACCGAAATTTTTTGTTAAACATAAAGGTTAGCTTTTTTCTTCTTAGAAATCCTTTTCAGATATGTATTTTTTTTTTATTTTGTAATGCCTAAAAAATTTGCTTGTAATCTTTTTTTGTTTAAAGGAGTGGTATGAAGCGATTTGTATATCCACGGTCGGTGTGGTGTGTACATATTTAGAATTATCTTGAAAAATCGTATGAAAAGAGCACGAGTTATGAGTATATGTATAGATACATAAGTAGAAGTATAATTTTATACACATTTATATAATCTGTATACATACATAAATTCTATATTAATTTCAATATCAATTAAGTATAATTTCAAATATATTTTCATAATTAACTTTTAATCAATTTAATAGCATACATATCTATGCGAGTATATACGAGTAATACAAGTGTGCATGCATATAAGTGTAGTGTGTGTTCAAAATTGTATTTAATGTGCCGAAAGTATATTTTCATCAAATTATATGGTGTAAATTTCGATTATAACTTTAATCGAAAATTACTAATAAAATAATCAAATTATATCTTTAAAAGTTTTTTTTTCTCTTTACATTACATGTAAAAGATAAAGTTTTGAATAATTAATATCATATTACATTAAATTTTTATCGCATGTACAAGTATAAAATGTACGAGTGTATAGAGAAGAGTTTTATTTTTATTTTTCTATTTTTTGTAGTTGAAGTAAATTTATTAGGTTATCTATACAGAATAAGTTTGCACATAATGATTGTATCTGCTATCATTTTCAATATTTTCACACCATAATCTGTTCAAAAGAATATTCTTCTAGAGATAGTATACATGCTACATAGATGCCACACTGATGTATGTACGAGTATATTGCACATAGGTAAATATTCATTTACGAGTACATTATGTGTGCATATACATAAGGTGCAATATGACTAAAAGTTTGTATGTATACCGTGCTCTTATTTGATGCAATAATTTTTTTTTTATTTTTAATATTTTATTTTCAATGGACCGATTAATGATAGAGTAGATATAATACGTAATTGATGTGTGGAAAATATTATATTAATGGCTTTAAACATGTACGGTATACAGAAATAAAGGAAAATGATATACATTATTAAATACTTTCAGTATCTAGTTCATGTATTAGATAAAAGTTTTCACCATAAACATATTACAAAAAAAAAATTTTCATATGGGATATAATATTTTAATGTAACATACATTATATCCTCGTACAACCATTATTATTTTACATACATATATACATACCCGGTTCATCTATAGATTGAAATGGTTCTTTAAAACCGGGCGATAAATTCGGGGGAGCGAAATAGTATAGAATGAAAGTCACAAATCCGTTTTTAGGGAAATGTGTAAACAAAAACAATCGATAAATGTTTTGACCTATATTTTCATTTGTAAACAAACATGGTCATTAAACTCTCGAGTAAGATAAATATATGAAAAATTGAAAGATACTTGAATATTAGTTTTTCTGCTCCTTTTCTTTTGTAAGTTATGTATTGCACGCTAAAAAAAACATTCAAATTGGAATTTTGTGTTGTTAGAATAAAAAGAAATCAAATTAAAGTTGGAAATAGTAAAGTTTCAATCTAGAGGGCGAAAAGTTTAGAAGTGCACTGGGCGCTCAATAGGCTAAAACTTCCCTGCATATTTTTATACGTAATTTGTGTAGTTAAGATGATATTTATATGCAGTATAAATTTTTTACATGACAGCTTTATGCAAGTGTATAAGTATAAGTTCATAATACTCGTATGTAATGTTTTTCTGATATTACATTTACTAATACATACATAGTATAATAATTCATTGTTCTATTATGATTATCATTAGGTAATAAATTTATGTATACGAATATGTGCAATAAATATATCGTATATGAGTAGTATCTAGATTAATTATCATCAATCAGGTTATCCTTAATTTGAATGTAACATTGTATGATTATTTCAAATCACAACAAACTGTTAAATAGCATGAAATACTAAATACATTTTTACCTTATCATATTATTATACTAGTACATTTTACTATATGTATGTCTATACTAAAAAATAGTATACTAATAATGTACGTTAACAGGACGCATAGAATATGCAGATGAAATGGATCATTATAATCAATAATAATTTCAACACCAATAATATAAATTACATCTAATATCGAATAGTTAATTTTACTGTTAAATTATTATTTGCGCAATAATTGTTATGAAATTGTTAACATTATGTAAAATATAACATATAGTCTGTAATTTGAATCTACTAGTATATATGTAGGTAATATGGAATGATATTCACTTAAATTAATATGAATAATATAGCCAGTATATTTTAATTATAATGAATTATAATGTATTTGAATGGACAAAATTTACATTTGATAAATTAATTTCGTTCCATTATTAAATAAAGACATGTACGTGTAGGTATTTGAATATATGTCTATATGTATGTATATACATATATCCTGTAAAATTAAATTATGAATAAATAATTATTTATTAACAATATTACATTATTTATTTATCAATATAGAAAGACAATTAATTGAAAATGATTTTTATGAAAAAAGAATAAAAGAGGAAAAAGAAAATTTGGAGAGAAAATTAAAAACACTGAAATTATTTTTGGAACTATTAAAAACATTCAAGAAAATATACTGTCACACAATATATCATAAATTATAAATATATCAAATACAAGTAAGTAGGTATTTATGTATTTTACATGTGTCCTTAAATTATAATAAATATTATTATTTGTTATGTATTCACTATTCATTTAAATTATCTATTATTATACGTTTTATTTCTTGGAAATAGTAACATAAATGTACACAAAAAAAAAAAACAAATTTATATATGCATGTGCATGTATTTTGTTATTATTGTTCCGTATTATATTACATTATATAAGAGGATTTGTACAATTGTCAAAAACATTAACGAAAATATAATAAGTACAAGGATCGTTTGTTTTTATTCAATTATTATCTCGCACAATATAATAGAAAAGAAAATTTATATTATAATTACACATACGTATTATATACATTAGACACTCACACTCGCAAGTACGCAGTATATCTAAATCATTATCATGTAGTAAGTTTTTACATACATACATAATAAACTGAGAATAATGTAAGTATATACATATATATTTTTTATTTAATTCTGCACATGACATTTTTGTCTTTTACACCATGTGATATCCTTTTGTACGAACATATATGTAATATTTTATTTACTTGTATATATCTATGTATGCATGTGAGTTTCATTTTTCTTTCATAAACTAATTGATAATATGTATTTTTGTACATATGCACATATTTTCATAGATCTTACGTTCATGTGTGTAGGGAAGTATATACTTTTTATTTGGATTTAATGTCACGTCGTAGCTTAAATTTAATTCTCTTCAAGATACATTTATTTTTCTTTATAATCGAGTATGCAGCAGTATATGTATGTACATATGTACACATTACATGATGTATAATAAACGATTATAGAAGAATATACTCGTATATATAAACTGCTCCAAATGTTTTCAGTGTTTTCATTTCATTACATTATTAGATATTCGTACATATAGCACCTATTTTGCTTGTTTATTGTTCTTTTTCAGTTTTCATTTGTTTATTTTAATTTGCAAAAAAAAAATATATTTATGCATGTATGTTACGTATTATATGATAAAAATGTTTATAATGTATAAGCACAGGAAAAACTTTAAAAATTACATAATAAAAGGAATTATAATAAAGCGATAAATTTGAATTTTTCATGTATGAATTTATATTATATCGGGTGAGTAATATACATATTAATATATATTTATGTACATATGTGTGTTTATTATAATGTAGATAATGTAAGTATGTTTACACATTATAAAATGTTATGTGTGTTATTTGCACACATTTTCACATAAGTAGATTAAATTTTATAAGCAAATACTTAGAATTAAATATCAAACCATACTCATATTCGTTTACATATACATAGATAGATAGATACATAGGTATAAGTATAGATAAATTTATACATAATAATAAGTAAGAATACACACATAATTTAATCGATTTGATTTTAATCCTCAATGAAAGCAGTGCATTATTAAAGCAAAATTTATGAGTTTTCTTAATCATTTTTGTCTTTTCATTTTCATTTTTATTTTATATTTATATGTATTTTTATTTATTTATTTATATTTTATGTGTTTGTTTGTGAAAATTCTATAACATTTCTTTTATCTCTCGCACTCAAGTAATAAATATTGAATTTAAAAAAAATAAAATAAAAAATAAAATCAAAAATGATATTACAAGATTATTATCAGATTGATATAGGTACAATAATAATAATAAAAATAACAGTAGAAATAATAAAAATGGGGAGACATAAAAGTTATAAATTTTAATAACGAAACATGAGTTTGCCATTTATATACATGAGTGTATCATTTTAAAATAATAAGAAATAAGATTAAGATTCACGCGTATATACGAATAATAATTATCCTTGAAAATTGCCAAAATATGAATACACGTTGTTATAATATATGTATTTAAGAGTAATGGCACATTTTTATGAATAGGGTGATAAATTTTTAGTTTATCAGCGACGAAAAATTTTTTACTTAAAAAAGGGGTTGTTTTATTTTTACCATTCACAAACCACATAAATATTCGATTATGAAAGAAGAAAAAAAATGTAAACACAGCACTAAATTATCGTTTACATCCAGCAAATTATTAAAAAAAAAAAAAAAATGAGAATTAAAAATTTCCATTTTAATAAAGTTTACTTTTGATTTTCATTATTTCTGTATTTTGTAAGATTATAATTTATCAAAAATTTATAATTATAATGTCTTATTCTGAAGATTTTGACGATAAATAATTACAATAATCTTGAAAATTTTTCTTTTTATTTTTCGCATGCCATATAAATAAAAAAATATATATCCTTAATAAAGGTACTTTACATATTTTAACCACAATAATATTGTTTGAAGTCAACCAGAGTATTTTCAAAAGTTTTTCAAACATTCTTCATTTGTGGGTAGGTATAGGTATATGTAAATATTAAGAAAACGAAATATTTATCAATGCAATAAAATATTTATGTACTTCAAACATAGTAAAGTAATAAATCTAAAACAAAACAGTTAATGACATAAACTTTATAAATTATGTACCTACACATATGACTTATACATCAGGGCTGGATTAAGCTTTAATCAAAATAAGCATTTTACCTAGAGCATCGAGGAAAATTGATGCGTCATAATTTTTTCATATAATATGTACAAACATTTGTACGTAAGTTGTTTTTCAAATTCATTTTTCTATGATATTTATGAATACATTTGATATTTTTTTTTCCATTCTACTTCAGAAAATATCCTTGCAATGTTCAGAAATATTTATGGCTCGTCTATAACGATTTACATCGTATACAGCACAAAAAATCTAACTAGAACTATGAAAATTTCGTTGAGTGTTGAATGTAATTTCGATTTTCGATTTCTCATTACATACACTTACTGCTTCTTTTCAAAGTCAACCCTCTTACAGGGCATAATTCCTGTGGAAAGCATCTCGCTACCATAGGAGTCATCAGTGATGCACTGTGTGCTTCTTGCGGAGAGGAGGAGGATACCATGGAACACTTCTTGTGTGAGTGCCTGGCCTTCTCCTCTATTAGAATGCGCATTTTTGGCACTGATGTCATGTCATTATAAGTGTCATTAGACCCGAACAAGTTGGGCCTGAAAGTCGAGTGGAACTCCTTCGTTATCTGAGAGCAACGAAGAAGTTTGACTAGACGGGGGCTTCAAATACAATGGACAGCGTTATGTCTGAGTGCTCTAGGTTTCATACCTCCCCCTTAACAAACAGCAACTTTATAACAGCAACTGTTTTATAAAATTAATATTTGAAGCTGTAATAAATACTTGAGTATAACAATATATCGTTCAGGCAAAGTGATAATTAACCTAATTTCGTTAAGTTGACTATAAAGTAATAATTTGTGTATGGTTTTTTCTTTAAACACGAAAAATAATAAAAAAAATGTGTATGCAATTGTAAGTGTTAAATTACATTATTTAGCATTTTTGTAAGTACGAGTATACGCCTACATAAATACACATGATGGGTGGGTATATTTTCTTTCGTTGAAATACAAAGATGGTGGTGGTGATAATTTTTTCATGAATGTGAAATGAACTTGCAAAAATGACAATGAAAATATACAAAACTGAATAGTTTTATACATTAGTTGTAGTAGTAGTAGTAGTAGAGTATATGTAGTAGCAGTCTAATTATATGGTGTCTGTCTGTGCCTATGTATACGCAACTATATGCGTAATTGATTGCAACGATTTACGACAATGATATGTTGAAGAAAAAAAAAAATTATGGAAAATGTATGAATGAAATTATTATAATTTTTTTAAATATTTCACTTATTTGTATATTTGGCTGTAATTTTATTGTTGATATTTCTGTGAAAATGAAAATTGAAAATTGAAATTTGAAATCTATTCGTGAACATTATAAATTTTTTCTTATGAAAAAAGTGAAAAATGAAATTGATTCACAAAAATGAATATTTTGTATTTGTTTTGTTTATTATTTTTAATTCAATTAATAATATATTCATATATTTTTTGATTTATTGTGAATTTTTGAGTGAATGAGAAAACAATTATGTATAGGTGCTAATAAAGCATACAAAATATAAGCGAACAGAACACAGTGTCAACTTTTTCTTTTTAGTTTTTTTTTTTATTTTAATTTTTTGAATTTTTGTTTTTTCAACATTTTATTTATAAATTTATATTTTATTTTGAATTTTAATTATTATTTGCTTTAATTGTGATTTAAGTAAAAAACATTTCTCTTTGTGAACTGTGTTGTTTTCTTTTTTTTTAATTGTAATTTACAAATGAAGAAAAATTAAAAAAAATTTATCATTTTTGTTCCATTTATATTTTATTTAATTATTTCTATTTTTTTTTTTAATTATTAGTTATAGAACATCAATCTAATTAGATAAACACTCATTATAATTACTAAGAAAAAAAAAACAACAACAACAAAATATACTTAAACAATTTGTTTGTTGTTAATATTTTTGAATTATGTACTTACAAAATTCAGCCATGTTTTTTTGTTTTTCGTTATACAGAGTTAATTTTGATCGATAAAATTTTAAGTTGAGAATTAGCGAAAAAACAAAATATTTTTTTCGTTTTTTTTTTGTTTTGTTTTTGTTTTAAGTAAACGTAATTTATTTATTTTTTTTTTATGTATTTATTTTATAAAATTTACATTTTCAAGTACACCATACATTTTTGTTGGTTGTACAATACAACAATATTACATTGTGAAAATTGAAAATTTCAGTTCATTTCAATTCAAATTCAATTTTAGTTTTTTTGTATAAATGTATTTAAATTTTTTTTTGATGTGTGTATATATATGGAGTTTATATTCAATTTATTGCACACAGGAAAAAAAAAAGTACAAAATAAATAAAATAACATATGTATATAGTATAGGTAAATAAATAAGTATATGTATGTTCATTGATTTTATACATTTTTTTTTTATTATTAATTTCAATTTTTAATTCCATTTATTGTTGATTCATTCGTTAGCGTAGAATTGAAAGAAAGAAAAAAAAAATTATAAAACAGGAAAATATTTTTTTTGTACATAATATTTTGTATTTTGTATTTTAACATTCAAACAAATTAATACGAATTCATATATAGTACGAGAGTATAGATGAATGCATATAAATATTATAAAGTAAAAAGGTTATTTTATGTTTTTGTATTGTTTAAAGCCATAGCGCACATAATATAAACAAAAAATTTATACAGGATTAACACATAAAAGCCGTATATACGAGTTGTATATTATAATGTATAATATGTTTAAATATGTAGCACACAACATATGATAGTAATTATATAAAGTAAATAATGTATATAGATAAAAAATTTACAAAATACATAGATTATTTTTTTTTTTTTTTCAAAAATTCATAAATATTTTTAGTTAGGATTTTTTTTTTCAATCATTTTTATCGTCATTTTATTAAATTACCGGTAATATTCAAAATATTTTTTTTAATTATATACAATTTTAATTTTATTATCATTTTGTTACGTATTTTAATTATTTAAATAAAATAATAAAAATAATAAAAAAACGGACGAATTATATTTTCATTTAATTAAAATTTGCAGTTTTTTTATTTCATAATATTTGTATGAATAATATAAATTTTTTTTTTATTAATTTATTAATCAATTTCATTTTATATTTTTCATTTTATTTTATATATATCACATTCATTTAAAAATAATGAATAATTTTTATGTTTTGTACACACAAATTTCCGAATTATTATTATGTATTATTATTTTTATTATATTCATTATCATTTATTTTTCACACATATTCATTTATTGGTATTTATTTATTTTTTTTTTCCAATTCGTCATCGTAAATTTTTTTATTGAATCATTTTTAATTTGATATTTTATTTGAATTTCAAAAATTTATTTTTATTTTATATTTTATCATTTAATTTTAATTAAAAATTTCATGATTTATCATCGGAATCAATCACATAATAATTTCGTTGCGCATATGTGATGAGAATAACGCACAAAAGAAAGAATAGAAAAATAAAACATTTTTTTTTTGTTTTTGATTTAAATTTAAGAAAATTTTCTTCCTTAGATAAAACAAAAAATTATTTTTAATTGATTTTCAATTTTTGTAGACTAACAAAAAATGAATTAAAAATATAACAAATAACAAAAATTTTATTTCAATTTCACTTTGAAATAATCACGACAAAAAAAAAAATAAAATAAACAAAAGGATTCAAATATTTGAATTAGATTTAGAACTGCATTTTCATAGAACAAACACACTATGTTCGTTAAGAATTTATTCAATCAATTAAATTCAAAATGAAAATTTAATTTAATCAGAAATAATTTATAAGCAAAGTATGTACACGTACACAAAAATTCATGTATATCTTCATAGTTTTATCTTTACGGAATATCAGAAATAATGAAAGAAAAAAAAATTATTTTCAGGAGATATATTAAACACTGCACTTGATGAACGATGCTTCTTTTAAAAAATTAATTAATTTGTTTCTGAAGCTTCTTTAGTTACGATCAAAATAACCTCAATTTCATTCAGGAAAGTGTAAATGTTAACTATGAATAGAGAAAACTAATAAAAAGTTTGTAAAAAAGTTCAAAATGAAAAAAAAAGGAAATAAACATAAAGTTTGTATACTGGTATCGTACTTATAGAGTTAGTTATCAAGAATATTGAGTGCCTAATTACTTGAATAGGTTTCATCATAGATACAGATAGACAGGCATCAGAAATTTATAAGTATCTCATCTAGAATGGTTATAGGAATTCAATTATTATACATCAACGATTTAATTAAATATAAATACTGTACTTCTTTGCATTTGGTATACATTCATAGATGTGTTAGTAAAATTTTATATCATTGATGAGTATTTTTAAAAGCTTTAGCAATTATTTGAATGCTTGAATGGAATGTTATCTTGTTATTTAAATTTTTAATTCAATGTCAATATAGATATATTTGTATACATACACTATTAAATAATATGTGCACACATGTTAATGCGTTATGGTAATTATGTAAATTTTTGCAATCATTATTATTATTATAAAGTTTTATCAAAATCTATTCAAATGTATTTATATTTTTGTTCATATATTAATGTAAATAATAAAGGATATTTACAAGGATTTTTTTTTTCAAAAAAAAATAATTTTATTTAGATTATCTTTTTGTAGAAAACTATATAATAGTACATCAGTATAATGAAAATGCAATTCTAAATTAAATTTTCTATAACTAATAATATTAAAACAAAATGAAAAATGATAATTTAAAAAGAAAAAAAAATTCCAATTTTATTTATTTCATCTTCAGGTTAAAAAAATTGGACTTTTATTAATTCAAAACTGGATAACTTTTTTATCTTTTATGTATTCTTACTATATTTCACACTACTCATAATACTCATGGATATAGCTATAAATTCTACAAAATCTTATTTAAAACTTATTTGAAAATAAAACAATTAAATGAAAAAAAATAAATAAATAAATTGATTGAAAAATTACATAAAAAATTTTAAAAAATAATTGAAATGTAATTGAGTTTTCAAAAGTATAAATCTGTTCTATATAAGTTAAGTAATTTTTGTAAAAAAATTTTCCAACTTTATGTAAGACTTCAAAACATCACTTCTGAGGCAGGGTGAATATTGTCTTTGGATAAATTGAAAAAAATATTAAAAAATTAAATTAAAATTATTCAAAAATAAAATATTTAAAAAAGCATTGGGAATAAATTCTAATTTTAATAGCTTTTAAAAAAAAATATTTTTTGTTCCATGGAATCGAATTGATTTCAATAATTACAATAAAATAATAAATTTTAATTATATTATATATTACTTTTTATGTTATATATTTTTATATACAGGAATAGGATATACTTATAGATTTATAAAAAGTTTCAAATTATATTTTAATTAATTTAATAATGAAATAATAAATTTATATATTATTATTATTATTTTATATATTATATAGAAGGCATACAATATTCGTATATAATTATGTAGAAGCAATATAGAAAATATAGAAAATAAAGACATCATGACTCTCATTTTTTACAAATAAACAAAAAAAAATTTTTTATTTCTTAAAAAAAAAAAATAATAATAAATAATAAAATTTTTTGTTAAAGGATCACAAAAAAAAATTTACCTCCAACCATTTGTGGTTGACCCAAATTAACATAAAATAGCACATCTTTTTCATAACTTCCTTCTTCAAGTATACACAGTGTTATAGTTTGTCTGAAAAAAAAAAACAGTAAAACAAAGAAAACAGAGAAATAAATATAAAATAAGATGATAATATTATTTTAATAATACAATATAAACAAACAAACAAATAAAAATAATAAATTTTAATAAATTTTTAAAATTGAATAATTATTTTAACAAAAAACCAAAGAAAACATTTCAAATAATAATATGTAATCAGTATATAAAGTAAAATATCCTTATTTATTTCAATGAATTTTCAAACCTTTTTTACTTTTTTTTTGTTATAATTTTTGTTTTGTTTTCTTTTTGTTTTGTAATTTTTAAATGAAAGTTAAATACAATTATATTAAAACAAAACAATAAAATGAAAAAAAATATTCATTATTATCAGAAAAATTAATTTTTATTCATTTATTTGAAAATTTATTATTTATTTATTTTTATTTGAATTAGGTATATTTAGTTTTTTTTTTTTCAAAATTTAATAAACATTTTTTATAAATTTTGTAGTATCCTGCTGCTATTTTTATTTTATATTAAAGAGGAACAATTTTCTTTATAAATCCAGAAAGAAATTATTATAAAAATTTCAATAAATATTGACGAAACACGCGTAAACAAATTCCCAGGGTAATTGTATCTGCAAAACATTAACGAAAATTTAGATGAGAATTATTTTTAATCCATCATTTTAAGTGCCTATTCGAATATTTAAGGATTTCATACCTCAGAAATGAAATCATCTATTATATACCGCATATAAAAAATCCAAAAATTTCATTATTTATATATTTTCAATATTATATTCTCAAACATTTATCAGTATTTTATTCTCAAACAAATATCTTTTGTGTGTAAGATGTATAGATATATACTTTTTTTTATAATTATTTCTTTGCTGTGAAATTTATGGTATACAAGTACATACTTATACTCGTACATAAATTGTATCATTTTATAAGGAAAAAAAGGAATCTACAAGATATGTAAGAGTTCAAGTCAAATTCGAACAAAAATTTTATTTCAAAAAATTTTACACATTTTTTTTTATATATTCACAACGATTACATGTATGTATGTATACTCGTATATGTATGTATAATTGTGTACTTTGAAAAGAAAAAAGAAAAAATTCACAGATGAGAGAATCTTTAAAAGAAAATTTATTTATAATTTTTTTTTTATTATTCATTTCAATTTTGATTTCAGATCCTTGTTATTGTAAAAATACTCGTACATTTTCTGTATGATGATTATTCGATCGGAATAAAAAAAATAAAGCTTTGTGAATATCAAAAATGTCAGATACAAAATTTTTTCAAATTTTCTATACAAATAAATGAATTTTACGAATTTTATATACTACCAACAAATTGTATAAGAACATTATGTACATTGTTATTTGTTAATCCATTTGCCAAATAAATAATTAAATAATATTTTGTATGTATGTGTATGTATGTACAGATATGTTATGTACTTACAAACGTATAAAATTCTGAATGTATATATTTCTTCTTATTCTTTTTTTTTGTCTAAGATGTTAGTACCATACAGACATGTATTATCTGAGATATACATATATATATAAATTGTATATATTTGAAACTTTCTACAAATTGAAAGAAAAAGAAAAATTACCACAAAATAAAGGAAGACATGTACAAGACAAATTATTTTTTGTGTCTATCCCTTCATCACAATTAGAGTATAATATAATATTGTCTAATTTCATTAATTCGTAATAATACTTAATACACTCTTTTCAATTTAGGTATCTTCCACATCAAGAGTGTAGGGTATATTAATTATTCATTTGTAATATAACAAAAGAATATTCTTACATTAAGTTATATACTTTCATTGAAAAACTTTGTTGTAATGACGTTATGAATATTATATGTATAGCATTTTCACTTTAAATTCAACTTTTTCCAACTTAAATTAAACTTTTTCCAAGTACATACAAATATAAATCAAAATAAGACAGTACAATCACTGAATGAATACTTTAAAATACTAAAATGTTTGTTTTGGTAGCTATATCCATTACTAATTTTAGATTTAATTTTAACGATATATGTAAAAATCAATATGTAGATAATTATTGATATACCTACATTTGCACAGTATTTGAGAACTTATATCCTTTTCGGTTCGAATCTTTTGGGCCCAAATGCCGGCTTCAATTCCTTCGTTACTTGAGAGCGACGAAGAAGTTTGCTGAGATGGGATTCTTCAAGTAAAATAGACAGGGCTCGCCTGAGTGTACAGGTTCACGAATAATCGTTCTCCTACATCATAAACGACAATAACAACAACAACAGTATATAAGACAGATGTAATGTGCAAAGTGTATACCAAAGTAAACTGTATAGCATACCTACATACATAACTATATAGATATATTAATATATGAGCTTTGAATATTATTAGTTCAATTCAAATTTATTTTCATTTATATTCACCTCATACAATCCAATTTATCGCATAACAGTCTATTGCTTGATTATACTTCAATTTTCCTATTTATTCATAAAAGAAAAATTAATTTCGGTATACATATTAAATACCAAATAATATGTTGGTGCTGATGATTACGAAGTAGATCTAAGTTTTCAATTAATTGTTTTACGATTTATGAAGTGGCACAGACTAAATTCAATGTCAATTTTGATAGAAAATTCGAAAAATGTGAAGGATATCTATTGATCTGAGTACAAAAAAATTATAGCTTTTGTTGGAAAATAAATATTAGGATTTCACTCAGACTATTTTCGAATAAATCGACACTCAGAATATGGTTGATGTTTATTTGTCTTACTTTTATGTAAAAATAAAAATATATGCATGTATAGTATTTAATGAAGAATTTTCTTTGAATATATGTATGTATAATGTA
Organism: Villa cingulata; assembly: GCA_951394055.1. NCBI lineage: Eukaryota > Metazoa > Arthropoda > Insecta > Diptera > Bombyliidae > Villa > Villa cingulata. Next base: position 32,165,041 of record OX596024.1, read on the forward strand.
CTACAAGTATTTGCATACTTCAAAGTTGAGAATGAAATGTACACAAAATACTTTTGCATTTCCAAACGATTCATTCATTCGTATTACATCGAAACGTATGTACATATGTATATGCATTTGAATTAATTTCGATAGAAATTTTCATTTCTACTACATCATATCATATGTAGATTATCAGATTATTAGATATGGTGTATATTTCTTTGTATTACTGGGTATGAAATAAATTCACACAGTACCAAATATTTTCATGTCCGAAAAAAACTCAATTTAACTTTGAAAATCTATGAGTATATGTACTATACGTATTGAGTACAGAAAAAAAAAATTCCTGCTCTTGGTTCTTTTCGCATTTTTCCTTCTTTAATATTTCACGTTTAAATGAAATAATGTATAAAATGAAAAATTTATAATAATGTACGAGTATACATTATGTGCTATGGATATGTGTTGCATAAATAAAAACTGTAATATTGATCACGAATGTAGTTGAACGAACATTAAAATTAAAAAAAAAAAAACCGTAAAACTGGTAAGTATAAAAAGGTGCGAGATGAAAATATTCTTTAAAAGGTTTTATATCTTTTGATTATTTTTATGTTTATGATGTGTTTTTTATGCTGATAATGTGTACATTAGCACACAAAATACAAGCATTTTTTAAAGATTCTTTTAAGGATATAGTATAGTATGTATGTAATGCTGCAAGTGTAGTTTTATTTCTGCTTTAAGGCATTTCTCATCAAAATATTTTCTGCACATAATATAAGTACAGAATGTAAATATCGTAAAGTTTTGTTTTAAAAACCAAAACAGATGCACAATATAAGTATCATATGTAACGTACTTACATGTACTTTACTTCAACGATTATTGAAAATTTAAAGTGTATCAAGATTTTATCCTTGCACATAAACATTATTGATGAATACTTTTTCCTTTATTTTGATCTAACGTATACATAATATATATAAATTCTTCTTAATGTTCGCTTTTATAGTAAAAATTGCAATACAAGATAATTTCAAATGTAATTACAAAAAATCAAATGTACGTGATTTTAGATTCTAAAAAGAATTTAACTGAAAATAAATTATCCTGCTATGTACTAACGAGTGTATGAAAATGTGCATATAAGTACATGTATATTATAAGCATTTTTATTCTACTTTAACCTGAGTACGATTTATTGAATTAATGTGGATGTAAGAGTAATATTTCTAATGTTCTTAAAATGAACGGAATCACTTTATTCAATGTAATAATGTAAGATATATGTACATTTATATGCATAATCCATCAGTATAAAAGCAAAAAATTTTATTTTCTTTAACAAAAAATATAACTTTTGAAGTTTGTATCCTGTATCCATTATTATTGATTATTTCATATAATTTTTCAATTTATTTCTTTCTTTTTCATTGTTTTTATTTTCAATTCGCAAATGTAAATTTATTTGACATTTTGAATTTGAAATTGTTAAACTCAAAGATTAAACATTTTTCTGATCGAATAAATCATTGACATGGGTATAGTATTATGATTCAAAAAAAAAAATTTTTTTTTTATAGTTATCTTGAAATTGACATGTCGAATGAATAATGAAAAATAATCGTACCTTTAATATATTTCTATACACATAAACGCGTACATAATATATGAAATGAATGTATCTACAAAATATCAGTACTACATATCAGATTCTTGGAAAAAAAAAAGTAATTTTTTTTACCGCACTCATATAGCATTCTGTAGATAGCAAAAAATTAATCTAGGATTTTTGTCTAGACATTTTATTTTTGATTGAGTTTTGTTGATTAAATCCGCAAATACAAAATGTCAAAATGAAATATGTATATTTTTATTTTTTTATGCTAAATGGATTACACTTTTGCATTTTGCATGAGTATTTGTACATGTATAAGTTCATATGTGACCCCATGATGTGTATTTGTAGTTTTAATATCTTTTTTTACAATGATTTATAGCCCATAACGTTTATTAATCATTCATAAGATGAAAAATTTTTTCTCGTCTTAACATCGTATACATACTATATTCAAAAAAATATTGTAAAAAAAATACATACCTTAAAATCTGTGAACAAATTATAAATTTATAATTATTGAAAGAGTGAAAAAGGCATCAAAAATTGTAAGGAAAAAAAAAACCAAAAATTTTGAGTATGAAAATTTATTTATTTATATGGGAAATTGGGTATAATTTTGAGGCACACATATAGAAACAATGAATGAAGGATAAAATTAATTTTCATATAAAAAGAAATTCTGAAAATATTTTTAGTAACTATCTGCCTGTCTACGATAATATGTACAAATATTTATGTGTGATGAAAAAATTTTCAAGCCATCCACATAAATGTATATGTACCTACCACAACATTCTTTTCATTTTTCATGAGAAAATTCTATGAGAAAATTTGTGTGTGAATATATTTTATAATTTTTCACATATACTATATACCTACACGCATTTACATTTTTGTATCCAATCTGTAGCAAATGAATATCTTTAGTACTTATCGCAATAAAAATGAAAAATGTTTTCTTTTGTTGAGTTATTATATTAATAAAATTTACTTCATTCATATTTTATTTGTACATATCACCACCCACACATATATAGTTAATGTAAAAAATAACCTATATATGTATATACTTAGATAGAATTATACAAAGTTCATAGAACAATATGGATTATTCATCATCATACGCATACATGTATATATGGATATCTATACAGTCTATAAATGTTTTATAAATTGTATAATAAATACACGCATGTTTATGTAAAATTGAGACTTATAATAATAATCTCATAAAAACTCACTCATTCTAATCTGATAAATAAGACAATGACAACATCAACATGTTCTTGTTCTTGATGATAGGCAGAGAGTATGGAAGTTAAAACCAAAATCCAAAAATCACAGGGTATTAAGTATTATTTACAAATGTTAAAAATTTTAGAAAAATAATCTTCTAACCATTTTCAATGAATTCTCATAATATGTAGTTTCAGATTTGAATCATCCTGTATTATATTCATAATCTGTTCTATATACATATATATGTGTGTAGATGTACATATATCATGATCAACATAACATACAAACATAAATTTAAATCATATTTACGCATACAGAACATAAAACAAATTCATAGTAAAATATACACACACATTTGTATCTACATATGCACACTCTATATACGGGTAACAAAATATAAGGATTCAATAAAATTCTTATTGTCATAATATTCAAGATTATATTATTTGAGATAGGTTGAGGTGCTTAATTATTTTGACATTTTATAATAATATCTCATGACATTTAATATTATCTGATGTTATTGGTTCATCTTATACATATAAATTCATGTTCATGTAAACATACATATGTAATATATGGTATATTTATGTAAAAATAAGTTTTTTTGTACAGAGTGTATTACAAATTTTTTGTGGTGAATAATGAAAAATGGTCATGTTCAAAAAATAAAATGAACGAAAATGTATATAATTCAAATACAAAAACTGAAATTAATAATACCAACATAATGTACAATACAGATCCTTATTTTTATTAATAAAAATTATTCATAGATCCTTGATGCTTTCTATATACATTATATTCTTTAATATCATAATCATAATTAATTATTATTATCATAAATACATATAAGAATTTCATAGACTTTCAATTATTTAAAGAGATGTACAGACGCTATAGACACGTAAAAAACATAAAATTTAATAAATTCTAATTTTAATTTGTTAATTACAATATATGACAGTAATTAAATATAAAACTGACAGTACACAATAATTGAAAGTATTTCATTATAGATTCAAAGGAACAATTATAATAATTTTTTTAAAATTTTTTAATAAATTTAATGAAACAAAAATTCATTAAAAATGAAGTATAATTAATTTTGTTTTGTGTTTCATTTATTTAAAAAAATATATATTTATCCTGATATAGATACACGTTGTGTAAATGTCTATACACCATTTTAAATTATACACCACAATAGTACGAGTAGGATTTCACATATCATGAGTACTTGTATTTTCTGTCTTCAGAAAAACTTGATTTTCTCTCAGAGGAAAAATTGCGAATAGTATACATGACAAGCACGGAAAATTAACTAACAACATTTTATACTTGCCTTTCCTCTTTAAACATACTCTTAAGTAGTGGAGGTCATTGATTCTAACAGTACCTATAGTATACGATACGATAGTGCGAGTAGTATTTTACACATCATTTGTACTCGTGTTTTTATTTTTCGAAGAAAATCAACTAACAACATTTAATACTTACTCCTCCTCTTTATGAATTTTCATTTTTAAACTTCGATGGATGCCTGAGAGTGCTTAATCGGGTAAAATCATGTAAGCTATAAGCTGTATTTTGAATAATAGTATATGCTATGTATTTAAAAATATGAAATATTAAATGCGAAGATTTTCTGTAACAATTTATAAACTTACATTTAGTGATTGTTCAATTTTATTTAATTATTATTATTATTAATTCTTTTCAAGTAAAATAAAAAATATATACATATATTTAGTTTAAAATAATTGCAAAAATTTATAAAAAAATTTAAAGGATATGAGATAATTTACAACATATTGTACATTACTTATGTATTCATGTAATATAATATATTTTAATTTCGCATTATACATATATCCTTTAATATTAAAAATTTCAAAAATAAATTTTAATTAAAATATAAAATGTAATCTATTATCCGATTCGAATATACATCATACATTCATGTATTTATGCGTTTATCAGATATGTCTATCTACGTATATTTTATACATTCATTTCATAAGTAATATTACATTTTCTACATAAAATTTATTTTAATTTGAAGCACATATGGTATTTTTTTATGCACATTCATGATTATTATAAAATTTTTGAATAAATTGAATTTTAATAGTGAAAATAAATTTAACAAAAAAAAAAAAAAACAAAGAAAAAAATATAAAACGATTGTTCAAAAATGAAATAAATACACAATATATACAGTCTACAGTGTCGTGAAAAAATTTATGACAACCTCGTTAGTTAACATCATATTCAAATTTCGTATAAAATTTTGAATGTCATGTGTGGTTACAGCAAATTTGAATGTTATCGAACATAAAATATGAAGATGATAAATTAAAAAAACAATAAAATTTTAATTCAATATTTTAAAAACATTAAATAATGTATATCATAGTAAAATAGTAAATAAAATTAGTAAAAGTGTTGAAAAATATTTAACACAATATGAAGTTATGAAGTTCATCAGAATTTGTATGAGATCCTTTAATTTTTTCATTTGGTAATCAAAAATTTTTTTCAATTATTTTTTATTGTTTTGAAACCTTTTTATTTTAGTAGATATGTAAGATGATATCAAAGTGATGATGAGTTCCCAATACTTTTTGATGATAGTTTACATTTAATACATAAATTTACATAAAAATTTGAATTGAAACTTTTTGTTAAATCTAGGCATATTTATACTTAATGTACACATGTACATACTTGTATACATAATCGTACGTGCATGATGTATAATTAAGTTATTCAAATAATTTTACAAATTTTCAAAATACATACATATGTATACGAATATATAGATACTCGTTTTCGTTTATACAAATATAAATGTATGAATGTATTATTTGCCATATATAAAATGTACACATATTTTGGAAAATACCATGTGTAATAGGATTTCCCAAGTGTTTTGTAAATACTTTGTATTCTCTATGATAAATATACGTATATAATATGTATTATATACTATAAATCATACCATATGAATATAAAGCCTAAATGCATTTACATATAACATGTGAATACATATTATAAGGACATAATATTTGCATACATAATGTACATACGTAAGTATGTATTACATAAGATAACAAATTTTATTCAATATGTACATTTGCCTATGAAATGAAATAAAACGAAAGGACTATAAATACATTTACTTAAGTACACGTATATGTACATTCATAAATGGACTTCAAATATGTTGTATATTTAAATGTAGAATTCATAATATGCTAATGTGGGATGAAACTTATTTACTAGAACCTTGATCAAAAATAAAAAGGAAAGAAAAAGAAATAAAAAAAATCATATTCTTCTTATATCAAACGGCAGAACATACATATAAAGTTTTTAAAGTTGTATTTTCTTTATAATCTTTAAACTTCATCACAACTGTTATCGCTTGTCAATCAAAATACATGCGATATCGTAAGCACTGAATTGCATCCAAATGAAATAAATAAAAAACAAATTTAAAAGGGAAATATAAAAAACAGGACATAAAAAAATTTTTTTTCTCATTTGTAAAAGTTTTATATACTATATAATTGAATATTGTTATTTGATTTACACTCTCTCTACACCGAAAGAGAAAATCAAATTTTTCTGAAGACTGAAAATACGAGTACATAATGATGTGTAAAATGATATGATTTTGTTGTTGCTGACGTTGTTATTCTACTATCTGTAGAAAAGATGATTTAATAAAATATGTATACTGTCTAAAAATGTATGTGTATAAAATTTACAGAACGAATACATTTTTTTGTAAGCTGCTCCGAATAACATTGAACCATTATTATTAACGTTACACAACCCAACATGTTCATATGCAAGGAATATATTTACTAAGTAATTTTTATTAAATATAAAAAATGTTCACATACATGTACATACATATATGTATATTTAAGTAAAGTGAAAATGGATAATATTGCTCAGATACTCGTTACTGTTTGCAATGAACTATACATATACAATACAACTATAAAAATACAATGTTTTGTAATTTTGCCAGAATGAAATTATTTTACATTAATGTATGTGTACCAATATGTAATTCAGATAAATTAATATATGTACATACATGTTTATGCGTATACTCGTACATATACCAATGTATTCCAATAATAATGTATAAATATTTGTATTGTGTATACAATTATATATAATAAATTTTATCTTACAATTTACAATTTTATTATTTGTTTGTTCGTCCCTTTTTTTTTCAATCATTTAATTAAACAACATGTACCTCATGGCATACAATCATATTCGCTTATACACAAAGTCATATAGTGCTATACTATATACACAGGACATGTATAACATCAAAATTTCATTGTACGAATGAATTTCTTTTCGAATAAGGTATACACACATGAATTTTATTATGAACAACAAAATGACTAAAAAATAAAATCATCAACAAAAAAAAAAAGAAATATAAAAAATAAAAATAAAATGAAATTAGGATATGAACATGACTGTGTGTATATGTACTCGTATATATACTATCTTTGTATATCTGCCATTTCCAAAATAAACATTACAGATCTACGTTTCGAATTTTATAAATCTGTAAAATAAATGAATTTGTATGTATATGTCTGTAGGTGTACATTAATACAGGACTAATGAAATCCTTAAAAGAAATTTAATATCATTCTAAGCAAATAACGCATAAAAAAACAATTTAAAAAAAAGTTATTTCCTTTAATTTTCAACCTAAAAATATGTTGTCTGAATTAGAGAGAGAGAGTGAGAGAGAAATTTCATATAGGGTGTTTCACATCATTTTTACAAAAAATTTTTTGTGAAAGAAATTAAAACTGATAAATAAGGCTATTAATACATACATATATATACTTATATATTATGTATGCATCTACATACAAATTCGCAATGTGCTTATAACACTTATTCATTAGTAAAAAAATAAATAAAATTGAATGAATAAAACTTTTGAAACTGTCGCTCTACTTTCTTCTTTGTACATAATATGTATGTTATGTGTATTTGTAAGTAAATAAGTATTTCTGTAAATAACCATTAAAAATAATTTGTTGACATTTTTTTTAATAAAAACACAAGAAATAATGAAAAATTTTAAAAAAATTGCAAATAAATAATTGAAAAAATAAAAATGTTTTTTCTCCCCCAAAAAAATAAAATTAAAATTATCAAAAGAATAAATATTATGACTGACTAATAAATAAAATGACTGTTCATATAGATGTATTCTAAATAAATGACTATTTTTGTGTAAATTGAATGAGTATTTTTGAAAAAAAAAAATTAATTAATTTAACAAAGAAAAATACTCAAGAAAATTATAAATTTTTATTCTTTAAGCAAATTATTTAAATGTTCAAAGGTATAAATTTTTTAAGCATTAGTATCCATATGTATTCGTGTATATGTGAAAATGTTTATGAACGAAGAAGAATATACAAAATACATAATAATTAAGCTTCTTAAGGATTCTTAAGTGTGTTGTATCAAGTATCATCATTTAAATTCTGTAAAATAATAAATGAGAATAGAATGAATAATATTTTTTTTGTTTACCATATATGTACGAGTATGTATTACATGAATTGTTATAATGTTGTGATAACTTGTTGCATTATTTAGGTGCATAGTACTTACATACATAAGTGTAAACTCGCATGTATACACAGTATAAAACAAATTATAATTAAAAGAAATACAAATAAAAGTAATTAAAATGAACATAGAAAATAATTAATTGCAGTATAATTACGTACACATGTTCACGTTATATAGCATTAGGCTCTGAATGCCTACTTTTGTATTTTATTTAAGTATTTAGAATTTGGTGGTACTTGTAAGTACTTACTCATGTACATACATATGTATGCATAGTCAGAAATTTTCTGAGTTGTCTGTGATCATTTGTCCTTAAGATATTTATGTATATTTTTTGATTCAAATTTATTTCGAAATGAAATATTCAGGTTAAATTGAATATCGATATAATCATTGAGATATAACCCTGGAAATAATTTAATATAATTTGTTTTTTGTTCACATCAAATGCTGCTGATTCATAATAATTTTCATTTCAAATTGATATTCCAAGTAAATATGGAATGCGAAAAAAAAAAAAAGAAAATATATAATTCTTAACACACATACATACCTACACATAACATCGTATAATATACATACTTCAGAAAAATGAAAGAAAAAATATCCTAACAAAATAAAAATAATAATGATGAAGAAACATTTGAATTCGATCTAATCAATTATTGATAAGAAAAGAAAAATCTCATCATTTCTTGATATTCTTATCAGGAATTTGTAGAAGGAACTGAACACAAAAGAATAATAAATGTACGAATATTTCAAATCTTAAATTGTATGCTATATACCACAGATAAGTAATTTTCTTCGATTTTCCTTTCCGTTTTATTTTCCTTTAATGATTGTCTACATTTATAAAAAAAAAAAAATTGTATGAATTATCATTTTTTTTTCATTGCTTTTCGCATATAATCTAGGTTATTGTATGAATATTTTTCGTCTGTAAATAAATCTATATACAGACATATTTTTGTACTATATACTTAAGTAAGTATATGTACATGAATTCAATTCATTTCCTTTCATTGCAAATCATAAATGAATCAATAAAATTATTATATAGGTGCTATATATACGTTACATGTTACATGCGAGAATATAAATCACAATAATAATAATACTACATAATATAAATATGTACATATATAATCTTACATACTATCTTATATACTAATATAGTATGTAATTTTCTAACCATCTCATTTCTCATAAATCTGTAGAAAAAAAAAAAGAAGAATAAAGAACAACAAAAATATCCTTCATTTAGCGAAATTTTATTCATAGCATAATTTCATTTTAGTTTCTTATAATGTAATGTACAACACATTATGTACAATAAATGAATGAGTACGTAACGTAATTTATGCATGTACACGTAAATGTGTATGAAAACTTTATTCGACATTCAATAGATGCTTTAACTATACCTCTAACTTACTCGTATACATGTATGTGTAATTGTGTATGTATATTTTATTAAGTTAATAATTTCCGTTTTCTATAAATTTCAATGTCTGTTAGATTATTAAACTTTGTATATGTACACCGCCACAATGTGCCACAATGTAAGTACATGTAATCATGTATAAGTGCAATTATCAACAATAAACATACGTATATATATACTCGTATTATTGTTTGTTATTTGTGTGTAATAAGCAGAAAATTTGCTCTTCTATAGTATTCGAATTATGCATATAATATGTATATGTGTGTTATATAATTATACTTATGTGATGTGTAACATTACATTATATTTAAGTAATTAAAATGAATTTACAGGAAAATGAAAGTTTAAGAAAACTAAACTAAACTAAAAAAAAAAAGAAGAAAATTGCAAAAACAAACTAAAAAAAAAATGAAATGAAGGAAATGAAAATAAGAACAAGAAAAAATTCTACATTAAAAAGGTTCTCTTTTAATTGCAATTCTAAAAATACTTACATAAATTTTATCATTTTCAATTTCATTCATTCATTTCATAATTTTCTATATATTTATTTATATGTACAAATAAAACCGAAATGAAAATGGCAAATTAGAAATTAAAATGGCAAATTAAAGAGCACAAGAAAATAAAGCTAAATTCATTATTCAGCATAATAAAATAAATATCGCATAAATATAAAAAATAAGGAGTGATAAACGATAAAAACTACCACAATTTGTATAAATTCTATTCACGTACTGTAACATTTGTGTACTATACTATAATATGTATATACGAGTATTATAATGTATACTTTTGCAAATGTACGAGTACTAGTGCATTATAGAACTATCGATCCAAATATGGACAACGAAAGTTGGTTTTTTAATGAAAGTTTAGGAAATGGACAAAAAAAAAATATGAAAAAAAATGAAATTTTCCGTTTTTCGAAATGACACAAAAATGAATTTTCCCAAACTTTTTTACTATACTAAAAAATAACAAGGAAAAAAGAATTGAGTGTTTCAAACACGTTCGATGTGATGGTTCAACTCTATATAACAAATTTAAAAAAAAAGGAAATTGATGATAGAATAAGTAGATACAAATGTACACTCCTTGACAACCGAATAATCTCATCTAAAAATGAATATAATTAATAAAATAATATTTAAAAATGTGAAATAATTTCATTGTGAGGTTATCCTGGTGTTTTACAATTTTTAACAATTTTTTATTAAATAAAATTAACTGAAATTTCTAATTTTTTATTAAAAATAAATAAACGTGAAGTCATACATTTGATTCCAAGTGTAAAAGCAATATTCTGGGAGTATAAATGAAAGAATTATACTTATGTATAAATTTAAAAATTTTTCCTTCTTATTTTTTAGTTTTTTTTTTTTGAAAATTATACAAGAATATTATTATTCCAAGAGAATTGAATAAATAAGTAGAAAAACATTATTTTTCTGGAACATTTGAAAAAATTTCTTTTTCAAAAATATCTTCTACTTCTTATATTTAAAATTGCTGAATCAGAAACAAATGAAAAACAGAAAAAAAAAATACAGACGTATCTACCGAATTAAATTTCTTTCATTTCATTTTTTTAAACGCTTATAATGTACGTATAATATACTTGAATAAACATAAAAATGTAATTTTTCTAATGGCATTTTTGTTTTTTTCATCATTTCTACAAAATTAAGGATAAAAATTTAAAACCTCATATTTTATGTTAGTAAAAATGTTTAAAGTATATGAGTGTATGAGGGTGTAAGTATTCATTCGTATATATGAATATTATATATACTTAACGTATATATGTATATATAATGTTACGAATACATAAATCTTTATACTGTATTCAAAGAAAGATTTTCTTGATTCTTTTCAATTTATATGCAAATTTTATTATTTAATTCAAAATATTTTCGTTTTGAACTCGAATAAAATTTTGCTTTCGTCTTAAATAAATTCATATTTTCGCATTTTAGGTATACTATATTTGGTTTTATAACTTACGTATTTTTCACAATTTTATATTAATTGTATTATTGTATTAAAATATTTATAGAATATATTAACGATGTTACTTTTGATAATAATAATAATTAGTTGAAATAAGAAAAAAGAAAAAAAAAATCCAACATCAGTTACTTTTAATTCAAGAGTTACGAAAGAGTATTTATGATAATAATAATTAGACCCTCTTAAAATTTGACCTTTTAAAGGATTCAAGTATTCACATAAAATATACACACATACATATACTCATATACTCATACTCATACATATACTTACTACTTGAATAAATAAATAATAAAATATACAAACTTGTATGTATAGGTATGTATAAGAATAAATTTATGTACATAAAATGTGTTTATGTAACTAAGTAGTGTACCGTTTGTACGCACATATGTATTACATTAAATGTGTGTATGTAAGAACATTTAATCAAAATTGAGAAACATAAAAGAATAAGAAAATAGCCAAACAGAGAATAATATCAAATAAAAATTATTTCTAATATTTTTTTCTATATAAAACCCATGGTAAATAAACATTTTTCTTACTTACTACGTACGATACACTATGCAGGAGGAGGAGGAGGAGGAGGAGTATACACAAAAATTTCTTGTACTTCTTATAAAAATGAAATCAACTCATACATAAATGAAAACGCAAAAAATAAAAATAAAATGTCTATTAATCTTATAAACATACCCAATTGTATAAGAAATCAATTTCAGATCGCACTCTCTCACATCGATTCTATAAAATGACAACTAGTTCCTAGGTTCTTAGCTAACTTCTTTATCGCCACCACAATAAAATGACGATCATAAAAATTAGTGAAACACTCAGATACATTGAAACTAGATATTTGCTTTCATAGACTCATTCAAATAAATGTTCTATGTCAAAATGCATGGTTTTTATTATTTGCGGTCGATCGGTACCTACTTATAGTTTTCTTTCAAAAATTGCGAAATTAAAATGTTCCATGAAATACTTATTTACAAATATACGCCTATAACCAGCTAATGTAGAATTTGTAGAATGCTTAGAATTCTAAATACGACATTACCTTCAACGTTACAATTTTCATAATTATTATAACGACAAATGTGCGATTGTAGAATTTTAATTTTTCTGAAATTTATGTAAAATTCACAACTGGGTATGTTACATATTACTTCAGTAAATATAAATATTCTTAAGAGTTATACATGATATTAGAGCTTATTATTTGAAGCAAAAAAAAAATGAATTGAAATTGTATATGTTTCTGTAGAATATTTTTATTTTGCAAAAAATAGTAAAAAAAAAAACAAAGAATGAAAAAAATTATTATTACGATATAATTATACACGGTACGGTATTCCTATAAATTTTAATCAAAAAGAAACCTTTATTTATTTTCTACATTTTTGTTTTATTATTTTTATTTTCTTTCATAAAACTGAACTTTGAACACAAATTATTGCTATTTTTTTCGCCTTAATGGCATTTAAGTTTGGACTTTTTTTTTGGATTTTGTTTATTTATTTTTTTTGGTTTGTTTTTTGTTGAAGTGAAAAGAAATGAAATTAATCGTAATTACTGAAATCACAAAATATAAAAAATGATTAGTCATCCCCGAAAAAAAGTCAAAACACAGAAAATATTCGATAGAATAAATACGATTTCTGACGTCAGGAGAAAAAAAAAATAAATAAATATATTTTGCGATATTTACAATACCATACTGTAAATATAAAAGGATATAATTTAAGTTACAAAGGCTAAAAAGAAGAAGAAAATGAAAAAAGAAAGAAAATTTAACTCTGACGTGATAAATAAACGAATGTACATCTATACAAAAATAATTGGAAGTGAATTATAAATGACAAAGGTAAAATTTATTCAGATACTGAGAGTGTATAGTATCAATATTACATATACTTACATACTTATCCTCTACCAAACATTTAAATTTTATACTATCCGTATATATTTACATCGATTGCATGTACATAATTTATGTAAAATAAACTTTTAATTTATGTAAAATAAAATAAAATCGAACATTGAAAATATATAAGGATTCAATTGATTATATGAAAGAAAACAAATGGTGTATTTAAATGATGAGAGACTATAAAAATATTTTATGTGTATATGTAATACAAATAGGTACTCGTATTTATACACGCAAATAAATTCACATGGTAAATTATTAATAAAATACAAATCAATTCAGTCAATTTAATTGAAAATTTAAAAAAAAATATATATACATATTTATAGAATTCAATGCGACAATAGATTATTCTCACTTATATTAATTATTTCCTTTTAAGCAATTGAAAATGTTGAAAAATGAATAAAAACTGAAGTTAGAATAAAGAACAAAGGAATTGTCAATAATATTTTGGAAACAAAAAATTGAAATAAATTAACTGTTTTATTTGGAAAAACATTAAAAATTTGATTTTCGGTTCTAAGTATGAATTAAAATTGTTTCAATAAATTACTGCATCACCAAACAAAATATTTATTGAATACAAAGAATATATTGAAGCAATCATCAAAAATGAAATAAAGAAAACATTCTATTACTCGAACACTGTCTTTTACAACTTTAACATTTTTTTCGGACTCATATGTCCTATACTATGTGGACATGATAAACACATTCTTCTTGTTGTAAATCAAAGATTATAATATCTGAAACCATCCATTCGGATCATCAAAATTAAATAATATAAAGTGAGATAAATAAAGTGCCAGAGAATGTACACAATATTTGCGTTTATGTACAATTATTTTATTTCAATAAATTTAAATCGAAATAAAAGTATCAATTTTTTCCTGTACACAAATTCAATACAAAACTAATAATTGATTTATAATATTATTATATGAAAAGTTTTTTTTTTTATATGTATAGAACATAAACATTTTTATCTATGATTTTCATTCAATTTACATCAGAATACATTTCATATAGTACAAATACATAATGTATATATATCTGTATGCAAGTATAGTTTCTGTATGTAAGTAGTTCCTGTAGTTATTTACGTACACATAACGACATAAATCGTATACATATCTGCACATATTACTTATGTACATTATATTAAATGTAAATAATGAAGGCCAAATATATATATATATATATATATATATATATACGTACATATGTATACGTACTTATATAATCGTATAATAGTCCTGTTCATATGAGTATTTATATTATATAAATATCTATAAGCAGTATTGAATGTATGTATGTATATTTTGTGAATAACAATGTAAGAATACCAAAAGCCATTCAAGTACTTACCTGTAATCATTATTATGGCTTCATGTGGAATAACAAAAATTTTTTTTTTTTTTTTTAATAAAAATAACAAAAAAAACCAATGTTGGACATTTTATAACCCTGAAAAAGAGTTAACTACTTGTAATTGTCTGCGATAACAATAATCAATAAAATGTTATACAATAATTCATGAATGTATGTATATATTTACGTAGATATTTTTGTTTTTGTTTCATTTTATTGGTTTTCGTTTTTTTTTTCTTTTCATTTTCTTTCGATTTTTTTTATAATTCTAATTTCATGTTGGTTTTCGTTGATAAAATGTAATGCATTTATAAAAAAGGAAACACCAACAATTGAAAATATAAAAGAAAAAAAAAACAAATAAGAGAGAAAATATGTATGTATATGTACGTACAATCGGAAAACTTAAATGAAGACAAGACTACAATTAATATAAGTACATGAATAGTCTGTATATACGAGTATTATGTATATTATTTATGGATAAGGTAATAAGTAGTAGAGAATAGACGATATGTATATTAGATGATGTATAAATACCGCATATACATATGTATGTATATACGTGTACATTTAATATTCAGACGTTTATGACAAAAGTTTTAATGAAAATAATAAAGAAAATACATTCTCGTAAAGTAGAAACACTAAAATACACAAAAAAACAAAATTGAAAACGTGAAAATGAATGGATACTTTTTTTCGTTTGCTTTTAATGTATATTTTTTTCAAGGAAAAGAAAATCCAAGAAAAAAAAACAAAGAGAAAAAAAAATGTTGTGTTGAAATTTGTGATTACACATATATATTTGGTAATTAAATGATAGAAATTGTAGTGAAATAAAAAGTATCATAAGAAAATAATTCTCTTTTATATTTTTGTGTTTTTATTATTTTTTCTTTTTCGATCATTTATTCTTTTTTTTCCATATTTACCGCATTACTCATACCATCTCATATGTATCATATAAAAAATTTAATCAATTGATTTCGAACTGAAATTACAATTTACACTTGAAGAGAGGATATACTTTAAAATTTAAATGAATGTTAAATGGTAAATGGAGAATTTGAAAATGAAAATATATAAAAAAAAAATAAATAAAAATGTTTGTGAATTGAATAATTGATTGAATAAATATTTCCTTCATTACGGAACTAAAGAGCAATTAACTTAGAAAAACATTTTATAAATTGAGAACATAAGTAATATTTGTATAGGTGTATTGCATAAATATTACGTATCACAACCAAAAAATTCTTTTAAATTTATCAACACATACTATCGTATATAGGATGAAAAATACGTTTCTGTATATATGTATGCTTTTTTAATCAATGTACGTAAGTACTACGTACATAGCTAAATGATGATGATACTCAAATGTGTACCTATAGTATATTTTATCATATGTATCTTTTTTGTTATTCAATTTTATTTACTTTCCTTTCCACTTTCTATATTTTCTACTTAAGAATGTTTTTTTTTTTTTTTTTTCCAAATCACACAGACAAAACTTTAACAAAATTTTTTTGTTTTTATAGTATTATGTACATACGAGTAGCGAGTATGTGTATTTAGTCATTTTAGTTCGCTTATCAACGTTTACCTTCATTCATTCATTCATTCATTCATTAATAATTTAAAATAGGAACTTATTGTTTTTTCTTTTCCACATACTCGTATACGTAGATACATCGTATCCTACACTCATGTATAAACACACACAATGAAATGAAATGAAATTTATGTCAACTTTTCGTTTTTTCTTATTTCATTTTTCTTATACTTTTTGTTTTGAGTTTTCAATTTTTTATTTTACGTTTTCTTATTCAGGGTTTTTCCTTTTTACAAAAATTTTTTTTTGTTTTTTATTTGTCAATTTGTCTGTATACTGTACATACGGAATGTTTACAATTCATCACTGCCAAATGAATTAGATAGTACACATAACGTCTGTATGTATAAAAATACAATATAAATGTACATACTGTGTACGATGTACGATGTACATACGTATACCATACAGAAGGTTATGAAAAAACTCAATGTGTACATACGTATGGGTATTTATTTAAAATCAACCAGAACCACTTATGTGCTATAAACACAAGAAAATAAAATGAATATTCTAAATTATATACTAAACTTGTAGTGCCTTGTAGTGTAGATAGATGGATACACAAACATACGAATACACATATTTTTTCCATCAAAGTTTTTCATTTAAAATTTTACAAATAAAATAGAAACATGTTTTTGTTTTTGTTTTTGTCTTTATAAATACAACAGTCTAGTTAAAATATAAATATAAAGTACATACTTATCTACGAAATACAAGTATAAATGTAAGTACATATATTTATGATGCGGTGGTAATATGATGAAAATATTTTCCAGAAAAAATTAACAAAAAACGCAAAAATACTTGAAAAAAAATATATATAGAGGAAGCTACTACTACCATAAATATATCAAAGAATTCTTTAAGATGTGTTGTATACGTTTACCACATTATGTGTAGATATAAAAAAAGATACATACCACTAAAAATTCACATACATACATACGGACTCTTAAGTCTATGAAAAAGTATATGATATTTGATTTTTTCTTTTTTTTGCTATGCATACACACATGCATGCACTATAAAAATACACCTGTTTATTGCTCTAGTTTATTGCACATATATACAACTATACTGTATTATACATATATTTTATGTTATACAATCTTATTCGATATGTTAGTATTAAGTACATATGTGTGTACGTATATTCATAGCATATCACTATCATAGAACTTTTATTATCATTACCTACATGTACTATAAAGCAAATAAGTAAAACAAGAAAATTACGTTTTCTTATGTGAATATTTTTTCAAATTTTTGTTTTTTTTTTTGCTTTTTTTTTGTTTCCATTTTGTGCCAATTTATTCTATATTCTATATAATGATATATGTATATCTGTGCACAAATATTCAAATCTAGATACACATTTTTGTATACATATACTATAGTAGGTATCTATAAAATTACTTTCAAAAATTTTGTCTTTCAATGTTTTCCACTTCGTTTTTATTTATTTTTTTATTTTTGTTAGTTTGTTGTTATAGTTTTCATTTATTTTCTTCATCTTAAATGTATGTACAAGATGTACATACTATATTGTTATCTGTGGAATACTTTAGATTTTCATCTTTAATTTCTACTTGTTTATATCATGATACAGGTACCAATATATATGTACTTATATCCGTAAAAACAAAACTTTACGAACATTATATGTATACAAGAATAAATACGTAGTAACTAATACTTAATTTTTAAAGTTGTTCAAAAATTTTCCATTCAAAAACTTCAAACTACTTTTAAACACTATGCATGTATCTATATACATAAACACAAAATATCATACATTCATTATATTCTAAGTTTATAAGCAAATGACTATAAAGATGTTTAAGAAACAACAAGAATTTTTCATAAAAACAAGTCATAATCCAAAAGAAAATTACAAAAAAAAAAAATACCTAAAAATGTATACATACAAAAAATTTATAAATGTTGTGTACATCCACAAAAATAAATATCCATATAATATATCCATGTAGATGCTGATACATTAAAAGAAAATTATACAAGTACTTGAACATATTATGTTACATACACACATAAGTATTAATAAACTTGAACACCTTCATAATAATTTTGTATAGTTTTTTTTTTTTTTTTCATTTTTCTTTTATATAACTTTATTTATTTATTTTTTTTTTTTTCAATTTTTATTTTTACCAGTAAATGTATCGGTACATAATTTAAAAGAAAATTTTTTTTTCTTATTTCTATTTGACAAGAATAAATATGCTTGTTATCATTCCCATGTTACGTATAGTAGCAGCATCAGAATACAATTTGTTATGTCATGTGTGAAATTAACATTTCGTGTTATTGACAAGAAGAAAACAAAAAATTAAAATAAAGCAACGAAACAATGAAAGACAAGAAAATAAAATCCAAACACAAGTAAATGAGAAAATACAAGGTAAATTTTGTACGAGTAAGTTAACATAATAAGTATGTATTAAAAACGTTTTCTGTTTTCGTTTCTGTATTGTGATTGCATTCAATTATTTAGTTCTTAAAAAATGTTTTTAAAAAGATTTTTTATCATTTAATTTTTGATTTTAAAATGTTGTTAAATTTGCAAATAAATCTAAATTTTTGATAATTACAATGTTTCTCTTTATGGTACACAAAGTAGATATAAGGGATACACATATGTACATTAATTGTTTGTAAACTATGTAGCATGTACAAGTGTTGTTATATTCGTATAGTAAATAATTCACTATATCGTTATAAGAGAATTTTTATAACCAGGTAATTTCTTGTTAAATAAAATTTATCTCGAAAATTTCTCAACTTTTTTCTTCTTATTTTTATTTTCTACATTATTATATTTTGTTGCACAAAAGGAATTCATTTAATTGTCAGTTTTATTATATAGAAATAAACCCAATTTTACCACAGCCCGACACACACATAAACATTGTATCGTTCGTTCACTGAATGGATTTGTGGGTGGTATATTGTACACGTTCAAGGAGTATATTAATTTTGATGACCAACGTTGTTATTTTATATAATGTAGAGTATTTTCACTTGATTTTCTTAAACATCATTTTTTGTTGGTTCCGCACTATTTATTTTTACACAGATTGTTGGGTACTTTGTTAGGTAGTGATTATGTGAAAGCCATTCAAGGATATTTTTCTCATTATTTTTTTATTCTTTATATAAGAGGAGAAGTGATTTAAACGGTAGTAGTGTATATCAGATAATCATTAATATAGCAGAATTGGCAATAAAATAATTGAAAAAGAAATTCTTAGACTATTACACTCTAGTTCTACAGTCCATGTGTACATTTGGCAAGGATAGTAGCAGTAGGTTTCTCCTTACGCATTTTCATTCAAAAATTACGATAATATTAAGCACAGAACGAAAATATGAGAAAATGGACAGAGATCCTTTTTCTAAACTTCATATTTATACAATATCTCTAGTAGGCTAACGCTAATCTATTAATTTACTCGATTTTCAATTTTATGAAGAATTATTATATCAAAGATAGAAAGGACTAAAGTTAAAAAAGAACTAAAAAACCACCAAATAAAAAATTTTACAAAATTCAGTAGAAAATTATTAAAATTTCCTGAATGAATGTAAGCAGTATATAGTGAATTTGGAATATTTGAAAATCGATAAGAAAGTAAATTATTCATATTTTGCTAACTTGAAATTTTCTGTTCGGTTAAATGTTAAATATAGCAAAAAAAATTTTATATTACGATTATTATTACGATAATATCTTGCACATATTTTTGTTGTTGATGGATCTGAACTTATAGAACGTTGAAAAGTATAGAGAGTTATTTTCATGTACATAATAATGTATATAAATGTGTACTGCGTGTATATATGTTTATAAAATATACTCGTAGTAGTTAACTTTATTACGTGATTTTATAAAAACATTATACAACATAATATCAAGAAGGATATATTTTGTTCTTTTTAAAAAATAATGTAAGTATTATGCGTGTAAAGTAAATTTATAGCGACGTTGTATATAGTAAATTTTTATTTATTCTACGTTATATTTTTATATTATTTAATCAATTCATTTTCATTCTCCCCTATACGAGTAGTGATTTTTTTTTTACTAGGATCATGGTGTAATTAAAGTTCTATATTATGTGATATATATGAATTATATATGAATTTTTAATGATTTCTGACTATAAAACTTAATACTTTATGAAGAAATCCTTTCATGGTTCTTTTTTTTTTTTATAAATAAGTAGTTTCATAAAATAAATTGTACATTATGTAAAATATAATGTATAATAAATATTTATGTATATGTATACTTACGCACACGAATAAATTACATAATATGACGTGCTTTGTAATAATTATAGTTTAGACAATAAAAATATGTAATTTAACAGAGCAAAAATCAATAAATCATTTTAATAAATTTTCTATAATATTTCCGGGTCATTTT
Source organism: Villa cingulata (assembly GCA_951394055.1). Taxonomy (NCBI): domain Eukaryota; kingdom Metazoa; phylum Arthropoda; class Insecta; order Diptera; family Bombyliidae; genus Villa; species Villa cingulata. Next base: position 32,186,376 of record OX596024.1, read on the forward strand.
TAAAATAAAAATAATAAATTTTATCTTGAAAATATTTTTCTATCTAAAAAAACCAAAAAATTTTTTAAAAAAAATAATAATAAAAATTTAAACACATTGAGTGCAAACAATAAAAATTAAAATAAAAATTAGAATTTTATGATTTGCACAAAATATTTAAAATGTCTAAGCTCATTATTTCATATATTGCAAATTTGTATTTTATAGGAAATAAATATTAATCATAGACATACATCTATATAATTTGTATGTAATTTCAATGAGCACTTTGATTTTTATAGCAACATATGTGTGCATTCAATTCATCCATTCATCATGCACATAATATAAATACAACAACATTTTTTTTTCTTCGAAATAATGACCTGTTCTATTTCACTCTGTGTAAAGTATATTTTTTTCAGTAAATTTTGAATTTTTTTACAATAAAACATTTGCAAAAAAAAAAATGATATATATAGGATCAAAGTAAATCATTTGTTATAAAAAAATTTGTAAACGAATAAATGTGTTTCAATAATGATGAAATTTATTTTTGTTTTCTTTCTAAAAAACTAAAAGACAAATAATCAAAAGAAGTATACACCTTCAGGAGCACCACCCAAAACAAAAAAATCAAATAAAAATTTATCTCTTGATAGTACATCAAATTAGGATGCTCTTACATATGTTCATTGAAGCGTGTTATTTGTCAGCTAAAAGCCAAAAAATTTAAATAATACGAAATACAAGTATTAGATCAGAACAAATTTGTTTTTTTTTTTTATTTTTGTAAACATCTAAATGTGGGTAGATTTGAATTGAAATTTTAAGTCAAAGCATTTGCTGTTTTTATATTAGTATGTCATTTTTTTTTTAAAATGAAAATGTGTAAATTTTTTTTTTTGATTATTTTCATTGATTCTTTGATATTTTTTGATTCTGTATCTAAGTATGTACATAAACCTAATATCTAATATAATAAATGAAATGAAATTTTCTGTTTTTTTTTTCTAATAGCTTACACTTCATTCCCAAATAAATTTTTTTCATACATATGCATCCACACCCATATAAGTAAACACCTATATATTATAATATTATGTGTTTTCCATATGCTATATACATATCATAAAAAATGTATATCGTTACCACATATAGAAAATCTTTTTAAATTGTGATTTTGCGCTTCAAAAATGAAAAAAAAAAATATTACATAAATTAAAAAAAAATTTTATATTTTTCACATGTTTATAGCATGGAAATGAAGTACTTTACGTTTCCGATTTCAGTTTATTTATGTAGTCACTAGTCAGTCGTATGTACATATGAGTTGAAATGATGAAGCATATTATAATACACACACGTTTCTAATAAATTATACACCGTTGTATTTTTACATTTAAAAAAAAAAATAATTTATTCCTTAGATAAATAGCATCGTTCATAGATTAGTACATATATGACTGTTAAGAGGATATTTTATATTCATTTTTATATTATATCATATACACACTGTAGGTATATGATCTGTATGAGATATTCACACTAAATTTTATATTATACTCTGTGGTATTAACCGAATATTTAGCAGAAACCATGCATAGAATGAATATATACCTTAGAGAATATATACATACATATGTATTGGTATTGTTAAAAATACATATAATTGTATATTATGTACATATATGACGTTAAAGTATTCGCATTTGCCATAATATATGTATGTACATATATACTTGCGTTCATATACGTTTTTAGATACTGCTAAGATTATACATGTATTTAACAGATAACTTACTTGATTTTATGTAGCGTAAAAATAAGGATAAACTTTTATCTTAATCTAATCTTTTATTTTCCTGTATTATTTTTAACAAATATTATATGCATTTGTACATGTGTATGTACAGACGTATGAGCATACATGTTTAAGTATTTATTTTCTTATTCTTGATAATACATAACATATACAATATACAATAATTTAATATGTACAACACATTACAATATCTTTTCAGTTACTGGTTTTAATATCTCACATAAATATAATACCTACTCTACCTTTACACTTGTTTCATTTTTGTATCCTTTTATTTTTCTTTAAATATTATTCTGATATATTATATAATATTCATATATTAACAACTGGTATTTGATTATTAAATATTACAGATATTATATAGTTTTCAGAGTTTCAAGAAATTAAAGCCAAAATAGAAATAATCAAATGAGACTATATACTTACATATAGGAATTTACATTTATAACAACATCATAATACTTGTACATGTATTTCAAAATAATAATAGATTTTTCACATTTCGATTAAACAACAAAATAAACAATCCATAATTAATTACATGTACCATGTATATAGATATTGTTTGGTTTAATACGAAAATGTTAAATTTCTATTCATACATAAAACAATAATTTTCTTTTTCAATTAAAACCTTAACATTTCTCACAAATCTTTTATACATTTGAATATCCTTGCTTGTTGATTTTGTAATCAAGAAATAGCGAACAATATAACTCGTATAACATATTTAAATGTACATGCATATAGTACATATATTTTACCAGCTTCTGAAAATCAATTCAAAAAATATGTATAATACAAAATGTTTATAAACAAAAAGTTAACAAAACAAAAAACGATATTATATAATGAAAAAATAAACAACACGTATACACGAATTCCGTTTGAATGAAACAAAAAAAAGGAAATAACCTTCAAAAATTGTATTTAGAAACACTTAATGAAAGCATAACATTTTAATAGCAACAAGTTTCTTTAAAAGTTACAAAAAGGATTTACTATATCGTAATTTGAAATCTGTGTGCATATATACATATAACTTTATTGAAAATAATTATTTTATATATTTTTTACAAATGATTTTTCCTCGAATAATTTTATAAAAATAAAATAATTTTTTTTCTCATGAAATTCTATACAATCTTTAACAAGATTAATTATTATTTTTTCCTTAAATTTTAATATTTTTTTAATACTCGGTTATTGATTTTTCTAATTACCAGTACCCTAGAGGACTTTATTTATGTAAATAAAATATTGAATTAAAATTTAGGAAAAATTGATAAATATCCGCATGTATACGATGTACAATATGCATGTATGTAATGAAATTTTCTAGGTCAATTCAATTTTCATATTTCAATTTCCACATAATATGTACCTTTATTTACCTACATTATATTTATATTCATTTATATATGTACATATCATGTATGTATTGAAAAGCATTATGAAATAAATTAAATTAAAATGATGTGTTTGTATATTTGCACTTCATAAATCCTATTTAAACATAATATCTCTGACATCAATAATGTATGAAAATTGTAAATGGGTTTATGTACTTATGTACATATGTTGTACACAAATATAATACATACCCGTAAATTCATACATACATATTATATCATGTACATATCATATGTAATGTGTACATATGCTCAATATCACGATCTACTATGGTAGGTATGTACAATGAATAATCAATAAATTAGGCTTTGCAATATTTGACAAAAGCGACAACAACAACAACAAAAATAATAATACAAATAACAACATTACCGTAACATCATTTCCTTTTTTGAAATTTTTGTGTATATGTGTCATTTTTTATTTTCATTTTTTTTTTTTTTTTCATTTTAATAATATTTATAATCTTATACAAAAATATACTTAAATCGATATGTTTGTTATAAGGATATAAACAATATGATACTTATAAATAATACATACATACATATGTATAGATGTAAGTACATATATAAATATCCTAGAGAATAAACGTATTCATATGATTGAAAAAAAAATAAAAATAAAAATAAAATAAAGAAAAAATTGCTTTAGGCAAAAATTACCTAATTCTAATAAGAACATTTTCATTTTTAATTTTGTTTTTTTCTTTTTCGAAAATTTTTCGGAACACGTATACATATATGTATAATATAAAATTTTAGAAGTAAGTAATTAGGTTTATGGGCTATTCTACATTTACTTATATATGAAAGTCATTTTTGAATACATATTTATACAAGTATCATTTATGTAAAAGGAACATATTATTCTTTTAAGTAATAAAGGTAATATGGCCAGAAAACTTATGAATAAAAAAGGAGCAAATTTATTGAATAACAATGGACTTGGAAAATATTCATAAGTTACCTATATGTATAGAGTTAATATTCATCATATTTGCTTCTGTATTATAATGTGCATAAATTAGTTACCTAAATATTTATTATATTTAGTTTTGCTTTAAGGTATATTTATGTTTCATTATTTGATAAAATTAAATAAATTATGTATAAATATTTCCTGTTTTACAAACAAATATACTCGTATGTACATATAATATCTATTATTTATATATTTAATATTGTGTAAATATTTCCATATCAACATATATTCGTTTATTTGTATTTTTTTTTGTTTTGTATAAATTTGAAATGGAAAAAAATTTGCATTTTTGCAATTTAAGAAATCAGAAAATCTATATTTACATAAACGCAAAAATCTAATATACATACAGGGTGTCCGCGCACACAATAACTTTTGAAAGGCAGGACGTAAACGAGCATATAAGGTATCATTAGAGAGAGAGAGAGTGAGTGAGAGATGAGGGGTTTCTATATATATCTCCTAGATTACTTTCTTCTAGCTAGTAAACCCCGTAGTTGTTATAGGTTGTTTCACAGAGTAAGTACGAAAAATATTCAACGCTCTCTAGTGGCTAAACGGTTGGTATTATCCCTCTCCCCTGTAATACGATTTTTTGTTTGTCTCGACGAGACCTATCTACTATTTGCGGTTGTACCACCCGAGGCGAGACACACTGTTACATATTAAATTATTTTTATTTACAAATATGAGTCTACTTTCGCATACATATAAATATTATATAATTTTTGTTTGTATGTATATGTAAATACTTATATTTAGATTTATATTCAAAAATTATACATTACATAAGTATTTAGGTTAGTGATGTCGAATGTCGATTATTATTATTATTATTATTATTATTATTCAAAAAATTAAAAAACATTTTGAAGATTATCTTCATATGTTATATATATATATACATATGTATATTGTATGTACGAGACATACAAATATTTTTTATTTCTATATTTATTTTATGTTAAATCCTCATTATTTTAGATTTGAAAAAAAAAATAACCTTCATATTTGCATACATATATTCTCCTGTATACATTCATATTCAAAAACTGTCTACATTAACATATAATATTTATTTGTAGATATAATCTAAATACTACATACATACATACATACATACAGACATATAATAAATTTGGAAAACAAATAATGAAATTTGTAAATTATTCCCGAAAAACGAAAAAAAAAGAAAACACAAATATAAAACTGCTTTCTTATACAATTTTTCATATGAAATTAAATGCAGAAACACACATTTTGCATACAAATCCACAAGAAATATGAATAAGATACAATTTTTTAAATATAAATAATAATAATAATTTTTTGTTTCTATTTTTAAATTACAAAAAAAAAGGAAAAATAAATAAATAATAATTTTACACAAACAAATACGTATAAATATGATACATAAATAATGTACATAATATTTTTAAGGATAATCAATTGTTATTATTCACATTTATACACACAAAAGGAATATAAAAAAAATTTAAAATTATCCTTAAACACATATACTCAGACGTAAGTATGTATTTTGGTTTCAATTTAAAATTCATTTACATTTTTCATTTTTTTATTTTTTGTTTTTTTTTTGTTTTTGGAATCGGAAAACAAAAAATTAATGATTTCTTTTTTTCTTTTTGGTTTTTACAATTTGATTTCAACCACCACAAGATAGAAAAAATCACATAAACACATACCAAAAAAAAAAAAAAAAACACAAAATAAATTACGCATACATTTTGAATATTTTTATGATTATTATTATTATTATTATTATTATTATATTTAGAAATTTAAATGTGTACTGTATCATCCGTACTATATTGTGCATTCTTATGTATTTTTTATTTATTTTTTTAAATATTTTTTTTTAGTTTATAAAAAAAAATATTTTTTCAACCAAAAGGTTTGTATTTAATGCATAATATTTGTTTACAAGTACGTACATACATAATGTATGGTATGTACATATATTATTTTTATTTATTATTACACATATATTTTCATGAACTTTTTTTTTGTATTTTTCGTTCATTTTCCTTTTCTTCATTTTCATTTTATATTATTTTTTTTTCTTTTAAATTTTTTTTTTCTTCATTTTTATCTTGTCTTATCTCGTTTTAAAGTTGGTACAATACAAGTATGCAAATATAAAATTCATTTAAACATTTTCTTATCACGTAAATGTCATAATTTTTATCAAAAATAAAATGAAATAAATAAATTTAAGTGAAAAGAGGGGAAAACATTTTTTTTTCTTTACTTCACATGCATATAACGGTAATGGTAGGTATATGTACTTCAATAAAATATGAAAGTTTTCACTTGATTTTCATAGTACATACATATATATATATATATTCTTTTGATTCTTGTTGTTGTTGTTTGTTTTTTTAATTTTTCATAAAATTTTTATGACATTTTTCATTCTTCTCATCGGCTCACAGGTTAAATATTACATAAAGTAATGTAAGTAGATACATAATATGTACTTATGTACGTATATGTAAATTTTGTGATATACTATATGACGGTTTAATATTATGTAGGTATTAAAATTTTTTTTCATCATTTATTTTAATAACATACATTATATTATAATATTGTACATGCATATATGTATGTGTGTGAAATATACATATAAGTAGGTATAAATTTAACATAGAAATCTACATATATATATGTGACATAAATACACAAGAGAACATGTAATACTCTAAACTTGTAGTGGGTATGTAATATGTGATGTTGTGTACACATGTGAGTTTAAAATGAAACAAAAATACATCTGTAAATTCGTGACTGATTAAAGTCATATATATGTAGTGTATAGTAAATATTTTAGAAAATTTTGTGAAAATTCCCCGTGAAAATTGAAAATTTTGAAGAAAAAAAAAAGAATAAAAAAATTTAATTTTATGCTTTTGATTTATGTTTTATGATTTTGTACAAGTTTGTATATGTTATTGACAGAGAATGAAAAAACAAGAGAAAAAAATAAATAAATATGTGAATGAAAAATAAAATACACAGAAAAAAAAAACAAAATATTTAATTTATTATTTGATATATTACATTAATTTCACACATTATACGTAGTAGTAGTACATAATTTAAGTGTAATATACATAGGTATATATATTATATAAATTGTTGTAAATATACATTACTAATTTTCTCAATTATCCTTCTCTCCATATTGTATGCATACATATACTCGTACACAAATATTTTCAAATCAAACATGAAAAAATAAAAAAAATAATAATACACTGTCATTATCACATAATATGTGTTAGATTTGTAATTCAATCAGCCTGAGTGTCTACAACACTACCAACACTCTTGCCAACCAATATTACATTCTTATAAACAGTTCTTCATACTTGTATACATACAAACACGACATATAAATAAATGCATATTGTATGAAATGTACTACATATATCGGCACGATATTAAGTGTATACATATTTACCTGTACCTGTATACATATGTATATATTATGTGCTTTAATGTAGGTATAATGTATGATGTTATTAGGTATATAACGTGTGTGTATAGAGCTTATTTTCGAAAATTACACTAATTACACTAATTTGACCAGCATTATTTGTAATTTCATTATAATTTTTTTATATATTTTATTTTTATTATATACTTATTGAATGAATGTCCTGATTGCCTGATACTTTATTTATTATACGAATTTATTTTTGTGTATAATACATACATTAAAAAGTAATAAGTAAAATTGATATGTTATAAAGATAATTATATAGTTGAATAAATAAGTATGGGTCGAAATTGTATATACGTATGTATATATACTCGTATGTTATAAGTGCTAAAGGTAGATCATTTTAAAATAAAAGATGTGTACATACAGTGTAAACGTGTAACATTTTACATGCTATATAAACGTAGATAATTCATTATTATTTATTTATGAACATTGCATTATATAAATAGATATTTCTATTAAGTATCTAGCTAGAATCATGCAAATCTAAAAACATTCATGGTTTTAGAACGTAATTGTTGTATATGTATTATGATAATACTTACTCCTGAATGATACACAAATTATAAGTAAATTTTTACATTTCGTCATCAATTGTAATAATTTCACTAAAGGTATACACAATAACAAAGTACTGATATTAATTAAAATTTTATCCTATCATGATTTGACTATACGCATCGGATTACTATTGAAGAATTTTGAAAATCAACAAACAAACAAGCAAATTTCATAAAATAATAAAAGAGAAATGATACATAAATAACATAAATTTGTAATAAAAAATATTTTAATTACAAAATGAAATCTAAATGAAATTTATTACTATAAATTTCAAATGTAATTATACGAAATTTTTGATGTTTTCTGAAATTTTCAATCATAAAATCAGATTTTATGAATGATTTAAAGGAAAATTTATTCAAAAAAAAAAAAAAATAATAATGATAAGAATACTAATAAAATCTGTCAAATGATCATTGTCTAGATTTGATTTAAGGAATTTACGATGATTATTATTAAAGGGTGGATACAAGACAAATTAAATGAATTTATCGAGAATATTTTAACAATTTTATGGTATATTCTCGTAAAAGTTGTAGTATTTGGAAATCATCGTGGTATTCATTTAATAAATTAAAAAATAAAATGAAACTGAAATATAAAAATAAAAAATTTTCTTTATAGTCAATAATTTTTCTTAATTTTAAATTACAGTTTTTCTTAAATTGGTTTTACGAGTATATTTATATGTATACGAATATATTATAAAAACAAAATCGTTTTAAGGATAGTTAAGTCTATTCTTTTATGGCACATTATATACACGTGATATCCATTACCATGCGAAGAAAACAGAAACCTTACAGCTCTATAATATAAGTATGTAGTTTTAAATGTACACATGTGTACGAGTGTAGGTCTCAAAAATACGTATATAAAATCAATTTAATCGACTACGTTATAACTATTTGCTTCGCGTTTGTTGAATTTTCATCCTTTTCTATTTTTCTGCGAAATATCATTATACATTCATATCGTAACGTATCGTACATAAAAAAGTAATAATGTAAACACATATTATGTGTATAGAGTGTATGTAATAAAGAAACGTGTATATATACAATTTCATATTTGGATCATTATTTAACATTTTTTTTTTTTTTTTGGGTAATAAAAATTTTTTGTACTTTTAATTTTTCTTGTACACTTCTTAAAAAATTTAGGGCAAAATACAACAAAAACGATTCAAATGAATCACGAAATTTTCTAGTTATTCTTCGAATAAGAAAATTACTTCCTTTATTAGAATTTTTTTTTTTTTTTATATATAATGTTTGTTCGTTTTCTTTTGTTATTGTGTTTCTTGTAATTTGTTTTTGTTTTTCTTTTCTTTATTTTATTCAATTTTTCACAGTCAATTTTTGAATCGTATAATCCTTATTTCGTATACGAATTTTTATGTATATATATGGTAAATGTACAATAGAATATATGTATGTATGAAACCATGAAACCTTCAATTTCGCACAAAACTTTACGAATATCAACACCTTATATATGGTAATATATGTATGTACATATATAAATAATGTGAGTATATGTGTACACATGTACTTATATTAAATGGCCTTAGTAATGACTTTCTGCTGGTATTAAATGTTTATGTGTAACAGATATGAATACATTTTCTTCTATATTCATATTTTGTATATGTGTATTTGCATATACATTATGATGTACATATATATACGGGTATGTGTATATAAGTATATCGTTTATATTTTACGAGTATGTAGATTGTAGATACATCATATATATATATACAAAGTTATGTTGTATAAGCGACATCCTACCACCTCCTCTGTACAATATCCAGTCAATCTATTTCATTGCTTCTGTAATTTTCCTTTAAATATAAAACATTTATATATACATTGTGCATATATACTCATATATGTATTTATAATGTATAGGCACGTATAGGTACATATATTTGTTCAAGTATTCGTTTTCGTCCCTTTCCTTTTTTGGGTTAACAGATTTACAATTTTATTTTTCTTTGCATTTTCGTATTACCATAAATTCATATACACAAAGTCAAAAGTAAATTTCTTTTTTTTTTTCTTGTGTATGATAGTTAATATGTATACACACGTGCATATGTATAATATCTAATATTATAAGTACAGAAAATACAATACTTTTGTATACACATAAATGTACATAAGTATATGGAATCGGAATGGTTTTGTTGTGTACATACGTATATATGTATAAAACGGTTCGAGGTTAACTTTAATTCACAAGCTTATCGATTCCTTATATACTTACTTATGTATATATATGTATATGTATGTATATTTTGTTATTATTTGTTTTAAGGATATATGAAAATGGTATAATAAAAAATATACCCGACTTGTATTCTAAGTAAAAAATTATAAAAAGGAAAAAAAAAAATTTATAACTAAAAATGCTTAGCTTTTAGCCTTGGCCTTCTTCAAGAAAACACTTCCTTCTTAAGCTAATTGCTAAATGGTTTATATTTCAAAAGTTTGTACATACGTATACACTACACATTTATATATAACGTATATTTTTTTTTATAAAATTAATATAATATACTCGTACACATATACATCATGTGTGGTTTTCTTTTTTTCTATATTAGTACGTGGTTTTTTCTGTATATGATATTTCACATGCTCGTACAAGAAAATTTTCATTTTAAATACCTGGCTGGCTGTATAATAAACGTGAAATAAAATGCTATATCAAATGTACAGGATACTATATAATAATCTGTATGAAAGGATACCGATAATATATTTTGCAATAATCTCGAAAAAAAAATATATATATACGTATAATTCAGAAATATTACACATATGTAAATGCAAATAAATGTACATAATAAAAATTTAGATTTTGAATTAAATTCAACTAAAACAGCAATTTAATAAAAATTTCAAATAATATTGTTATTGCATTATTTGAAACTTTAAAAATCAATTTAAACACTTAGATTTTTCAAATAAAAAATATTTTACATTTCAATAAAAAAAATATATATTATGTATAAAAAGGACACTTTAAGAATAACTTTTAATGTTGTTTTTAAACTGAAAATTTAAAAAGTTTAAAAATTTTATTTATGATTATTATTATTTTTCTTTTTTCATTTTTCATGAATAAATTATTATATGAATTTTATTAACATTAAACAAATTTATATTTTCCTAATAAGGATAGAGATTAAACTACTCGTATGTGTAAGTACACCAAAAGTACACATAACTTCAAGCAAGTAAAAATATGTATTTAAGTTTTAAAATTACTCTATGTGGTATACATTACTTTCGAACTTTCTATATTTGAAAAGATGATGAAGAAGAAGAAGAAAAAAGAAAAAAAAATATTACAGACTTTAACAATCACTTTCAGGAAGTACCAACTTTCAATAATTCAAAAACTTTTATATAGTGTATAACATAACTTTTCAAGGATCTATATGACATTTTTCCAATAAATAAGTTTAAAATAATTTTAAAGTTATAAAGTTAGTTATCATAATCTTTTGAGTTTTTTTAATTTTTTTATTTTCTGATAAAGTCATCCCGCCCCCCATATACATGTACACCAAAAAATATTCTACTTGTCTTTCATTATAATTTCAATATGATTATAGATTATAGATTATGTATAGTTAATGTGAAAATGCACAAAAAATTCGATATTTTCTCTATAACAAATTTACGAGTCAGTCTCAAACTAGCAACCGAAGAAGTCAGTCGTGTTATAAGAAATTAAAAAGAATTAAAAAATTAAAAAATTAAATACTAAAAATTAAAAATTTTTACCCAGAAAAATTAAAAAAAAAATTAAAATTAATTAATATATGGTAAAAGTTTGAAGGCGGTTTATTTAATTAATAAATAGAAAATTAATTAATTAATTATTTAATTAATTTCAATAAAATAATAAATTTTATAAACATTTGACAAATGTTACATAGCATGCTTTGTTTTTAGTGTGCTACACAAAATTAATAAAATTTTGTAGTGACAATTTTTGATAATTAAGTTAAATAAAATTATATAATTGTATTGTGAAAACGCAAATAGTGAGAATATAAATAACGAAAACCAAGTGCGATTTATAGTGAATTTAGAATCTTATAAACTTCCTAGATTAATAACTATTTATTTTATATAAATAGCCAAAAATTAAATAAATAAATTAAAAAAAAATGGACATAGATTTTCTCCCAAATCAAGATCCAAAACCACCAGATAAAAATCCAAACATCAATTCAAACAAAACAAATTTCTTCTCAACTACAGGACCAAAATATTTAATTATGGAAAGATTAGATGAAGGTAAAACACTAACTCCTGTTTCACCTTTCCTAATTAAAAAAAGAATAGATGGCATAATAAGTGGAGAACTCAATTTATGCAAAAAACTCAGAAATGGGACTATATTAATTAAAACACAAAACATAAACCAAGCAAACAAACTTTTAAATATGAAAAATCTGTCACCCGATATAAATATCAAGATATATGAACACGAAAAACTCAATAAAAGCAAGGGAGTGATATATAACATCGACCTCATTTACTTATCCGATAACGAAATACTTGAAGAACTAAAAGAACAAAACGTTATCGAAATCAAAAGAATCACAAAAAAAGACAACAATCAAGAAAATCCAACTGGACTGTTCTTTTTAACATTCAATACAACTACAATACCTAACAAAATAAAAATCGGTTATGAGAAAGTCGAAGTCAAACAATACATTCCACCACCTCTAAGATGTTGGAATTGTTTTCACTTCGGCCACCCAACAAAAATTTGCAAAAAAGAAAAAAAATGCTTAAATTGTGATAAAAAATATCATTTCGACGAAAACAACATAACAAAAGAAAAATGCAATGAAACAACCAAATGCACAAATTGTCAATCCAATACACACAATTCAATAAGCAAAAATTGCCCAACATTCTTAAAACAAAAAGAAATCACAAAAATTAAAACAATAGAACAAACCGATATGAAAACGGCAAGAGCAATATATGCAAGAAGATTTATTTCTTCAAACATTTATACCTCCTACGCATCAATACTGAATAACAACCCAGAAAACAAAGCGACAAACAAAACATTACTAAAAAACAATGATGATAGCAACATACAAACCAACAAAAACAATTCAGCCCAATTAGAAAACTCTTCAAAAACATCAATCAATAACAACAACACAAATATAGAAAAAATCACCCAAACAACACAAAATAATAAATCAAACACAATCGAAAAAAACAACGAGAAAAACCCAACCTACCTCAACATCTCTCACAAAACAAATGAAACAGAAATCGATGTAATAACAGATGACGAAAATCTCGCAACACAAGATGAAAACTATTCAACTATATCGCAAAAAAAACGAGGAAGATCCAAAAAACAACACACTGGACTTAGCCCAAACAAAAAAGAAAAAAAGATAACATAAAATCATACAAATAATTTTTCATACTAACATGATACTATCACATAAAAATTGTTCAAATAAATATATAAACATAATCCAATGGAATATAAAAGGCTTTCAACATCACCTAGATGAATTTAAACTATTAAATCAAAAATACACAAAACCAATCTTCTGCTTGCAAGAAACCAAATTAAAATCAACTCACGAACCAAAGGTAAAAAATTTTACATGTTATTACAAAAATAAAATTACAAATTCTGTGGCATGTGGTGGAGTTGCTATCTTAATAGATGAACAATACTACAGCCACGAAATTTCATTAAATACATATATACAAGCGATAGCAATAAGAGTTCACTCCACAATAACATTTACCATACTTAATATATACTCAGACAAAACACTAACAGAAAAACAATTACAAAACCTCATAAACCAAACCCCAAAACCTGTAATTATAGTAGGAGACTTTAACGCTCACAATCCTTTGTGGGGATCTGATAAAAAAGACCAAAAAAGGATTGAAATAGAAAATTTCATAAATAACAACACTCTAAATATTCTCAACAACAAAAATCCTACACACTTTAACTTTTCATATAAAACATTTTCTAATATTGATCTCACTATGTGTTCACCACAAATCCACCCCATTCTAAACTGATATATTGAAAACGATCTTCACGGAAGTGATCACTTCCCAATAATAACCCAAATAAATTTAAAAACCGATACGATTAACCGAAGAACAACTTTCAACACAAAAAAAGCTAAATGGAACATCTATCAAAAAAACATAAAATTTGAAAAACCATTAAGTAACCCCATTAATGCCGACTCTTTTGAAACACACATTCGAGAAGAAATTCTCAAAGCTGCCAATTTATCAATACCTTTAACTCTTACCCACCAAAATAAAAAATATGTCCCATGGTGGAATGAAAAAATCAGTAACGCCATCAAAGAAAAAAAGAAAACATTAAAAATATTTAAAAAAAATTCCACTCAGGAAAACTTTATAAATTTTTTAAAATCTAAAACCAAAACAAAAAAATTAATACGTCTATACAAAAAATTAACCTGGCAACAGTATATTTCTTCTATTACACATAAAACAACATCCAGTGAAATTTTCCGAAAAATAAGAACACTAAACAGCAAAAACCAATTCCAGAAAATAGTAGCTTTACAAACGTCAACTCAAGAAATAATAACCGAAAAACTAGAAATCTGTAATAAACTAGCCGACTACTTTGAAAAATCTTTTAATAACAAAAATTGCCAAAACACTATTTCAACAAACAATAACATTACCAAAACTTCACCGTACACCCTTCAAAACCACCCACACAACTCAACAGAAAACTATAACAAACTATTTACAATGAAAGAACTAGAATATACTCTCCAAAATGTTAAAGGCTCTTCACCAGGACCAGACTTAATACATTATGACATGCTGAAACACCTATCTTACTCCCAAAAAGAATATGTACTTAAATTTTACAACTACATATGGACAAATAATTTATTTCCTGAAAACTGGAGAGAATCTCTACTGATACCCATACTAAAAAAAGGAACTGATCCTAAGATACAAACTAATTACCGGCCAATATCTCTTACCAATTGTCTTTGCAAAATACTTGAAAGAATGGTCAATAAAAGACTCACATGGTTCTTAGAAAAAAATAAATCAATAAACCAATTCCAGTTCGGTTTCAGAAGAAACCTCGGAACCATTGATGCAATAGGGTATTTAGAAACAGAAATCCAAAAATCTTTCTCTAAGAATCAATCCATGATCGCTGTCTTCTTCGACTTCGAAAAAGCATATGATCGAATATGGAGACAAAAAATTATTGACAATGCCATACAACTAAACATAAAAGACAATATGCTCAACTTTATCAAGAACTTCCTTCTTTCAAGAAAATTTAAAGTAGCAATTGAAAATACAACATCATCCAAAAGATCAGCAGAAAACGGTATCCCACAAGGATCAGTTCTCAGTACAACTCTCTTTCTAATCGGAATAAATGAAATAAACAAATATATACAAGCACCAACAAAACACGTAATGTATGCTGATGACTTGACAATCTTCTCATCTGACAAGGACATTGATAAAATTACAGAAAACATACAAAATACAATCAATCAACTGACACTATGGACTAAAACAAACGGAATGACCTTTTCAACCACCAAGTCTAAATTTATGATGTTTACTAAAAAATATAAAATTTACAGAACCCCACATCTAATACTTAACAATATGAATATAGAAATAACACCAGAACACAAATTTTTAGGACTAAAATTCGATAGCAAACTAAAATGGAACTCACATGTAAAAGATATTAAAACAAAAGCAACAAAAGCTATGAATATAATTAAAATCTTATGTAACAACGAATACGGATCTAGTAGAAAAACACTTCTTCAAATCCACAATTCTATAATACTACCAATACTTGATTACGGCAGTCCGATATATTCATCAGCTAATCCAAATATTTTAAAAACCCTAAACACAATACATCACACTGGAATAAGATTTAGTATAGGAGCATTTAGAACAACCCCAGTAGATAGCCTACTAATAGATGCAAGACAAATTCCCTTAAATTACAGAAGAGACATACAAACAATCCATTTACTCCTACGAATCAACTCACAAGAAAACCATCCCATCCTTAACAGTACCAACGAAATAAAAGAATACAAGTACACACCCCTCCTTTGTAGAGCACAATCTTTAGCACAAAAATACAAAATTCCATTTAAAAAGAAAATAATTAAATATCATCTACCCTCAAACCCTCCCTGGCTAACTCCAAATATTACCATAGACAATGAAATAGTAAAACTGAAAAAACAAGAAACAAGCCCCCAAATTTATCAACAACTATACATAGAGAAATTAAATACTACATACAGAAAATACACAAAAATTTTTACAGACGGATCAGTACAAAACGAAAAATCAGGCTGTGCCTTCATAATAGACAAAATTAATAAAAACTATAGACTAAATAACTACACTAACATTCACACCACAGAACTGTATGCTATACTAAACGCAATAGTCGAAACCAAAAATCACCCAAATAACAAATTCTTAATCTGTACCGACTCACTAAGCTCCATTCAATCCCTTGTCTCATTATATCCCGAAAATCCAATAGCCCAAGTTATAAAAGACGAAATATTCACAAACCATAAAAACTATACTTTCATGTGGATACCTAGTCACATTGGCATCAAAGGAAACGAAGAGGCCGATCGACTAGCAAAAGAAGCACTAAATCTTGATATAAACCCAAATAATGAAATAAATATAAAAGATTTAAAAAAATTAACAAAAATAAACATCCATAAAAATTGGAACGAAAAATGGAAAAACACACAAAATAACAACAAACTTAGACAAATAAAAGATGACACTACACCTTGGTCCAATATAAACACACTACCACGAAAAACTGCAACCTTTCTCACAAGACTAAGAACAGGACATACAAATCTCACACATAAATACCTCATAGACAAATCACAACCACCCAAATGCAAATGCAATAACCCATTAACCATTAAACATCTAATGGAAGAATGCAACTACCTCACATTCCACAGAAATAAATTAAATATAAATGGATTGAAAGATCTTGCAAGCGAAGAAAAAGAAACACTTTCAAATATAATCAATTTCTTTAAACAAATAAAACTATATAATAAAATTTAGATTAAAATACATAACAACAAAACAACAATAATAATAATAATAATAATAATAATGATAACAATTGTTAATAATAAGAATAATAACATTAACCTTTTTTAATTAAACCAAATTCATAAATATATGTAAAAGATATAAGCCTTAAATAACCTAATTTTAAGAGTTGAAAGGCCTACCTTTAATAATAATAATAATAATAATAAATTTACGAGTGCATTACGATGATAAATTTTTTGAATTTGTTTTTAAAAATTTCATTTATTTTGTTATTTTTGTATGCATGATGCAATTAAAGAGATTCATGATCAATGACACAATCCCAAAAATCTGCAATAAATAAAAGTTCTCTTATTATATAGTAGTTTGTTATAGATATAGAGTGTGTAAGATGGTGTATGAGAGTTTAATTTCGTAGTTTGTCACAATTTAAATTTGATTTTATGTTATCTCTGCATGTTTATTCTTTATTTCATTTTATTCGTGTGTAAGTATCATTTACCAGATGTGCACGAAATTACATTTGTGAAAAATAAAAATGGCATCTACTACATATGTATATGTTTTTATTGTACACAAATTCTAAATTCTGATTTTTTTTTTATGTGCGACAAAGATCCTTAAACATACACATTTGTAATATATATACACGAATATTTTCTAATAAAGGATACACTAGAATATCCTTTACTTGGGATTATTTTTATTTTTATATATTACTTTGAATTTTATTTCTTATTTTTTTGGTTCTTATCAGACTTTTAATTTAGCTACAAAACAATTTAAACCTATATAAGAATATAAGTTTCTATATCATGGACATATACGTAAATATAAAAATTTTCAGTGAAATGAAAATTAAATTTACGATATGCTTTTCAATTTATCACCACCACACACTAAACATAAATAGTTGAATCATTTTCTTTTGAATGAATTTATTTATTTATTTTTTTGTTTATTTTTTCATATATGGTTTTCTTATGTTGGATTTTTTCATTCTTAAAATTTATTGTTTCTGCTCTTTCTAGAGAACTATAAAATAAAAAAATAAATTGTTTAACATTTTTTATTACCATCAGATATTTGATATGAGCATCAAAGAATATTTCTATGTAGTGGTATTATTCATAGTGTATACAAGTATATGTACAATGTACGAGTATATAGGTAGTAACTGTATTTGTATTTATATTTTGCTTGCCGTTTCCTTATAAACTATTGCATTGTAACATTGTAACCCAAGTCGAAAGCTTATCACAAATTTTTCTATTTTGAGTTATAAAAAAAAAATAAATAAATTCCATTTATACACATGGTATAGGAGGTACACGCTCATATACACGCAAATTGTGTGACAGTAATTTTATTGAAAATGAGAAAAACGTCAGCGTTTTTTTTTTGTGTTCTTTATCTGCGAGGATATTCGTGAATGATGGCAACGTTAAATTGTCATAGTTTTGATTGAAATGTTCATGTATTAGATGTCATTTCATTTGACGTGTATACTAATCTGCTGATAAAATAAGTTTACGTTTTATGTGTGTGTTTATTTCATTTTATTTTATATATCTGATAAATTCGAGTAGTTTTAGAATAGTTCTTGAATTGTATTACCGATTTCGATCAAATAAATTGCATTGTAATTCTCTGGTATAATGTTATCTATGTATGTTATCAGCATGCTTTTCTTATAGTATAGCTATTTAACTATAAGAAATTCGCATTGATTGTTTGAATTTATTATTGAATAATTCGTTATATTCAGTATCGTTCAGAATAGTAATTTCATATACCTGAATTCATTTTATTTTGAAGTTGTTTTTATAATTCAATTAAAAAATTTCAATTATTTTTAGGATATTACACTGTCATATATCATTATTTATCTACGTATTTATTTATATATTTATTTTTTTATTGTTCCAAAATGAAAATTGAATTTTTTAGACCTACATCAAATTTTAGAAAAAAAAATAAAATAAAACAATATAAACAATAAAAGAATCACTAAAAAAAAATGTTGTTTTGTATTTTTCGACAAGCATTCATTTATATTTTTTATATGAAAACAAAGTGATTTCTTTTCGGAATTAATTTCCTCTTATTTAACTTTCTTTCAATAATATAAAAAATTATACCTATCTATTTATATTCACATACTCCTGTATACTCTGGCAATATGCCTATATGCTATATCGATTTAAAAATGAACATGTCTTCGGCATAATTTCCTGATAAATTCAATTTTTTTTTAATTAACTTTTAAATGCTTCCACTATCACAGTAAATCTATCAAAATCATTCAAAACAGAAAATTGTATATCCTGTTTCTTCAGAAAAATATCCAATATCATTTTTATATTCTATGAAATTTATGTTCTTCCACATATGTAGAATGTACTACATTCAACTTACACAAACATACAGATAAAATAAAATTCATCAATCACAAACAGAAGTGATTTCATTTTGTTCCTTTCTATTTATTTTGAATTTAGTTTTCAAGAGCATTGTAAATAAAAATTTTTACAAAATATCAATTAATTTATAAAGAAAAAAAAAATTAAAAATATATACAATGTATGGTGTGATCAGTGGCGGAAGGGCAAGTATCAAATGTTGTTAGTTAATTTTTCGTCTTTGTCATGTACACTATTCGTGTTTTACAAAAAGAGAAAATCAACGTTCTTCTACAAATACTGAAAATACCAGTTCACAAAATGTGTGAAATACTACTTGTATTATGGTAGCGTATACTATAGGTAATGTTAGATTCAATGTCATCCACTGTTCGTGATCATGTATAAAGGGGAGGAGCAAGTATTAAATGTTGTTATTTTGATTTGGTTTGATTTTCCGTGTTTGTTTTATACTCGTACTCTATTCGTATTCTATGCTGCTGATAGAGAATATCAAGTTTTTCTGAAGACAGAAAATACGAGAATGTACTCATGACGTGTGAGAAATGCTTTCATACTATACTATGTACTGTCGTAGCGTATACTACAAATTCTGTTAGAGTCAAAGATTTCCACTGTTCTAGAGTATAAATGTAAAGGGGAGAAGGTAGTATTAAATGTTGTTTGTTGATTTTTCGCAATTTTTCGTATTTATTATGTGAAGCAGTTCTATTTTTCTCTTCCTCACTTTTTTTTTTAATTTAAACTTTTCAAATTTAAAAAATACATACATAATACTTTATATTTTACATACGAGTATATACAAAATAATAATGTATGTGCAAATATTTTTGATATGATTTAAAATATAAGAAGTAAATAATTCCTGTACGAAATATTAAAATGTTGTCAAATATGAATACAAAATGATTACAAAAACAGAACAAAATTGTATGTGAACAAATAAAAAATGAAAGAAAAATATACTTGTTTTTTTATTCAAGAAATTTCCAATTTAACATTATAAACTTTCATATAGTACATATGTATACTTACATATAGGCTCATAAGGGATGTAAGTTTCATAAATTTTACTTTAATGACAACCATAAAAACTTACATGATTTCATATAGATATACATGCATTTATTTATACACATATGTATGCATGTACATTATATCAAAATGTATATTACATTATTATGTGTATGTATTAAAATATATGTATATATAATAAATATAAAAATATGCATATAATATTGTATATTCTTTTCCCATTTAATAAATGTGTTTCATATAACGTATAAATTTTAAATAAAATTTTTTTTTTAATTCATACATGTACATATATTGCATACATGTACATAATGTGTATACATTAAGTTCATATATCAGGTTACCAATATACACTACTACATAACATACAATAACTTTCACAATTGATTAACGATTTTCACTACTCTTCTAATCTGTCTATCCGTATACTATATCTACTCGTATATTATATCTTTACAATGTACATACATACATACTCTTTCTTTGAAAAATATGATGATACAATATTTTTTTAAAACTATATGGGGCTCCCATTCATATTCTCATTGTAGTGTTCCATCATCAATTGACTAATCTAAATATTTTCTCAGTTTTTCGATTTGTTTTTTCATTTTACATTTTCAAATTTTCTTCTTATTGCTATTTACTTCTATTACTTATAGATAGTTTTGAAGTAATTTTAGAACAGATACACACTTTTGTCTTGTATACTTTGCATTTTTTTTCATTAATTTATTTAAAATTTATTATCGAAAATTTACATCTGAAAATATATACTAGATGTTATTTACTCAACCCGCAGTATAATAACAAAAAATTATTGAAACAGACCATCAATATACTTGATTACACTTGATTACAAACACATGCATACTTAGAAATATGTGCAGTGTGTTTGTAATTTACGCATATTTTGGAGCATGTTATAAATTTATCTTATTATACGTATAGAGTTCGAAATTTTGAAATTTTTTTTTTATTTTAGGAAAGAAAATTTAAAAAATGTGAAAAAGAAAATTTCCATGAAAAATTGAAATATTATTTGTAAATTATCGAAAAAAAAACAAGTGTATTGTCGACAGATGACGAAAGCCACTCAAAATCGTGAATCTTCTATATCTGGTCTGGTGGTATGTTGTTGAATCTGATGATTTCTACTCGTACAATATATGCATAAGTATAAAGTGCATGTGTTCCAAAACATTCTATTCACTTTAAAATTGAATCGAATAATAATTATTATATAAGAAATTGTGTATTGTCTCATATTTTTGAAGCAATGATACACATTTTTAGCGATGACTGTAAAAATTATCATTAATTTATGTATACATACATGATTGTATATTTATGTACATAAAATATAATTATAAGACACCTACATAATTTCTATTAAACACACACTCATATTACACAGAAAAAAATTGTTTTTTTCTTACGTAATATTTCTATGATTTAATTAAAATACAAAAATATTGAAACATCACATACTTACATCATCATATTTATCATTATCTGCATATGTGTTAATATAAGTAAGTATGTATTTAGTCTGTTTTATGTACATATGTAACGTATTGTCAATTATTATTACATATATTCTTTAAAAATTTCTACATCAAATATTCTTGTATTTATATATAAGAAATGTATCTAAGAAATTACATGTCAATCATATATACGGGTTTGTATTTATATTAACATATTTTAGAATTTTTCAATTTATTTTATCATTATATTTGAATACATACATACATATCTATAGACACACTACGTATGTAAGTATTATATAACGTCATTTTTATACGATAATGATGTACACTTCTAAATATGTCAGTGAAAAATCTTTTCATATTATATACACGTATAAGCAAATATTTGATAATTCTCTTGTTTTTCTTTTTTTTTTTTATTTTGCCTCGTCGCAGACACGAAGGCAACAAATAAGAAATTTTCAAATCTATTTTTACTTTTATTTTTTTTTTTTTTAAATAATTTTTAAATAATAATCTTTCACTTTTTTTTAATTTTGTCTACAAGACAAAATGCTTATGTAATCCACATGGTATTGCGTTCCAGTAGATATGCGTCTACTACGGATTGAATTATGAAAACATTATTGACGTTTCTTAAATATATTTTTATAGTATTTATGTGGTATTAGCTCAAAATGAAATGAAATAAAAAAACAATGAGTATAAAAAATAAGAAAAATTTTCATGTCCTTTATATAGCCTAATTAAATTTGCAAATAAAAAAATAACAACCAACTAATATTGTTTGTATACATCATCATTATGATTGTTATTCACCAAACATGCCTTACTTTTCTGTTTTAGTTTCTTAAAAATTATAAATTATATTACATGACTATTCATTTTAATATGTTTACATATAATTTCAATTTCATAGTTCCACGATTTTGCTTTTATTACTGAATCAAATTTTTACTTGACCTTTAACTTTCCGTTTCTAACGTTATTTGCATTGTTCTATTTTTTGATATTCATTAACTCAAAATCAATATAAACTAACATTGTCCTTTATTTTGCAACGTATAATAATGAACAGATAAATGAAGATTAATCGTTTTTTTCTCTTACTTTATTATTGAAAATATTCATTTCTATATATATAACAGAAATATACATAATGTATACATACCATACATACATACCATACCCAGCAGTTATTTACTACATCTTTTTATAAAATGAAATTTGAAGTGAAAAAAAAAGTAAATACTTAATACAATAACAAAATCTGATGCTCAGCTCGTTTGTCCTTTTAATATATGTACGTTTAGTGAATCATATGAAAATAGAGGGCTTGGTTAAAACAAAAATTAAATTAATGAAAAATTGAAAAAAAAATTATACATACATACATATGCACAAATCTGTGTTAAAAGCAGCAATAATAAGTATAGGAGTAGGAGAAAAGAAAATGAGGAAACAAAGGTTAAATTAAGCTGATTTTTAAAAGGATAATATATTCAATTATTATTATTTTTTTTTAACATTTCGGTCTCTTTTTTACAGTAGGTCCAAAATTAAGTGAAATTTATTGAAAATTTGTATCTTGTCTATAGTAATGAATAGATTTTGTTGCGTACATTATGTGTATGAGATCTAAAGAAAACAAAGAAAATAATATATTCTCACTTAGTCGCATAAAACAACATCAAGAACAAAAACAACAAAATGAAAGCTTACATACAAATAAAGTGTGTACACAATGTCATTCATAGCATCATAGTACTCTTCTTTCGCTTTATACTCTTATACTCTTCTTATATGAAACTAAAATAATAATTTTCTTTATAGTACTATTCGTATACTACTACATCTACATGAATACACATTTAAAATTTGACTGTATAAGTGTATATCCATAAATGAACATTTATTTTATTAATGAAAATGAAAAAGGAGAATCGAAAGAGACAGAAAAAATTGAGAAAGAAACAAAGAAAAAAACACATAAAATCTTTTCAGTACGAAATATAGTAGCAACAGTGACGACAACAGCGTTAAAAGCAGCAATAATGAATAGCAGGAATAAATTAAAAGAACTACACTTTTCTTTATCCTTTTTTTCATTCGTTATTGTTACGTTTTTGTTTTTATATTTTAGTTTTTTTTTCTGTTTTCATTTAGTTAGATGAAAATGATGCTGAATGTCAAGGTAAAAGAAAACTTATGATAAAAAATATAAACTAAAAGAAAGAATAACAACAAAATATATATACATACATACTAGATAGTATATAAAATAATCTTGAATGTTTATAATATTTTGTTGAATAATAAAAATGTTAAAAATTTTTCTTATTATTTTTCATCCATTTTTTTTTTTTTGTATTCCTTTTGAAAATGAAGAGCTAATCTGTTAATATTCTGTGAATTTATATATGTTGTGGAATAAAGAAAACGAAAGTAAATAACAGCAAAGAAAAAATAAAATTGTGAATATATGTATGTATATAAAAAAAAACCTACGTATATTTTTTATTTTCCATTAATATTTCATGTTTTGTTTTTTATTTGCCATATCAAGGATAAAATTATCACTCTATTATTAAGAATATGTATCTAGTATGAATTGTTCATTTATGAGTAATTTTTTATAACTAATTTTTTTTTTTTTTTTGAGTTTTAATTAATTTTTTATACTTTTTTTTTTCTCTTTTTTTTTGAGAATTTTTTTTTTATCATGATTTAGCCTTTCTTTGATATGAATAATTATTGTAGTAGATAATTTAAATGAAACCTTTTGCATTATAAAATATTGTTATAAACCCTCACATAATATTCAGACATATACGCATACATAAATCAGTCTATACAATATTTATAAAGTATAGATGATAATCATTATAGTACAGAAGATATTATACTCGTGTCTGAAACTAATTTAAAACTTTTCGGATAAGAAAATGCCTAGTACAATCTTCTCTGTCTCTCTTTAATTAAAACATATAATACATCGCTGTGAATATATCTATGTATAATAAATAAAATTATCAATATATATTGAGTGTTAAAGGTGTTTATATACAAAAATATACAAGTCCTTGTACTTTAGATAAGACATTTTGAAAACTAATTTATCTTCCCTTTTGGCAGGAAAATAATAAAATTGAGTAGGAGTTCTGTCTGTCAACAAATTAAAAATAAAATACAATTATTCTATTAATGATATGTATATACTTCGAACATAATAATCGAAATAAACGTACATTTACATATGTATACTACATTCATAAATTGTAAAACTGACAGCTACAATAATGTGTTCATCTCTTCATGCATAAATATCACGCAATTTATTGATATACTCTTTCATCAATATGTATACATTAATATATTATACGAGTATATCAATAAACAGTTCTCAGACATATTAAAAATGATTAAAATTTTACATAATATTATGCAGATAATTTCCACTTTATTCACACATATATACTTATGTATAAATATGTATATATTTATGGAAAATTGCATCGATTATTTGACATAATTAATGAATAACACATAAATAACAAGGAAATAACTTTAAAAATGTATATATACATATTAACAAAAATTATAAATATGTCCTTTAAATAAAATTCACATATTGTACATATACGAGCCTGCAATTTACATGTGTGTATGTACATAAGTATGCATGTTTATAATGATTAATGAATGATGAATGAAGAAATAATTTATCATCAATAAAAGGTCTTCATAAAATATTCATCACAATAACATTAAGGATAATTTTTTCGTGTAAGGATTTTTGTTGAAATTTTAAAAGCAATATATGTATATCATACTTAAAAACATATACGAGTATTAGTTTTATACTGTATTAAATTAAATAAAATTTTAATATGTGTACGCTACATGTAATTCAATGTCATACATTCAATATTTTATATCTCTTTAAATCCTTAATATTTATGATTAATATATATGATAATTCTATAAATAAATTCTTGACTACATGTAAAATGGATTCTATATGCATATTAGAATTTGTATGCTATGTGAAAAATTTTTATGGTATCATTTTTTTTTTTTGTATATTTTCAATTGAAATTATTATCAAACTAATATAGTATTATATAATTAATTGTAATTGAATATCGTTTAATTTTATTTTGAAAATTAATAATTCTTAATCAATAAAAAAAAAAGTATTTATAAATTACCAAAACGATCTTGATAAATTAATAATTAATAAAACATGACGTATAAAAACATATTTTATGGAAATTTTTCATATATATTTTTTTGTAAATAAATGACATGTATGCACATACATATACTCGTATATATGTGTTCTAATTATCAAATTAGTATATCAATATATGTTTTTATTATTAAATAAAATTTAATATATGACATTGAAAATTTATCACTAAAATTTTATAAATCAATAAAAATATAGCCATTTATCTAGTACATATTTATTTATCAATTAAAATATCAAAAACAAAAAAAAAATTGTATCAGAATAATAATTAATCAAAATATGTATTTAAATTTTGTATATCATGCGTTTGAATAACGATTTTTTAATAATATTATCTGACATATAATATCAATATAAATGAACATAACAAAAGAATTGAAATGCTTTATCATGTCATATATCATGAAAATGATTAAACCATGCATAACTTTAAATGGCATGATACATACATATATAACTCATATCTAATCAATAATATAAAATTTTTTTATCAATTTTATCTTATTCAATTTTTATTTTTTGAAAATAATTTTTGGGAAACTTTTGTATTTTATATATAAAATGGAATAAAATGGAGTGCTATAGAATATTTTAGCCTTATCAACAAATATTTTCAAATAATTTCATTGATGTCATTGCTGTGGGTTGAAGATTGTGAAGGATTGTATTTTACAATGGCATTTTTTAGATTAAATTTTTCAAAATACATAACAAATTTATATTTAAAAGCAATTTTTATTTTTTAGATAAATGTCATAATAAACTAAGAAAATATCTATTAAACTTTACAAATGAATTAATGTAACATACCTAGTACCTAGTACATACTAAATAATATTCATAGTACAATATGATACAAACTATATCCAGATCCTACGTCCTTATTATTTTACTTAGTAATAAAATACTGTTAAAGTGCATAAAATTTATTAATATGTACTGATGGTGATATATGGTACATGCATTATCTCACAATAAACCGCACGAACAAGCCACTATACAACCACTGCTTGTCTTCCTTTATAATTATGTATGTATGTGTTAAGTTATAGTATAACATCTTTGTATGTAAATCTTTGTAGACAATATACATAATATGTAGGGCTGGTAACATATGTGCATGTAAACTGTAGTGCATAATACAAGTACCTCCTATGTATGAATGCGATAACAAAAACATATTGAATGAATTTTCTTTTAGTATTTGCTTGCATATTTTCAATTTTATACTATGCATGTAATATGTATGTATGTACCTAATAGAAATTATGTAGTACACAATGTAATAGCGTTTTTGCTCTATGTCTATATCATCATTTTGCATACCTTCAAGGGAAATTTTTCTGAAGACAATGATTCGCTTTAAATTTGTACATGTGTACTTTTGGTACTTTCAAACAAATATCTATATCTATCTATACTACCTATGAACAGTGCCTATATCTATACTCTATAGAATGTATGTACGTATGAAACTTATGTATATTTTTGTACATAATAATTATATTTAAGCACTTTATTTTGTGTATATACACTTCCGTGTAACTATGGTGTGCTTTGTTTATTATTTTAGATAATTTTGAAATTGACCTAAGAGATTAAGTAAGCTTTAACTATCATCCACATAGCATTCTTATACTTACTTTCTTGTTTTTGAAAATTCATGTTTATACGGTATTTTATACAGCATAGATTATATTGCATGATGCCAGTATCTTGTATATGTACGATAAAAGGTCTGCATTTTGTTATCAACTTCACTTTTGAATGTGCAATATTACGGCATAGAAAACAATGCCAAAATGTCAATAACTATACATATATATACATACATATCCATAAAATATATAATAAAAATTGCAGACATTTTATATATTTTTTTCTCTTTAAAACTTCATATTTTTACACTTTCGTTATTCTATTAAAATATATGCACATACACAATATGTACATATTCTTGAAGAGAAATCTTTTCAGGATATCAACCTTTTTTCTTTGATTTTATTATGTTTTTCTTTTTTGCTTTAAATTCTCGTATCCAAAGAATGTATACGATCTTGTGTGTGTGTGTATTTAAGTACATGCATATACACATACATACAAATATATAGTGAAATGGGAAAGAAAACAAGACAACAGGAAACAATCCTTTCAAAAGAATAAGGACTATTATTGTATAACAGAAAATTCTTGTCGCAGTCTATTGTTTGCGACATCCGCAAGCAAAAAAAAAATATAATCCCAATGTGAGAAAATTCGTGTCTTTTTGTTTTTGTTTTTTCTTTTTCTTTTTTATTTATTTTATTCTATTTTATTTTATTTTTTGTATTGTTTTGAATCTTTTCAAAAATTCTATTTGTTCATAAATTCACATATATTAATAGCTTTTTTATTTTGTTATTTTATTCGAAATTCTTCTTTTCAAATTCATCAATTTGATTTACTATTGCAATTTAAAATTTCGAAAAAACAAAAAAAAAAAATTAGAAAAGCACATTCAAATTATTAAATTTTTCTCTTTTGAATAATATGTTGTTTTTTTTTTTCATTTTTTAAGAATTCAACAAAATCCATGGTGAAAAAATGTAAAAATAAAATTTATTTTATTTTTTTATTCAAATTTTTAGATCTCTGCATTTATGTGTTTGAAAATAAAAATTTTTTATAGTGTTGCCATTCAGGAAAATTTTTTTATTAACAATTTCACCAATCTCACCAAACCAAATAACTACCAAAATATTTAGCATTTCATTCACCCATGAATCTTCATCCGCTCTCTCATATAAATTTTCTACCACCAACTATCAAGAGAGGAATGAGTGACTAGCAGTATGATTGGTAAGTGGTATAATAATCTACATATCCTTTCTTATAAAAATTTCCATTTGCTCTCTCAGTGAAATTTACGAAAAATACAAATTGGAGACTGAAATATGAAAAATTTATGAGAATAATTCTTCTATAATTGCAGTTTATATTCACTGTACACTAGTTATAAAGAGAAAGAGAACCCAAATACGAGGAGATATGTAGTAGAGTAGAGATAGATTCGATGGCAAATAACAAGAACAAGAAGATATCAAAAAGCTTAGAGGTAGTGTGCAAGTAGTATTTCTCTTCCCGTATTCCATTAATCATCAGAAATATTTTCATTTTTATGAAAAATTTATTTGAAAATTTCGAAAAATGGTAACATTGGTTGGCAATACAATAATAATATAATGGAATGCAGTTTATGAAATCGAAATATTTTTAAAATAAAATTTAATTATGATTTTCATTTGTTTATGATGTCTAATAATAATCGACAAAAAATTCAATTGAAATGATTGTATGCAAAATTGCAAATGATCAGAACATACGTACTCGTACATAAATGTACATGTACTCAGTATACACATTATGTAGATATTTCATAAATATTTCTTTAATGTTGTGTATTAACTAAAATTATTGTTTATAGAACAGATAATTAAAATCAAAATAAAGGATGTGAAATGGAAAATCATGTGAACGGAAAATAATCAATGTTAAGAGAAATTATGAAAAATAAAAAATAAATAAATGCAATTATTTATGTATATAGTCTGAGTGTAAATTGTGATAGATTGTGCATATCATTTTACGTATATATCTATTTTAAAGGATATTTTTTCTTCATTTTTTCTTATAATTGTTATGCTATACAATGCTGTATGATTACATTTCATTTTGTAATTTTAATTACAATTAATGTTAAAATTTACTAAAAGTCACTTTGATTACAATATTTCATACATAAATTGTATACATATACGTATATGTATAAATAATATGTATGTGAATAAAATAGATTACATCTGAATATTTTTAACATTTATAGTAATAATTTGCAATTAATTATAGATTATATCAAAAAATCATGTCATCATGATGACTGCTCATGAAACAATTGCCTACACATTTTTGCTTTTTAAATTAAATGTTATGTATTTTATTTTTTATTTTCATATAGTGCATGCATATATTTCTTCTTATTTTTATTTTCTAACGTCTACACGACAAGAAAGAGACTACTAGCTGTGAGTATGGCTGAGTTCTAAAATGCATCCATGCGGTTTAAATGCAAAGTAAATAAATGTTTAAAATTAAAACACTTACACTGTCATAAGTTTCAAAATGCATTGTGAATGTATTTTTTACTCATCATTTAAGCAAACATTTCAAAATCACAATATCACTTCCTAATTTCGTTTCAAAATGTCAAATTAAAAATTATTCATTTTTAATACAATATAATAATAATACGCATCATATTTGCTTCACTACGGTAATACTACCGCATCGATGCTTATTTTTTACATTTTAGAACTCAGCCTATGTACAACAAAATGTATAAAAATCAAAAGATTAATCATGCGATTCATATTAAAAAAAAAAAAAATATTATGAACAATTTTTTCATCCAAAAAGAAACAAAAACAATAACTTCAAATACAGAAAAAAAATATAATTAATAAATTGTATGTTAAATATGTGAAAATTAAAAAAAAAAATGAAATACACAAGAGAAACCGTTTAGTATACGTAAAATATTCATAATTTGACGTCATTCATTATGGAATGAAATGATGAAGCGAACGTTAACGTATATAGTGTGTTGCATATTCCCATAATATTCTTCGAAAAAATAAAAATGAAATATTTTTATAAAAAATATTGTATTCACACAATTTTTGTGTATATACGAGTAGCTATGGAAATATATGTTATCGTATACTATCTTGAGTACAATTTATTCTAAGCGAATTATGATGTTAGTTCGTTCGCATTTGACGATGCAGACCATTTTTTTTTTTTTTGAAATTTGGTTAAAAATGAAATAAGTCATTAATTTATGTAAGCGTTGGAGAATTAATTACATATATGAAAACAGAAGAAAACAAAAACACAAAAAATAAACTTAAAATTAAAAATTAAAATGAAAATTTAAGATAATCCAAAAAAAAATGTATTTCCTAAATATTTACATATATTTTTTTTCTTGATAAAACTTTTAATTACGTTAATTACCATACCATGGTACCTAATAAGGGATAAATTTATTTTTGAGCAATATCATGCACATATACAATTATATGTATCTGTTATGTGCTTAATTAAATACTTTCAGATCAATGAAATTTTTAATGACTATCCATATTCAATTAAAATTTTCAGAATAGCTAATTTCCATTTCACTGATATAAAATCATAAAATATTTATATAGAATTTGTCGTATTGGTATCTTTCGAATTTATTTAATACGATTGTATATGAGATAATAATGATGATTGCACAAATACATTTTACATACACATATACGAATGAGTATACTATTGTATTTAATAAAGAGTCATATTCATTTCAATAACATCGTATATGGGCTTGTATGCCTGAATACAAAATAAAGATAACTTCGGAACTATCTATTGAATAAATTCCTAATAGAATTTATAAAAAAAAAAATTTGTTCTGTTAAATGAACAATTATGTATTCACATAGAACAATGTTAGTAAAAGATGAATAACGCTTTTTATTATGCAAAATCATTTTGAAATCATATCTAGCCAGAAAGATATTTTTTTATGAAATGAAAATAATGTAAAAATGAAATCAATGTTTTAAGTTATCAAATAATTTTACTTAAAATTTTGGTGTAAAAAATTAAAAATAAATTTTCTTATATGTATGGGCCAACAAAAGACAAAAAGGAATATACAGACAAATGAACAAAATATATTGGCTGTTGGATCAGATGATAAAAGGAAAAACTGTGAATGATAATTTAACGAAAAATCTAATTACTTTCGAGAATAATTCTTACGTAGTATATACCATATAATTGTGAAACGAATACGTTTATAAATTTACGTATAGAATTTCAGAAAATTTACGATTGATGGCTGATGAGTAGATAATCTATGTTCTTAATCATGACATATTCATTTTTTCATTTTCACAATTTATAATAGTATTTACTTTTAAAAATTCGATATTTATAATTTGATAAATTAGTGAAATATATAAAAAATATAACTTTAAGATAAAACGAAGTAAATACAAATTTATTGAGATAAATTTCACTCACCTAAGTACACACATTATGTACAGTATATTTTTGGTTAAATATAAAAATTAATTGAAAAAATGTTTACATTTTTGTTCTTGAAATAAAAATATAATCAATCAACAAAAAAGAAAAAAATAAAAATAAACAAATAAACAAAAAGATTATTTTAATTAATATTAATCTGTATACAAGAAAGTTTATAACTTTTTGAAATTTCATTAATTATGAATTTCTTGTACATTAATATCTAAAAAATTTTAATCAGAAATAAATGTATATAGTATAGTGTGTATATGTGTTTTTTAATATGTAGAAGACAAAACAAAACCTATTTACATGTATATACTCACAAATATACTATGTATCTACATAAAATATCTATAATATATTCGAAAGAAAAACCATACAAATACAAATACAAACAAAAAAAATATATAGATAATAACTGCGTGACTAGAAAAATAGAAATATAGTTGCATGTAATCAAAATGAAAATACAATAATAAGTATACACAACAAAAATTTTCCACACATCAGGAAACCCTAAATTAAACAAAACTTTTCAATTTTTTTATTAACATTCATAATTTTTAAATCAATATAATATTTAAATAAATATACTTGTGTACACAAAAAGTCGAATAAATGTTGAAATATTATCGTTTATTATGTGCATATTGTTTGTAAGTATTTTGGTTTATATAATTTTTGAATTTTTGTTACAAAATTATAGAAAAAAATTATATATTTTTTTTCTCCAATCATTTATATTAAAATTATTAACAATTAATAAAATTTTGTGTATATAGGAAAGGAAATACAAATTTTTTTCATGTACTGCCTATACATGCATGTAATAAAGCAAAATACATTGAACGAAAAATTGATTGATTGTTTTTTAATTAAATAAATTTGATATTGATATATGAATTAATGTAACACTGTGTATATGCGTAACAAAATAATTTTTGTATGTATGTAGATTATTATTGTTCATGAAAAATATATATAATGTACGTACATAATTAAAACAAATAATTTGAATAAACCATATCAATAAAAATATACAAATATATTTACATAATTACATACATACAGAAAAAATATTTTTGCATATTAATTATGAATATATTCATATTATATAATTGCATACAAATGGATATGATATATGATATAACACAGAATATAATTTTTGGTTTTTAGAAAAAAAAATTTCATAATTTTAGAATACAAAATGTCCGCATGAACACAAAAATATGATACCTATACATCTGCAGATGTAATATGAATTATTATATCGAATAAAATGCAAAATATGTTATGTACGTACATAATTAAAAAAATATATTCCATAAATATGTACATATACGAGGGCAGGCCAACAATTTTTGCAGAATGTTATATTTTTTTGGAAATTTCCCGAATCTGTTTTATATTACCGATAGATCGGCGGACCCTTAAAGGTATATAAACGAAATTTGAGATTAATATATGTTATCTAGTAATTTTGTGACAGTTATTTAAGGAAAGTGATCTCGTCATGCTGAGTCATAATGTACTCTTGCTCTGTACGACAATGCACCATCACACAGATCGTCAACTGCGATGACTTTCAAACAGAAGTGCGGCTTCAAAGAAATTAGTCATCCACCATACAGCCTAGACCTCACTCCTAGTAGAGATTATTATTTATTTCCAAAATTGAAAAAGGAGCTAAAAGAGCTATGTGGAAAGCACTTTGCAGATTATGAAGAGCTAAAGGTAGCCATAAATGAGTACTTTGACGGTCAAGATTAAAGTTTCTTTTTTAGAGAATTAGAATTACTTTCAGAGCGTTGTAAAAAATGCATTAGTAACAAATGTGATTACGAGTATATTAAAAAATAAATCTAACAAATTTATACCTACAAAAAATATACCATTACGCGAAAATTGTTGACCTGCCCTCGTATATTTTTCAAAATATGTATATTCCTATTCCTAGATTTATAATAAAATATCTATACCATAACATATGACATGTACACGCACATACACACACATTACACTCACATATGTACATATGTACATATTATTGTAAAAATAAATTTTTATTGTTCACATATTGCTAAATTTTTTTTTTCAGACAAAAGAAAAATAAAATTATTGAAATAAAAGATATATTATGTATTATTTTCTTTTTTGTTATTTATTTTTTTTTTTTTGCAAATAAAAAATTTATGAGAAAATTTTATTGATGTACACAATATTGTATATTATTTTGTTATTATTGTATTTTATTTTCTTAATACTGTGTTTATGTATATCGTTATACGAACTCGTACATATTTAAATAAATATTCACAGAAATATAAAATAATTCATAAAATTTTATATTACATACATATGCATTCACAAATATAAATATTCACAGTCAAATTTGTAATATGTACATTAATTTATTTGAAAATCAAACGAAAATACATAAAGAACAAAACTAAATCAGATAAAATCGAAACTATAATAAGTAATAATAATAATTTATATATGATGTACGAATATTTTCATATAATACATACATACATACAAACATTTATAATAATATGTGTATATACATATGAATATTTATTATATATATTTATTATATAATTTAAAAACGAAACTTTATATTTTGCAAATACTCGTATTTACCGAACCGAACGTACTTACTTACTTACATCTTACATTCATTTTGAAATTTTTCAATTATTATTTTTAATGAGATTATGATTATTATGAATGTATACATAAATTGAAATGTGTATATAATACATATGTGTGAAATTGTTAAATTTGAATAAATTCATAAATAAAAAAAGAGAAATGATAATAATAATTTCTTCAATAACATTTTAAAATGATTTGGCAAAATTTCGAAAAAATCTGCGAATTGTTTCTTTTAAAGTTTCTTTTTTCGTTTTTAATTTTTTTTTTTTTTAAGATTATATTTTGTGTTCGAATTTTGTATAAGAGAAAAACAAAAAATAAAATAAAAAGTTGTGAATTTTCTTCTTGTAAATTAATCAAATTTTGGCTGTTATTTGTACTATTGTAACTATGGCTAGATAAATTATTGATTTGATGTTTAGAAAATAAAACAGAGACGTTTGACCTCAAAATTATTTGCTAAAAATCTTTTATTTTTTAAAGATTTTTTTAAAGATCAATTTTAATAATAATTGTTATTGTTATCCTTAAACATATAAAATAAAAAGCATAGCACTAAAAATAGCACACAAATACTTCGGTACTTGAGTGGTAACAAACAGAACACTGTGAAAAAATAAAATTATTTAAATGATTCTACTATCAAAAGAGAACATTATACATACGTATTAGATATATGCACCCACTTGACATTATTACGTCAATTTTCTGTAGTGATGAAACTTTTTATTTCAAAAACTGACTGTAACTGTATTGACTTTGGCTATTCATCGTTAGTTTCAACTTCCAACACATTGACTATTATATGTTGAATGGTTTTTTGGAATTTCGAAACTGTGATTACATGAAATTGCATTCTATAACGATCAGTATAATGTACTTATTCATGCTATTGAATGGTACTTTTATTATTTTATACTCCTTTCATTTTAGAATCAATTTACTTTTCTTTATTTTTATTTATTTTAGTACTTTTATTTCATTTATTTTTTTTTATATTTGTCTTAAAATTAATTTAAATAGAAGTGTTAAAATTTCTATTGTTCTTATACTAATCGTATAATATTGAAGTGCTTTTTGTGAGCAGTAATCAAAATGAAACTTTATCTTCCATAAAAATGCTTAAAGTAAGGAATTTAATTTTCAAAATTTTATGTTTTAACGTTTTAACATCAAAGAATAAATTCATAAAGGAACACAAGCGAGAAAAAAAAATAATGTATATTTGATTAAATGAAATTTCTATTATTTGCAGAGATGCAAAAATCATCCTTAATTTATTATGTAGGTATTTTAGTTAATCGCTTAAAAAAAAAAAACAATTAACGAATAAATTACAATTTTAATAGATGATTTCAAGATATTATTATAATTTCTTTTTATGATGAATTTATTTCTAATTAATTTTCACTTTTTTTTTGTATTTTATATTACATTTATGTATAAAAAAAAAACATAAATTATAATTACATTGTTATGTGTGTATAATTTTTATGAAAGTTTTGTATATGAAATGAAAAGATATAATTAACATTTAAACGTTTCATTTATTTCATAATCTATAGGTGTATGATGTAGGTTTATTTATATATTCCTTCGATAAATAAATATACCTTCAATATTATTTGTAACCATGTACATATGGTGTACAAACTTTATCAATATACATACATACATACATACAATGATAACATAAATTTCAGAATTACGTGAAAAATAAATAAATGAACCACTAAATAAGATTCATTCAAATATGTATGAGTTGTGAATGAACGTTGAAAAGCAATAATTTATTAGTCGTATAATGTATGTAAATGTATGTATGTATGTATTTACACTTATTGTCGATTGTATTAAATTCTGTACGTGAATGTAATGTGTACGACTATCAATCTAATGGAAAGACAGTATACACAAGTATAGTATATACGACGATAATAAATGGGTGTAATACCATAATACAGTATGTATGGGTGTACGATTATGAGAAAATAAATTATATATACGGTATGATATTACTGCATTTTATGATGTACTTTCGTATACGATATGATGGCAGTGATAATATACATAAAAGAACGTATAGTATATGTAATAATGAACATTACATATATAGATATACCTATCATATATTCTTATTAATATTGTTATAATTGTATATAAACGCACACTTATTGTTCTTGGATGTAGGTACATATAAACACCATTAAATTCATCTATAAAACTTTAATTATACAATATGAACATACATACTTGTATGAACGGAGTTTAGAATATAAAGAAAAGTTCATAATTTATTTTGTTTTTAAAGACATATTAAATTGCAATCGTAATTGCAATACACTTAAGATAATTATTAACTTTTTATATTTTACTTTCTAGATAGTATATACCACATGATTATTTTCTATTTTTAAACTTAATATTCACTCGTTTGTATGTAAAGTGTATCGTTTAAAAGGATATAGGATTACATATCCATATAATGACATTTTATAATGTATACACGTACATATGCATGCACAAAAAATTCAAACATGCAACATATTACATAACTTTTTTTTTATATATTTATTATACTAAAATATCCCTTGTAATTATACATACACTATATACATACAATACGCATTCATAAATGAATGTACTTTATACATGAATAGTTTATAGAATTAAATTGAATATTAATATGTACATATTTCGAAACTATACGATTTACCTTTCATATTGTTTTCATTTATTATTCATACATAAATTATAATTCATTTTGATTGCTGATTTGTCAACCAATAATCTTTAAAATAAACCTTGAAAACCATAATAATTTACCTTTACATGTACATTACATACATATGTATGTTTTAAATATGTTAGTAAATAAATAGTTGATTTTCTTTTATGTGGCCTGGTCTAATAAACTCTTTAATTAAAAACAATTTGATTTTAATTCAGTTAAAATTGACACAGATTTAAAATTGAAATCAAACAAAAAATTTTTAAAAATGAACATAAATACCAATCAAAAATTCAAAACACATTTATGGTACGTTGTTCAATAATTTTTATATTGTATTTTATTATGAAAACAAAATTTTTAAAAACACCAAAAATCCATCACCTTGAAAAATAAAATTCATTACACGTATACATCCCTTTTTTTTTCTTTTAATTGTCAATATCAAAGTCAATGTTTTATCGAGTTTTTCCTCTCACTCGAAAAAAAATCATTTAAAATACATATTTACCCATTCACCCATTCATACCATATACATACTCGAATAATATACACACATGTAAATATGTTGATAGTCATAGTTACTGCAAGTTGATATATTTTTTTTTTGTCATCTAACAGCACTCATTGTTATCAATTTGTATTGATGTTTTTAATGCATTTATAAGTATTAGTGAACAGGGGTTTTTAATTCCATTTACTATAAGGATTACAGATTTATTTCATTTCTGGTCTACTACATCATACAGTATGTGCGTTCGATATTGCATACATATGCAGTTTATGATGTGTGAATAATTGCTGCTTTTATTCGAATTACATGCTCGTACTGTATATGTACATTTATGCCACCACATAATGTCTATAAATTTATAAATTTTCCATTGAATTTAACACGACTGTAGCTCAATACTCATAGTTATATTGGTTTCTATATGGTTCGAAATTATATTTTTCTGTTACATTGTTATACAATTAAATAAGCTTTGCAAATGTTTATTCGTTTCCCGATTTATAATTTAATTGTATTCATATTAAATGTTTTAGAAAATATCTGTACACTCATATTTACTGTTGTAGTCTGATAGTCATTA
The DNA here is from genome assembly GCA_951394055.1 of Villa cingulata. Lineage (NCBI taxonomy): Eukaryota > Metazoa > Arthropoda > Insecta > Diptera > Bombyliidae > Villa > Villa cingulata. Next base: position 32,225,667 of record OX596024.1, read on the forward strand.
TGTTGACTGTGTTGTTCGACATGCAATGTAAAGCTAAAAAATGTTTTGAACAAATTCTATCACTTTTTTTTAATTGATTTTAATGTCACCACTGTATTTTCATTAATGAGAAAAATTCATTTTTTTCTTTAAACTCGCTCTGCACTACACATCATAAGAAGAATACAAGAAACAGGAAGAGAAGTAGTAGTAATGAGGTTATTAGCGTCTAAATATAGTACGATATAAGCTAGTAGCTAGTAGTATTTTACATACCATATACTTCTATTTTCATTCATGAGAAAAATTTATTTTCTCCTTATTCTTGTTCTACATTACGCACTACACACCATGAAAAGTATAGAAGAAACAGGAAGAAGTAAGTAGTAGCAGTAGTAGGTAGTAGCAATGAGATAATTTGTACCTAGTTATAATATGGTTATAATTATAGTACGATATACACCAGAAATACCCCACGCATCATGTAATCGTATTTTCATTCATTTTCTTTTTATACTTGCTTCATCTCACACCATACAAAGTATACGAGAAACAGGAAGAAATAGTAAGTATAGTAGCAAGAAGATTATTGGAGTACTAGTATTACTGTAGTATACCTTGGATACCATGCACTCATATTTTCATTTGGTATTAACCAAATAATATTTTGATTTATTTATTTTTATTAATTTAATTTTCATTATTGTGTTCCATTTTATAAAAAAATATACTTTACTCATTAATTTTAATAAATTTCTCTTTTGTTGAATTTATAAAACCTCAGTTCTTTCCCAATATACTCGTATATATTTAATTAAACTCATTTATTATAAAAATTAAATAACACCTACGACAACGTATGTTATCATATTACATAAAATATTATTATAATTTTATGGTTACAAATATGAATTTTATTTACATCCAATTCATTACATATATACTCGTATGTACATAAATATTCGTAGTCGTATATACACTCCACAGTCCACACAAACTTAACAGAATATTTATTTTTAAATAAATAAATTATAAAATAAAATATACATATATACAAAAAATTTAAATAAAAAATATTGAAAAATAATGAAAAATGAATAAAAATTTAAATTGAATTCATTAAAGAAAAACTGCATGTGTTCGTAGGGAATGTGTGGTATCATTAATGATAAAATTATTTTTAAAAAAAAGGCGATTTTGCACTGTATACAATTGCATACAGGAGATAGTAAATAATATTAAATTTGAAAAAAAAATGCAAACAAAAAAAAACATGGTAGAAATATTTCGATAATGATATACCGGAATACAGGAATTCAATTCCGTAAAAGAATAATTGTATTCGATTATTTAATTAAAAAAATATTTTGTTTTTGGTATTGTTAAACAAAAAGAGTATAATCAAAATATACAATTACATGCTGAGCTCGATATTAAATATTACAAACCATACCAATGCAGATAAAGTTACAAGGAAATTAAATCATTCTTAGCATTCAATTAATTATTTTTTAAATTCAAAAATATTTTCTATAAATCTGTAAATTTAGTGAAATCTACATACATATTTTGTTATTCTATGTTTTGGAAGAAAATTTTATTTCGTCTAGCAACCAAACACAATTAATGGTTCGTTCGTATATATGATATTTCAATTTATTGCCTCTATGCACACATGTATACGTACGTATATCAATCCACTTGATATCTAAAAATTTATCTATTTATAAATAAATTTAAAAAAAAAAAAACTTTCGAATAAAAATATTACATTTTTGTTTTTAGAACTAAATTAGAAAATAAAAAAAATTACAACTCTGAATAAATATATCTACCATCAAGACATTTAGTTTAATTAATTTTATGTTTATTTGTTTTTTAGTGATGAAATCAAATAATTAAATTATACTGTTACATATTCATATTTCACATTTAATGAATGTAACAGATATATATGTAAGTATATATGTTACCAAATTACATAGTATTTATTTTTGAAAATATTTCATCACTATATATTTTATATCAAATTTTTTGTCTATTCTTTTTTTTTTTTGCTTTTGAAATTTTCAAAATTAAAACATTCATAATTTATGTTAATTTTAGTTTTATTAGATTTTTTTTCTTTACTTTTTCTTTTTTATTCAAAATTTATAAATGTACGTATGCGGTATGTATATATGAATACGTATGTGGTATTATTCAATGTATTATATACACATATACACATTCATCTTCCTACTAATATATGAATTTATATAATATATTTTATTTCATTTGTCATAATTTTCATTGTAATTGTTTCGATTATTATTATTATTGTTATTATTTAGTCAAAGTCATACGCATGTATGTGAACTTGTGTAATTCATTTTGATTTCCCATTTCAATCTCTGGCTACTAAAATACTCGTATACTTATACATATTAACATTACATACAGTACAAAATGAAATTGGAAAAAAAAATAAACAAAAAAAAACGTGATAATAATATAATTACTGAAGTTAATTAAGTGGGAACATAAAACCTTTCATCGCAACTAAAAATTTGTTAAATCGTACATTACACATAAACACAAATAAAATGCATAAACGCTATAAACATATCTACATAGCTACATAAAATACATAAACATACACAATATAATTTTATTTCACGCTCTTTTTAATTGAACTTTTATTTTATTCAATTTTTATTTTCTCATTTTTTTTTGTTTTTTATATTTTTTTATTTTTTATTTTCGATGTACGACTAAGTACAAAACTTAAATTCGTTTAATTGTTTATATTATACAGGCTCGTATTTCTCTTACATACATATGTAGTGTAGTACCTACATCTGTTCTATCTATACTTTATGTAAAAAATGCATATTAAAAAAATTAAAATGTACAATCTCGATTTAAATATAAATTTGTATACTACAAATTACATCCACATGTTCATAATATTGTTTGTATACTTTTTATTATTACATCACTACATTCATGTATTGAACACATTATATTACACATGTGAAAAATTTAATTAAATATTTATATTAAATACAATGCATAAATAGTGTGAACTGCTCTTAATGTACATACATACCTCAACTCACATACAATATTATTATATAAACAAAAAAGTATATTAATGTAAAATTTATCTGATTACAGTCGAGTCGAGCGATATATTCACTATGTATTTGTATGCCTATACATCTACTTGATGTGCTTTGTATATATGTAATGTTATTAAATTGTTATTGCATTATGTGTTTGTCTCAAATAATATATGATCATCAATAGTTTATAATTTATATACTGCACATTTTTCTGATTTTTTTTAATTCGTTCATTTATTTATGTATTTATGTATAATTTTTCTTCGCTGTGAAATAAAAATAAATGAATTTAAATTTTTTTTTTTTTTTTTTTTTTTTTTTTTTTTTGAAAATATGTGTACATAAATTAATTTTGCTCATTGTTTATTTTAATTTATTTGTTAAATGTAAAAATATTTTCAATTTTAACTGAATATTATTATATTAAATTTATATTTATGTATGTTCTAGTTCTACTATATATAATACATGATCAATTTTCGGTATAGAAAGAAAATGTCTCAACAAAATTTTATGAAAACATGTTCGCTTGATTCAAATTAATTTTAAATAATTATTTTTTTTTTTTTTTCAAAATAATGTTTAAGTTAAATATAAATATTCAAAAATTAAATTTGAATATATAATTCTATTCTATTTTATTTTATTTTATTGTATTGTGTTTGTTTTCTTGTCTGATGTACACAAAAAATTAAAAAAAAAAAAAAAATAAATAAATAAATAAATAAAAAATCACAATAATTCGTATTTGTTACGAAATATAAATTTTAAAAAATATCTAATTTTTATCTTGTAGTCAGATTTTATATGAATAATTTCAAAACAAATTAACATTAAAATTATAAAATACATATTATCGTCGTACATACATATAGTACTACAATATATAATAAATTTAAGTGCATATAAATAAATGTGTATTAAAATTTCACTACATGTGTGTGCGTGTTGTAATATAAGTATGTCTATGCATGCATAGAGTTACATATTTTGAAAAATTCTAGTTTAATTTAAATGATAATTTCGTATAAATGTGTTTATGATGTGTGATACATTCTTTCATATACACTGCATACTAAATACATTCATAAATGTATGTATGTACATCATGTATGTATTTTAATGAAAGAAATACTCTAATATACGTATTATGCATTTTATTTATAGTTTACATTTATTCTTCATGCATACTCGTTCGTATATGTAAGTTATAAGCTTATAAGTAGATATACGATAGTATGGTAAAATATATTTTCTTGAAATTTTCGTATCAGAATATTTTTTAATAAAATGCATAATTTAATTTTAAGATTAACATGAATTTTTTCTTTTATTCATTTTTAATGCATACATGTTCCATACATATGTATGCATGCAACCGAAGTATACGTTTATTTTTTGCTCATATAATGTACGTGTATGTATGCTTTATCTTCAGACGACAAAATATACATCATAAACTTTATTTGTTAGTTTAAAAACTTAATTTCTATAAAACAGAAAAAAAGTACACATTATGTATTTTCATCTCATATGTCTTTGCGTACTACTGGTACTACATATGAATATGAAGAATACAAGAAGTATGCAAAGACACAATTTCAGCTAGTACATACATAATATTTATAAAATATAAATATAAACATGAATTCATTTTATATTTAGAGTGTGTTGTTATTTGAATTTAAAATATTTATATTCTTATACGCGAGTATGAAAATACATATACATATAAGTTATTTAGATATACTTACTATAAAAAACGCAAAAAAACAGCATATATAAATTCCTAAAGTATGTATACTTATATAATCCTTTTATCAAATTAACAAAAGGAAAATAAAAATTAAAACTTTTGATAAGATTTTTATCAACTAACTGATTATAATTTTTGAGAACACGATCTAATAAGATTATATAAATTTCATCTAAGATATTTTATATCACCTGAATTCCTTTGAGAAGTGAAAAAATTTTATAATATTTTTTATTCAAAATTTTTGTTTTGTTAAAAAATTCATTATGAAGAAATTATAAAAATGTACATATGTATATCATACTCATATGCACATCTTAAATGAAATTATATAGAAAAGTTTACACATATATATGTACGAGTATGTATGATAACTTCGACTATATGTATATACAAAATCCCATATGTGTTATGTACACCAGTATACCATCTAAAAATAATTTCGTGAATTTTTTTTTTCGTATTTGAAAAAAAAAATATATATAATACAGAATTTTCCAACAATATATAACAAAATGATAAAAATATTTTGTATAAAAAAATTTTTTAGTAGCAGGATATGTTCTTAATTTAATTTATCTTTTATTTATATATTTTATATTTTTATATTTGTTGTTTTTACATATTTTTGTGTACACATATGTAAGTATAATTTCAGACAAATTTGTTTTCTTTTAGGCTTAACTCAAGTAATTTTTTATACGCATACTGTATACACAAATCGTGTACTGGGTGACCGCATAATCTTTGGCATTAGTCCATGTAATGTTAAAGTTAAATAAATGCATAATGTACGATGTACACATATTTATTAATTTACGCATGTACAAGTATGCATGAATGTATATGTCTAATACACAATATATAAAAGTTAATGCACTTATCAGAATTAAAAAATATTTATAATAATATATTTAATAGAAAATACAATATTCCTACTGCAATGGTACCGAACTTTTTTATTTTCACCACTAAACTAATTTTTATATTATGCGCTCACGAGAAAACAAAAAACGACTACAATACCTACAGTATACGCTACGATAGTGCGTGTAGTATTTCACACATCATTGTTATCATATTTTTAGTCTTCAGAAAAAGTTGATTTTCTCTATCAGTAAATTAACGAATAGTGTACGTGACAATTACGAAAAATCAACTAACAATATTTAATAGTACTATTTTACATACCATGTTTACTCGTATTCTCAGTCTTCAGAAAAACTCGATTTTCTCTTCCATTGTAGAATACGAATAGTGCATATAACAAACACGAAAAATCAACTAACAACTAACAACACTTATTACTTGCTCCTCCCCTTTACACATTTCTACACATCATGATGCGTACTCATATTTTCTATCTTCAGAAAAACTTGATTTTCTCCTTTAGTAAATATGCGAAAAGTGTAAATGATAAAAACGGAAAATCAAATAACAACATTTAATACTTGCTCTTCCCCTTTATAAATACTCTCGATGTAGTGGATGTCATATTCTGTTCTGTAACAGCATCTATAGTAGACGCTATGCTAGTTCGAGTAGTAGTATTCTACACATTCATGTGCATTCTACTCATTTCATTTTCAATTTTCAATTTTTATTTTGAAACTTCGAGTCATCCAGTCATCCTAGGAGCGCTTAATCTTTAGTGATTATCATTATTATTATTTTTTTTAAATTAAATTTTCTATTTCTACAAAAATAAACATACGATGTGTTTTGAAAAAATTTTATTTAGTCAAAATATTTACGTAGGTATATAAAAGTATACAAGAAATATTAAAAATAAAATGTTTAAATAAAATTGAAAATTGTTTGAAGATTAAAATTGAATAAAACAAAAATAATGAGAAAATAAAATTCATCATTATTATAATTAACTAAAAACTGAATTTCAATATTCATACAAATTTATATATTATAGATATATCATTATTTGATACAATTCGATTATAAAATAATTAAAAAAAAAATAAAAGGAAACAGTTTGATTAAATTGATAAAATTTTCACATAAAATTAAGTATATTATAATGCATTATTCAAATAAAATGTATGCATATATAGTATATTCGATAACAATAATTATATTAAGGATCAATTCATATTCAAAAATGAAAATTTAAATACATTATATATAAATCGTATATAATAAGTTAAATATTGAAAACAATATACAATACACACAATGAAATGAAATGAAATTGAATTTTCATGTAAGCTATCATACATATAATATATTTAATTTGATATTTTCATATTTATACGATTGTATTTACACATACATAATGAATAAATTAAAAATAATGAATGAATTAAATCAAATAAAAACATATTTACGATTAATTTATATAATATAATTTCACTTGAAATCAAAATTCATTATTTATGTACATATAAGTACATATATTTCAAAAATATTTTGATTATATAAATTTAACTATACATTATATGTGATAATGAACAAAAATTATACATATGAATATTTATGTACACATACGAGTATGTGTGAGTTATAAGTAGATTTACCAACAAACAGTATTATTCAAAGTATGTATTTTAATTTGAATTTTATAGAAAATTGAAATTTTGTTATTACCTAAATCCTTCTGAATTATTATTTTGTTATTTATATTTTTATTTTATAATACTCGTTATATTTTATTTCATATATGTATATACACAAACTTGTACATTTATTCTTGAAAAAGTGTATTCATTTAAAATGGTAAATAATAATATTATGTTTTATTTCATATTATTAGAACTTATAACATAGAGTATGATTATTATGTGAATATATTATTAAATTTATCATAAATGAAAATTATCGAAATAATTGTAGTATAAAGTGTACTATACCTAAAGTATGCGTAATATTTTCTTAGAATAAAATTGTTTAAATACTATTATAGAAGTTTGACTTCATACTAGACAATGTAGAAACTTATAATTAAATAGTACAATAGCATATTATTTAATTGTGTACATGTACATTATTTACATGTCGTATATTTAGTGAAAAATAATAGCTACATATGAAATAGCTACATATTATACTTTACAAATTTATAATTTAAAATTTTAAAAAAAAAAAAAAAAATATTCCAAATCGAATAAAATAGATGCATATACATACATATATATGTATTTTTCCATCGATCATTAATTGATCTTTTCCTACTTATTGTACATTATATATTTTTGCAAAAGTTGATATGTATTATGATCAATATATTTATGTATGTGTATATAAGTGTATTTATGATCAAAGAATAAATTGAATCACCAAACAATTTTGTGTATCTTTCAATGTACATGAGAAATTATGTATTTACATTTGCAAAATAATTTATCGACAGATAAAAATGTGTGTATAAAAATGTATCTATGTATAACAGTAACAGATCGATTTGAATATAAAGATACTATAATAATAACAAAAATGTATCATATTCGTAAAAGATCTGAAAGATTCAAAGATATTTATTTGTTTATTCATCCATACAAATTACATACATATCATATACACGTTTGTAAAATTAAATAAAATTCAATTTAACATTATACCATTATATACATACGATAATAAATGATAATTGCAGTATAATAAAATGATACACATTGTATATATAATTCAGATCTGTATAGGAATAATTCTTTTATATTGGCGAAATTAATAAAACATTATAGATACATTTGATATACGATAGAAAATATTGTGCAGAAATTATTATTACATTATTTTAAGTATCGGTATATAATATAATTCAAATGAATTTTCATAAATACGATAAATATACTGATTGTAAATTGAATTCATTTTATGTAAAAATTTTATGTGAATGCTAAAATTCAAATTTTATTTTGTACAGTAACAACAAAACGATATTTATGTGAAAAAATATATTAATTTATGATTTACTTTGTAGAATTTTTTATTTGTTATTTTAAGCCCACAAACAAATACATACATTCTAATGTTTATATTTATGCACATATAAAATACTAATTTTAGTTGGTTTCATGTTTGATGTTTTTTTTTATTTACATGAACGTTGTAAAAAAAAAAATTTTTTTGTTTTATTAATTCATAGAAACGACATAATAATGTACCTTACCTATACAGAAATATTTTGAATTTTATTACGTACAAATGATTTATTATCAACAAAAATAATAATATTAATTGATTATTCAAATTCTATTCAATTCACAAAACTACAAAACCCGGTCGACTATAAAATGCTATATCCTGAATTCATTTTCGTATTATACGGTTAGGTACCTAAAAAAATTTTGTTTTTACACATAATGTACATTAAGTGATATTTTAATTTTATGTAAAATATATACATTTATAAAACTTACTCGATTTCGTTGTTTTCAAATACTAATTCTCCCTCCTGATGCTCATAATCCTTTCCAGCTTTTGCTGTACCATCTTCTGTCCAATATGGAATAATAACTTTACCGCGAGCACCCGAATATCGTTGAATTCTTATTTCGTGCGTACCAACCGATTCAACGAGATCATGATCTTTTACACTAAATGAAAATATACCGGCATGATCATCGTCCAAAATCATAACGGTTGCAACTTTTGGTGTTGCTAAAACTGCCGGCTCACTCACATTACTCAAACGTACATAAAAATGTTCGTCTTGTTCGAATACATCATCGTCAATTACTTCTATTTTGAATCGTTGTTCGTCAACGCCCGGATAAAAATGTAACGTACCTTTTTTTCCGACATAATCCGATCCTGCTTCGGCTGAGCCATCTTCTGTTTCATAATCGACTGTCACGTGTATAGATAAATCTCCTCTACGTACAACGCGAACTTCAAATTCACCACAGCTTTCCATCACTGTATAATGACCTGGTTCAAAGTAAATTCGACATGTGGCATCGTCTTCACCAACATTAGTATCACGTTGCTGTAGTTCAGCTTTTACTTCGCTCAAATCACTTTGAGCACGTTCTTGAATTTTTCTCATTATATTCCCGCTACCCATCATTTTCCGGGTAGCTTGAATACGATAAAAAGCACGTGATTTTGGGCCTTTGTTTAATAACTGCTCATGTGCCATCATTTCCAGTTGTTCCAAATTACTTTGTGGATATTTCTTTCTTAAATCTTTTAACGTTGAAATGTATTCACGTCGAGACTCTTCAAAGTCTCTAACTTCGTCACTAACAACACCACCATTCTCTTCAAGTGCTTTCAATCCATCATCTCTGTTATTCATTTCAAGAACAGCATCTCCTTCAGCACTTACTATCACTCCTCGTTTATTCATTCGATAATTTTTATCTAAATATTTATAAATTAATAACCTTCGATCCGCTATATAGGCTGTTAATACAGTGGCTGGAAAGAACATGAATGTTAGGAATCCTTCCCATACTTCTACTCTTCCTGGTGAGATTTGGGCTAATATTAAATACAGCCAAATGTATGCGAATACTGACCATGTTGCTGTTACAAAAAATACTCTTAAATGTTTAATTTTTCTATGTTCTGTACTTGGAATAACGATTATACATAACGCAATTATAACGAACAGATTATATGCAGCTGAACCAACAATCGTACCAGGACCCAATTCACCAGCATTAAAATTTTTGGCAAACATTTCAATTACTGATAACAAAATTTCTGGTGCACTTGAACCCAATGCCATTAATGTTAGATTTGCAACAGTTTCATTCCAGACACGTACAACAACAATTTGCGTTTCTCCAGTCGGTTTTTTAAGTATAACTTCTTTCTCTTTAGACGTGATAACTTCAATCGCAGCCATAAAGCGATCAGAAACAATTGAAACGCCAATGAACAGATAGACAAGAGCCAAAAAATAAACAAGGCCTCTTGCAAAACGATCACCAAATGTCAAGTTTTCTTGTGGTTGCCAAATTGGAATAACCAGGCCATCTTGGCATTTAATATCATCATCGGAAGTTAATGATTGATTTATTGGATTCGATGTAATACAATTAATATTCGAAAAAAATAATACAAATAAAAAAATTTTTATGATCTGTGATCGATTAAATGCTGATCTTAATCCCATATTTGTTAAATTTTTATTTTTATTTTTTTTATTATTTAAATTTTTTTTCTATTTTATATAGATTTTTTGAGGAAATTTTGTGACAGTCGATTATAGTATACACCCAAACATAAACTATATCCACTGTTATTGAATTTCTCTCATCTATGGAAATAACAAATTAGATGATAAATTTTAAAATTTTGTATTTTTTTTTTTTTTTTTTTGTTAATTAACAGAAAAAAATCGTTTTTTATTTTGTTTTTTAATTATTTATTTGATTTTCATTCACATTTATGATATCCAATTCAATTTGCATAAATATACATTTTTTGCTTTTAAAATAGATTACCAATTATTATTATTATCGTAGGACAGTGATATAGTTTACAGATCAATTAAGTTTTGATAGAGTTCTAGCTTACGATTATTTTTTTTTTTCAATAAATTTATTTTTAATTTCACTTTTTTCTTTGTATTTTAGAAAATTGACTTTAAAAGCAGATGGAAGAAATTATTTTTTTTTTCTAGTTTTAGTTTTATTTAGTTCATTTTTCTTTACATAAAACGATGATGATATTTCATATATAGAATGAAAGCATTATCATATATGTACGTGCGTACACATATATATATATATATATATAGAATTATATGATTATCATATAAAGAAATATGTTTTACAAAAGAATTTTTTCGTCCTAATACTACATATTAATATTGAAGTAATAGTAACAATAATGATAATAACAACGATATAAAAAGCACATGCCCCTAGAAAGCAGGGCCAAGTGTTCCATTTTTAGTTTCGTATGAATATTTGAATATAATAAATGTTGCCTATGTAAATATATAAAAATAGAATTTTTTTTTTTTATTAGTTCTTTAGACATCTATGTATTCATTCTAATATTGTAGTGTATAGTGTATACACTTTACATGTAATTTTACACACAAAATATTTCTTTTTTGTTTTTATACATACGTCTATTATTTCTGTACAATGCACGTATACACATATTTTAATAGTAAAAATGAATTTATTTTTTTTTAAATTTTTTTTTCTAATTCAAATAAAAAAAATGAATAACAAAAAAGAAAAAAGAAAAAAAGGAAAAACACTAAAAAAAAAAATTTTTTTTCTATTCGTTTTGAATCCGTTCTATATTGAAAAATGATTTTCTTGCGCCAACAACAATAATAATCGAAAATATTTATTATTATATTTCGGTACACATATTATATCTCCCATATGAAAATACACATGTGAACATAATATACATATATGTATATATGTATCTGCCAATGATATTATATTATATATCGGATACAAATAAATTTTTTCAATTTTCTTTTTATGATTCTCTAATAGATAAATTTTTTATTATGGCTTAACATAATACTTTTATTTTTTTTTTTCAATGTTTCTATTTCAATGATATTTCCAAATAATTATTATTCAACACAACATTTACACACATATGTACGTACATATAGAATAGATAATTATGAAAATTTTTTCGAATAATATTATTTTATTTTTTTCTTCTTCTTCTATTTTCTATAATCAGAATAAAAAAAAAATGATAATATTTTCGATTGATTTATCAATAGATTTCATCGATAATTTACCATATTTTCACACTATAATACCCGACTACAATGTATATTATTTATGTGTATTTATATATTATTTGATTAAAATGATTTATATTATAATCGATGTCTGTATGTGTGAGTATACATATATACATACTACTATCGAGGTATCATGATGCTGAAAAATATCATATTGAAATATTTTTGTGTAAAAAAATATGACGGATGTAGATGTATGTATGTATAAATTTTTCCGTCTTTAAATGCCAGTTTTATATTTTTAAATTTTTTATTTTCATTTTTTGTTTTTTTTTTTTTCGTTTTATTTTCTTTATTTTTTTGTTGTTTTTCTTCAATAAAACATATCAGCACACATTCTTATCATACAGACATACGAGTTATGTATATATTTTCTTAGTATGTTGGTAGATATGTTTCTTCTTTTCTCTACCAAATATATATTTTTAATTACACTCGTATTTCTAAAGTACACATGTACTCGTTGTTATTTATGTATGTATGTATTTTGTATGTGCAACAAATTATTTAATTAAAAAAAAAAAAACTTTTCAATTTTTCAATTTGTTTATTGTATTCATGAAAATGATACTATGTGTAATACGTTTTCACACATTTACATATATGTTTTTACATGTATTTTTCTTTAATAATATTCATATAATATTTAATAAATTTATTTTATTTATTTATTTATTTATTTATTTATATCTCTATATGTACACATATACATACAAGTAGAAACACACATATATATTCGTATTGTATAAATGTAACATATACATATGTATATTTTTCTTGTTATACATATATTTTAAACGAATATGAAACAAATATTATTTTGTATAAAAATTTTCAATTTTATTTTTTGATTTTAATTTTTATTTTATCTTAAAATTTTTTCACTATGTAATATATCACTAAAATTTAAAATGTAAAAACAAAATTTTTCTTTTTTGTGATAAAACGGAAGAAAATTAATATTATCAACTTTCGGAAAAATGTTTTTTTTTTTTATTTATTATTTTATTTTATTTTTGTAATTTTCAAAAAAAAAAAATATATTTTCTTTTAAGTAAAATTTTTCGATAAAAATACTTTTTGATTCTACATACAACAATTTTTTGCTGCTCGACAATATCACCGTAACACAACAACCGTCCGAAATGTACTCAAAAAATCAGATAAATATACAAATATTATTTTGTTATATATTTTTTTTTTGTGTGTATGCGGTGAGTAAATTTATTTTTTTTTTTTTGTTCGCTTTTATATTTTATTTTTCTTTTTAATTTTTTATTTTTGTTCTGTACTTTTTTGTTTTTTCTGTTTAATGTTTTATTTTTGATTTGTTCGAAAATTTTGTATTATTTTATACATACTTTATTATAATATATTCGTACAATCTGTGTAGTAAAAGTTGTAAATGTAATATAACACAAATTGTATGTATCTCTATGATGACATTTAGATTTTTTAAAAGTTGTTTCAATACAATACAAATAAAAATTTATAAAAAATTTTAGAACTTGTGATCTGTATGATTTTATATTAATACCTAATACTATATGTACCTATATTATTGCAAAATGATCTCTTCTGTTGTATCAAATATAATATATGGTGTATTTATATTTATAATTACATACACCTAGTTTCTATGTAATAAATGAGTGTTATTAGACCCAATGCCAGAAGTGATTTCATTTTTTTTTTTCGTATCTGTGCAATAATTCATTTTTTTTTTTTATAAGTAGGTATATGCAGCGCAGCTATACTTTCTGTTTAATAATTTTCTTTAATATTTTATATGTACTTAGGTAATGTAATAATGATGATGATTTCGATGACAAAAATTACAATGGATTTTTATTTATTTGTTATCTTCTTCCTTTCTATTTTTATTTTTATATAAATTGTATTTTTGAGTAGTAACTGAATTGAAGTGATACACTATCAAAATTAATAATTTTTAACACATATTCGCTTCAATTTATAATCGAGTACACTCAATATGTGGATGTAAAGCACTTAAATTTCATTTAACTCAGCTACTCTGAATAGTATCTTATCATAAAATGTTGAATATAAATATAATACAAATAATAGATAGATATAGGTATCTATAAAATGTTGATAAATTTGTAAATGAATTTTTTGAATTACATATTATATTACATGCATAAATGTATAAGTATGTAAATATCGAATGTACAATGCACTCTATTCCTCTATTACATATATTTTCAGGTTATCATATATTTAGTAATGAGTTTGATGCATTAAATCACTACACTTTATCACTAAATATAATATCTTTATATGATAAATCAACAATGTCTCTATATCTTATCGATGTTCATTTTCTTTTTATTTGCATTGTTTCAGCCATAATAGCACGGGTTTTGAACTTTTTAATTAAACTAAACTTAGTACACTTCAATAAATTGTCTATTTAATTATGCAATTATTTATTTTTATATTTTCAGCTATAATGTAAGTTCCTATTTATTTTGTTTAAAACTCATTTGAATATTGTACACTATTTTATAATTATATTAGAGAAAATTTACTTGAAAATTTTCATTAATTTGTTATGAAGATAAAAAAATTATAATGTTAAAACAGCTTTTAATTATATAGGAACATTACAAATATGTAGATTAATTTTATTTTAATTTTTTTGTTTCTAAATATTTTGCTTAATTTTAAATTTTCTAAGTATATTATATGAAGAGATGATTTTATCACAAAATATAATCCTCTTTGAATATTTATAAGATAAAATTAAAATGTATGCAATTATATAATTATATAAATAAATTAAGTATTATTTATTTTATATAGTATTATTGAATTTGTGCTTTCATAACAACAACAATATAGCAATAACAATAATATTATAATGTATAAACGTTTCATAGAATCCTCTTATAAAAATCCTGCATATACTTGGTAACATTTTGATATATTTTGTGTTTTTTGTATTTTGTTTGTTCGTTTTTTTTTTTCAAATATGAGCAATTTTATTTTTTTTTTTGCTGTTTTATAATTCAATTATTTCTCTTTTTATATATTAATTTTTATGTCCTTTAACTCATCCTTTTCCTGAAGCAAAATAATGTGAAAGAAAATGCAAAAAAAAAAAAAATAATAACAATTCATGAAACAAATACAGAATACACGACGACAATCGTTACGTTTTTATATTATTTTTCTTGTTGTTGTATTTTTATTTTATTTTTTTCTTTTTTGTTATATTATATATTTTTTTTTTTAGTTTAATTCTGTCTTGTCTCGCTAAAATATAAAAATATCATACACCTGTCCTGCATTTAGACATTAATTTCTATTTTTATTTTCTCACTAAGTGATATAAATACGAGTATATAGCATAATAGTATGGTACTCTTTTAATCTTTATAATTACATTCGTGTGATGTAGCTAAATTTATATGTATATTACGTACACATATAAGTATACACAGACATTTACACACATATGCATATAGATTATATATAATGTAGTAAAAGTTTACGTAATAATAATGTATGTAAGTATGTATGCTTTTTTTTAGATCACACAGTCATGTGTTTGTATTCAATTATGTATAAAATATGTAGTTTTGTTGTTGGTTAGAGATGTGACAAAATCACTTGCTAACGTAGCTACATATATGTAATCTGTACGTGTATACGTAACTATATGCTAATTTCGGAACATTACATTTGCTTGACTTGCTTTTTATTTTGTAATAATACACAAGTACAATTACATATTATTACTTCTTCTTGATTTGTTGATTATATATTTTCATATATATGTATGTACTGTATGGGTAAGTAGATAGGTATATATATATAGGTATAGTAATTTTTATATTTTATTTTTTGTTATTAAATTCTTATTTAAACTTTTTATTTATTTATTTATTTTTTCTTGTATAACTTTTGAGCTTTGTTAAAATTTTAAATAATGTAATTTTTATTTTTGAATTTTAAACTCATTTGCCTTTAAGTAATTAGGTGGTACACACCACTTTATTTATGCATATACATAAATATAATGTTAAATCTGTAGAAGAAATAGTTAAACATTTTTATTTATTATAACATATGGTAGTTATGGGTAGATAGATACATTAGTTAGATATCTATAACAATAATTTATATAAAATATTTTTGTGTACTATGTATGTTATATTCCATCCATATATAAATCACTATGTAATATATATAAGAAGACTATTATGTGTGGAGATACATACTATAATATTGTTATTTTATTTATTATATTAGTTTATTTGGCAACATTAATAAATGTATGTACATTCAATTATTGTTATATGTATGTACAATATGTAGATTTTTTTTAAACATATCTATGCATATATTATAATTAATATTTAAATTTAATTTGTAAATTTATATTGTAAACTTATTCCCATATTACTAGTAATACGTGTTATATTAAAAATGATAAATTGATTAATAAGATCACAATATGAAATCAGTATCTGTTCATTTTGACATTTTATTTACACACAAAAAAACACCAAATATCTAATTTTATTTTTTTTTTATTCATTTCCTAAAATTTTGGCAATCGTATTATAAAAAATAACGGATCTGTTTGAATATATGTATGTAGCTGTACATTTAATATTGAGAATATACATACACATCACATTCACATATTCAGTTCTAAATTAGATAGTCTTAGCTCATATATAATATGTATGTCATATGAACCTATGATAGCATAATGATGAAAAGTTTGTTTTTATATTCTTCACTTCGCTTCTTGATCACTTTTCACTTCTACTATTCTATACAAATTTACAAAATATTTATATCCAGGTATGATGTAGTTTTAATAAGAACTAAAACACATTTTCTAATATAAATTTTATGAATAAACAATTTCAGAATATCAACTGTTGGAACATTTTGTTTTTTATATGCTTATTTAATATTTTTATTCATTTCCATTATTATTATTATTAAATTAATATTCTAATTTTATTTTTAATATTGAATGTGTAAAGAATTTTTTATATATAAAATCCATTAATACTTTAACTGAATTTTATTTATTTATTTTTTTTTTTTTGATTTTTATTTTAGTCCACCAATTTTAAATTTAACAAAAATATCTATGTACGTACACAACACACATATGTACATATGTGTACTTAGACATGAATATTGATAATTTTTTTTTTAATTCTTTACACTTCCTTGAATTTATTTTTTCCTATATTTTTGTCAGTATATATGGTGTAGGTTTTTCATACATATATTTTTTAGTGTTTCTTCTCTGTTTTATTTATTTAGCAATCAATCAATATAGAACATTTTGAATGTTTTTTTTTCAGTTTTCTATATCTTGTTATTTCGCTGGTGTTTTTTTTTTTTTTTCTATTAACGTAAATCACTTTAATGGTTTCTTTAAACTTTCGTGAAAATTATTAACCATAAAAATACGTAATGTATGCATCATAATATACTAAATACACTATATGCACATATATGTATGATGTTGTTCAGCCGATTATGTATTAATATATTCTTAAAAATATATATGTTTATCAATGCTATTATGTTTGTATATATGTATGTATATCCTCGCATTTATATGTGAAAAAAAAAATTAAAATAAAACAGAAAAAAAGAATAAATTTAATGCTTCATAATATACATACGAGTATATCTACTGTACACAATGTAAGAATTTTTTTTTCTCACAAGAAAAACAGACAAAATAAAAAATTTATAATAATTTTAAAATTTTCAATTTTAAACACATTTATTCACATCAATGAACAGAACGAAAGAAATTATAATTTAATTTTGCATATAAATGTACACGTAATTATATGTACGTATATGGTAGTACTTTTGTAGTATCATCTATGTAATTTTTTCAAAAATATTTTTTTTTGAATTTTCTAATAATTATTTTCATTTAAATTTTTTCCAATTTTAACTGTTTGCTATAGAATTCAAAAAATTCAATCAATATTTTTAGAATTACAAAAATTTTATAACGATTTATATGCATTCAAATCAGATTTATATTTTTATATACAAAAATACTTTATACTCATATGTATATGTAATAGGAATCTAGTATATATTTATGTTATTCGATTCAAAGTACATATATATATATAAATTACTATTCTCACCAAAAAAATATTTAAAGAATTTCACAGATACACGCACTACTACTCTTATGTTCATCTACCATACCAATAAATCTGCTATGAAATTTGAGTGATTTAATTTAAAAACTTTTTGTATTCTTTAGACATTTTTCTATCAATAAAATTGGTATTTAATTTTTATTTTCTCACTTTATACCATCATATACCGTATTCGTGATGAAACTGAATTTATAACAAACATATTTTTTTTTTTTTTGTGATATACAAAATAAATTTAGATATCTAGCTGATGTTAAGTAATTTTTTATATGTAATAATGTAGTAAATTTTATTTTTATTTATAGAAAGAATGAAACAAAATTTGAATTCATTAAGACATTTAATTTGATTAATTTATTATTTCATTTTTTTTTATGATTTTTGTATTGTTTTTTTTTATTTGTTATTGTTTTTTTTTTTTTTCTTCTTAAATTTTTGATCAAAATATATTAGAAATCATAAATAAATCACCGAACCGCGCGATGCGTGCTCGACAACTGAATAAAATATCTACTTCTTCGTATGAATTCAAAGATATCCAACAATCAATGTACATACGTACATATATCTACTACAGAAGAAAAAATAAAAACAAAACAAACAAGAACACTACAAAATGAAAAGTAAAATTGAAGAAAAACACATTGTATAAAGGTACAGTACATGTGATACATGTATGAGTTTGTATACGAAATACTGAATTTATTTGAAAATTTTCTTTTAATATTACACAAAGTTTTGTATACACTTTCACAAAAAAATAATGTACATTATGTATATATGTATTAGAAATTAGAAAGTACACACATTATTGTTTTGAGAGAGTACGTATAACAGTTTGGATAAATTATTACTTATAGTTATACAAAATAATTGAGTTCTTGATATGATATGGTTAATGCGCAAACGTTATATGTACATAAATTTGAAAATAAGACAAAAAACAAAATTTGCATACTATATCTGGTATGTCGTATTTTGTACAAAATTTATTTATTTAATTTCTGCTAAAACTATATTCAGTTATCAGTATAACAATTATAATACTTAATTACAATAAGTTTCTCTCACATACTCCTTTAGTGGTATCGTTTTCTCTTTTTATTTTTTCTTTGTTTTTGTAATTTTATTTTTAAAATTTTTGTTTATTACATTTTTTTTTTTCTTTGTTGCACATAAAATACAGCTGTTCGTTGAAAAACTTTAAATGTGGAATGTATTTGAACTTTTAATTTGAAGCTTTTTATAAATAAATTTATGAATTGGCGGGAAATAACATTACTATTAGATTCCACAAATAAATTGTTCAGAGTTATTTAATTGAAAAGATCATTTCAAACAGATAATTTGATAAATTGATTTTTTCATAATTCAAAATCTACATGTACATATATAGTGTTACAGTTTTTTGTTAATGTATTTTGAAACGTGATTTTATGAATTAATTAAATGCATTGCATTTTTTTAATCAGTTTTTGCACAATGTATAGACATGTAAATAACTACACTTTGTATGCATAAATCTAATATCTATACAATCAAAAACATTTTTATTCTCTTTAAAAATATTAAATATCTGCAATCCCTAATTTATTTTCATCAGAAAATATTGACTTTTATGTTTGTCATTTGATTTATGTTTTTGAATATATAAAAATATAGGTAACGTACGTACATACAGAAAATCGTACAATAAACTTTTCAATATAATAATTTAAGTTTACCGTCACGTTTCGATATACGTATATATTGGCCATTGAACGTTATTATATATAATGAGCTAAATATCTACTCATATGAAGACATATGCATATATAATATATTAAAATGACCTATATATTTCAAAGAAAAATAATAATAAAATATTCTACATTACACAATTGTAATGATATACATATGCGAGCATACATATATATGATACATTATGTATTTAAATCTACATATAAATATAGTCGTACTACACATGTACTTATATGTATTCACGTATTCAGGATCACTTTAAAAAATTCGTGACTAAAATAAATATCGAAATTATCCATTATATGTGTGCATATACATATATGTATCAATATCAATGTATGTATGAATGAATTACTTCAAGTACATAAATATATGTACATACATATATCTATAATATATAAATAATTTATATTATATGCATATACAGGGTTTGACATAAGAAAATTTTTATATCAAATCACATTTATACATTGTTTTTAAGGATAATTGATGATATACTATATATGCTTACGAAGAAAAGTGTAAAAAATTTTTATAAAATTTAAAGATAAAATGCAAAATTACATACATACATGTAGGTAAATAAGATTTGATAATATTTCTTTAATGACATTATATAACTTATAAAAATAACAAAAATATTAACGAATATCACACATGATATACTCGTATTTTATACATAAAAGTCAAATAATAATGTTACTGATTTTTTTCATGTCTTTGTTTAATTAAAAAAACAAGTGCTTTTATAAAACTTTTACATATGCATAGGTATATATGTATATGTACCTGTCCAAACGTAAAAATATTATATAAATTTATATAACCAGTATTATTGTAACAGTATTTGTATTATGAAAACAAAAATAAAAAAATTTTTTTTTTGAAGTGAATTCGATTAATTATAACAAGATAATCAAAAGACTAGATTAAAATGAAATACATACATAGATTTTAATTAAATTTTAATTAATTACAATGATCATATTTTATTTTACTACACATATTAGGTGAATTTGTACAAAAAAAAAATCATATTATCATCTACTAATGGTTTATATTAAAGTCATCTATTTTGTTAACTTTAATTCCTGAAATGATGTTCTTATATTACTGTATACATAATCTGTATAGATTTAGAAATATGCATATGTATATATGTATATTATTATTTGTACATGTAGGTGTGTACATATTTGAAGAATTATTGTAGACTGTTTCATAAAATAGCCTTGAACTTCTGACATCACATTTAGCTTTTACTTAACATACAACATACAATTTTAATAAAAGACTATACCACCAACATTGAGATTATAATGTTTAGCTAAAAGAAACAGAAAAAAAAAATAAATAAATAAAACAAAATAAAAATAAATGAATGGAAAAACTAAAAAAATTATTAATAATGGCCAAAACAATTGATTTATAATTCACACACGCAAGATACATTTTATATATTACTTACTTATGCTTATATACCAAATATATATCATTCTATGCTTATACATTATGTATATTGTACAATATATTCTTTGTGCATGCATACATAAACATATATATGTATATATGTACAATATCTCTTTGTACATATTGTTTGTGCACATTTTTTGAATGAATCCATGCATCATATATTTTTTGAATTATAAAATGGATAAAATTGATTTTGTTATTTTATTTTATTTCATTATATTTTTCTTTTAAACATTGTACACACTCATATAATGTACAATGTTCATATATTCTTATACAATGGATGCTTATTATATGAGTATGTTTATATTTTTCATTCTTTATATATAGTAAAAGTTTTATGTTTTATTGTATAGTAGATAATATGGTATATTTTGTTATATTTCAATTTCATATACATTTTTATTTTGTCATCCTTTTTTATATTTATTTTTATGTGTTTGTTATATTTGTTTTAGATTATATATGAATGTATATAATATGAATATAATGTACATAATGTTTAGCATGGTATTTTTTGTGTTTATTTTGTATTGCTTTTTCGAGTTTTTTTTTTTTTTTTTTAATAAAAGCATGTATGTAAGTATGTACATTGTATACATTTAAATACATATATAATACATAGAAATATTCATATAGAGATTTATTCTGTTAGTTTAAACAAGGATTATTTAGGAAAATTTAAAATTTCTAATATTATGTACGTAGTACACACAATATGAAAATTTAATGGTACTATTATGTATGTATGTACGAGAGTATAGTATCTATATTATAAACTATACATAAATTCATTTTAATTATTCGTACATACATTATATTTACATTATTATTATATTTACTAGGATATGAATACATTTTAATAACCTTGGCATAACTTTATGTATAGAAAATTTTAAAACATTACATACAACTATATGTTGCTATGTATATAACAGTATTTGTGAATATCATATACTAATTTTTTATTATTTTATACATAATATTTATATTATAATACATTATTTTATTAATGTATATGTGTCTGGATATTTAATATGGATATAAATTCATAATTAATGATGGCGCCATATATCCTTTTTATCGTTTGCTAACCTCTTTGTTTTGCTTTTCATATCAAACTTCTTGTACGTACGTCGTATACACATTATTACGTATACGTTAATGCATATACAAGTACAAGAAGGTGGTACGAGTATTATGTGTTGTATAGATTGTGCATATGTACCAATATAAAAAAAATCACAAACAAAAATAACATTAAAAGATGCTAGTTATTCTTATATTTTTCACTTGTTTTATTATTAAAAGTGAATAAACAGAAATACTTAGAAAGTACATCATATATGTACATTATCGTACTCATACACACATATACATACACATCATATAAGTTCATGCTACATATCATTATGTTTATAAACTATACGATATGATCATTATTATAATGTATATGCTGTACATACGATTATATGCGTACATAACATTTTGACTGTACAAAGATATCTTCCTTCTTCTTAATGCATAACAAGCAATAAAACAATAACCAAGTACTAAACCATAAATAAATACTAAATTTAATATTTGCATACTATAATTACAAATACTACTACACTAGCATACATCAACATCGTATAGTTTTACAATACGTTTTTTTTTATTTTAATTTTTCTTTTTTTCGTATTGTAGAAAAAAGAATCTGCGTATAAATGGTTTATTTTTTTTTTTTGGTTGTAAATAAAAACCACAAACATTTCGATATTATTCAAATTTATTATAAATACGAGTACATCCTTTAACTTGTATTTCTTGTCGTGTAATTTAAAATTAATTATTTACAAAGTACATATATTATGTATGTACACTTATACGCTATGTACATCTACATATGCAGTGGCAAGCTATGCATGTACATAACAAATTTGAAATTATTCATTAAATTTTTGTTGTTCCTCATTTCTTATATTTTTAAGTTTGTTTCTTCGTTCTTATATCCATTATTCAAGTGAAGGACATGTCAAAAGTATATATTCACACATTTTTATTGAAAAATTGAATCTACAAAAAAAAAAGAAAAAAAATAATAAATATATAAAATAAAGATAAAACTCTGTGTAGATGTGGATAAAAATCATTTTGGGAGAACTCAATAGAAAAAAAAAACATCCTTTCAATGAGAATTGAAAGAAAAAAAAGAAAAAAAATTCTTTGACAAAAAAAAAATGAATGATCTTTGACAAAAAAAATGGAAAAACAAAAAGAAAACTATTAATATAGATGAGATTTTTTTTTGTTCATATTTCAATTTTGATCTCATACACATATTACAAAACGCACACACATTACAATACATACATTTACACACATACGTTGTTATACGTGTTTATACGTACGTATAAACATGCACTATATTGCTAAACAATACATATTTAAGTAAAATTTAAAGCATTTTCAAGCAAAATTCTTCAATAAAATAAATTTAATTTTCATTTTCATTTTATGTTTATCCCAGTTTATCGTTATATTTTCTATTCTTTGATAATTTTTTTTATTATCATCATATTAAATGCTTGTATTATATCTAAAATCTTTATGTCTTCAAATGCATGTATTGTCAAAAAAAAAAGAAAGAAGAAAAGAGAAGAAAAATTTCGGATTAAGAAAAATTTATTATCTACAAACATATGATTCGATTTTTCTTTGTACTCGTAATTTAACATTATGTACCTTCCTTCGTAAATGTAATTTCCATTTCAATAAGGATCTCTTTTCGAAATTATTAAGAAATATGGATAAATTTTTGTGTAGAAAATGTCAAAAAATTTTATATACATCATTGTCTATGCATTTGTATAGTATTCATTTGTGAATAGAACAAGTACACTAACATGCGAAAAAAATCACTACACAATTTCCTAGGAAACGCTACTATTCCATCAGAAACATATATATTTCCTGTACATTGAGAGAATGGAAACAAGGTTTAATTACTTTTGGAACATTATTTTTATATCATCTTTCCTAGTTTAGATTATTAAAATTGAAAAATATTTCATTTAAGCAATTCGAGTCAAAAATGATCAATAAATTAATAAATTAAAAAACATTAGTAAACACAAGATAAATAAATTAGCCGTTTTTTTTATGTTTTACTGTGATACACACGGATACATACAACTTATGGTAGCATTGTATATATAAATTATTTTTATTTCCTTTAACAATTTTGAAAATTTTTATTAGATTTTCTGTATGTATTTCGTATATAAGAAGATAATGTAATCATCTTCATATAAAATGTTTAGCAAAACAAGAAAAATTAAAAAAAAAAATGTGTACTTGATATTTGTTATAAAACAGTTTCATCTTTTATTGTACATAATGTAATCCTTTGAAAAATAGAATTTCTACAATTGAATGAAAAATACATTTTACAATTACAATTATGTATGTATGTATGTACATGGTTGAAGGATTTAAAATATTATTATATTAAGATAGAAACCAAAAAGGAGTGTGGAATAAAAATTAAATTGTAAAAAATTTTTGAGTATTAAAAATAAAAGGAAACTGAATTTTTATAGATTCTTCGAAGAGAGCAAAATCAATATTTTCTGAAGATTGAAAATACGGGTACACATGATGGTGGAATACTGTTCGTATTAGTGTAGCGTATACTAAGTACATGTACTGTTAGAGACAATGGCATCCACTGCTCGACATTATCTATAAAAGGGAGGAGCAGGTATTAGATGTTGTCAGTTGATTTTCCATGTTTGTCACGTACACTATTCGTACATAATATTTACTAAGAGGAAAAATCAACTCGTACTATCATAGCGTATACCATAGGACCATATAGACACTCTTATAGTCAACCTCTACTTCTTCAGAGTGTGAATAAAGAAGAGGAACAAACAATAAATGCTGTTAGTTAATTTTTCGTGTTTGTCATTTACAATGTTCGCATTCGATACTGAGAGAGAAAATCAAGTTTTTCTGAAGACAGTAAATACGAGTACACATGATGTTTAGAAATACTACTCGTACTATTGGGGCGTATATTATAGGTGCTGTAAACTGTACTATTGAATGACTTACATTTATAGTAGTAATCAACCATCGAGTTATCCAATTTTTGTTTTCTCTATTTATGTAAGTAATGAAATTTAGAAAGATGACATTGCGAAATCGAACTATTATTATTTCTTTTTTGTACCTATTTCTAAAATTTTTCGGTAACATTTTTTCATTAATTTCTTTTTTTCTTTATTAATATTTTCATAGACTGGGTAGAATTTTAATGAAATCTTCATAAACTTGAAAGTTATATACATATATAACACATTTCTTCACGTTATTAATGAATTAATTTAGTTAGCATTATCAAAATGATTCTTTTAATTACATTAGTACTTTAACGAAATTTACTTAGAACATTTTACATTATATATATTCATACAAGTATTCTTATAAGGCGACAGAATATCTTTCAGTAATTAACTATTTCACACAATTCATCCTAAAGGTTCATTTTTATACAAAATTTATTTTATTTTTTAATTAATGTTTTTTTTCTTTTTGTAATATTATTTTACCACCATTAAAGCTGTACTAAATTTCTATATAATGTTCTATTACTGTAGTATGCATGAATAGATTTGTATGGTGGGTTTCTGTTTGTGTTAATGTTTGAAGCATTCTATATTAAGCAATAAAATGGATCAAAGCTTTCATTTTATAATAAATTTAAAAAAAAAGTGTACATCGTGTACGTATAACTGTGAACTAAATAAAAGAAAAATTCACCAGAAAAAATAAAAAAAATATAATGAAAGAATTATGATTATTTTTTATTCTATTTTGTATTTTTTATCTTATTTTTTTTTTCAATTTTTTTTTTCTTTTGTTTTTTGTTATTTTGTTCTGTAAATGATGAGAGAAACATTTAATTTGTACTTCGCGTTAAATTTAAAACAATAAAAAACGATATTATATACAAAGATTTAATTTAATGAAAAATATAACGAACGAACAAAAGAAAAATTAGAAAACAGAAACGAATTTTTTAATGTAAAAAGAAATAATTGAAAATTGAATCAGTTTTTTACATTTCCATTCTCTCTCTCTCTCTCTCTTTTTCTTATTATTCTTTCTGTATGTTAAGTCCTTTTTTAAATGGAAAATTAAATTTATAATTTAAATTTAAGCGATTCTAAGTGTTGAAAAAAAAAAAAAGAAAACACAGTAAAATAAAATTGAAAGGACAAAATGTCACTTAAGACAGGTACTGTATACAGAAAAAAAATTATTTATAATTACGTTTTTTTTGGGTAAATTTTAAATATATACAATCCAACAGAATGATAAAGTATAGACAAAATTACATTTTGTCAATTTAATAAATTTAATTAAACGTCAGAATTAAGTAAGTAGTTCACAAGAACTAACAAAAATACTTAATATTAAAAATAATAAAATTAATAATATTATAATTAATCTCTAAACTTTTTATACATTTTTTTTTTTATTTACATAAAAAAAATATTTTAAATTTTCAATTATCTTTGATATTTTTCAAGTTGTCTGCACTACTGTTTTTCATCTTTGACGATTAAGTACATACTCAAAGAAAATGAGTATTTTATCCTATATAAATGTATGTAGGTATATTTTTAACTTATACAGATACTAACATCATATTATGTGTACAGTGTACGATGTGTCACATCTACTCTTTATGCTATAGATATATACTTACATACAAAATATACGTATTATATGTAGGTATGTATGTATACTTTCAAGAGAGTAGAGATACATTATATACTATACTAATATGTATTATAATATGATCCTGATTCTATGATAAACAAAAGTGCCTCTAGCAAAATATTTTTATATAAAAGGAAAATTTTCTTATTTTCATGCAAATCCTATAAATCTTCTTTCATAAGGAATTTCAAACATATTTTTATCTCTTTAATATCTACATATATCTATATATTTTTTGAATATAAATTTTATAACCGCATGCATAAATAGTCTATAATATGTATAATAATTTATAAAATGATAGTATGTTGGACGAATACTTTCGATTATTTTTTTTTTCTTAAAGAATTTTCTTTGTATATTTTTCTTGACCTATAAGAACATTTCAAATATGAATTTCTTTATGGAATGAAAAAAAAAATAAAATATTATAATAATCTTTTTTATCTATCTTGTTATAGATTTTAATTTTTATAATAAATTATAGCTTGAACTATTTAATTAATTTAACTAGTATAGTCTCTTCTATATTTATTTCGCCTAACTAGTATTATATGTATTATAAGCTGACGATACATAAGGTAACTTTCCCCTGTAACCATATCTATTATGTAGTAGAATAAAATATCAATGGATATTTTTTAGTTATTATGTATTTATGAAAAATATAAAAAATAAAATACAAATTCATTTATTTTTTATAACTCAAATTAAATTCAATTTAATGTAAACAAAAAATAAAATCAACAATCTAGAACTAGAAATAATAATAATAATTAATATACAATTTTCTAGTATTAGTACATATTATACTCGTACATTGAGAACATTAGAAATTTTTAAATGAAAATATAAAAATATTATTTTTTTATTTGTTTTTCCTTAAAACTCTGTTTTAAAATTTGTAACATAACGTACCTCAATATACGAGGGTATTTCAAAAAATTCCCGGAATAACCTGCGTCAGTAAGTAAATAGCAGGCAAACAGTCAAGAAATTTGATTATATATTTTGAGTGTTTTGAAAGCGTAACTGATGTGTATAAAAAAAAAGTACTACATTTGTTTTTATTTAAAAGAATAAAGATACCCAGAAAAATTAGGTATTATTAAAACATTGTCAAAATCGTTGCGCGAAGAACACATTGAAAGATGTGTCGAACTTTCACTGAGTTTTTGAACAAATACGATTCAAATCCTGAAGACTTTTTCCACCGTATAGTGGTGACTGGTGATGAAACTTGGTGGTTTATACGTAGAAAAATAAATCCATAATAATCAACAACTTTTGTATTATGTATTTCATTTTTCCGGGAATTTTTTGAAAAATCCTCGTACATTTTACCTCAATAATCCATTTACATATGTGGAAAATTTTTTTTCATATTCAGTACCGACACAATACCTTTAAATATACATACATATACATATATATATTTTTTTTTTATTTTACACCTACAATTCTCGTACATAAGTTGGTATAACTATAATACGTGGTGTGGTGGTGGTCATTAAATCAGCACATAAAAAAAATGTTTTTTTTTTGGTTCTTCAGTTTTGTGATTTTTAGTATTTTATTAAAAGAGGAAGAAAAAAAAAATCAACTAACTAACCAAACCACACATAGAGTGTACTCTATACACTATTCAATGTACAGTGTATTTTTTTTTTGTGTAAATTAACGTAGAGTATGTATTTGTGAATTCGTGTATTAGTTGCAGTACATATACAGGGTACACGTAATCACGTACATACAATTTCTTTTTTCAACTTATTTAAAAGTTTTCATTTGGAATAGAAAAAAACAAAAACTCTTAAGCTACAAACACATGAAAATTTTAACTACTTCACGTATACACATATATGTACATACATAAATATTTATGTGAATATCTATATACTGTGTGTATAGATTTGACAATATAAAATCCAAATAGTCGTTTGTATATATCTATATATTCTCATACGTTATTTATTCTGATGCATATTCAATTCAAAAAAAAAAAAAAAATATACAAAAATAAATTTCATGTGCATTTATACATACTGTATGTACATACAAACATATATATATGATGAACACTATATGGTACTTGAATTTATACATATAAATGTACTCAGAATTTCAATGAAATTCATTTTTTCTTTCATATGTACATATATGTCTGTAAAGTGTATATATTATCTGTTCACATTATTTCATAAAACAAAACTATACAATGCTATACACATTAAAAATCAGCCAAAAACGACAAATCAAACAACAAAAAAAATAAGAAAAACCGAAAAACATAAAATTCAAAACACAAAATCCAACAGGAATTAGATAAATTAACTGAACAATATGTACATTATATATACAGTGGTGCAGTACATAATCATACAATGTACATATCTACATATACATTTATAAGTATGTATATATAAAATGAATGAAAAATGTAGATAAAGTTAAAATGCCAGAATAAAAATATATATTCATAAAATTTTGGGTGTTGTTTTTTTTTTGGAAAAAAACTTTTTCATCTCTAATTTTTCTGTTATTGTTTTGTACATTTTTTTTTTGAAATTCCATGAATAATGCATTTAAAAACAAAAAACAAAATTCAAATATATTCACATTATACATATGTATGTACATATTCATTCATGTTATAAAAGTTGTATATATGTACATATAAAGTTTATTTTTCATCCATTAATTGTATGTACAATTTAGCCTCTTAACCTCTCTTCTTATACATATAATACATAAACAGAATGAATTTTATTTTTCTTCATTTTTTTTTTCAGACGCGACAAAATAGAATTATCGAAAACCTTTTATATGTAATGCACATACATACAAACATGCATACATATACACATATATATCATACATAGTTGTTTTACGCTTTTTGAGATTTAAATTAATACGAATACACTCGTACACAATTTTTCATCCTTACAATAATACTAATATACATACATACTGTACACACTAACACAACACACATAAATATATGTACATATGTATGTGTATAATGTAATTTGTAAAATTGGTAAATCGTTTATTATAATACATACAATTTTTTTTTATTTTTTATTATTTTTTTTTTTTTTTGTTCTAATTCAAGGATTATACTTAATACTGAATACTGCACACATTGCACAGTAGTTTGTGGGGAGAATTAATAATGAAGAAAACATTTAGTGCACAATTTAAAATAAATCGAAAGTAAAGGAAAACATTTCTGTTTAATATGTTTGTTTGTTTAATATATTGTATTTTACACTTTTGTTTTTTTTTTTTACATATTTTATTTTATTTTTTTCACACCGAACTAAATCGAATCGAATCAAACTTTATGGAATTTTATATACATCGAACATCTGTGTTGTATACACATTATGTATATATGTAATATAGAAAAGAAAATATGTACATTGTACAAGTTATAGATAGTGTACATAATGTTACAAAGATACTATACTGGACCTCGAATATTGTACTAAAGGCTTTTATTTATATTAGAATTTTGATTAAAATTTTCATAGCGTAACATTTTTATTTGCGTTCATATATTTTGTTATACATATAGTATTTATGTACTATACAAGGAATATGTATGTGCTATGTGCATATTACATATTTATTTTTGTAATTAGAAATTACAATTTCATATCCGACAAAAGATTAAAATCTGAATCAGCAAAATTGTGATATGAATGAAAAATTTTATTATCAAATGTATTTGTGCATATATGTATATGTGTGCATAAAACGGAACATATAACTAACGAAATGATAAATTCACATGTCGATATATACATACATATACGAGTACAAAAATATAAGTACATAATAGTAGTTTACGATTGCTATACAAAACATTTACAAAGAGTCAAAACCAAAAACGAAAAATATTTTTCTGTTCTTCTACAGGATAAGGAAATACTTTCTGTCATTTCATTTTGTTTATTTTTTTTTTGTTTTTTTATTTCAATTGAATACAAAAATTCACTATAAATCATTGAAGATATTTTAGTGCAAAATATTTTGTTCTAAATTCAAAAAAGAAAAAATAAATTGCAAAAAAAATAAACTGCATATAATCACAGATAAGGATATAGTGTACATAAATGTATATAAGTACGAGTATAACAAGAAAAATATTCTATCATTAGGATACCAGACAAAAATGTATAAGAATTCATAAGTTGAGGAAACATTTTTCAATTTTTTTTGTTCTTCCTTTTTTTGTTTTTTTCTGTTTTTTTGCTTTGTTAGAACTGCTGCTGCTGCATGCAGTTAAAACGTTTGTTGAAATTTTTAAAATGCACTTAAAAAATTCCCTCTTAAAAAAATGTTAGTGTTACCACTCAAAAAAGTTTTTTTTTTTTCACATTTTTCAGAATTTTATCCGATTTAAAAGATAAATAAATTTTTATTCATGAAAAAAAAAATTTATATTGTAAGCAAATCTTCTATAGTCTCTCATTAAAGATGAGTATATGTACTTATATGAAATATAGTTAACAAGTTGTATCGAGGCAAAAATATTAACATCAGTATAAAATTATAAAAATGGTAACACTCATATCGCATTTTCATCATGTAGGTATACTTGTATGTGCTTGTATATCACATAATAAGTAGTACATAACGTATCATAAAGTGAGTTTATGATTTATGATAGGAATAACGGCGATACACAAAAAGAGAAAAATAAAAAAATATAAAACAAAGTGATTCTATGAGAAACAGAAAAATGTGTTTATGTTGCATTTTTATCAAGTGTGAAAATTTAAAACAACAATAATAAATATAAACTATAGAAAAAATAATATTGAACAAAGAAAAACTTAACTGAAAAATGAAATAAACTCGTTCTTGTAAAACTATCTCAATCTATTGAAATTTCCTTAAAAAAAAAAAAATATGATTTTTCCTTGTTGCTAGATGAATTCAAAAAAATTTCATACAATATTTATCCTTGTCGTAATAATAATTGTGTAAAGAGAGATCAATACATATACCAAGAAGATGGTTAATTTTTACCTTTTTAAAAATTGAATAGCTGTACACTCTGTTAACTTTTATCGTCCTGGCATTTTTCCAGTTATACTTAATTTAAAAAAAAAAAGGTTTTTTTTCAAAAATTCTTGTAAAATGTTTATGTATTGTGGTAAAAGAAGAATGAAAAATTGTTTGACTTTCCCTCTTCAAAAGGGTGTTATCTTTGAAATTTTCAAGTTTTATTTTTCTATTTGCATTTTCAGTTTTAACTTTTGAGTTACATAATTTCTTTTTTTTTTTCTTTTGTGTAATTTTTCCAATAATTGATTGTTTTTCTTATAAATTTCTTGACTTATAAATGTCCTTTTCTGTGTATTTATAAACAAAGTAAATTTTTCATATACAAAATTAAATAAAACAGAGAAGCTATCATATTCAAAATGTATGTTCATAAATATATTATTGTTTTATAAAATCGGATATATAAAAAGGACAACAATCATATATTTACTTTGCCTTATTTTTCTTTTTATATTATTTGAAAAAAAAAAATTCCACAAATATTTATTATTTTCTTGTTTCAATATAATATTTTGTCATCCTGACTATAACATTGTATTTTTCTTCATTGTTTTGAAAATTTTCTTATCAATTTTCTTTTTTGATTTTATTCAATAAATTGAAAGGGATCTCATAATATTGTTACGCGTTACTGTATATCGTACAGTCAATACATTATATTTGCACAAAACAAAATGAAAACGATATCGAAAATATGATAAGAGTAATGATAAATTTTATTTACACATCCTTTTGCTGACATACATATATACAAGCAATATTTATACTATATACGAATATCTACGTATCAGTACTAAGTGTATGAATGAAATATCGTCATCGTAATGTCGTAATATACAACGATACAGCCAATTCAGTCATGTGGAAAATGATAATATACGAGTTTTGTATGAAAAGAGAATCCATAGTATAAAAGAAAATTCCAAACTCATCTGTCTTGTGCTATGTGTGTATATTTATCAAAGAAAGAAAATCCGATTTGATTAACAGGAAAAAAAGTGAAAAATTCAATATACATATTTAGAAGGAAAGGAGGTGAAAAATGAAGCAAAAAAAATATAATTCAGCATATATTTATCACGTGTGATAAATACCAAAAGAGAAAATACCTTATATATATGTTTGTATGATGAATATGAGTAACGATATGACAAAAGTGAATTTTCGAATTTTTTTTTTTTTCTTTTCCTCGCTTTTATTTTTTAGAAAAAGTTCAATTTAACCAAAAGAAAATTGTTAAAATTTATTTATACAACGCGAAACACGTATCAAAGTATGTGAATATGCTGGATATAAAGTAGTATATGTATGTATATGGAATGAAAAGATATTTTGAAATAAATACGATCAAAATAAATATATTCATTTAAACAGGAAGTTAACTACTAGAGCTATATATCCTTTAATATTTTGAAATTTTAAACATGCAAACAATGTTATGTAATGTATATGCATAATATAAGTGTATATGAAATAAGTTAGTTGATACTTAGAGAACAGTTATAAGAGTATGGAGATATGTGTATTATTGTTTCTTACTTTACACGATTGATTCTGATTCATGAAAAAAAAATATATACATATGTGACAAACATATCCGGTTCTTCTATAGGTCCCTCAGGTTGAAATGGTTCACTTCTCAAATACTCAAGAGTTAAAAAACCTTGTTTGTTTACAATTGAAAATATACATCAAAACATTTATCGGTTTTATAATTGAGAATTTGAGAAGTAGAAAAAGAGAGGAAATAAAAGTAGAAAGATACGGGAATGGTAGTTTTTCTTCTTCTTTTCTTGTGTAAATTATGTACACTGCACTGTAGTAGCAATGTAGAATTTCAATAAAGAAGAATTTCCAATTGAAACTGGATTCGTGCAAACAACAAAAACCGATAAATGTATTGATCCATATTTCCATGTGTAAACAAACTTGGTAGTTCTACTCTTTAGCATTAAACATTTTTGAAACTATGTGTATGTATAACATCTTCAATGAGTCAAAAATAAGTTCTGCAATTGGTACTGATGCTTACATTGTAACTTTTAAAAAATTGAATTTGGCCAAAATGAAAGCCAGACATTATTGTTTACAAAATATAAAATTCAGTTTTTCTTATTTTTGCGTCTGTAACCCCACCTCTTGGGTGACGTGAAAAGCATGTAATTTTTTTCGTTCAATAACATAGAAATTGAAATTTTGTGAAAAGTTTGAAAGTGCACCGGGCATCCTAGAGGCTAAAACCGGCGCTAATGACAAATATGGTTACAGTTTCAGCTTACAACTAAAGCACCTAAATTTACATTATTATATTTTCTGAAATTCATGAAATTATTACAATATCGTTTTCATTCATTTTGATACCTTATGTAATACCAGCATGTATAATTTTTATTTTTTAGATATTTTTGTGTTTGTTATTCTTTCTTTATTTTTATTCCAAATTATATTTTGTTATATTGTTGTAACGTTAACACTCAATGTGGATTAAACGTAGATATGTTATGAAAAGACGTGAAAGGAAAATTAAAATAAATATACTTTTTTTTTTCTTTTATTAAATTCTGCTCCATACACACATATTACGTATATACCATACCATACGTAAAATACATCGATTACAGAATTAGAATGAATTTTCTTGTAATATTCTGTAATAGTCGAGCATTTGTATACTTACCTAATAAATATTACTCATATTATGTGTTATATGGAATGCTTTTAGTGATTTATTAGACGGTTGTACCAATATTACGAAAAAAAATCAATCAATTGTACTCGTGACATATAGCATCCATATACATTTATGTACTTGTATATGTACGGCTGGCTGAAATAACATTGAATTTTAGCATTTTATATTTATTACACCATAATAAATAACGCTTTAAAATAACTTAAATTCTTTATGATCGTGGAGTGAAGACCTCAAAAAAAAAAATATATAAATTGTTTCACGTACGTACTTACTACATGTTACACATTTTGATTGATATACACTTTTAAAGATGAAATATCAAAAATTCTAAAAACAACGAAAATGAAAACTAAATTGGAGAATTATTATACTTTATCATCATTGAGACTATATCACAAAAATAAAAACTTACATAAGTTGCTCATTTTTTCTTTGTTTTTTGATTAATCTTTTCATGATCAGTTCATTAAAGGTAATATTGATTTATTTCAGCGAGTCATTATATGTATAACGCCCACCCTTAAAATAACGATTATATTTTCCTTTATTCTGTATACTCATTATAAAAGATTTTTACAGTAAGTTATTATATTCATTAAATACTCATTAAAACCAAATGCAAAAAACAAAAGAAAAAAAAATCTAACTAATAACTAAAATTATGTTATATACGAAAATGTATTGTATATGTGATGCATATAATGAATTAAAAAATATAAATACATACATACTCACCTACTTGTACTCATATTACATTTAGAAATGCATTTTACCATTAAAATTCAACGATTTATCTATGTAGCTTTTAACTTATAAGTTTTCTGCACACTACAAGAAGTTGAAGGCTACTTTTTCATCATACAAATATACTCTTACAGCTCGATATATATTAAAGAAGAAATATAGAATTTATTATAGAATGAAAACAAATAAATGATTCAAAGTCAAGAATTATCATAGTTTATATTTCTTCGCTTCGCTATATATGTATGTATGTACATGAATATCCGTATGTATGCTATAAATATAATATAGTGAAAGAAACGTGTGCATTTTTTTTTAAAACTTAAGTAGATATCGCCCCACAAAAACCAAAAAAAAATTCGAGGATGTTCAATATTCATAAATCATTATATTGCACATGTAATATATTGTAGACATGTGCGAAAAAAAAAAACAAAACGAAAATAAGTAATTGTTATTATATCTGAATGTAATGTTCAATTTATTTATGCATAAAATTAAGTATTTCAAAATAAATATAATTATAAATACATACATATAAAAAAAACATTTTTTTTTTCGATTTTATTTAACTTTGATAATAATAAAAAATAGATTAAGTGCTCCGAAAAAATGTTTTTCATGTAATTTCATTTTTTATATCTGCCATCATTCTTCTTTTTTTTAAAAAAAAACTATTCGCTATAAATAAAAAGAAAAAAAAACTAAACAATCAATTGAAATCGTTAAAAAAAAAATGATGAAAAAATATTTTTAAGTTGATTAACAATGAACAGAAATAATGTTTCAGAACATTTTTCATTGTAAGTAGATACATAATTGTCTATAGTATATAACTATGCTGAGTCATATGTAAATATCGTAAAAATGATTTATTTTCATAGCTCGTGTTATTATTTTTCTTTTTAATTCATAATAAATATAAAATCAAAATACATGAACATATCATGTATCCGTCACGTTATTGTGATATGTAATGTGCATCACGTTATTCTGACTCTGAAATTCTGATATGATTGTAAGAATTTGTTCATTTTATTTAATGTGTATTACCACACATTACGATTTGCGAAGCCATAATGAAAAGTCCTGTGCCTTTAAAACATATGAGATCCTCTAATCTCTATACTATCGTTGAATTGATATTTTTAATATTTTGAATTTGATATCAACAGTGCAGCAGACAAAAGTACAAGAACTTTATACTATACCTTTGTACATTCATTTTAATATTTTCTTTTTTTTTTTTAATTGAAACATGAAATATGCTGTCATTTTTATTTCATACAAAAAAATAAGAAATTTGATTTGACAAGAAACAAAAACCAAAAATTTTTATTTTCATTAATTTTCATTTTGTTAATTATTTTCTTGTTACGAATGCGATTTAAAATAATAAAATTCTTTAATTACTTTTTTGGCAATGTTTGATTTTTAAAATTTCATAATTTTTACATAATAAGAAAATAAAATTAATCTCAAGTAAACCATTTTCATGGTAAATACACTTGCAAATGTATACAAGAATTTTTTAAAGAAAAAAATTAAATACATATTTCCCGCATGCACCCACCAAATGTGCCCAAATAATAAAAGTTTTGAAATACGGGAAAAGTTTCAAATGAAAATTTTCAAACTTTCATTATCAAATTTCTTGTAAATACTCGTATACTCCCTATGTAGAAGTATTATTTGGTCATGTCATTGAGTTATTATGCATATACATCCTTATGTATGTAACAAAATGTAACTGGCTCTTCTACTACTACCTACTACTACACTACTCCGTCGTCCGTCGTATTCCTACAAAATGCAAGTGGAAAGTAAGCTCAAATTGTGAGAGAGCTTTTCAAAAATTTATATTTTATTTATTTATTTATTCTTTCTGGAGAATAAAAAGTTTGAATGTTTCACATCAAAATTTCTTAAATAACAAAAAACTTCATAAACTAAAATATTTCTATAGAGAAATTAACGAAGTTTGAAGTAAATTTCATTTCTTTTTTAAATTTTAATTAAATTATGAGTTTTAAAAATTCAAAAGAACTTGAAAATAACTTTTTAGTTTTTAGTTTTTTATTTAGAAAAAAAAATAAATTTTCAATTTTCAATTTTCATTAAGTGATTATCCTCTCAACAGAATTTTTCAATTATGTACTTTTCATTTTATAATACAAATTGTATACGTATATTACTTTAAATTTTCATATTTTTCATGATAAACACTTTCAGAAAATTATTTAAAATCTTTTGCATTAAATTTATGTAAGTATTAAATACGCTTGTTTTATTTCTTAAATTTTTTCAAACTTTAATAGAAAATTATTGTAGGTTTTTATCACGCATTAAAAACAACACAACAAATAAACTAATACACAAAAACATCAATAAAAATAAAAATTTTTTCAAGTTATAAAATATCAAATTGATAAATAAACAAAATAAATGAATGAATGAATAAATAATATTAAGGAAAACAATAATGTAAATGTATGTATGTACATATATATAACTTGCTTTCTATCTATAAGGAAAATTATTTGAAAACTACAAAAATAATGTATTGCTTTATAATGTTTGAAAACTTTTTATCTATTTCTCTAGGACATATTCCGAATACATACATTATGTATTTCACACCATATTACCGCCTAAATTATCCCATACTCGAAAAAAAAAAGACTTTTCAATTCTCAAATGATTATCAAAAGATAAAAATATCCTAATGGTGTATTGTTATCGTTTTTCCAAAGTTCAAAGTTTTTTTAAAGTTTCCTTTTTTTTATTTTTATCATAAATTTTTAGTAAAATATCATTTTTCCCTTATTATAGTTTTTGCTTAATTTATTATATAAATTTTGAAGAAAACGAATTTTTATTCGTATATTCATATTCATGAGAATCCTTATACATAATCGAATATTATGAATAATATACAAACTTATACTATATTTTTATCCACATATGAATACATTGAAATTTTCGAATTGAAAATTCTGGATATTAGGAGATAAGAAAAAAATATATAAAACATAAAACTTACCTAATATCTGAAATATTTTAATAAAATTCTTTTCAAATTTAAGTACATATAAATTTATAATTAAATGAGAATTGAATACTTATACAAATGAATAATCACATTTTCAAAATATATTTTATATTTTAAAAAAATGTCAGAAATATTTCGAAAACGATTAAAATTTGAATTTATGTACATAATATCAACTTTTTCTGAAAACATTTTCTTTTACTTGTGCATATTACAGTAGCATATACTACAGGTATACGATTAGAGACAATGCCATCGACTGCTCTAGAGTACAAAAAGTGGGAAGAGCAAGTATCAAATGTTGTTAGTTGATTCTCCGTGTTTTCCATAAATACTAACACCATTCGCTTCGCATCGTATTCTACACTGAGAGAGAAAATCAAGTTTCTATTCTACACACAACACAATGGCAATGGGTAGATATGTATAAAAGGGAGAAGCAGGTATTAAATTTAAATATGTATGTATTGTTAGTTGATTTTCTGTGTTTCTCATGCACTCGGAATTCACCAAGAGAAAATTAAGTTTTTCTGAAAACCGAAAATACGAGTACACATGATGTGTAGTGTAGAATACTATGCATACTGTCATAGCGTATACTGTAGGTACTGTAAGTATAATCTCTTTTTTTAAATTAGATATTGCAACGTACAACTGTACAACCAAATCTGAAAAAAATAAAATAAAAAATAATCGTTCTTATAGATGGCAATACTGATTTATTTTTTTTATTTTCTTTGGAGTGAATGATGTCATTTTGTCACTGTCACTGCTTACTTTTGCAAATTATTTGCTTGTACTTTGTACACTGTAAGTGCTGTAAGTTCTAACTTTTTACAGCCAGTAATGACTGTGCCGTTTGTATATTTTTTCAGAAATATCATTTCAACATACATACTTGAAGAATTCAAATTGGAGGTGATGATAGTTGGCAATTGAATGATAATAATTCGCTATAAAACATATTGCATCGTCAAAAATGTAGATGTGTGTACTGTGTATGCTTATTATACATACATACATTATAATCACAAGTGGATTCATAGTTTACCATGACAAAATTATCAAAAATGTTTTAAATACATATTTTTTAATTTTTCCAAAACAAAACTGAACCTTTTTTTTTTTCTAAAATATTACAAAAAAAGGGCATTTTATCTCATTTATGTATAGTTTATTTTTATAATTGAGAAAATATTAAAAAGATTTTTTATGTGCGGATCAACTAATCATAATGGCAAATCGATCAAGCGAACTTAACATACTACCGAAAATTCCTAACGAAATTGTTAGACGTACGTAATGCACACAAATTCTGGTGTTTTTCTTAATTATTGCAAATTAAAATTTTTTTATAATTTTTCATTTTACATATTTATTTTTGTTTTTGTAGACGCTACAATAAAATCCTCGTATATATCCTGTGATACAGAAGAAAATATGGAAAATTTGAAAAGTACAAAAAATAAATTATCTACATCTGCTATCACTGTTCCATTAAGAATCGATCAACCTAAAATTCGTACTGATCTAGCAATCAGCCCAATAAATTCTAATAAGAATAATATCGTAATGATTAATAAATGGCAATCCCAAATAGATAAATTATTTAAGAAAATTCAAAATAGTTTCAAATCATCCTCTCAGAATAACACTTTCAAAAATCCATTACCAAAAAGGATATCAAACACATCTTCCATAATGATAAGAAAAACAGATAAACCAAAAATGTTCAATATGAAACCTTTTCAACCTTTTCAACGTTCGATACGTCGTCTTCCACTACCAATTCGTTTTGGTATATTTTTAACGAAACTTACATTGGCTACAGCGACAGTTTGTGGAACAATAGAGCTGGGAATGTGGGGTTCAGTAGAAGAAAGTAACAGGGCTGCAGCGAATATTTATGAAATGTTCACAGGACAAAGTAAATCTAAGGTAATACTCTATAAGGTAAAAGCACGCATACAATGCTTC
Organism: Villa cingulata; assembly: GCA_951394055.1. NCBI lineage: Eukaryota > Metazoa > Arthropoda > Insecta > Diptera > Bombyliidae > Villa > Villa cingulata. The sequence continues at coordinate 32,266,928 of OX596024.1, forward strand.
CCATCAATTTTATGTGCCTACATTCGTTACCTTTTAATCGCATAATTTATTCTGTTTTCAATTTTATTCAGTTACGCGTTTGTTTTTTATTTATTTTTTTTTTCGTTTGTTTGTTTTGAAATGCTGATTTGCTAATTTTCGATTGTTTCTTTCTCTTGAATGTAGGGCTTGGATTATAATCGATTTAATAATAATATAATGGATACGTATAATACAACAATTAGATGGTCACGTGAACAAATTAATGAATTTCCCGAAACAACAACAAAATTTTATAATTTCACATCCAATTATATTCAACGTAAATTTAAATCTTAAAAATTTCTTACTAGAATATATCTAAAGGATATTTTTTTTTTCTGTAATTAAATATTTTTTGTGTAATATTTTGTGAAATTATATTTTGTATGTTCATTTTAAGGTAGATAATTTTAATAAAAGAAAAACGTTTGGCCGTTTTTATACAAAAAAAAAAATGCAAATGTAATTGAACTTCATAAAATGAAACTTGCAAAGCAAATGAATGCAATTTTACAACTAAAAAAGTGGAGAGTTTGTTTTGGTTCAATTACAACTGATTTTAATTATTTGCAATGCAGGATAACAGGATACTAATTATATAAGTCAATCGATTACGAGAAATTCGTCATTATTTTTTTCAATCATATTTGTTTTTATTTATTCAATAGTTTTTTAATTTCTCGATCGATTGACTTGCGCAATAATTAGTATTCAATTTTACATGTTTCCAAATTAAATCGTGCAAGTATGCTTACATTATTTATTAAAACGGCCTTACTTTTTTCAATCAAATTTCATAATGTTGTTAAAAAGACGTACACAAAATTTGATGTAATAAAAATCTCAATAAATTTTGTTTTATTCGATTCGATTTTAATGAATTTTTTTTAATCTTCTTGATGGAATAACTAAGTAGAAGAGGCAGTATTTAAATTAATTTAAATTCGTTTTCCAAAAATTCAAAATTATCATTCTTATATTCTTTGAATTTACAAAAATAAAATATAAGCAACAGAAAAAAAAGGATTTTCAACAGAAAAAAAAAATAAAAACATTTTAAAATTAAGTTTTTTTTGTTGATTTTTTTTTTATTTCTTTTATTATTTCTAGAACAAAGAAAATATGAACAGAGACTTTTCTATTTTATAGTGTTTGTCGTCTATTTATAATTTTGTTGCTTCATTTTTTTTTTGTTTAAATTTAATTTTGTTATTAAGTTTGAAATTTACAAATGAATTTTTTTTTGGTTTTTTTTTTTTTTGTTTTATTTTTGATGTGTATTGATTTTTTATACTTTAACTTAAATTTTTATTCAAAATTTATTATTAAATATTCTTCTTCATCTTCTTTTTAATTTTGTTATCGTATTCAATACATTTATGTGTTGTTGTTATTGTTGTTTTTTTTTTTTTTTTAATTATAATGCATTATTATTTTTATTTATAATTATTATGTTTTTGTTTAGCATTTAAAATTTTCATTTTTATTTTTATTTTTAATTTTTTTTTTAGTTTTAAAATTTATTGTTTTTTTTTTCTTTTAATTGTAATAATCAAGTATCGTATAGTGAATTTTATTTGTTATATGTTAATCATTTCTATTCTTGTTTGGTTTTTTTTTTTTTGTTTTTATATTATTATTGTTGTTGTATTTGTGTAATGGGCTTATAATTATAATATTCAAATTGTTTTTTTTGTTATTATGTTTTATTTTGTTTTATTCGATTACATTTCTTTTTTTTTTGTTTTGTATTTGTTTTGTTTTTTATTCTCTTTAAATCCATTTTATCATCATTCATATATTTTAAATTTAATATATATATATATTTTTTAAATTTATTTATTTATTTATTTATTTTTTTATATAACAACAGTCAGGCAGTATTTTTTTTAAGACGCGTGGCAACTCTATATTTTGCTTTTTGTTTTATTATTTTTTTTTATTTTACTTTATTTTATTTTTTATTTTGGTTTTCCTTTTCATTTTGTTTTATTATCTTTTATTTATTTTGTATGTTTTTTTTTTATCTACTTTAAATTACATTAAAGAAATTACATAAATCATTCATCATAATGTTTTTTTTTTGTTTCATTTTTCTTATTTCATTCTACAGACCTAACAAAATTTACTTTATTATTTTATTTTTTTATTTATATATTCATATGCATTTTCAATTTTTTTTTTTTTATTTCGTTACATTTTATTATTCTTTCATTTTACATCAATTTCATTTTCTTGTCGATTTTTTTTTTTATATTCTTTGTTTTGCTCTTTAAATCGCATGCCATAATATATTATAATAACTCTACGGCATTGTTATACTCTTTTCTTGTTTCTTTTAAACAGAAATTTATAATTAAACTTTTTGTTTTCTTCTATTTGAAATATTTTTCCAATTCGTTTTACTATTTGTTTTTTTTTTAACTTTTTCGCTCCTATATAATATATTATGTCATCCATCTTATGTACTCAAACAATAAAAATAAAATTGTTCACTTAAAATGTTCTCTTCTTTATACTTTAATCATTTAATTAATTTAATTTTATTTATTTATTTTTATTCATTTTTTTTTCATTTTGTTTCATTAAAAAGACACAATTGTAATAATTTTCTTTTATAAGAGCTTTTTTTTTCATAGGCGGTGAGACTTATGTTTGTGTTGTTGGTTTCTTTATTTATTTATTTATTTTTTTTTTCAATTTTATTTCTATTTCCTTTTTTTTTAATATATGTATATTTATATATAATTCATTATTATTATAATTTATTTACTTTTAATTTAATGTTAAAATGGAATATTTTTACTATTGTTTTATTAAATTTTTCCTTATTTATATTTATTTAATTTTATTTGATTTATTCATTTATTTTTATATGTTTTGATATAGAAATGGAGTGTTGTTGAATATATAATTTGATAATATAAATTCTACCATCATTCTATAATTATGTATATAATATAATAAATTTTTATTATTATTTTTATTCTCATCATTGTTTTTTTATTATTCAATTATATTAATAACTATATATTCGTTACATTTTCCATTTTTAAATAAGTTTCGATTCGATTTTATTTATAAGTTTAAATTTATTTTTTTTTGTCGCTAAAATTTATTTAATTTTTTTTTTTATTTTCTTTTTACAAAAAATGAAAAATAAAAAACAACAAAAATAATTTTTTAAAAATTTAATATCAATTAAAACTTAAAATTTATATTTTAAAATACTCGAGACAGACATAATATGATGGTAAAGAATTGATCATAGTGTTGCCCAAAATACAAAAAAAAAGTCACTTTAGTATTTTAATATTGAATTCGATTTTATTCAGTACAAATATCGATACATAATTATGATTTTTGTTTTTCTTCCATGATAAAACTATGATCAATTCTCTATCCTGCATACATTTCTGTGTCTCGGCTATAATATTTTTCTTTTTTTTTTATATTTATAATAAATCCAATTAAATCTTTTCTGGTTCTAAAATCCATCGAATCGATATACAGATCAGTTTACTAAGATTTTGAAAAACTGAATTTTGTAACGTCTACCATACATCGAATGTATTTATGAGAATTCAGCATTCTTTTCATTCATTATTCGCCTCGCCTCGGTTAAAAAGTGGTTACATAATCAATTTTTTCTTTAAATTATTGCAAATATTAATTTTCATTACATTAGTGTCGTAAAAAGAAAACAATTTATTGTAGAGCGATTTTTGTATAATTTTATTTTAGTTTTTCTTTCAATTTTCGTTTTTCCACATAATATCTTACATAAATATAAATTATTATTAAAGTGTCGTCCCCAATTTATATATATCTCGGATGCATTTAAAAATTTCAAAAATTATATACGAGCAAAAAATAATTACAAAAATTTTCTAAATAAATTTTAATTAATTCTATTATACCTGAGACAGACATGTGGTTCTGATATCATGTTGTACAGTTGAAATTGTTCATTATTGATTCAGTATTTTTTAGAAATGTGTTGAACGATTTCAAATCACTATCTTCTTCATATTCAATACAAATATGGTATTTACTTGTCTCTCTTAAGAATTATGTATTTACTTAATAATTCAATTTACTTTAGGATCAATACCACATGTATGTATGTATCAGATATTACATAATATATATTAGGCGCAAATAACGTACAAAATATAACTAATTATCATAATTTTTCATTTAATATTCCATTGTTTTTTTCTCTCTCTTGATGTTTCTTCACTCTAATATCATAAAATATGTACCATCACGCACTCCAATAGAAAAAAAGAGCAATAAAACAACAATAAAAATGTAAACGTAGACACAGTTTGATATTAAAAATGACAAGAAACATAAAACAAACAAAAACACAAAAAAAAAAAAAAATGCTGCCGCTAAAAACCTAATTTAAATTGTGTCAACAATATTATCTCGTGTTTTATCTCAATCGTAATTCTAAATACTACACATTTATTAATATTGATTTAATTATTATTTTATTTTATTTTATTTTAAATATATATTTTTTCTTCTAAAATTTAACTTTATCCTTAAAAAATATAATAAATTTAAAATGAAAGAATAATATTTTTTAACGGTTGTATTTTCTTCATTTTTTTCCTTTCTTTTTTTTTTTACTTTTCTTTTGAATTAAATAAACAAATATATTCGTTTTTTTTTTTATTTAACAACTATCATTATTCATATTTATATAAATATATATATAATATATATATCCATACGCACATTTCATGTAATATTATACAAAAATGAAAAATAATCAAATAATAAATTAAAAACAAAAAATAAAAAAATAAATAATTTTACTGTGAAATTTAACCAAAGAAAAACATTCAATATTTCGAATTGGGAAACGAATCATCTGTTTTTTGTTGTTGTTGTTGTTGCTGCTGCTGTTCTTGTTCAAATTTTTGCAATATTATTCTTCTAATTAAAATGAAATACCAAACAAAATCAAATCAAATGAAAATGTGAAAAAAAAGGGAATACGCAGGCATTTATATGAAATAATAAACTGAAATAGAAAAAAACAAACAGTTAAAAAAATAATAAAAATTATAAATTATAAAATACATAATTTAAAGTTGTTGTTTTTTTTTTCTAATCTTTATTTTCATGTTTTTTTTTTATTTTTTTTTAATCTTTTTTTTCTTTTGTTTTAAATTGTTATTTTAACTTATTGATTTAAATTTCTACAATAAAAGTACAGCATACAAGAGCACAAAAAAATAATATAATAATAATAATAATAATTAATTAAAGATGTATAACATTTAATAAACAGAAATTAAAAGAAAAAAAAATTATATATAAAAATAAATTAAAAAATTCATAAACTAAAAATACAATACATAATTATTTTTTTTTTTTAATTTACTAAGTGACAGGAAAAAAAAACAAACAAATTTTTTAAAAGTAATACAAATAATAAGGATAAACGAACCAAAAAAAAAACTAAAAAAAAGAAAACATACAAATTTGTTTACAATTTTATCTTCTTTTTTTATGTTTTTCATACAAATAAATTCCTAAATTTAGAAAATAAACAGAATTAAAAACAAAGCAAAAAAAATTAATATATGGAAAATGTACACGATTGTATAATAATAATAATAATAATAATAAACTATATAATGTATGTATGTATGTATATATATAAAAAAAAGGAAATGAAAAAATATAATTTTTAATTACCTACATTTTTTTTTAAATTTTTGTTTTATATTTTTATTTTAATTTTTCTTTATATAGACTTATATTTTCTTTAAAAAGGAAAAGCATTTTTTTTGTTTCTTTGTTTGTTTGTTTTTTTTTACATTTTTTTTGTGTTTTTTTTTATTTTTTTTCTCCTCATTACTATTGTTCTTATTTATTTATATTTTCATAAAATGATTTATTATTTATATATGTATTTATATAATATTATTTTTATTAATTTATTCATTTTATATTATAATTTTAGGTGTTTTTTTTTGTTATTATTATTTTATTTGTTCTTAATCATAAAAACTTTGCACTCTTTAAGCTTTCAGATTTTCATTTAATATTTTTCTATTATTTTTAATAATTTTTTTTTATTTTCATTTATTTATATTTATTTATTTTTTTTGTATTTACTTTCCGACATTTACTATTTTCACATTATATAATATTTGAACAGAATTTTAGGTTTTATAGTGTCGCCTTTTTCTCATTTTTTATAATTTGAATTTATTTTACTTTTTTTTTTACTAAATATGTTTTTTTTTATTTAATTTGTTTTTGTTTCTTTTTGTTTTTATTTTATTTATATATATATAATTAATAATAAAAATTTTTTTCATTTTTTTTTCTTATTTAATTCAAAATTAAATGTATTATTCTATTACTTTCTTTTTTGTTTTTTTTTTTTTATTTATTTATTTAATTATTATTATTATTATTATTATATTTATTATTTATTCTTATTATTTTACTTTTTATTTTCTTATTTTTAAATTTAGTAATAGGTTTCTTGCTCCAACCAACCACCAGGATTACGACGCAAGTAGAAACGACGAGTTTCATCATAGATGAAAATCGATAACATGAATGGTAAAGCTGGTAACCACCAAACAAATCTAAATTAGAGAAAAAATAAAATAAAAATAAAGTTTTAAAAAAAGGAAATTATGGGAAAAAAATATTTATTTTTTTAAATTTATTTATTTATGAAAATTGATTATTATTTTGTATTGAAATGTTTGACTGAAAATTAAATTAATTTAACTTATAAGCAATGTTTTTTTCTGGCTAAAATCTTGTTTAACTTTACTTTCTTTGGCATGTTGAAATTATTTTTTAAATCATGTGAACACATCATACATTTCAAATGTTACGAAAATCTTTGGATTTAAGTAAAAATATATTTGAGGGGTATAATAGAAGCAAAACCTGTCATATTCCCTTTACGATAAAATTTGAATAATGATGCCATCACAGAGAGCAGATGTTTTCGAATAAATTGTTTAAAGTAGTATTTACAGATATTGTCTTGTCTGTTAATAATATTCATTCAAAATTCGCTGTTCAATTTTCAAAACCAGTTCATGTCCATACATACGAACACACGAACACTTTCTTTCTCCAAAAAAATTTTTTTACAATTATCTCAAAACGGCTTGAAAGTGGACATATGGCACGGCACGTTTTGCTTCTTTACCCCTCATTTAATGTTGATTTTTACTTACTTGAGTGGATACATACGAAGACCCTTATCCATACCAGGGCAATATGAAAGGAATGCAGCTAATAATGTTTCGAATACTAAACCAAAGTTTAGTGCCCAATTTCTCATTCCTTGATGGAAAATTGAATTACGACGGGTCTTACATATAATTAAATCAGCCCATTGTACAACGACAATTGATACAAAGAATGCTGTATGGCAGGTAAATTCAAGAGTTTTGCGGTCACGATATGTCTAAAGAAAATAGAAATAAATAGATAAATAAATAAATATTTAAACAATAATTAATAATGAATGATGATTGAATTCAATAAATTTTTAAGAGTGTAAGAAGATGATGATGCGTTGAAGAAATCTTCTTTAATTTATTTTCATTATTTTTTCAAATTCTTTTTTTTCTCTTTAATTTACCCATTCTTGACCATAAGAGTCTGTTAAATCGTTAATAGCTTTTGAATCCCATGACTTTCGAATACCAAACAGATCTAATGGTAGAAAACCATTTTCAGCCATAATCACAAAATATACAAAGAATCCAGCTGCTGCTTGAATCATACCAATTTGTCCATAAGCCATCGAAATCAATCTAAATATATAGGAGAATGATACACGTTCGAAAAAAAAAATAAACGAAAAAGCAAAAAAAAATTATTTGTTAGTAAAATGAATTTTTTTCTCTTCTTTCATGTTGCTTATAATATTTTTTTTTTTTTTTAATATATTTTGCTTTACTTTAAAAGTACTCGAAATATTTAAGAATTGTTACAATACAAGATGAAGAGAAAGTTTGAAAAAATGTTATCATCATTTTGAAGATTTAAAAATTGAAAAAAAAAACTAAAATTAAAATCTCCATCTTTCGCCGATACCAACGATACGTTTTAGCATTCAATCGGACTTTTATCGGTAACTGATGTTACTTGAAATATTTTTACTACAATTGTTAATCGATTTTTACAAATTTATTGACTGAATTTTATTAAAATGCACCCCAATATGATTATCGATGCATTTTTATAAATTAGACTATTTTTTCTTGTTCAACAATAATGTTCTGGAACACGATTATGTTCATTTCAAATGATTTGTTCGATCTAATTGCTCAATTAAGAACTGAACTTTTGATTGAATTATTTTTTTTCAAAATGTACTCGAACAAAGTTACCATCAAACATAAAATAATTTTGAGTATTTTTTTTTTTTTTTTGATTTTTCAAACTTTCTCTTTTTAGAAAAAGAAATAATAAAAATTTAAAAATAAAAATTAAATAAAATAAGAGATTATTATTTTAATTATTATTACATATATATATAGATAGTGTTATTTTTGTCAAATTTGTCAGGTTTTTTTTTTTTTTTAAATAAAATAGATATATTATTTTTTTCAATTTTATAGGATTGAAGTTCTGCATAAATAGAAAGAAGCCATGCATTACAAGAAGTTACACAAAAAGCCAAGCAATTTTTTCTTAAAAATAAAAAAAAAAAAATACATGTGCATATTATTATGTGTATTATACAAGATATGAAAGATTTTTGCAATAATTACAGACAGATTATGTACAGTTTTAAGCAAAAGCTGATTATTTTATCATTTGATTTGCATAATTTAAGGCGCACACACATACAGAAACATATTAAGGACTTTATACATAAATGTATATATACAATAACATAGTACACACACATAATACAGATGATATACATATAGATTGTGATCAAAATATGTGTACACAAACATCCATATGGTAAATGGAAATAATAATAATAAAAAAAAAAATTAAAATTAAAATACATAGGTACTTACATACTTTCCAATATGTGATTTGTGAATTATTTTTTTATTTTACTTTTTTCAATTTTTTGTCTATTTTTTTTTTGGTTTGTGGTTAAGCAATAATAATAATAAAAATATTGTTTTCTCTTTTTTTTTTTTTAGATTTAAAGAAAATAAATAATAGGATAGAAATAATAGAGTAGTGTATAGAAAGAAACAAGAATAATAATTGATATAAAAAATGTACATACACAATATTGTAAAAAAAAAAAATTTACCTTCTTATATAAATTTTTGGTTTTTTTTTTTTGGTTTTAAATGAGGACGAACATAATAATTATTTTTTTTTCTATTTTAATGTCATACATTACATATTATGTGGTTATCGTATTTTATTTTTGATTGATTTTTTTTTTGTGGTTGGTCATGTGCTGTAAAATTGTTTAAACATTTCACAATTAAAATGAAAAAAAAAATTTCTTTTAACAACAACGAAAAAAAATAATAAAAAAAATAAAGGTTTACAAGGTTAAATTTAAAATTAATATGTATTCTTTGAGAATAAATTTTACATTCATTTTTTGTTTTTTTTTTTTTTTGTGGTTGAAATTGTTGGTTGAACAAGAAAATTAAAATGAAAAAAAATGTTTCACAAAAAAAAAAAATTAAATAATAATAATACATTACATTACAAAGTAATTTATGAGTTTAAAAAAAAATAAATGACATTAGGTGGATGAATTTAACAGGAAAGAAAGGTAATTTTTCTTTCTGTTTCTATTCTAATTTTTTTTTCTTTTTTCTATAAAAAAAAAAAAAATGTTGAGACATGTAAGTATGAAGAAAACAAAAAATTGTTGCAATACTATCTGCATATACAAAACAAAAAAAAAAAAATTTTTTTTTGATTTAAATTCAATTTTAAATTATGAAGAATTTTGACAGCATAAAAAGGAAAATAGAGTAATTTTTGTATTTTTGTTACAAATAACGTTATGATTTATTTTGCAACAATTTTTCAATGATGTAATGAATTTAATTGGAAAAGAACATGCTTTTCTCATTGAACTTTCATGGTATACGAATGTTTTTTTTTGTTTTTCTTTCGTTTTTGTTTCTAAATAAATTATTTGATTGTTTTTTTTTATTTTTGTTATTCACATCATTTTGTGTCATGTGAATTTCTATCTACAAACTATATTATTTTATCTATATTTAGATGTATTGAGGATATTAAATGATTAAATGAACAACATCAAAAGCAGTTTTGCTTTGCTTCGCTTTGCTTTCTGTATTAATATAAATTTTGTATATAAGTATATTTTGTTTTTTTTTTGTATTGAAAATTAATTGTTGTTCTGTGTTTTAATAAAATTATGTTTTTCTTTTTTCTTGTCTGTGTATGTGTGTTTTTTTTCTTTTTTAAATTTATTTATTTGTGTTTATTTGTACATATTTTTTGTTTGTTTTTGAATGTGTGTATATTTGTAAATGAAATCTTTAAGAGATATGTATGTATGTGAATGTATGTATATTAAAGACATCATATTTTGTACCATATTAATAGTAATAATAATAATATTGTCATCTAATTTCATTTATCACACTACTAACTAAACAGAAAAAAAATAATTTTTATTTAAACAGATATATCAATAAACAAAATAATAATTCCTAATACATAATAATAAAAAAAAAAAAAATAAATATATAAATAACAATAAAAATTATTTCAAAGTTTAATTAAAAAAAAAAAGATAAAAAAATATTCAAAAACATTAGCAAATAAATGTTTCATTTACTGATGAGAAGAAAAACGTTTACATATTTTTTTTTTTTTAAATTTTAAGTTTTTCTTCAATTTTTAAATTAAGTTTTCTTGAAAAAAATTCATGATTTCATGATTCATTTTTTTTTGTTTTGTTTGATTTTGATTTTTATTTATTTGCTAAATTTTTTTTTTTTTTTTTTTTAGAAAATTTTCAATTACATAAAGTTATACTTCCATTAACCAATTATTATAAATTTATTTTCAAAATTAATAAATTATTGTGAATAATCTACGCGCAAGCACACATAATGTATGTACTTGTGTATTATATTTTATATTTAATAAATATTTAAAATTTTTGATTTTATTCCTTAAAACCCTTGTGATTTAATCACGAGTCTGACTCGTGTAAATTTATTTTTACTTTGAGAAACAATCACGAGGTTCTACTAATAAATGAAATTTTCTTTTAAATAATCATTTCAGACTCAAAATTTCGTTTAAACAATTAAAACTACAAAGTGTTAATAAAAATAAAAAGTATAAAGTGTACATTTTAATCGAAACGAATTTAAAAAAAAATTATAGATTATTCACAAATAATTATTAATTAAAAACGATTTTTATAACAATTATTTAAAACCAAATAACAATTAAAATAAAAAAATATATAATATTATGTTCATATAAGTACATACGTATATATATAATAATGTGTATATGAACATATATAAGTATATAATAAATAAATAATTTTTCTTTTATTGATTTTGTTAATTTTTGAAAGGGCCAATTTTCATACAATCATAATATGAATTCATTAATTTCTTCTTATAAATTTGTCAATTTTAGTATAAATATTATTTATTATTTTAAATTTTAATATATTTTTTTTTGATAAACATATACTATACATATACCATATACATAAACAAAATTTTGCTAAATAAATTTGTAAAAAATTTAACAATTTTTTTCGTGTCTTTTAAAATATTTATGACTGAAATTTCATAAAATTTCATAAAAATTTCTTTAAAAATACGTAGGATACTATAGATGCTCTTCTCTTTGTGAGAGATCCAATGACAATATTATTTAATTTTATATTGATAAGTATGTTGAGAAGACTGATTTTTAAAATGTATCGATCCAGTACAAATACATAAGGTCCTGTTTGAAAATATCAAATGATCGTCAAAAAAAAAAAAATGATTACTGTCAAACTTATTGACTGTCTTTTGACGATCAAGACTCGTAATACAATAATACTCGTAGTTGTTATCTGCATTACTAAACAAACTGCAAATGCAGTATGCTTGCAAATGACGTTTCCAAACACAACCATATATAATTCAACGCATAAGATCCTAACGCTGTATCATGGATCAATGTGTTCATATCGATGCATTTTATCACCAGTAATCACTTAATCAGTTACTGTGGTGTATATTACTGATTGGAATTAATAATGATCGAACTTGGGTGAGAGTAGTGTGCTGGTTGCGGTTTAAACTCTCGAAACGAACATCAAGCGTATACCAGTCCAACACCACAACCATCGACTTATTCAAACTCTTCCGAAATCATTTTTAAAATAATTCTAGAATTTTTAAAAATTTATTTTTTTTTTTTTTTATAAAAGTTCAGTCATCTGTATACATTGCTTTTAATACAAAAAAGAAAAAAAAACAAGATAAAGTCGTGAGTTAATCTTAAATTTAAACGAACACAATTTGATAATATATATGTATTTTTTTTTTTCTAAAATAGAAACTATACGAAAACTAAAAGATAACTAAATATACATTATATAAAAATAAAAGTAATAAACACAGCAGACAAATAAAAATAAAATTTTTCTTTTTTTTTTTTGAACAATTTTAAAATTAATTTAACCATATTAATATAATAGAGTTAGAAAATTCTAAACGAAGAGAACATTTAATTACAAATTAATTCTAATTAACATAATTGAATAAGAAAAAAAAAAACAATTCAACTATATAACGAAAATTTATTAAATGAACTGAAAAGAAAGAAATTAAACGAAGACATGAGATCCTTTTATTTATTTATTTATTTTTTTTTTTTTTCAGTTTTAAGAACTAGATTATAGGCAATTCAAAATAACGTTCATTTTCTTTAAGGACCTTTAAATAAATTTTATTTTCAGTTCATTTAATAAAAACACAAGAAATATATGAAAATTAATGAAAATGACTCCGAATTTTTTGTTAATTTTGTAATCAAAAATTTTCTCGATATTAATAATTATGTAATTTTTTGTTTTCGTTTGAATTTTGTCAATTATTTCTATAATATATATACATACACATAGCATGTATACATATGTAATTATTATATTAAATAATATTATTTATTTATTTAAAAGACGTAGTATATGATGAATCTATAATGTACTAGATACTAGTATCTATAATTTGATTTACTAAAAATTATTTGTATTTATTTCTATGTATGTATTTAACTATATGTAATAAAATGTATAGTATGTATATATAATATTATGTATGTACATATAATATTTTTATATGAAAATTTACTACAACTATATTATACTCGTATTTATGTTATCATATCATGTAATATGAGTATACTATTGATACTATATATTTAAAGCCAGCACTATTTTACTTCTAGAATTTTATAACGAATAAATTAATTCAAAAAAAAAAATATATATATATATATATTATATGTATAAGTATAACTATAAAATCTTCTATTGAGACTATAATATATTTTTTATAATCTACACGAAAAAAAAAACAATGCTTTAAAACGATTGCGTAGAAGCTTTATTCTATTTTAATTTTTATTTTTTATTTTTATATTTTTTTTTAAACTTTAACTTTATTTGTATATGATTTCATTTTATTTGTTTGTTTTTGATTTTAAATTCGAATGTTTATTTATTTTTTTGTTTGTTTTAAAGTCATTTTCATCGTTCATAATACATAAATGATGTGTGTGAGTATAAATTTGTCGCAAATAAACACATATAGAGATTTATAAAAAATTAATTTGAAAAAAAAAAAAAAACAATTTTTCAACTACCACCATTTTAAAAACTTTTTTTTTTTTAAAAAAAAAAAACAAATGCGCGAACGATTATGAATTTTGGTTTTGCTGTTTTGATTTTTTTTGTTTTTGTTTTTGTGAATTTTACACATACAAATAAAACTATTTAACAATAGAAAAAAATATATATATAATAATATGAACGAACATACGAACATCATTAATTTGTACAATGATGTTTTAATTTTTTTTTTTTTTTTGATTGATTGATTTTCATAACGCAAAAAAAAAAACACATACATATTTACTGATTTTGAAAAACAAAATCAGAAAAAAACAAAAACATTTTTTTTTCTTGCTTTTCCTTTTTCCATTCGAATCATTTGAAAAAAGGAAACACATATAATAAAAAAAAAACTATATATAAACATAAAATATTGTACGAATATATAAAATTAAAAAAATTTTTTTTTTTTTTTTGTTAATTTTGACGTATATATTATATTATATATTTTCACTAAACATATCATTATCCTGACCTGCGATTTACCAAGTTGTCGCGGTATGGATCTCTTGGTTGACGTTTCATAATATCACTCTCTGGAGCCTCATAAGCTAATGATATGGCCGGTACCTTTATATAATTAATGTTTGAGTTTTTTTTTTGTTTTTATTTTTGTTTTAATTTAAATTTGTTTATTATATTTTTTGATGATGATATAATATTGCATTGTATTTTTTTATTTTTTATATATTTTTTTTTTTTTTTTGGCTTTATTATTATTATAAAATTATTTATTTAAAATAAATGTTCTTCTAAAAAAAAAATACATACTATTATTTATATTTTTTATGAGCGATTGATTTCATTGATAAGACATTTTTTTTGTTTTTTTTGAAATGGTACCTTTATCTATCTTAATTTTATAATGATAATAATATAATAATAAATCTATGAAAATCCTATACTATTTATTAATACTCTTACTAATACACTTTATGCTGTTGTCGTGTGTCCACCCACTCAATCTAATGTAGTATATTTATGGCATTATAGTATGTAATAGTATATATACGTAAATCGTTGAAATTACTAATGATTTAAATTTATATTCTATCTCCCACAATTACTATTTAGTATGTACTTACATTAAATATTGTATTGTATAAAATGTAAATCTAAATTATATCCTGTTTATAATATTTTTGTGATTTAAAAAACAAAAAAAAATGTTATTCTCTTTCGTTTTTCATTTCATTAATATATCATCTGGTAGATATTGTAATACGTCGTTATATTTTCTATTCTAAAATTAAATAATTGATGATAAACTACATACAGTATTATCAAAAAAGAATATTATACAGTATATATAGATTGATTTATATTCGTATCTATATATAGGTATAGTACAATAATATGCATATAATAAGGTAGTAAAGATAGATAAAAATTATTATTAAAAATAAAAATTTTTTTTCATTTATAAAAGATAGAATTTATAATAAAATTGTAATTGATACATTCTATAGACAAAAATAATAATGATAATAATAATAAAAAAATATATAAAATATATTAAATTTATAGTATTGTATATAGAATATTATAATTATATATAAATTGACATTTTTTTATTTTAAAATTGTAAACTACTTTTTAAAAAATGCATCACTCAAAAAAAAAAAAATTATGTACATAATATTCTATATAGATATATTTATGTAAGTTACTAAATGTATAAAAGAATAGTTATTTTAATTTATAAATATTACAAAAGTTTATAGTATGGTATAATATAGTCAACTACTAAATAAATATTTCATTATTATTATTATTATTGTGATTACAATCAAATTTCAATGATAATTTTATTTTTTTTATTTTTTTTTTCTGAACCACTTTCATTATAACAAGACACTTGTTCTAAATCCGAATAAAAATATAATTCAAGGATCAGTATCAGTGCATAATATATGAGCTGTTTTTCTTCGGTCACAATTATTTGATAATTCTCAGTTCTCAATTGAGCAATGCGTTTCTCTTTGGTCTGTTTTGTATTTTTTCTATTCTGTTATAGGTGACAGCAGCAACGAAGTGAGATTTATGTAATCCATCTGAGAAAAAAATATTTTTGCTCAATTGATGTGAGCAACTGAGAATCAAAAGGAAGACACAATTTTGACAATCTTCGTTCGTGTTCATACTTCGTAAATTTTTGGATATACATAGTTTATTTGTAATAAATAATTTGTAAAAATTATTTAATTATTTCTTTTCAAAATGACAATCAACTGAGAATAAAGTTTCAGTCCGTTTCTTTCAATTTGTTTGCTCAGTTAGTAACAAGAAGAAGGTAACTGATTTAAATGAGATGTCAAACTGAGAATTATCAGATAATTGTGACCAAAGAAAAACAGCTATTATGTCTGTTTTCAAAGTTGTTAAAAGCTTTTACTTCGTCAGCTTGATTTTTCAAATCAAAATGATAGCAGCAAAATGATAAAAACGAACATGAATCGAATGAATTTTTGTAAATTTTGACTGAAGTTGACTACAAGATATAAGCTTGAATAAATTTACATTCGACCAATTTGACGTTTGTATTATTGTAAGCCGAAGCCGAAACGTAAGCTTACCATAAGTTTGAAACTTTGATTTAAATTTAAAAAAATTCACACTGATTTGATATGACTTCAATGCAAATAATTTCATTGTATAAATATCTAAAGTTTAACTTATACATCCAATATCTAAAACATATTTTACAGCACATTGATTTTTATTGATTTTATATTATATTTAAATTATAATACGTGTGCCATTTAAGATATTTAATGAAAATGGTTCTGTGTAAATGAAAATAAATATAAATATTACATTTATTTTTTTTTCTGATATTTAGAATTACTATAAATAAGGTATCTATAAAGGTATATAAAATAGAGATTACAGATTATCTACACATTCAATTCTACATTATTCTATAATAATAATTAAATATATAATTTATGTATATATTATACTATTATTATCACATCACATAGTAAAATTGGATAAAATCATTTACAATACATTTTATTAATTAGAAGGGGGGAAAAATATTGTATTTTATATTATAATTATTACGTTATTATAAGAATAAGGAATAATCATAATCATATGATAATATAGTATAATTAAGGAATGGAGAAGATTAAGAAAATTACTATATAAGTCTATTTTGTATTAATAATAATATGTCTTTTTTTTATATAATATTATTTGTTGTTTAAGTATTTGTGTTTTTATATGTGATATTTAAAAAATATTCTTATATATTTTATAAGTGTTTATCTAAATGTGATTTGATTTTATTATAATAAGTACAGAAGATGTTGTATTTATGTGGTGTAAGAATATATAAAATAGAAAATAAAATTATAAAATTTTCAAAATAAATAACATAATAATTTGAATATACAGATGATTATACAAATAATAAAAATTATTATGTATTATTATAATGTAAATATATGTATGATCGATATGAGCCCTTTCAATATACAGTATTTATTACCATATTACTAGTATATAAGTACGTAAATGTACAATGCATAATATATTATGATTAAAAATTAAAAATATATTTTTATAATCATATTTAAAATTCGAAATATCTGTTTAATATTATTTGAAAAAAAAAATAAATAAAATAAAATTTAAAATAAAAATTTTTCTTATTATGTAAAAATATGATTAATGATTATAGATGACAAACGATGTTGAACAATAATTATTTATTATATGTACGTACTTGTATTATTACGATTGATTATCAATTATCATTAAATTATTATGTAATATCTGTATTGGTATGTACATAATTAAAAAGGATAATTATTAAAATTCTTATTTTTTTAAATACATATTCCATATTCATTCAAAACTTATTAGTATCTATAGTATGCATGTCGTCGTAATTTGGTAAAATTATATTATCGATTTTGTATAATTTTCCTATTACTCAATTCAATTTTTGTGAAAACATAATTAAGATTTACCGAAAAAAAAAAAAAGTGTAGGAGTTATTCCGAAACGCCATAATACCAAATCAATACAATTTGTTTTATTAGAATTGTATTGTATTTTAACGTAATATCTGAGTGTATTAAATTTAAACAAATTATGAACAAATTACAAATATTCTTGTAATTTGTAAACAATACTTTAAAGTTAAAATTTATTGATCAAATATTAAAACGATATATCGGCATATGTATTTGAAAATATAAGAATTGAAAATATTTAAATTATATAGTTTATGATTTAAAACAAAAAAGAAAATAAAAAACGAAAATATTTTTGTATGAAAATAATCAATAGTGAAGAAGTAATACGATTTAACTTAAAACTATGTATATAGATTTTTTATTTTCATTTTTGTTTTTTTTTAAATTAATTTTTATGAAAAAATTTTTTCTTAAAGATTTGTAGATTTCATAAACGGAGTAGTATCTATTTTTATATATTATTCAATTTATATTTATTCGTTGTGAATTATTTATTTAAAAAATATTGTTTTCTCAGATAGTTTGAAATAAAAATAAATTTAAAAATAAAAAAAAAATAAAAATCTGTTATAAAAAACACTTCGTAAAAGAAAATAAAGAATAATATTCAAATATAAATAAATTAAAATTAAAAATAAAAGTTTAAATATGAAAAAAAAAAATCGGAATGAACTTACCTTGAAGAGATTTTATAATTTATATTAATGTAATTATTATTTTAATATTATTATTGTTATTATTATGTATTTTTTTTATTTTACTTATATTAAATATAGATGAAGAGACAGAGAGAGAGATAGAGAAAGAAAGACAAAGATATATATATATGTATGTATATGGAAAAATATAGAGCAAAGATTTTAACACTTAATATACACTTAAATATGTATATTATTATTATAAAAATTTAAATAAAATATAAAATATAAATTATAAATAAAAATAAATAAAATGATATAATTACACACTATGCTGATATTAAACAACAAAAAAAAAAAAACAAAATTAAATTAAATTTAAAAAAAAAATAAAAAGAAGCCCAAACAAAAATAGATAGTACATACAAGCAAAATATTGTAAGCAAAAATAAATAGAAAAAGATTAAAAGGAAAATATTATGAAAAATAATGACAGCAAAAAATCATGTTCATAATAAAATAAAAATTAAACATAAAAATAAACTTTAAATTAAATTAAAAAATCAAAATGATAACATTAAATAATATTACATTTAAATACAAATATTATTATTTTTGGATTTTGTTTTTCTATTTTTTTTAATTTTTTAATCATTTTAATGATTTTATATATATTTTTTATGTATATTTTTTTTTTTTGTTTCCTACAATTATTATGTATGCCAATTAACTTTCATGTTGAACGAAGGTGTTTCTGACACAATTTTGTTTTCTTTTTTATAGATAATTTTGAAATTTTGCGATTTATAACTTTTTAATTATTTTCCAAAGAAACAAACGATATGAGACCAAAATATTTAAATACGTTTTACATGTATAAATGTATGTGTACGAATTATATGTATGTCCATATTAACAGAAACATCATCATTGTAGTAAAAATTTGGAAGCTCTATATCAAAATATGTAATTTGTATAAATGTATATTACAATATTATATTTTTTTATTTTCAAAAATAAATATAAATAATGGTATACATTTTTGTAGAATACTTTTATTTTTGTTGGGTTGTTTTTGATTCCAAAGTGCCAAAATTTTGAAAAATTTTAATTTAAAAACTAAGAATCAAAAAAAATTAATAAATGTAATTTAGGTACATATAAATAAATAAATAAACAATTAAATTAAAGTTATAAAAACGAACACAGACTTTAAAACAAACAAAAAAAAAAGAAAGAATAATTTAAATTCATTTTACTTATATAATCTAAAATTAATTTGAACGAAAGAAATTTGAAAAAAAATATTATTGAAATCTAAATAATTAAGGGATTCATGTCATTTTTCAGTTCACTATGTAATTTTTCAGTTTTCAAATTTCGTAGTTCTATTGAAATGAACGATCATATCAAATTTTTTCGTAGTTGTTTTTATTTTCATCTGTTATATATATTTTCTAATATTTTTTATTTTTTATTTTTTATGCTAACAGCCACCTAAGAACTGTCAAACATTAACTATACGAAACTATGAAATACAAAATTTAGAAACTGCAAAGCCATTTTACATTTGCAATTTTTCAAAAGTTTTGTAGTTTGTAAATGTATGAAAATGAAATACGAAAACTGAAAAACTACGAAGATTACAAAGTTTACGACAAACTGAAACGTGAAATGAATCCTCTAAATATGTTATAATTCAAATATATTATGTTTAAATTAAGTAAATAATGAAAAAAATATATATATATGTTTTAGACATAAAATTGTAATTACTTTTCTTTTTTTTTTCAAATTTTATATAATTAAAATATATATTTCAATATAAATACAATATATAATAAGAAATTTTACATAAAACTAATATTATCAATTAAATTAAATTGAATAAAATTAAATCAAAAACAAAAATTAATACACGACAAAAATTGATTGATTAAAACGATTAGATATAAAATATCGAAAATTAATTAACGAAAAGTCAAATCAAATTTATTAAATATATATATATATATGTACGTTTGAAACTTTGGAATTGAAAAAGAAAAAAAATAATGGAAAATTTATAAGATACAAAAATATAATTAAGTATATAACAAAATCAATAATAATAATAATTTTTAATATAATAATGCCTTACAAGAAATTTTATAAATTATATTCAAAAACAAAAAAAAAAAAAACTATATTTATATAAATGTAGGGATAATAAAAGAGATTATATATTATTGATATATACATATATAGAAGATTTTTATATATTATATTGTATATAATATATATATTATATACAATTCAAAATATTCAAACAGCACAAATACGTTTAAAAAGAAAAAAGAAATATAATTTTATATATTTTATATATATATATATATATATATATATATATGGTAGATAAGAATTAAAAAAAAAAACAAGGAAAAAGAAAAAGAATAAAACAAATTACAGTATATTATTATATGTAACTATGTATGTAAAAAAAAATATATATAACTATAGATGGAGACTATATAAAATATATTTTTTATATATAATTATAATTCAATTATATATGCATTTAAAAAAAAAAAAAAAAATTATGCAAAGTACATTTTATAATTTCATTTTAATTTCATTTTATTTATTTTTTATTTTTATTTTTTCCAATATACATTCTCTGTAATATTGTATGAAATATGATGTAAACTATGATAAAATATTTTTGATGATTTCTCTTTATTTTTAATTTTTTTTTTTGTTTTTGATTTTAGAATTGAAAAAAAGTAGAAACAAAATTTATGAAAAAAATCTATAATGTAATATACATATTATGTATATACATATATATTTTTTGTGTGTGTATGATGTAGCTGCAAAGGCAATAGCAAAAAGAAATTGGAAAAAATTTTGTATTTAATTTTGTCAAATTTTTTCAATAAATTATCTTTCTATAAATATAGAAATAGAATACGAAAAAAAAAAAAAAAATAAAACAAACAACTGATGTAGGTAATACGCGTTGTGAATATATATAAATATTTATATAGAAAGAAATATGTAGTAAAAATAATATACTTATTGTATATATGTACTAGAGCATTAGAAAAATATATATTAGTAAAAAATCATTCAAAAAAAATATAGAGAAAGAGAAAGAGAAAGGGAAAAATATATATGAAAAATGTGTACTTTGCTTATTGAGTAGATATAATTATTTCTTGGCTTTTTTTTGTTTCTAGATAATTATGTACTAAGTATTTATTATATATTTTGCTAATATATATGAATAGGTATATAAAATATTATGTAAAATATATATAGAAAAATTTAAATATAGAAAATTTTTACAAAATTTATGCATATTATAGTAGATAATAATTTATAATCAAAACTAGGTAGTACTTATTTGTATATTATGATTCAATATTCGAATATATAATTCGAAATTCGAATACATATTATGTAACTATGCAGTAAAAGTAATGTAATATTGAATCAATTGTGTATTTTATTTATTGAAAAGAAAAATAGGATAGGAATATTTTGCTTTTTTTTTTGTCTTTCATTTTGAATTTGATTTTGTTTTATGTATAAAATTATTTGTGTTCGTTCTGTTTTAGGCAAAAATAACAAAAATTCTTGTTTATCTATTTTAAAAAAAAAAAAAATTGTCTGTTTTTTTTACGAGTATTTTTTTCATGTTTTTTTTTTAATCAAACTTTTGATGATGTCGTAGTTATTTAGTTACCTTTCATTGACGAGCTTGTCAGAAAAAGGATTCCTTGGTTGACGTTTCATAATATCAGATTCAGCTTCCTCATAGGCTAATGATATTGCGGGTACCTATTATAGCAGATATATATTTACGTATACATATATATACATATTTATAATATATAAATTTTATTTTACAATGATATAACAACGCTGATTTTGTTTTTTTTTTTTTTTACTATTATTTTTAAGTATGTATGTATATATAAATCGCATGTAGTAGATATACAATTATAATATAAAATTTTCATTAAAAATTCAATTCCAAACAACAATAATAACAGCAAAATGTTTGTTTGTTTTGTTTTTTTTTTTTCAACATTTTGAATTTCTTTTGAAGATTTTTCGAAATAATTGATTTTTTTTTTCATGAATTTCATTTTATTTTGGCTTATTTGAAAAACGTTAAAATTATCTGCATAAATTAAAATTATTCTGCTTCCTTTGTGAATTGTAAATTTTATATGAAATTTATTATTTTGGCCTCTCAGAATATATTACTATGTAGAAATAAGTTCTGTGATTGATTTGATTTCTTTGATTTTTCTTTTATTTTTTTTTAGGAGATATTTGCATATTTAGATTATTTTGTTTTTTATTTAAATTTGAAAATAATAAGTTTAATTATTATTTATTATGAACGAAAAATAAATAATAAAAAGAAAATAAATGTTTTAAAAATTTCAAAAATAATATCTATATAATATACTAATTATATCGCATAGAATTAAAAATTTTAATGTGAAATAATTTATTTTTTAATGTTTTTAATTTTTTGATATCTACATATATGCATATTTTTTTTGTTTTCAAATTAAATTAAATTTTTAATATTCATCAAATTTATATAACAGACAATCTAATTTATTGTTGCAAAAATGATTTAACTAATAATTTTGAAATTGTGATACACAAAATTTTAATTTTGATAATAATGATGATGTAATTTGTAAATATACAGTCATGTGTATGTATGTAATTTTTTTTTTCTATAAATTATTAAATAAAAACTTTATATCCCAGTAATGGATTTATTATATTCCGAAGTAATTTCAAGACTTCGTATACTATGTACTGTCGGCACTTAGTACAATCATATAATTTGTCAGTTTAACGTCGATAACAAATCACAAAGTTGTTGGTAGAGAGAAACAAAATCAATTAAATGATAAAGCTCAGACTGACTGAAATATTGTACTAAAAATTTTCGAATCATATACTTGATATCCGGCAAGTCGGCTAGAATGGCTCGAATTAGCATCTCGAAGCTCTAAATCAAAGCTGGTACTCATTGAAAGCTAAGTGAAATGGAAATGAGTAGTAAAAATTGTACTTTCTTTACATTTTAATTTTTCATTGTCACTGATATTCGAAATCATTACTTTGTAATCAGTAGAATCAGTAGACATGTAATGCAATACATTTGTTTTAACATTGTAAATATACTCTTTCCCGGTGGAATCAAACATTGTTCTAATCAAAAAGCAACATCGTGTCAAACAAAATATAACATCTTGTCAAACAAAAACAACATTGTCCAGATCAAAATCAACACTTTTTGATGTCAATTGATTGATGTGAACAGTGTTGAATTTGATTTCAAGAATGTTGCTTTTAATTTCAAAAATGTTATTTTTGTTTGACGCGATGTTTTTAATTGAAACAATGTTACGATTCCATCAACCAGTAGCTTGAAGCTATTTAATTATTTCCAAAAAAAAAAAAAAAAAAAAAAAAAAAAAAAAAAAAAAAAAATCAATGAAATAATTCCATATACCATTAATGGGATACATAACATATTTCAAACATACTCTTATACACTATGTATATTTTTTTTAATCAAATCATCATTATTAGTCAACATTTCAAATAAGTATATAATTTTCTAAGTGAATATGGCTGGCGCAAAAAAAAAAAAATAAAATAAAATTATTTGAAGAAATAAAATAAAAATTATAAAGTATAAATAAATGAGCATTTCATTTTGTTTTTTTTTTTTTTGTTCACATGTGAAAGATATTATGATTAAAAAAAACGTATACATATATAATGAATAAATATGTGTATAATGTGTATAAATGTAACACATGATTAACAATAACTAATGATAAATAAGTTTCTGTTTTTTAATTTGTATTGCTTTTTATTTTTATAATTTTCATTTTATTTTTTTATTTAAAAAAAAAAAAATGAATTTTTAATTTAAAATTAAATTTGAATTTAGTTAAATGCTAAAATGAACGTGATTTCAAAACTAAGATAAATTCAATATTAAAATACATAAAATATGAACATAATGTAATGTAATAAATTGTCAGTTTTCAGAGTATAATTTGTGCAATTTAAATGTAAAACAAAAAAACGAAAGTTGAAAAAATAAATAAATTAAAGCAAGAAAAAAGAAAAAAGAAAAATAAATAAATATAATTTTATGTAATTTAAAAGAAAATAAAGAGAAATAAAAAATGAATAGAATCAAAAGTTAATTTTATGATTTTATGTTATAATTAATTATATAAATTCTATATACTAAATTTAATTATATATGTATAATGTATTTGGAATGTTTTCGTGTTAGATGTCAGTTGTGTGTGGATTGTGGATATTTATAAGAAAATAATATTCGTTCGTTAGTTACATTATATACTTATATAAGTATAATGTAATTTTACAGAAAATCGAAATATAAAATTTATGTCAAAATGTTATAATATATGTATTTTGAAATTCATTCAATTTGTAAAGAATTTTTTATTTTATCAGGACACAAGTAATTTTTTATAATGTCCTTCAAAAAAATATAAGTATGATGTACGTAATTATATTATTGTAAATTATGTATGAATTATTACTTATGATAGAGAGAAATAATTTGAATTAATTCATCAATATATGTATAATATTGCATTTCATTATAAAAAAATTCATTCATTTTTAATAGAAAATAAAAATAAAATTTTTTTATATCATGAAAAACCTTTCTACTAAATAGTATCTAATATATTTTGAAAAAAAAAAAAAAAATTAAAAATTCATATGATTTTTGTTGTTATTAATTTAGATATTCATATATGTGAATTATATTGAAATAATCGCATAGGTCTTATATCTTAGATATTATTTGTAGTTGAAAATGAAATTTTTAAATTCTATATGTAATTTTTACTAAAAGATAATGTTGATTATTTTGAAATATATACATAAATGCATCATTTATGATAAATGGTATATATGATAAATATACGAAAAAATATTTTTCTCTATATTCAATCTATACAATTTGCTAATAATAAGTAAAATATGTATTATAAATTCGAGTATTATATAATATGTATATCAATAAAATTATCATTATTATAAAATTCATTATTTTGTCTGGCAAAAATTTGTTAGTTGCGCACATATCTTCTTAGAAATATTTAGAAAACAATTCCAAAAAAAAAAAACAGAAAAAAATAAAAATAAGATTTATACAGCTTATTCTTTTGTTTTGTTTGTATTTCAACAGAAGAAATGAAGAAATACAAAAAATAAAAATAAAAGAAAAAATATAATTAGTGGTAAAACGTAAAACTAAACTAAATTAAAATGTAAAAAGAATCATGTTTTTATTTTTTAATTATTTGAAAGATTAATTTTGTGGAAAGAAAACAAATAAAGAGAAAAGAAAAATGAAAAAAAAAAATTAAAATGTTTTGTTATTGATTTTTCCTTATATAAGATAATAATATAGTTATTATTTTTATGTATAAAGAAAATTATTATTATTTTAGTAATATTATTGTTTTACTAGTAGTAGTGGTAGTAGTAGTGATAGTAGTAGCAAGTAGTAGTAGTAGTAGTAGTATTAGTAGTAGTAGTATAATATGTAATTAATAATTAATTATATTACGTAATTATTACTTATAAAAATGTGTATATAATATTAAAATATTTTTATTATTTTTTGCACCTGGAATTAACAAGTTTATCGTTGAATGGATCTCTAGGTGGACGCTTCATAATATCAGCTTCAGCTGCTTCGTATGCCAAAGAAATAGCTGGTACCTAAATTTTTTTTATTGTAATATTTGTTTTGGAATTTTTTTTATTTAATTATTATTACATTTTTTTCAGTGTTTTTTTTTTTTTTTTTTTTTTTGTTTTATATAATAATAATATATTATACACAATATACAACTATACATATTATATTTTCTATAATATTCAAATCATATATTGATTTTTTTTTGTTTCGTGTTATATATAAAAATATAATTAATTAATGAGAAAAAAAATGTGAGATATTTTTAAATTTATAAATTCAAAAAAAAATTTCATATTATGTACCTACTATAAAAATATACTATATCCTTTTTATCTTAAAAATGCATAATCATCACAGATTTTTTTTTTTTAATATTTTTAATTTTTTTTTATGAATCATTTGATAGAGGTATTATTATTACAGATAAATACGTATATATAATCTGATTTTAATTAAAAAATATTATTAATCATACTGACATTATTTAGGGAAAAAAAATAATTATTTAATAATTAATTAAATTACATATTCATAGGAAAATGAATAAAAGAAGAAAAAAAATAGTCAGTGTTATTATTTATTACATTATTATTTGTGTTCTTATTAAATCATTAATTTAATCTCTCACCTGCACTCTTATATAATTATTATGTATTTATAAACTTTTATAATATTCGATATTATTAAAGTAATTCTCTGACTTGATGTTATATAATATTCAAAAAAAAAAAAAAAAAGAAACTTTCTCTCGTAACGTACTTATGTACATATATGACGTGTAAATATAAGAAGTTATTAAAAGACAAAAATTAATAGTCATTTTAGGAAGGTAAAAGAAATTTTGATGAAAAAAACAAATTATTTGCAATTAATTAATATTATGTAAATTATTATATAAATTATTAAGAGAAATATTTAATTAAGAAATTCTGTATTAAGATTATCAACATTAATAATATAATTTGAATGAAATATAAAATTGTAGTATGTAATTACAAAAATATTTTTTATTTTAGATTAAAAATTTTTCATTCATTCACAAATTAAAATGTAAAATATTGATATCATATTACATAGATAATATACACAGTGACATTTTTTTATTGAAGACGAGAAAAAAATAAATTATTTGAAATATTACAAAATGTAAAAAACAAAAATAATTTATTTTCTTAAAAGATTTCCTTCCTCTATCTATCTATAGCAATAAGTAAATTTTATAAATTTTGATAAAATGAAAATCTTTTTTGATCATAATGAAAATAAATATGTAAATTTAATTAAACTGAAAATATTGTATTAGCAATAAGATACAAATTAGCAATAAATTTTATTTAAAATTTATAGTAATAAGGAATTCAAAAATATGTTATTAGTGGTACAATTTTTATCTGTTCATATGATGAATTATTAGAAAGAAATTTGAGGTCATAATATTTTGTAAATGATTCAAGCAAAATTTCATATATCTATCTTCTAATTTTTTTAACTTTCCTAAAATTACCTAATAAATAACTAGCTTACTTTAGGCTTTAGGGAAATATTTTCATACACATAATTATTTAGCTTTTAGCCTTTTAATTACTCATCTCAATTTTTTATTATTTTGTGAACAGGAAACTTTGCTCAAATTAATTACGTATTATGGAAAAATATTTGAATTGAGAAAAAACAAAAAATAAAATACAAATGAGAGAGGAAAAAATAATAAAATCGAATTCTTACGAAGACAATAATTAGAAAATTATGTGTACATTTATATTTATAAAATAGATAAAAATAAAAAAAAAATGTTTCTTATATATTGTAATAATTATTATTTTTTTTTTTTACTTATATTTATATAAATAGGAAACGTTTTTCTAGCGATACGTTTTACCTTTCATTCACGAGTTTATCGACGAGCGGATTTCTTGGACGTCTTTTCATAATATCTGATTCAGATTCCTCGTACGCTAATGATATAGCTGGTATCTATACTCATATTTTTGTGTTTTGTTTATTAATTGTTTTGTTTTTGGTTTATCATTTTTTTTTTTAGGTATATTTTTATTTCATTTTTTTTTATTATTTTTTAAATAACGTTTCCATGTTTTTGTTATTACAAAATTTCATAATAAAATAAAATTTTATTCATTAAAATAAACTGTTTGTTTCTTGTTTTTTTTTTTTTTCTAATTTCTTTAAAAAGTTTTAAATTAATTTCCTAAATATGTATTAGAAATAATTATACAATCTACATTTTATGTTTAAATATTTTATAAATAATTCAAATTTTTAATGATCTCTTTATGAAGTCTAATTATTTTTTATATTTTATTTTAAATATTTTAAATTGATATTTTTTTATGAATATTATTCATTATTCATTAAATTTTCCTAATTAAAAATGTGATAACTCCTATCATATGATATCATTATGAAATAAAAATAAAATTGTATAACTTACCATGTCAGTTCCTAAATCGATGCAAAGAATAGTCACTGTTCCAAGTGGTAGAGGAATGTCACATAAAATGAAAGCCAAGAATGGTGAAATTTCAGGAATGTTGGAGGTCAATGTGTATGCAATAGATTTTTTCAAGTTATCGAAAATCAAACGACCTTCTTCAACGCCAGTAACGATCGAAGCAAAATTATCGTCGAGAAGAATCATATCGGCAGCCTATAATTTTCAATATTTATTTTATTCATAATTAATGTTATTCAATTAATATTTGAATTAGGTAATTTTTAAATTAATATTTTTTACCTGTTTTGATACATCCGAACCAGCAATACCCATGGCAACACCAATATCAGCTTTTTTCAAGGCAGGTGAATCATTAACACCATCACCAGTTACAGCTACAATAGCACCCATTCTCTGGCAACCTTCAACAATGATCAATTTTTGTTGTGGAGAAGTTCTAGCGAATACAATTTCAGTGTGATATCTTAAAATTTCGTCAAGTTGATCAGATGAAACATCTCGCAATTCAGAACCGTGTACAACAGCTGCTTTTGCTTCACGTGGATTAACTTCAGATACAGGGATGTTAAGTCTTTGGGCAATATCTTCAACAGTTTCATTTCCCTCAGAAATAATACCAACAGATTTTGCAATGGCCTTAGCTGTAATTGGGTGATCACCAGTAACCATGATAACTTTGATACCAGCCGATCGACATTTAGCAACGGCATCAGGGACAGCTGCTCTTGGAGGATCAATCATGGACATTAAACCGACGAAACGAAGATTATCAATTGGGAAATTAACATCATCAGTATTGAATTTATAGCCAACTGGATATTTATCTGATGGTAACATTAAATCACAAAAGCCGAGTACACGTTCACCCAAACCACCCAATTCCAAGTATGCGTTATTGAAAGCTTCTTTCATTTCTTCGTCCAATACTTTTTCTTTTCCATTGATGAAAATTGTTGAGCAGCGTTCCAAAATTCTTTCAGGGGCTCCCTTCATCACAAGCAAGTAGCGTGGATCACTGGGGTCTTCGGTTTCGTGAATTGAGACTTGATATTTGTTTGTCGAATTGAATGGAATTTCGGCAATTTTTTTGTTCTTCTTTCTGATATTCATAACGTCACCAAGAGCCAATTCCATACATTTCAATAAAGCTGCTTCAGATGCATCACCACTTACTTCTTTCTTTAGGATTGGAACACCTTCTTGACCACCCTTGAATTCAGCTCGGTTACATAATGTAGCAATACGTGATAATGCTTTGAATCCTGGACTTGTACGATCATATTGAACACCTGATTGATCTTCAGTGGTATCAGCTTCAATGATTTGATTATCGAACCACATATGAGCCACAGTCATTCGATTTTGTGTGAGTGTTCCAGTTTTATCTGAACAAATCGTTGATGTAGAACCCAAAGTTTCTACGGCTTCCAAATTCTTAACCAGACAATTCTTTGATGCCATTCGCTTAGCAGTTAAAGTTAAACATACAGTAACAGTAGCCAATAGACCTTCAGGTACGTTAGCGACAATGATACCAATCAAGAAGATGACAGCATCTAACCAGTGATAACCCAAAATGAAAGCTATTACGAAGAATGTAACACCCAAAAATACGGCTACTCCAGTGATCAAGTGAATGAAATGATGAATTTCTTTTGCAATTGGTGTTTCACCAGTATCTAAACCTGAAGCTAAACCAGCAATACGACCCATTACAGTATGATCACCGCAACTAATTACAACACCTTTTGCAGTTCCTTCAACGGCATTAGTTGAGAAAAATGCCAAATTTTTCGTTTCAAGTGGATTTTCATGTGTGAATTCAGGTCCTCTTGATTGTGGTTCGGATTCACCAGTCAAAGATGAATTATCAACCTATAAATTATAATTATTTAATTAATAATTAATTTAATTGATTTCATTATCTAATTAAACAAACTTTGAAATTTCTAGCTTCAATAATACGAATATCGGCTGGAATTCTGTCACCAAATTTCACTTCAACAACATCACCAAGTACAATATCTTCAGCACGTAATGTTAATTTTTCACCTTCTCGAATCACAGTAGCGAATTGCGGCACCATATTTTTGAAAGATTCCATAATTTTGGAACTTTTTGATTCCTTTCATACAAAATAAAAATTAATTTTTTTTTTATTTTTATATACGTGTGTGTGTGTGTTTAATTTTTTTTTTGCTTTTTTTTCTTTCTTTCTTTTAATAATAATACATACTTGATAGTACGAGAAAATACCAGTAACTATAACTACAGCTGCAAGTACAATACCCAAATATAAATTATCGTCTGATGGTTCTTCACTCGTACTAGCTTGAATTGAATATGCAATAAAACATAAAATTGCGCCGATCCATAACAATAGAGCAAAACCACCGAATAAATTTTTACAAAATTTAACCCATTCAGGTGTTTGTTTTGGTGGTGTTAGAGCATTTGGTCCATCACGTTCTAAATTTTCTTTGGCCTTTGCATGGCTTAGACCCTATATACATTATAATTTTAATGAAAATTTAAATGATAAACAAAAAAAAATGGTGATTAACATTATTATTATTATTATCCTAAATATCATTATTATTCTGTAATATTTACGTTTTCTGGATGAGTTTGAAATCTCTGATATAATTCTTCTGGTGTAATTTTATGAAAATCAATATCTAATTCCTGTTTAAGATCATCTAAATTTTCTTTGCCCTTTTTAGCGGGCGCTTTTTTCGGCGGCATCTTGAGTCGTGACTAATTTTCGTATTCAAAAAAAAACAAACGAAAAAAAAATATATATATATATACATATAAATAAAATAAATTTCAATATAATTTTTTTTAAAAAAAAAGTAAAATTAAATTAAAACAAAAATTTTATCATAAATACTAAATAATAGACAATTGCATAAGAAAATTATTAATTTTTAAATAATAATTTATGATAATTAAACAGTTTAAATAAATTTTTATTTACACTCATATTTTCATTTTATGGAATTTATTACATTTTAATATGCAATTGTCTAATTTAAAAAATAAATAACTATGTACTTCAATAATTTCAAATACGAATATATTTTATTCTACATTTATTCAAAAAAAAATTTTTTTTTTTAAAATAGTGTAATATACTTATAAAATAGAATAAAGCAATACTAATTAAACAAGTATATAATATATATAATATAATAATCATGCTTTACCTTTCCCTTTAAATATAATAATTTAAAATATACTTAAATAACAATGAATATACTTATATGACATACATAATTTAGTTTTTTTTATGTATGTTTATTTATTTATTTAGTTTTTGTGTTGTTTTTTTTTAATACATACATTTATATATAAAAAAATATTAATTGTGTACATAAATATAATAAAAATTTTATAATACGTACGTTTTCTTTTCATTCTTTTTTTTTTATTATTTTTGTTAAAAATGTATTTACAAATTATATTCCCAGTAAAATGGAAATTGTATAGTAGTATAGTTGTCTTATAAATTGATTGAGACTAAAATATTTTTTTTTATTCAATGATGATTATGTAATAATAATAATAATAATAATAATGGTATGATTTGAAAAATAATGGTAATATGTAATAATAAAATTCATTATGAAAATATGTAAATAAAATGCACATGCATAATCGCGAGAAATAATAAATGTACAATATTGCTATATAATAATATGTACAATATAAAACGATAAAAATAAAGAATAAAAAAAAAAAATTTAATTTATTATTTAAATTATAATTTTGTGTAAATAATTTTTATGACAGAAATATTATTATAATGATGATAAAGTACATGAGTGTGTATGGGGAAACTAAGAAAAAACAAAACAATATGTGAAATAAAATAAAATGAAAAGATAAAATTTTTTTTATTTAAAAATGCTTAAATTTAGATAATTTTGTTATGTAAGGATTTTGTAGCTATGTTTATGATGCCTCTTCTATAATCAATGCGGTAACGTTAACATCAACTTCACGTTTTACAGCAATTATTGATTTTGAAAACTTAAACTATTGTACATTTATATGAATGTAAGCAAATTTACAATTATTTTGTTGTTCAACCTGTATCATATGAATTAAATTTAACATTTTTATGTTGTCATACTGTATGCAATTAGCTTTAAGTTTATTGTTGAAATTTATCATAGTTTAAGTTAACGCAAAATTCAAAATGAAAACAATTTTTTTTTATTTTTGTATATTTTCATTTTGTTCAAAGTTAAAGTTTTTACATTATTGCTTACGTTTGAATTGTAGAAGAGACTAGTGTTATGTGGTTTATTTTTACTTGATAGACCAAAAGTCTACATATGTGGGACGGTTTAATCTCAATGTGTTTGATCTTGGCTACAGTGAATGGATGTTTATTTCTTTTTGGCATGGCAGATATTTGATCTGAATTTTGTATGTATTCGAAAATTTTACACCTTATCATTATTTCATTTTTTTTTTAATAAATTTATTTACCTACTTTTTTTTTTACATGAACATAAAAAATAAACGAAGATATTTTATTGAGATATCATATGTCAATACATACTATACATATGTATATGTATATTTAACTGTATGGAATTTTTAATGAGACTAAAATATTACGATGACAAATTTTATTAAATAAATAATGATAAACACTAATCATTTTTATTATTTAATGTTTAAATAATTTTTTTCAATTGTTTAATGAAGAATTTAAATAATAATACATATAATGTACATTATGCGTTATGTATTTTAATTATTATTTTTGATCTACATGTATATGTATATAAATGTCTTTTGTTGGTTTTTTTTTTTTTTTGTAAATTGTATAATTTGCTAGTTACTAAGAAATTATGGATTATAATACTACAATATTTAGATGTATGTTCACGTTATCATTATTAAGATAACCTGTATAATCTGTAATAAGAAAAAAAAAATGTCTTATCAAATATTTATACACACGTAATATGGTATAGTGACTTGAATTTACAAAAGAATTTATAATTTTTTTGCGATTTTTTATTCTTTTCATACTATACATATTAGCTGCTTTCGATTTGGCAATTTCAAGTACTTGCGAGTACTAAAATGTGTCTAGGATAAATTGTTAAAACGAACGACACAAAATCTGTGTTCCTTTCACGTGAGCAAAGTACTTAAAACTCAGTTTGGTTTAATACTTCACTAAATTTTTATGTATGAACTGCTCAAAATTTTTTTTTCAAAAGTAGTTCACTCATACTTTGTAAGTAGTTACGTTATTTCTTTCTACCAGATGTCTTTTTAGTTTCAGATTATCCAACAGATGATAATTGACTGTTTAGGTTAGATTTCTTGATATAAACAAATATAATATGGAGTGTTTTATATAAATCTTTAATATAAATTTTTCAAATTTAAAGTAAAATAATTTTAAGGTTTATCTTTTGCTTCACTTGTCAAATTTATTTATGTTTCTTTGAATAGTTTCGAGTCATTGCTAAAATAATTGCTTAAAAGTACTTCGCTCACGTGAAAGGAACACAGCTAAAAATTATTCGTAACTACTTACATTTACTTCTAGCTACTTGAAAAAATTTTCATGAGTAACTGCGAGTAGATGGTTTTGGCACAGATACATTTACCTTTTCTACTCGCAAGTACTTGAAATTGCCAAATCGAAAGCATCTAATGTATAATTTTTGTGTAAATTGTCAAATAAAATTATTTTAATTTTCATGTAGATACACGTCTACGAAAAAGAAATAATATTTTACATGTTCTAAATAATTTTTCTTTAACAAAATACATACATATGTATATTATTAATTATTATGTATTTATTTCTTTTAAATATATTATTTTATTTACGTCATCGTATATATTTTATCTGACATCATTAATGAGGAAAAAATTTTTTATTTTGGCGCAAAGTTATTATAGTACATAATACGTGTAAGAATAATACGACAATATCAAGTATGTTGTGGCTGATATCACATGTATACATCATAATAAATGTATCTAGTATTGCATGTACACACTTGAAAACTTCATGATCATCATCATCAGCATCATCAGCAACATCATTATAATCATTTTAACGGCATCATGATGATATTTTATTTAAATTTACAAGAAACGAAGCAAAGAAGAAAATTCATTTTTTCTCTTTCTTTTTCTCATCATGAAACTCTTTTAGAAAACTAAAAATAATTTCAAAGACTACAGAAGAAAAAAAAAACAACCAAAAAATAAAAAATTTATTTTTTTTTTCTCAAATATTCTATAATTAAATATTTAAATAAATAGCCCGAAACTAATAATCAAAATAAAACAAGATGATATTTATTTTTGTGTTATTTTCTTCCTAGTCTCTTCACAATTTATTTTTTTTTTCTTTGAATTTTTTGTTTTGGTTTCATTTTTATTTTACTTATTTATTTGATTTTTTGTTTTTGTTTTTGCAGTCTTTTTTGTGTAGTTGTTTGATTTTGGTTTATTGCATTTTTACTTTTATGTGTGCACCATACCCCATACGAAATTTTTGTTTGGGTTTTTAGCAATGAGCACATTGGATACATACAATGTACAAAGGTAATATAATTATTCATTTTATTTTCATATTTTTCATGTGTCTCCTTTGCAATATTCAAATATCATATGATGATGATCTTATAATTAACCTTGATGTGTATGCACATGTTGTAAATTTTTATTTCATTTTATTTTATTTTAATTTTTTTTATTTTTCCTCTTATACCTATTTGTCTTTTAATTTGAACTTTTAATTTTATTTAAAATATGAAAATTTCTTGAACAAATATAAAAATGTTGACTATTTAAATATGTTGGTATACAGATAATATGATTATATATGTATATGCATGATAATATCCACCTTTAAAACATTACAAAACTCAGATCAATTATTTTAAATCATAAATCAGTCTTAAACAAATTTTTCAAAGATTAGAAATTTTTTTTTTCTATTAAATTTTTGACTAAATTCAAAATATTATTTTTATCCTTATAACCCAAAAAATTTTGTAAATTGTTAATATTTCTTAAAAACATAACTAATGATAAATAAATTATAAACTAATAAAATCTTGCATTTAAATAACAATTAAAATTATTAATGTAAAATAATATTATGTATCTAAAGAAATAAAATTATGTATATGTACAATAATGTATATAATGGTATTTAATTTAAAAAATCAAAAATAAATAAATGTAAATATTACAATAAACAAACAATAATTAAATAAAAACAAAAACAAAATTGTACAATTCTTATGAAAATCAAAAAAAAACAAACAAACAATCAAACCAAACAAATAAAACAAATAAAAAAATATGAAAAAAATAAAATTAAAATTAAAAAAAAAATAAATGAAAAAAAAAAAAACAAAATGATATTACTACCTTATATTTTCCATCGGCGGTAAGATTATCATCATCGGTCTGAATGATAGTAGCGACTCTATAAGAGTCCGTCCTTCCATGCTAAATAACAAACAAAAGCATAACAAACAAATTCATAAAAAATGAAACATAAACAACACAAATTAAAAGAAAAAAAAAATAAAAAATAAAATAAAATAAAATAAAACTAATAATAATAACAACAACAACAAAAGAAAATCAATTATGAACTTTTTATTATTCAATTCAATAAAAACAAATGAATCAAGTTTAAATTAAAAAAAAACAAAATTGATATTTTCTTTTTTTTTAATGAAATATCAAATTAAATTAAAAAGAAATGTATGTATGTATGTACATATATGTATATGAAAATGACATCTTTTCAAACATAATTAAATGTAATGTGATCATTTTCATAATAATAATAATAATAATAATAATAACAACAACAGAAATATCATAAAAATTATAATAAAAATAACAATTTAAAATGTAAAAACAAAACAATTATTATTATTTAAACATTTTCAGAAAAACGAAGAAAAAAAAAACAACAAAAAATTGTAACTTAACGAAAAATCAATATATTGATCTATTAATGTATTATGTATGGATGTATGTATGTGTGTGTGTGTATGATTTTCCTTTATAATATGTATATGAATTGTTTCCTTTAAAATTTTAAAAGTATCCTATATACAGATTTTTTAAAGTATAAAGTTATAAAAATTGGGCCGACGAATATAAAATCGTTTTTTTCTTTTTTTCTTTTCCTCTTTTTTTTTTTTAAAGAAAAAATAAATAATTTATGTATCTTACATACAGAGAAATTTACATATACATATATAAATATGTACATATATTTATTATATATGTATTTTGTATTTTCTATTACACGATACATAAAAATGCAGATGCATAAACATGTTATACAATAAATTTTTATATTTTTAGTTTTGTTCTTTACTAATTTCTTATACCAACATTCTGTATTTGTACATTTCTAATTTATGTATACATATGTATGTATATGGACAATAAAATAATGCAGATTTTATGTAAATGAAATTATGTAAAAAAAAAAAAAATACACTCCCATAAAACAATAATATGAGTATACCTATAAATATGTTCTTATTGTTCTTTATTTTATTTTTTTTTTGAATATTGATTAGAAAATTCCATTCGAAAAAAAGTATATAAGGTGGTAGGTAGGTACAAAACGTATTTATGTACATGTATGTATGTAAATTTCATATTCAGATATACATAATAATGTACATATGTACATATTATATGCATTATAATAATAAAGTAGTAAAAAAAAAAAAGAATTAAAATAATCATGAATTAAAGAAATTCGGGTTATGAGGGTAGTATTATTTATTTTCATTTTTTTTTTCTTTCACATAGGTACATTTATGTAGATACTTGTCGTATATAAAGTTTGTATATTATTTATGTATGTAAATTATGTACATTATTATGGTGTACATACATTTTTTTTTTCATATGTATGTATTTAATGCAATATACAAATATATTGCATATATATATAGGTAGAAATGAATACATTTATATAAATTTGAGCGCAGGCAGATATTTTTCATATGTATACATACTATGTATTTATATGTATATTAATAATGCATAATAATATAATAAATCGATGAAGCTTCCGGCAAATACACTTTATTATATACACGACAAGATACCAGAAAATACATATGTATTTACATTTAAAATTTCATATATGTACATGATATGTAAATATGTAATATATAAGAAGTACAATATGCAATTTATACATAGAAATACATTTTAAAAAAAATATTAATATACATATAAAGTATCTACATACATATTTTATTTTTGTCAGCATATGAAAAAATCTACTAGACTAGATAAGGTATGTAGTATCATCTCATTTTATTTAGCGCATGTCATTTTCATTTTATACTCTGACTCTGACTCTGACTAAATCTGAATTTGAACAATAATGAAAAATCCATTCTATGTGATCTATGTACGTACATTTTAATCATGTACACGTTATGTACGTATATATATACATTTATATTGTATGTAGTTAATGGATGAATGTATTTGTAATAAAGGGAAAATTGAGTACAAAAAAAAAAAAAAAATTTTACGTCAAAAATTAATATCGGTTTTTTTTTATACATAGTACATATATTGCACACTAGTGTACATATTTTTTCTTATTTTCTTCTTCTTCTTCTTATTTTCCTTTTATTCCTTTTTACCATTTTCATTTTATATTCATTTTTTCGTTCTCTATTTTCTCCGGTATTTTTTTTTTTATTATTTCCATACATATGCATGGTATGTACTGTACATGTACGTTATAGTATAAGAGAAATTTTACGTTCCTTTTTTTTTATTTTTTTACTCGATGACGAAAAATCGAAAATATACTTAATATAACTTAAAAATTATTATAATTTGACTTTCGAAAATTCATTTCAAACAATTTTTATCATTTTATTTTTTTTTAAAAAAAATTAAATCTGACAAAAAAATTTTTAAAATGATATTTTCTTGAAAATATATGTACATAAATATTTATGTATAAATATTATGTGTATTCATTATAAAATTTAAAACAGTATACTATAATATTATTGCTTAAAAAAATATTCATATTATGTATATGCGAGTATACGTACTCGTTAAATGTATTCATCGTATCTTATATGTATACTGTGTTGTGTATTATATACTAAGTGTATATTATGTCAAAGTTTTATACAAATGTATATTATATAGTCTTACTAGTACACATATAGTATTTGTAAATATTCGTATACTTTATTCTATAATTATAATATGAGAAATATCTACATAGTAGATGTAGAATATATACCTAGATACATACATACTTTTATATTAATACATGTACATTGTAAAATTTTCATGTCATTATTGATTATTTCTAAAAATATAATGTACATACAAATTCATAAATTATGCATAATGAAATTTAAAAAATCGCTCTTATATTTATGTACATATATATTTAATTATTTTTTTATTTATTTAACTTTTTTGCTTTTTAATTTTATTTCAATTTTTCATTTCATTAAATTATATGGTAAATGAGGTAGGTACCTGTAGAAATTTAAATTATTATGTAATTATATCGATTTACATATTCTGTACGACTACGAATACTACGAAAAATAAGTAAATATACATACACTTTAATACATACGAGTGTATATACATTTTATTAACGAAAAAAAAAAAAAAAATGGGGAGAGAATAACGTGAAAATAACTTAATGATTTCAGTATTTTTTTTTTATCTACTTTTTTTTTGTACATACATACTTAGATATGCTTTCCAAATGTTAAACGTTTGTTTGTAAATGTTAAATGTTAAAATAAAATTTATTTACTGAACATTAAGTAATATTTTAAGTATACTAGTATACATATTTTTATTTTTCAATTAGCAAATGAAATAGAAAAAATAAATAAATAAGTAAAATTTAAAATTTTTCTAAATTTTTAAATGCTAATTTGTGTTAAATAAAAATATTATTTAAAAAATATTTTATGAAAACGTTTATGTATGTACGTTATGTAGAGTAGGTACCACTCAGTTGTTAATTGTAATTTTTATAATATTTCTAATTATTATAAATTAAAATCAAATTTAAAATTATTTACTTCTTTAACTAAAAATTTTATTCTCATATTTATTCTTTATTCATTTCATCTACCCTCATTTTTGGATTTTTTAATATAATTCTTTGTAAAATTCTACGCAAAATATATGTGGAATATATGTAAATACACCACGAAGATATATGGACGATAAGGCCGTTTTCGTTAATTATTAAGATCTGAGTTAGATATTAAATTTCATCGTGTTCGGTATAAATAAGATCTTAGTGGTAAGGCTGTTCGGTAAAGTAGATCTGAAAGGGCAAGTATATTTGAAAAATCAGATATATGGTAGTGGTAGCACTAAGTTAGATAAGTTAGGTTTTTATTGAACAGCTGACTTTGATGTTATTTTAGTGTCTGAATAACAGAAGAACTTTTTCAACTAAATTCACATATGCTTTTTAATCAGTGTTAAACAAGTCAGATGACTGAAAAGTCAGAAACGATTTGAATTACCGAAAACGGCCTAAGATACAAACATTAATTGTGTAACAATTACATAATGAAATAAATATTTATTGTAAACATAATTAATTTGGAACGATTGTGTTAGATCGCTCATATACTTATGTATGTATATAAAATTTGAGAGAGTGATAATGTTTACAAATTACATTACCGCTTTCATTCAAGATCAAGAAAGTATTACTTGGAATGGACGTTAAAGAAGTGAAGGCATATTAAAGACTTTCCGGTATCCATTCATTGGATGTATTGAAAGTGTGATATAAAAGTTTGTATGTACAACATTTAATATATTATGTACTTTCTTATTCGTTCAAATATTAAATCCAGTTAGTAACGTGATCATCACATAAAAATGATATTGAAAGTTTTAAGAAAAAAAGAAGAAAAAAAAAAATACCGCAAAAGTGTAATGTCAAAATTATTTGAATAACTAAAAATTTCCTATACCATATATGTATACATAATGTTAAAATACATAAATAATATTCTTTTAAATACTTATTTCCTGTACTTGACAAGAAAAAGTAAAATGTTCTTTTTGTAATTCTATATAAATGTTACGTTACGTATACGTATACAATAATCATGACCGTCTAAAATATATATATTTTTTTTAAAAAACAAATTTAATAATCACATATAGTACACATGTGTATATGAGAGATATCATATAAAGTTATACGAATATCATAAACACACAAAAAATATAATATATAATATTGTATAAGATAATTTTATGAATAAAATATGTATCTAGAAGAATATATTTTTTCGCCCACATGCTAGACATATTTTATATATATTGAAGCCATTTAAATGATAGTTATGTTAAGAAGATTAGAAAAAAATACATATATATATATATTCTTTTTCTTTTTCATATATACTCACATATTTTGTTATATTCTTGTAATCAAACTTTGAATAGGACTATCATAATGTCAAGGTTATAAAAGGCATTTTTTATTTATTTTTTTTTTTTTTTCGTTCAAATATTTATTTGTTAATAATAAATTTTATTAACAAACAAAAACTAAACGAAAAAAAAAATTTTTTTTTCTATAATTCTAAATATTTGAAGTCATAATTGAAACGTGTAACACTACAGATATGTATATGTAAAAAATAAAAAAAAATAAACGAATAAAAATTGATATTTAAATTAATAAAAAAATTGCAAAATGACACATATGTATGTGTTTTGGTTACATGATATAATATCAAATTAATAGAAAAAGAAAAAAAAAAAAAAGAAACAAATAACTTTTTTAATAATCCTTTGAAATGAAAATGATGATTGATATAACAATCTTATGAATGTAATGTAATTTATTTGAAATACAAATATGTAACACAAAGATATAAAAAATTCAAAATAAAATTTTATACAACAAAATTTCTGTTTTATATTTTGTATTAATATAGAAAAAAAAATAATTAATTATTTTAGAACAAAACTCTAAAACACTGAAACATTTTTTTCTAATTGATTATTATATAATAAATTCGTTCAACTAACAACAATAAGCAATATAAATGTACATACGTATATAAACATAATAAATGTAAGTATATAAATTTAAAGGAAAAAAACAAACAAAACTATAGATGTGATTTTTAAACGAAAAAAAAAAACACTAAAAAAAACATTCCATTTTAAAGTAATACGTACATTTACGTACTTTTCCTTTTAATTATTTATTTATTGATTTCGATGATTCGATTCTTCTCAATTATTTTATTATTATAATTAACTAAAGATGTGTATGTATATATATATATATTTAATACTCTTATATAATATATATACGAGTATATTAAATTCGATTAATTTAATCGATTCAAAATAAATTATTACACTTGATTTATGATTTTTGTTTTATTTATTTTTTTTTTCCTTTCTGAGAATATTTTATCTTTACTTTTGATATATTAATAATAATTATTATTATTTTATAAGTAACATATGTAAAGACAAGACACGCACACACGACTGAAGATTAAAATTTATAAAACCTAATAGAAGAAATATTTAAGAAATGAAAACAAAAAAAATTAATAACAAATAAATAAAAATAAAACAGATAATATAATATAGTATATACTTATGTATAATATTTAATATGTGAGTATTTTTATAT
The DNA here is from genome assembly GCA_951394055.1 of Villa cingulata. Classification (NCBI taxonomy): domain Eukaryota; kingdom Metazoa; phylum Arthropoda; class Insecta; order Diptera; family Bombyliidae; genus Villa; species Villa cingulata. Next base: position 32,309,449 of record OX596024.1, read on the forward strand.
ATGTATAAATAATCAAAGTATAATTATCTCATTTTATAATAATTAATGTAAAATTATTCATTTTATACAGTACAACATATATGATAGAATATAATATTATCAGAATGATTGTTGGTTTTTCCGCATTTTATATATTATTATTATTATTATTATTTATTACAAAAGGTGGACAGTAAACTGCCACCCTTCGCCCACACCACGACCCGCCAGGGCCTTTTGGTGATGCATTTTATATATACCAACTCGTGAAAATGTATAATTTTTTTTTTTCAATTTAATGCTAGTTATTCGTCGAATAATAAATGTATGTAATTCGAATATTTGAAATATTTCTTATTTATATGTCAGGGTAAAGGCGAATCCAGTGTATATTTCGTGCCAGAATAGATTTTTCATAGCTCCTTAATTTTCACACAAATAAATCTATAGCGTTATCATTTTTCTGGCCAGCGTAGATTTCACTAGAATCAGAGTGAGATTAAGTTGTATTTTAAGATTAAGATTAGAATCTAACGCTGATAATGGGGAAATAATATTGAAAGTTTTGAAAGTTGGTGTACCAATTCTTAATGTTCCTATACGATGTAATAACATACGGTAATCTACTCTGAATCGTGAATATCATCTACTCTGGCACGAAATCCAAGTTGGGTTTGTAAATGAGGCATTATGATTAAATCGAATCTGATATAAAGAATATCTATCAAAAATTCTAAAAAAAAAAAAAACTAACATCAAAATTGAAAATAAATCTTTAAAAAAAAAAAAATTGGATATTAATGGATGCATATAGTTAGACGAATAAAAGATCCTGAAGATTATTTATGGCGTCGATATGACATATTTCTTTTAATATATGTAGTTTCGGAAACATTTTCTTTTAATTTTTATTGAAAATTCATTAACATAATAAATTATTCTTAAAAATTATGTAACATACAATACACATAAGGCACATACTAGTATATGTTTTAAAAATTGTATGTATTAAATAAATTGTAAAAAAAAAAATGTTTTAATTTTAATATTTATATTTAAAATAAATAAATAAATGAATAATAGAAGAATATGAGTATTATATAATACATATATGTAAATTAAAAATTAAATAAATGATTCATTTAATTTCATTAGTACAACGTGGTACACAACTATTATCATTATTTTTGAATACATTTTATTTAGAAAAATAATCACTATATATACTGTATATGTACATAATAATATTTGTTGTATAAATTGTATAGATGATTTCCATTCTAACAAACATATGTACATAATATACTCATAAAGATCTGTAGATACTCAAATGTGTATGTGACTATACATTTTTTTTTTTTTTTAATTTTTTGTAAATTTTTCATACCATAATTTATATAAATATATACACATATTTAAATAAATTTATTTGTGTAGGTTATATGTTGTACTGTATATAAAATATGTATATAATTTCATACATATATTGTTATTATTATTATTCTTAATATACACATATGTATGTATGTATAAATGTATTATAAATATGAATACATGTACATATATATACATACATACAGTATGGTATAGTATGGTATACGGTAAATAATATAAAAGATTAAATTTGTAGAATTAGTCCCATAATCAAGCCAAATGTTTATTGAATAGAGTCCGCTGATTTTCAATGACTTCAATTGAATAATAATGGTTTTATGCTGTGAGAAATTGACGACACACATATATACATTTACATATGTGTATGTTTTAGTTTTATTTTCAATTTTTTTTTCTCTGTGTTATTATAATACATATACATACATATTATATATTTTATTTAAATTTATTGTTTAGTTTATAGTTTCGTTTTATTTGTTTTATTTTTTTTTTTTTTTCAATATTTATTTTATTAATATTAAATATTTAAATATTTCGGTTTACATACATATGCATAGATATATACTATGTAGTATACTATTTGTGTTGTGTGATATATATGTAAACATATACATACATATTATTAGAAATTTATTCTATCAAATCAATCGATGAATGAAAAAGAGTAATATTCTATAATGTATGCCTATTCATACATATATTACCATAAGCAAGCACATTTTTATCATCACATATTGTACATTACTTGTATACACATGTATATAAGATAAGTAAGTACTATAATATGAGTAAAAATCAAATATGTATACAATTTTTATAAAGAAAACAATTTAAGAATTTTATTAAGATATGTTTTGTATAAAATTGATGACGACAACATAATATACAATACACAAATATATCATTATCTATCTGTATACAATATATACTATACATACTTCAATTTGATTTTCTTATTACAAAACAGAATAATAATTTACATATACATATAGGAGAATACATATACATATTACAATATTACAATATAATGATAAAATTTAATAAAAATATACAATATGTTTGCAAAAATTTCTTCAATAATATTATAACAATAATATAATATAATATATGCTCTCATTCATTTCAAATTGAAATTCAAAACTTCTGATGCATATACAGTATGTACATATGTACATACAGCATAACATTAAAATGTGTACAATAAATGTACGTTTCATTTGTATAGTGCATTTGTATACTTACATATATGTAGATATATGTATATGAATATGTATATATGTACTGTTTAAAATACATATGTACCTACATATTTAGTAGAAAATATAAAAAGGCCAGAAATTAGATCAAAGCGGGTGGAAATGACAAATAACAATTTAATATTAATATATCTAACATGTACAATACACATGTTTTGGTTGGTATATATACATATATAAAAAAAAAAAATTTATTATAACTGCTGGGGTTTTTGAGGGAGAAGAAATTCTATTCGATTCTAATTCTGTTTGTTTGTTTGTTTTTCAGTTTAGTTCTTTTTTTATTGGATTGTATCTAAAATAAAAGTCAAATGAAAATAATGAAATAATAGAAAAATAGAATAGAGAATAAAAAAAAAAAAAAAAAATAATACTAAAACGTGCATGGAAACTATATAACATCATAAAATATGTATATGTAGATGTGTTGACATAATAAAATCGACCTAAACAAGCGAAATACACTATACCCGTACCGTATATAGAACGTATGCATGTACATTCATACATACACACACATATATGGTTAATTCATTCAGATAATTTTATATTGTACATAGGTACATACATATGATGATGATTATAAATGATGGTAAATAAAATTTTTGTATTTTTAATGAAATAAACCGTAGCAAAAATTTTTATACAAAAAAAAGAAAAAAACAACAACAGCAACACACAAAATCTAATGCTACACTCTTGTCGATATTTAAATAAACAAGTATAAATGAATTGTATTTGTAAATAAAAATGAAAAAAAAAATACATTTTAAATTATTCAAATTAACAACCTTGTCGCCATGATATGTGTATGTATGTATATAAAAGTGTAGATACATATGTTATACACTACATATATAACACGAGTACATTTTGGTATGTAGATACCATATGTGATACACAATGATCACGAAACAAATGTAAGGAAAAAGAAAAAAAAAAAAATTAAATATCACATTATATATTATGTACGTATGTATGTATGTGTAATATAATTCCCCTCGAACAGAGATCAATTCATGGAAATTGACTGACGACTCTGTTACATAAAAAATTTTAACCGCACATGATATTACTGGTTTTTGTATTTTGTTTTTTCCATCATAATGTTATTATTAATAAATAAATACCTGACATAGAATTTTTTAAGTTTTTTCTTTTCACATTTTTTGTTAAAGTTAAATATTCTATAAGCAATTAAAAATTATTTTTTTCTTTCTTAAAAAAAAAACAAAAACTAGATATATAATATACATTGTACTCATCATTCGTATATGTGTGCAACTATTTATGTAGATATGTATATGTATGTATATGTAAATCTATTTTATATTGTATTAATTTGAAAAGAGTTAAATATTTAAATTTATTATTTGCAAAATTAATTAATATGTATTAACCAAAACATTTTTATTTGCAAAATATTGAATTGTTGTTAAATAACAATTTCATTTCATTAACAGAAAATATTTATTTCGATTAAATTTAATGTCAAAATCTGATACACATCACATCATATACATATATGTATATACATTTATCAATTATTATTATTATTATTTATATGTGTGCTAAATTATTTCTTCTTTTTTCTCTTCAATATAATATCAAATTAGCTATATTTAACAAAATTGAATATATTAGATAGCTACACAAATATCTATACTCGATCAATGTTTATTTATTTATTAAAATTCAAAAAAAAATTTTTTGAATTTTAAATTTAAAAATGAAAAAAAGGTCACACATTTTTTTGTCAAGTTATTATTTGTTGTTGCAATAATGCACTACATATATATACTATGATGGTCGGTGGATCACCCCACCCATATCATTTTTCTTATTAATTTTTATAGTGTAAAAAAAAAAAAATATTATAAAAATTTATTATTCCTGATCAAACCGGTTCTAAAAAATATTTTATACAGATAATATGTATACAGATGTACACATATACATAATAAGTGATATTCACCTTGATAATGACGTCTTTCGCGTGGCATGCATTTACATTTTGTTTTTTCTCAAATCATAACATTTTTATATTTTTTTAATTTTTGTGTAATATTATCTGAATAAATAAATACATTTATGATAAATATATGATCATTATCATCCATACATACGGTATACAGTCGAATACATTTGGATCAAATGAACTGCCAACTATACAGTCATCAGAATTTCAAAAATATGTTCAAGTTAAAGGAGAATTTTTGAATTTTTGAAGAAAAATATTTGAAAATTTTCAATGATAATGATATTTTTCCTTACAATATATGTATGTATATAATTTTTCTTATTAAAATTTGAACACTTATTACATAAATTGATAGCATTTCAATATAGAGAAATTGTTAATGGAAAAAAGTTGAAAAAAAAAACATTTTGCATATTGTTTTGATTAAAAAAAAATAATTTTTCTATGAAAAATTCAAGAAGATACAAAAAAATTGCTTACAAAAAAAGTATTTCGAAGTAGAAGAATTTTACTGTACATGTACATATACTCGTATGTTTTATTGATTAATAAAATAATTGTTATATAAATTGTGTAAATAAATATGTATCAGATAAATAAATACGTTCATAATGTTTAAAAATTCTATTGTATAGTATATAGAAATAATTACATAATTTATAGAAATAATTAATAATAAGAACATAAATAAAATTGATAATAAAATAAATAAATAAATTTATTTGTCTATATATTTATAAATCAATTAAATACTACATTATCTGTTATTAATTAACAATTCATTCATAAAAATAATTTTTGAGTATAAATAAAAAATTTTCTATAAGAAATTAGGTATAATTCAATTCTCCCTTTCTCTATTACAACAATTCTAATTAATTAAGTCACGTCAATTCACAATTTTTATGGAATATTTTCAGCTTTAAAAATTTGTACAAAACCTAAATATACCTATACAATTACATAAAAATGTACATATTATGTATATATTCATTTTCAGCAGGTAATTGCACATACACAATATGTATATAATACATATTTTATATAATATGTGGTACAATCGAGGGCATATACATATGTACATATGTATGTATGCAATTGTGTATGTACCACAATTATATCTTTGGTATAATTGTATAATTTATCTTTAAAATGTAAAGTGCATAATATGTTATGTATATAAAAAGCTTTAAATCCTTTTATATATATATATATATGTACATAATACATTATGTACATACATATGTACAGAAGACAATGAGGCACGCGTTCATATTATATAGAAAAAAAAATTTCTTTTTTCTATAAAAATATTACGTAACTTCGATAAAAAGGAATGTTTTTTTCTCGGTTTAAAAATGTTCATTTTAATTTTTTTTTTTTTTTTTCATTTTAAAAATTTTGCAGTATATGTCTTGTATGTATTTCTTTTATGAGTATAAATGCACCTAAATAAATTACTTTTTTTTTTCCTAGCATTCCAATATGTAATTCGAAAAAAAATAAAAATGATTAAAGGATTATGTATTAAAAAATCAAAAATTTTGTAACGAGCATTAAAATATTTCACATAATCATGTACATACATTTCATTATTAATTATTTTTTTTTAGTCTAAATCTTTTATCAGGCAAGCATACTTAAATAATTAAAAATAAAATTTCAAAACAAGCCTTAATCAAAAAGAAAAAGAAAAAAAGAAAAGGAAAATAAATTTATGTGCACGTACATACATTCCATAAATATTATACATTATTTTATTTGCTTAAAAATAAAATTGTTTTCATTTTGATATTCATTTGTTTCTATACTATTATAATACTACTGTACATTAAATTACATAAAATTATGGTACATATAATAATTTTTAATGAGAATTTTTATTTTGTTTTTATTTCAAACCTACCTGATCATCCATCATTTATTTTTTATTTTTTTGTATTTTATGTGGTGAATTATACGATTTACAAAACAATATGTGTGGTGGTGTGGTGTGATAATATTGGTATCAACGATGTTTTGATGAAATGACGAAATTAAAAACGAAAAAAAAAAAAACAAAAAAAAATTTTTTTTTTCTTTTGTTTTTTTTTTTGTTTTTTGTGCCCCACAAACAGAACACAGCTGGTTTCTGTTTCTGTGTCTGTTTTATAATTTCGTTATTATTTTGTCTTTTTAAATTTTGTTTGCATTTTTAAAAGTATATTTATATACAAATACAACATATAGTTAATCCAATTAAATGGGCAAATATCCAATTCATTTTTGAAATTAAACAAGAATAAAATAAATAAATAAATATATATGATTGTGTAAATATTAAATTATTATATATATGTATATGTATATATATATATAAATATGTATTATATTATATTATATAGTCAATGATGCAAATAAATAAACAAACCAAAAAAAAAATAAAAAAAAAAAAACTTTTTTGCAAAGTTTTAAAATTTTTCATTTTTTTCTCCTTCAAAAAGGAAAAAAAAATATATAAATAAGAAGAAAAAAAGATATTTTAACAATAAACAAAGAAAAAATTTAAAAAAAAAACAATTTAAGGTATTCATATATACCTATTAATAATTCGATAATTTTATAAAATTTTAATTTGTAAAAGAAACATTTTTTTTTTCTTCTTTCTCCTTTCCAATTTAATAAAATTACATTTTTTTTTTTTTTTCAAATAAGTATCGCAAAAATATTTGTTGTTTTAAAATTTCTCTTTGAAAAATCATTATATATGTATATACAAAAATGTGTATGTATGTATATATGAATTAGAAAATTTTCTCTCCGAAAAATATGTGTCGTGAAATTTTATGTATACACATAATAAGGAGAGAGAAATTTTTCTTTTCGTTATTATAATAAATGTCATACATTACGATACGAATAGTAAAAACAGAAAAAACAAAAAACAAAAAAAAAACTAACAACAACAATAAAAACAGCAATAACATATGAAGCGAAAAAAAATAAGGGATGTTACGCAACATGTTTAATTCAAACATAATTTAATGGAAACAGAATACAATTTTTTTTTAAAAAAAATCTTTTATAATGTGCGTTATTTATTAATTATTATTTATTATTAAAACATTTTAGAGACACCTTATACATAATACATACTTATATACATACATACACTTATATGATATATGACGACAAATAAATATTAAATAGAAAAAAAATAAGAAATTTTTCAATTTATGTAATAATTTAAAAATATACACATTTTTATGAGCACATATTAGGATATTTTTTCATAGAAATATTTTTTCAAATTATAATTTTGAAAAATTGAATACGAAAATCCTTTTAATAATATATCATGTCATATATACCTACATGTATGTATGTGTATAAGATGTATGTCGGTTATAATATTATTGACAAAACGTACATATGTATCTCTTATATGAAACTTTCAAAAAGAAAATCTTTACTATGTATATTCCGAAAAATAAAATGTTTATTATTGATTTTCTTTCAAGAAGTAAGGAAAATATATGTACATATATTTATTTTTTCCTTTTATTCTTTAATATAATAAATTTTTAACATTTGAAAATTCATTCATTTTTTTGTTTTTTTTTTTTCATTATCGAATTCATAAATGAATGAATGAAAATTCATTGTATCTACAATGTATACTCGGTAAACGAATTGAATTTAATATTTATGTAAATGGAAAGGTAAAGCTACATCAAAATTGATTTACATATTTAAAATTAAAAAAGAAATGATAAAGAAAAATAAGAAAATAAAAAAAAGAAAAATTTAAAGAAGATAACTACATAATTAAAATTCTAATTATAATATATATTTTGAAATTTATTGCTTATTTATTGCTCTAATATTAATTTTTATATAATTTTTATGTTCCAAAAATATTTTTTATTTTTTGTTTCACTTTTTTGTGCTTTTTTTTTCTTTTATAATTTTTTTTTTTTTTTTTTTCAAATATGATGATAATTTGCTATTCACTTTTCTATGCTATATAAATACATTATGCTGATGATTATTACACTTTTGATTTTTGTTTTTTATTCAAAATTATAATAAATATTTTATGTAATTGTATTGATTTTTCCACTTTAACAGCATAGCAGCAACAACAATATAATAACCAAAGAAAAAAAAAAAAAGTTGCAACAAAAACTAAAAAATTAACACTAGACTAAGTAACAAAAAAAAACGAAATAACAAATTTGTTTTAGAAAAAATAATTTTGAATATTAATTTATGTAGAAATAATAAAAGAAAATTTATTCTCGCATAACTACAACTATAATATAAATGTGTGTATGTAATATTTAGATTTATACTACTTAGTAAATTTATGGTAGCAAAAAACAGTAATGTAATATTGAAAGAATATCTCTTTAATTTTTTTTTTTTTTTTCTAAATAAATTTAATATTTTATTTTATATTTATTTTTTTATACCTTTTATTTAAAAATCCAAATAATTTTTATTCCTTATTTTATAATTTCTTATTATATTTCACCACTAATTTTATATGTATATTTTTTCTCAATTATTCCACACTGAACAAAATATGGTTGATCACTAAAAAAAAAAAAGGATAATTTTTTATATGAAAATACAAAGAACCAAAATTATATATCAATTTATTTATATAATATGTAGATGTTTAAAATAAATTATATATTATCCTGTTGAAAAATTTTCACAATAAATAATTTAAAAAATTATGTGCATTTATATTTATTTTAATTTTTCTTTTCTTTTTTTTTTTTTTTATTTTTGCAAATAATAATATTATTGTTCCGTTTTGCTTGCCTTTTCCCTTTTTTCTCAATAAATATTTCAAAATTATTTTCAACTTTTTCTTTTCTATTTTATTTTTTTTTTTTTTTTTGATGATGAAAAAAAAATCAAAACTAAAACTCTATAAGCTTTATATTAAAGCTTAAGAGTGTATAAAAAGAAAATCTGTATTTATTCTTATTTATTTTTCTTTGGTTGATTTTTTTTTTTATTATTATTTTCAAAATGTATATTATATATTATTTATGATGAATTCTCTCAACCGAATGGAAAAACACTAATACTTTGCGCGACCTTCTTACAACGGGGATCAGCGCTCGACTGAAAATTCATTAAATACAGAAAGCTTCTCATCAACACTGATTCTTAAAAATTTATTGTTCAATATCTATTTTCTCTATAATAATATACATAGTTTTTTAAAGCTTTTACAAAACTTTTTTCCATGATTATATACATACATATATACGAATATATACATTTATATGCATACGAAATGGATTCAAAACTTATCTATTTTCCTATTTTCTATGTATACATGAATTGAAGAATTGAATAAATATTAAATATGTATGTATGTATATGTGTATGTACTTATAATAGAGAAAATTGTATAATGACGATGACAATTTTTTTATTTATTATGCACATAAGTAAATATATATCCAAACCAAACGTATGTATGCATATGTAGGTGAATATAAAAGTTTTCATAGATATATTTAGTGGAGGGGGATAGAAACTATGTACACACACACACAATATATTATGCATCATATACTATACTGGAAAAACTAAAGCTTTCTTAAAGGATTTTTTTTCCATTTCCTTTTTTTTCTTTCAGATTTTGTGTGTAAGCAAGATAAAAAGCTAAAGGCTGAAAAATCAGGTTTTAATGGTTATGTGTTACTTTTTTTTCTTATTTTCTCTTTGTTTTCTTTCATTTTAATTCCTTTTAATTCTTTCATTTTCAAGCGCAATAAAAAACAAATGTAATTAAAATACATACATTTTTATAAATAATTAAAGTTTACAATTTTTTTTTTTGATAGTAATTAAAAAAATACATATAATAATATCCTTAAACAATAACAAAAAAAAAAAGGATTTTCTTCTTTTTGTTTTTTTTTGCTTTTCATTTTTAATTTGAAAATGTATACTCATTTTTATTTAAATTACATTAAAGCTTTTCTTTCTTTAACATATATACATACATATATTTAATTTTATTTGTGTGTACATATGTGTATGTGTATGTATACATTTTATAAAATTATTTTGTTATGTAAGTCAATTAATGAAAAAAAAAGAGAGAAAAATTGACGTAATCATATATTGCATAAGTATGGTAATAAATACAAGAAAAAAAAATGTATTAACATATTTTATCATAACAAATACGAATACATATATGTACATACATACTTGTGTATAAATTACACATTTAAAAGTATAATTTGTCTAAAATATATATATATATATTTTTATAAAAATATAGTTGCAGAAATACAATAAATTACATACTATTTAATTGTACAAATTATGTGTAATTTTTGAAAATAACAAATGCATAAATGCATGTATACATACATATTTTAATCTATGATTAAACACTAAACATTTGTTAATGTTTTTACTATATGTTATGTAGGTATTAATGAAATCTGCGTGGAGAACAAAATTCTTCTAAATTCTAGAGTACATCAATACGAAATCGATACATAATTCAGCATTATACTGAAACTGATTTATGTTATCGATACTACATGAATGCATTTTAAAAATCATTATTTTCATATCTTTAATAAATCTGGCTATCAAATCTGACAATCATTAATAATATACATGATGATAATACATACTTATAGTAGCGTATATATGGTATATTTATTATGAAATACTCATTCATTTTTAATTAAACATACGATTTTATTTAATGTATCCAATTATCATTAAAATATAAAATTCTCTCTCTTATCACACAGAAATTTATTTGAAAGCTTTTTTTTTTCCAATATATGAATATTACATTTATACAAATACTATAATACGATTATATTCTAAATATATAGTATAGTAAATTCAAATCACATCACATCCCTTTTTACAATGCAATAATCATATGATAATAATTCTCTTAATTGTACAACATACATATGTAACGAGAATGTACTTATTTAACATAAAAAATATATGAGTATATAGATATGTTATATCATAAAATATTTATATCGAATGTAAGTTAGTATGTATGAGTACAAATATATTTTATTTTATCCATTACACGTATACCAATAATACTATAAGATTTCAATTATTATTACTACTACACTATAATGATATTTTACTGTCTGTTTTTTTATCACTCGATGTACAAATAACTATACATATAGGTGAAGTTGTTACGTAAACAAAAAGCAAAAAAAAAAAAAAAATGATCTCAATATGTATGTTATGTACATTTATGTACTACACATAACAAAAAAAATTATTATTATATCAAAACTTTTATATGTATAAGTATATGTACTCGGAAAATAATATATATTAACAAGAAAAAATGTATATATATGTACATATGTATGTATGTTCATGTATACCCCTATTTTAACCGTCTTCATTTCTTCAATATAATATGTTACACTCGTAGATTTTCCTTTACATACATACATATATACATCTTTATATACATACATATAAAATAGATTTTCATCGATATATACATAAATACATATTTTTGTAAATGTTTCCAACGGGAGAAGCGATTGCGCTTAAATGACGTCATAATGCGTCACAGGGTGAATTCATTGGCGTCGGCCAGACTAAAATACATTTTCATAATAACGCTATTATTATTATTATTATATCAGAATTATAAACAATTTTATTTGAATTATAACAACAAATCTATATTTTATTATTTTAGCTTTTTTTTTCGTTTTATTTCATAATTTTTTAAATGCAACAACAAAAAAAAACATCATTCATATTTCATTTTGTTGTTACAGTTTATTTTTTGTATTTTTGTATTTTTATATGTTTCATTTCGTTTTGTTTTTTTTATTTTTCTTCTTCTTTCTTTCGACGATGCATATAAAAAAAAATATAGACCAAAATTAAGCTTTTCTCACACAATAAGAAAAATATCGATCAATAATTGTATATATACATAATGTATTGTATATAAAAAAAAAGCTTCATAATATTTTAACTATTTCTTTGCCCCACACAAAAAGAAAAAAATTACATACATGCATTTTATATAATTGAAAAAATTAAAAAAAAAAAAAAATTATTATATTATAATACAGTAGGAAAGGAAAAGAAAAAAACTTGAAAACTTTCCAAAATGATAGCCTTTAAGGTAAATTTCTGTTCTATTTTTAATAACAACAATAAAATATAGAAGAAAGTCATTTTGCAAAGATTGCAATTTAGCCTATACCTCTACATACATACAAACATACATATACACTCTATATAAATAATTCTCGACATTTATACGCAGCCATGAATACTCTGTGTTATGTCATTCCACCAATCCTATATTTTTCTCCTAGTTTGTTTGGTTTTTTTTTTGTTTTTCAATTTTTTCCAATTTTTCTTTTTTTTTTCTTGAAAAAAAAAAAGTTAAAAAAAAATATATTATTTTCCACCCTTCTCTCTCATAGTACAAAATCATGTACATATGTACATATTATGTATATAAATATTTTATTCAACTAACATATTATTTTGAATCACCAATTTCAACTTCAATCTTACTTACACCTCATGCATACATGTTACATAATTAAATTGGGGGCTGCGCAGTCTGGAACACATATCACGAAAAAAACATTTCCATAGACCTAGTTTTTGTTTCTAACATATCTGTTGGTACAAAAATATGTATCTACATTATGTACATACATAAAATATTCTATGCATGTAATGTACATATTCGTATACATTTCTTTTTAATATGTAATTTATTTTTTATTTTTCTATAGTTTTATTTTTTGTGTTTTTTTTTCATTTTATTTATTTCATTTTACAACAAACATAAGAAGAAGAAGAAGTAAAAAAAAATATAAGTACATACATTTTTTTATTTACATACTCGTATATTGGAGACTTTAAAAGCTCTCTATACTGACACATTAGACATAGTGGAAAAAATTGAATGTAAAATAACATGAAAACAACAAATTTAAAGCATGTTGCCTGCATTTTTATTATTTTTATTTTTTTTTTATTTTATTATTTTTTTTGTTTTATTTTTGTTTTTGTGATTTTATCATCGTTATTGTATTCCCAATGTCGTACAATATAGTACATAGTACACTACATTTTCAATATAAATGTAATATTATGGATACACCTACTACAATTTATGTTGACAAGCCATGGAGCACAACACACAATTTATAAAATGTTGAGCAACTATATATACATACATACGGAGTATATGACAAACGTGACCATGGAGAATTGTATATTCATTTTTAATTTATTATTTTTCTTTTTTTATTCTGTACTCATTCTGTACGAACTATTATCCTGTGTGCCAATTACAAATATATATTAACTTCAAGTTTGAAAAAAAAAAAAAAAACAATATATACAAATTCAAATATAATGTACAAGAAAAAATGTTTTTCCATGTCTGTAGATACATATTCACATCAAGAAAACATTATTTACGTAATACGTGACATAATTAAATCAATATGTACAAAAGAAAAATATTTTATTCTTGGATTCTTTTGGGTAGACACAATTAAGGAAAAAAAAATTATTAATAATTTCATTAAAACATTATTAAACCATAATAAAATCTAAAATACATTTAAAATTTTCTTGCAACATATTGATAAAATATAAAATCTGTAAAAGAACTTACGTAATTTTTGTAATGTATTGCATACAATTTTTCTTATTACACTTTGAAAGGATAATTGAACAATTTAAATATTTTAAATACATATAGGTACATATGTATAATATATCTTTTGAACAAATTGTATGAATTATAATTACATATTTAAAAATACATTTCGTACATGTTATACACATAATAAATCCTTAATTAATTTAAATCTAATCTAAAAAATAAAAAAACAGGGTTGTTGTAATTGTTGCAAGGTTATAATTATTATCAAAATATAATATTATTTCTTTTGTTTTTTTTTTTTTCTTTTCTTTTCTACTTTTAATAACATCATGATAACTATAATACATAAATAGTATTCTTAATATTTATGTTCTATTTTTACATTAATTAGATTGTTATTGTTAACTTTCAGAATAATTCACAATAATCATCATCTACTATAATATTATGTGTATAAAAATTTATACGCTTGAATTGAACTGTTGAACAAAAATAATATTTGACGAAGGAATTGTACATTATATGTATATACATTACCTACATACAAATATTATATATGATATGTACATAATTATTATTATTTATTACACATAATTATATGTTGAGAATATACATTGTAGAAAATATTAATAATAAAAACTTAACGAACCAAAATAATTGTTAGAAATCTTTTAATAATCTTTTTTTATAACATTCATCCGAAAATAATTTCTCATCATAATAATAATAAATTATATCATTAATTCACATAGATACTCGTAAAAATTGTGCATATGTACATAACTCTGTATGTAGAAAAAAAAAGGCTAACCATATACATAATTCCAATTTTATATATGTATGTATATTGGAGGATATAATTTTTAATAAAAACAAATAGTATATATAGAATAAATTGAATTGAATATGAAAAGCCTTTATACGAAAAGCTTTTTCTATTTTATTATACAATTTAATATTACATTTATGTACATATGTACTCACATTTATAAGAAATATCTGTATGCAAATTGTTATTTTTATTGAAGAAAAAAAAAATTTAATGAAAATTAAAAATATAAAAATATAAAAAAATGCAAGAAGGAAAAAGAACAAACTAAAGTTTTAATTACAAAAACTTATAATTGAAATTTTTACATTATTATCCTTATATAATCGAGTAGATTTGAAAAAAAAAAAAATAAAATAAAAGAAAAGAAAATATTAATATATAGTATTCATTAGTAATAAATCATAATCTGAAACCTTTTTATTCATAACAATTATTATTGGACATTTATAATATTCAACAGATCATAATCATAACATCAGATAACAAAAAGTTTCTGGACAACGACGACAACAACAACAACAACAACGACAACGACAACGACAAAAATATGAAAAAACCTATGGAGACTTGCGATTGCGTAAATTATTTTTTTTTTTTCAAATTATAATTCATTTCTTGACAAATGATTTCTTGTTGTAATATGAACATAATATGTATGTACATATAAGTATCTAAATTTATGTGTATGTATGTATGTATGTTTTGATGTATGTATACTATTTCATATGTATACGAATACATACATATAATATATGAACATTATGTATATAATGTTTTATAATGTAAAAATTTTCCAACCAATAATTATTATTATTATTATATGTAGATAGAATGGTTACATTATGCATATAAATGTATGTATGTATGTATATGTAAATCGAATATAATACTTTATTGAAATAAAAGTTTTAACGTCAGAAGAATATATAAATGATACCATCAAAAATGTACATACAAACATATTACATATATTTGTATTCGCATACATTCATTTATTTATCTAATGTTTAACACTGTACGAGTATGTATAATATACATTCATATCATATTATTATAAATTTTATTATCTATATTATTTATATTTGTTTATATAAATGTTAAGCAAAATAATATATAAATTTATGTGTGTATACACATTAATATAACAATTCATTTATATGTAATAAAAGAAAAAAAAAATGTTACTGTATATACATACTTACATATTATAATATAGAAATATTCTTACCAGAATAGTAATAATATTAAAAAAATTATTCGTATCAACTCGTATCTTTATACATAATGTATTTAGTACATCATTACACTGATATATAATTTTTAGTTATTATACCTATACATTTCAAATAAATATTTGTACATATACTGTATATTATAAGAAAAATTTATTTTTATTATCATATACACATATACAATAATACAAGCATTATAATACATATAAATAAATATGGTAACACATTTTATTTTATATAGTATTATTATCATTAAAATCGTTTTCATTGTATGTACACTGATGCATGTATCTATATTATACGTATTCAACGTACTTATTATAAATATAATAATGTTATAAAATATATTGTATATGTGTACATATTATTTTGTAAAACTTGATCACAGTAGATCAAATAGAAACGTAAGCATAAACTATTAATGGCTACCATACATTTTATACATAATATATTTACATATGTATGTATATAATTTTTAAATTCATTACATACATATATGCATATCTAATATGCGGTAAATATACATTATATTTTTTTTATATAATATAATGTATGATAAGCCTGAAGTAAATTAAACGCACTACAATTGGTTTTTTCCGGGCGCTTTATAAACTGTCCTCCTACGAATGTCATCAATGATAATAAGTGTGGCCGGCATTTTTACCTTCAATAAATGAATGAAGGTAATGAATACAACAGAATATATACATACATACTTTCATACATATATGAATAATATTATAGATACATACATATATACATAAATATGTACATACATACATGTACATTAAATTATTTATAATAGAAAATAATAAAATATACAATATATTAAACATAATGTACATTACATAGGTACAGTAAAATAATTGCGTATAAAAAAATGTATAAAATACATTGCTGTATATATAAAAAAAAAAAATCTATTAATTCCTTTACATACATACATATATAAAAACGTGTGTATTATATATATCCATTTATACGCGTACATATACATATGTATATATACATTAATATGTATGCGTAAACATGAAGATGAAAATCAAAAAAAAAAAGATTAAGTGTTTAATTGAAAATATCTTGAAATTTCGAGATTCATTATTATTATTATTATTACACTACATATACATACATATACTCTTACATATTAATATGTATTATTATTATTATTATTATTATTATTTATTACAGTACCAATATATTATTATCTTGCTTATTTTAATAAAATTATATTATGATTAAATATTAATTATATAAACATGAAAAAATGTTATTTATCCTGTTCATATTACATTAAAAAGTACATACATAATGTAAATAAATTTATGTAAATAAATATGTGTAAAATTTATATTATATATGTATTTAAATAAAATAAACAAATGTTCTTTTATCTAAAATTTATTTGATATAAAATTATAAAATTTCTATGTACATAATGTACAATACCTATATTGAAACATTTTCTAAAACAAACAAACAAAAAAAAGTAACTTTATGTAATATATTTTGTACATACTACAGTACAATTCAAATACATATTTTAAGTATTAAATATCATAAAAAATAAATTATTTAGATATCGGATACATTTTATGGTAATATAGAAACAAAACCATCTATCATATTTAAATATTAAAATCCATAAGATTCAAGTACGAGTATATATGATAGCTCTTTGCTGAGTAAATTGATAAGGTATAATAATAGGTGCTTTCGATTTGGCAATTTCAAATACTTTCAAATATTTTACGCTGTAGTTGCGCCCGAATTGTGCAAACTTTCAGCGATACGCTGTAGTTGTCGCTGGAATTGTGTGATGGCAGTTACAACATGGTAATAAATGTCGAATATTCTAATTTTAGAAATTTTTCCGAATTAATGATTTAACTTCAGTTTTCATTATCCAAAGAGAAAATATATAAATAGAAAATTAATGATAACACCCAAGTTAAATTAGCTGCCTTCGATTTAGTAATTCCCAGTACTTGCGAGTACAAAAAATGTGTCTAGGATAAATTATTGTTATAGCGAACGACAAAAAAATTATTCGTAACTATTTGCATCTACTAGCAGCTACTTGAAAAATTTTTCATGAGTAGCTGCGAGTAGATGGTTTAGCACAGATACATTTACCTTTTCTACTCGCAAATACTTGAAATTGCCAAATCGAAAGCACCTAATGATACCTCGATGTGAACAAAATGATTTTCAATCACTTTATTTGTAATTTCTGTTACAAATTATAACAAATTGATTTATGTATTTTCCGACAATTCAAACTTTTGCATTACTTCCATTAGTGAAACATAAATACTTGCTTGTTAAAAGAACATTTTTTTTATATTGTCATTAATGTATAGCAATTTTATTCATTTATATATTCTTATTCAATCTTTTATTAAAAAAAAAAAAAAAAATTGTAACAAAAATTTAACAAACAATTTAAAAGCTTTAAATGAAAAACATGAAAAACATTTTATAAGTTTAGTCCTTTTATACTTATATTTAGTACTTCATTATCATTTTATAAGTGTATTCATATATAAAATATATATATATTATGCACATACGTATTTTGTATGATATATTGTATCTATACAATTATTTTACAATAACAAATATTTATTCCTTTAATGAATGATTCATGCAAAAAAATTTTATACTATAAAATAAACAACCTTGTACTGTATTTTTCTTATATGTACGTATATATAGTTTAATTTGATTTTTTTTTTGTTTCATAAACTGAATCGTATTAATAACATTCTTTCATTTTAGAATATTTAAAATAATGCGAATATGATGATAAAAAAAATATATATATAATATACACATGTTCATTTAGTTTTTAAATGTTATTTTCTTGTGATGTTTTTTTTTTATTTTATTTTTATTTTATATTTTATTTTGGTTTTCTTTTCATTTTTTTTTATTAATTATGTCATAACGGAAACGGAAAATTTTCGTCCATGTTAAACTCTATTAATCGGAAACCGTCAATTTGCAAGACATCTTATGAATAAAAATTTTACATACATAAATGATTATGATATATACTCTGTATGTATATACAGACATGCATATGTATATATAAATAATGTATGTAGGTATGTGTGTATTATAATAACTATTTGTTGTCGAACTTAAATAAATAAATATGTATCATGCATGTATGTTTGTGTCATGTGTATGTGTGTGTGTATGAGTATATATAGAGTGCCAAAGTTTACTAGTTCACACTACTTTTAACTTTTTTTTTAAAAAAAAAAAAAAGCAAAACCTTAAGATCTCGTTCATTCATTGTACACGTACATACGTCGATAACAACTAAATAACTAACTAGATACGTATAAAAAAAAATTTAATTTCATACATTTGTATATCATTTATAAAATATGATAAAAATATACTCGTACATACATACAACAATGTACATAATGTATAGATAAGTCTAGGTTTACAAAGAGTAGAATCTTTTAAATATATTTATAAAAATACACATATGTATTAAAATGTAAATTTATATAATATTTTTATCAAATAAAAATCTTCCAAAGAATATACTACATTATGTACATATCTACATGTGATATGTAATTTATCATCATACATATGTGTATAGGTATATTTTAGTAGATCTAGATACACATTAGCATTATATTAAAATATTACAGGAGTGTATTTGCTATATGCAGATATGAATATACACACATACCATATATAAATTCGTATTCATACACCTATATTTTATTTGCAATGCCATTTATGATAAATTTATGTAATGTAATAGTCTCAAAAAAAAAAAAAAAAAAAAAAAAATAAGAGAAGAAAATTGATATAAATTATTATCAGATTATCAGTAGGTCAGCTTACTTTGACAACAGTATAATCACTGGTAATGATTTAAAATGTTTTATAGAAAATTTTGCATACTACATTTAGTATACGTACACGTACATTGCATATTACAATGTAAGTTTTTTTTTTTTTTTTATTGTTTTATTCATTATTTTTCATTTTATTTATTTTATTATATTCTTCTTTATTTTATTTTAAATTTGCAAAAATTATCTCAATGTTATCATCATCAACTACTAATACATATGTATTGTATACTACTGTTACTGTAACTGATAAGTATTATATCTGATATTATACATAGTTATGTGGAATTATGACAAAAGCATTTTAGCACTTAAAATAAATTATTTGTATGGTCTTTAATATAACATTAGACAATACATTTTAATATAATGTATAAACAATAATACAGAATTTATTTATGTATTTATTTGTATTTTTTTTTTTTTTTGTACTGATATTTTACACAGTGTGTTACATAAACATAAAATTATACCTACTTATTACATACTTATATATACAAATCATAAGTATTGTTATATACACGAATGTATTTCAAATGAATATAAAAGATGTATATACATATAATAAAAAGAATTTCTTAGATAACAAAAAAAAAATATATATATATAAATACTATACATTCGTATATGCATATGAAAGCATCTTTATTGTATTGTACATACATTTTTATTTAAATATAAATCATATATTGTGTTTCTGACTGCAATCATAATAAAAATCATTTTATTACAATTTATTTAGTTTTTTTTTTTTTTTTTTTGTTCATAATTATGAAATAAATTTATATTTTCATTATTTTTAATAATTTTCCAGTCTTTAGTTTTTATTTTTTTTTTTTTTTGTAATATTATATTTTATAAATCACAAAAAATGTCGTTAAAATGAAATAAAAAAAAAACTTTATTTTGAAAAATTTGAAATTATTTCCATCTCATATTGCAATGACAAAAATTATTCAATTTCATGATAAAATTAAATTAACATTAACAGAATGAAGAAATAATAATGTCTGATTCATTCATATAAATACTCTTAAATACACACAAGTACATGTGTAAATACATGCGTATACAAGAGTATAGTATGTACAATCATCGATAAATTGTTAATTAAATTTCAATACCATTCAAAATGAAATTAATAACACAGACTCTTGTTTTTGATAAAATCATTTAAAAAGAAACAAAAATATGAATCAACAAAAATACTTTTTAAAAGATATTGTAGTACATTTTTATACATATGCATATTTTATTGTTTTTTTTTTAAATTTATACCACATACATACTACCACAGACAAATACAGATATTTCATTGCATATATTCAAATATGTAACAAAATAAAATTCATATGGACCTATTGTTAGGTCCAGATTCGAGTCTTGGATATATTTAAATTCAAAATGTACGTTAATATTCGATTGTTCTTGCATTCGATAAAAGTTTTAAAATATGGTTCATAAAATTATATACGCATACATATAAACAATCTGATTTGAGTGTGTTTGGGTTTATTCGTATATTTACATAATAGAAAATATACGATTTATTTGTTGCAATTTGGCAGTATATATAATATCATAAACATTTATATATGTATATGATAATATTATTGCTGATGGCATGCTACCATAGTACATGTTGTCTTGCAGGTATCATTTAGTCCTATGTATGTATAAACACAGATAAGGATTATACCAATACTATACTTATGGGGTATATATAACAATAATATTGGACATTGAACCCTAGTAAATGTTTGCATTATATTAAATTTTGAAGGAATATGTATCGCTAGTTATTCTTTCATTTTTTTCCTTTTTTTGTGTGAAAAAAAATATATACCTGCGCTGGTTTTTGTATACATTGTATATTTTGTATGCGTCACGTATATGTATAGATCACAGTAAGAATAGTACACCATAATGATTTATAATGATGCGTATGTGTATAACTAGTTGTATACATAAAATACCCTTTAATAAACATGTTTATTGTTTGTGATATAGTGTACCATACCAATGACCATACAGAAGGAAATATAAAAATTATCACTGCACAGCACAGGCCAGTGTAAATGCTTATAATGTTAGAGGTATTCACGAAATGTTGTAAGAGTGTAAAAAGTGTGAATACACACCAAAATCTTACACATTACACAATGTCGTGAACGAAAACTTTGTATTGAAATCAAGCAAATTATGTCAGCTAAAATATTATAAAAATAATCGAATTATGTTAGCATTTAATGTCAGAATGGCATATACAATAGTAAGCAATAGTAATATACAATGGGTTTCAGCAGTGTAAATTTTTACAAGCAGTGTAAGTAAAAATTACATAGAACATGTTTACAATAGGTGTAGGATTGTACGAGTTTACACCGTTTACAATGATACAAGACCAAACCGTGAATACCCTTATTATTTGTCTGTTTTTAAAAAATAATATTCTAAATGTTCAAAAGTCAAAAATTGTTCAAAAATTATAACAAATCCTGAAATAATTTTTCTATCCATGTACAATAGTGAACATACTACATACACACTGCACATATAGATGTAATTGTGTGTCAAGATAGTGTGTGGCATAGCAAAAGCAACATCAAAAAGAAAAAAAATGATGAAAGAAATAAACCTGCGAAGTATTCGTATAGCAGCACCACAAATAATATACAATATATGTATGTATGAATTATATTCTCTGCGATAGCAGGTAGATTGAAATGTACAAAAACAAATTTACTCTGGCTATTGCAAATACGTTTGCGTATAATTCTTAAAGCACAGGCAAAGCAGACATTCGACACTACTACATATACTGTCAAAGGTTAAAATATGTGCGTTAATGCGTATGTAAATACACTGATAAATTCAATACAGTACCAAATTTATATTGTTTCCTGGTGAATGGGTGCTATGTATGTGCTATACGCTTTGTTAGTTGCACTGGTTGTACAAACTTATGAACATATGTATTAAATGTGTAAAAATGAATATGTATTGTACTACATATTAACATTCATTTAAAGTTTGTTTCAAGTTCAAAGTTTGGTATTATTTGAATATTATTTTTATGGATTCAAAACTAAACTAAATTGAAGCATTTTGATTTATGTAAAGTAGATGGGGACACACGATTTTTTCATTTTATATGATGACATATTTTTGGTTTCATTGGGACGTCTGTATATTTGTTTGTGATACTACTTATAATGTTTATGTGTATGTTAATACATACTATAAATTAAACCTCACATATCGTACAAATTTCATAATTAAGTGTAAATACAAATAGTATCTATATGTATGCTGCTATGTACATCTAAACATTTATATTTTGAAAACAAAAGTTTTATAACAAAAAATAAATTCTATTACGTCATTAATATTGACGTCATAATAATATTTTTATTATAAAATACATATAATACATTATATTATATACAAATTTATGTATACTCCATATAAATATCAAACAATTATTCAAATTATAATCTAAAAATAACTTAATTTTTATGTTTTATTTAGAATTAAAAAAACGTTATATGTACATAATGTATAGTATGTATACACAATCAATTACTAATTGTTTTTAAGAGTAATATTACTGTATGCGTGTTTGTTTATACAAAAAAAATATACATATATACATATATATATTGTATGTATGTACATGCTACGTACACAATAAAATAATTCAAAATATTACAATTGTATGTACTATGAAATAGGGTGATCAAGATGTAATATATTTTTAATTTAAAATAAAAACATAACAGTATAAGATTTTAAATCCTGATGAATGACATTTTTACTTAAAAAATGATTTCATGTAAAAGATCGATATTTTGGATGTTTTTTTTTTTTCAAAAATTCAATTTTAAAACATCCATTTTTGACAGACAACTTTGCCGCAAAAATTTTACGCTTGTTTAATCAATAACCCGAATAATGTTGATTTCAATATCATTGATTGTAAATGGTTTATTAAAGAAAATCAATAATTTAACATAACCCCAAAAAAATATTAATGTTCAATGGAATTATATCACATGATTTTGTTAGCAAACTCACAAGATGGAAATAATTTTTTCATGAAATAATGGAGTCAACAAAATGATCGTTTGGTTTAAGTTTTTTTTTTTGTTTTTTCAATTGTGATTTTTGTCAAACAATAATGAACACAAAAAAAACAAAATGGCTATCATACAATTTAAAAAAAAAAAAAAACCATATAAATGTGTATTATATTAATTTGATCACCCGATATAATATTGATATCATCGACATTTTGATTATTCAATAAATCAATGATCGTATATTAATTTTCAATGCCTGTACAATGTAAATACAATAGCCAGATTCATAAAGTTTATCACGTTTTTAATTTGTTTCTTTCATTTTTATTATTTTCTTTCTAAATACATATACTTATGTGCGTATAGCGTATTTACACATACACATACTATATGCATACTACGTATGTACATACTTTAAATATTACAAATTTTATACATTTCATTTCATCTTCTTATAAATTTCGTACATGTATGTATACATTCTACACATATGTATTTAGACTTTGAACATTTGAAATTTACAATATTCATTATTCAATATATGTATGTATGTATATGCAATTGTTTATTTTTAAAAAAAAAATCAAATTAGCATGCGTATAAAAATTTACATGATATTACAAGAAGTAAATAATTGTGGTTTTTATTTCAATACAATATAGAGAAATCGATTCATTTTTAATGATACACCTCAAATCGTGTATTTTTATTTTACATATACATATATATACACATATTTACTTGTATGTAAATATAACAATAAATTGTTAATGGTTTATTTATTTACATTTTTGTTTTTTAAATAAATAAAAAAAACAATAAAAAAAACTAAAAAATATGTGTTAATTTCATTTGTAATCCAATAGAACTTCAATGTCTATTATCAAATCAAAATTTATTTTTATTTTCATTTTATTTTTTTTTAATATTTTTTATTTTTTTTTGTATTTAATGCATATTATAAGTATTTAGCAGATTTCATTTTTTCATCATCAAACCTGATAAAATCAGTATAAATTGGATATTATCGGTAGTAGGCACATTACATATAATGTATATTTGACTTAATATGACCAGTGGATACTAGTTTAATCTCAGATTTAACTGAAATAAAAATTTTAGTATTATATGTATGTTGTACATATAGCTATAATAATCTGAATGATGTATACAAAGTATGATTGTAAGATATACAATTTATTTACATATTTTATACATATGTATACAAAAACAAAAATGTGCATATGTCACCTTTATTCATTTTATATAACCTTTTTTTTTTTGTTTTGTATTTATCTAAAACTTCAATTCTTGTTCAGATCAAACGGAAATTATAATTATTATTGTTTCTATCATCCTTTGTCGTTTAATTAATTTATTTAAATAAATTCAAATTACATAATTGAATTATATATATTTTACTATACGTGTACATGCATGTAATGTACATATATATAAATATATATATTTTTTTGTTATTATTACTAATGTGGATGTCATGCATCATTTAATTACCAGTAAATTATATATTCAATTTTTTTTCTATTTTTTCTTTTCTTCCTCTCTTTTTAATGAAATTCGTTATTTCTTCTCAAAAAAACAAAACATTAGTTTTGTTATTTTTGCAAATTATAGGAAATATATGTACATACATATATATTTAATAAAGAAGAAAAATAATGATAATATGTATAAGAATAATTTATATAGGTTATCATTAAATTTGATTGATTTTCATTATTATCTAAATTATTTTCACTTCATAAAATCTACTATCGTCATTTAAATATGTATTTTACAGAGTTACAAAACAATTCCATTTCATTACACATATCACATGTGTGAAATTTCTAATTGATTCACAATATTAATGTCAATTTCTAATTTATATTTATTTATAATTACATAAATTGCATACCTAACAAAAAATTATTTAATTACTTATGATTTTATTCACATATTTAATTTGTAATTCAGTTTAAACTGGAGGTAACTGACTAAAATTACAACTGGGTCATCAAAAAAATATTTTTTTTTTTATAAGTAGGTACAATTAAAAAATGCACATATAATTTCCTCCTTGTAGAAATAAGTCATTAATTAAGTATTTTTTTTAAACTATTAAGTACCTTACTATAATACTAATATACATATTGACATATTTATTACATTCACATTTCATACTGTATATGAAAATTTAATTTTAATTACAATTTATTAATTATTGTTAATTAATATCATCAATTTATGTACATATATACAAGTAGGTAATTATCTTTAGTTTTAAATATAAATTTCATAGAAACTACATTCAAGTACTTATATGTAGCTAACCTCAACTACTGTCAATAGAAAAATAAATATTCATTTGTTGTAATTTTTGTTTTATTTTTGTTATTCTTGTTAACTATCAAAAAATTTAATAAAATTTTCAAGAAAATCATATACTTGTGTACATGTTACAATTATTATTTATGTGAACAGTTAGTAATGTAATACGGTAATATCAATCATTATCAATAAATGAAAATTTCTATTGAGTATATACTTTCACTTTTACATATCATTAAACATTTTTAATAGTATTACTTACAGGAAAACAAAATAAATAAATAGTATTAATTACTGTCGGCTATTTTATCACTTAAACATTATAGCTTATAATTATTATTATAATAATCCAATTTTATTTTAATTGGATTGTATGTCATTATCATGCATAATATAATATCATGTACATCATATCAACTACATATTATATGGTAAATATAATTTCTTTATACAATTATGTAGAAAAATTCGTCATCAATATTTATAGTATGAAAATGAAAAAAAAAAATAAAAAATAAATTGAAGAAAAATCAAAACGTTTAGCATGATATTTGACATTTATGAACTACGCCACTGAGAATGTTTTAATTCTCGACCTTGCAAGCAATTTTAATCATGTCCTATATTCATAGTCAACAGCCCCTTACTACTATAAATAAAACCTTAATGTTATGGACTTACAGAGTCTCATAATAATGTACATTTTATACATTTACATGCATTTATTACACATACTATATGTAATTTTATAGTTATGTATAAATATATTATATAACACAGTTACATTAGAAATAACATAGATAATATTATACCGTCATCATCATCATCACAATAATCATTATCTATTCACATTTTACAATCATGCATTTTAGTTTTTGTTTTACATTGGTCAATAATTTTTAAATTAGACGCCTTTAGGTAATGTATATATGCATATACATATATTACAGTGCTACACGAAAAGTTTTAGAAAAAAAAAAATAATTTTCCTTAAATAAAATTGAAAATTTATTTGAAAAAATGTCATTATTTGTTACGTGTTAGTCTGTGTTGGAACACAGTGTTATGAAGATAAATTAAAATCAGAACGACCGACAAAAAATTATGATAATGTTACGAAATTTTTAATTCGTAAAGTGACTAATGAACTTTCATCAATATACATATAACTACTATTTAATACAAAAAAAAATTTACAAAAATTTAATGACAAAAAAAAAATGCATTAATCTACTGTTGTATTCTGACACACAGATAACTTCTAGAAATATTCTTGATTACGTAATAAAAATAATTCAATTGTTTTTTGTTCAGAAAATTTTTTGTAGCACTGTATAATTTTAGTTAGCTACATTTTTTTGTTTTTTTTTTTTTTTGTTTTGTTTTAATTTTCATTACATTTTATTTATTCGTATCGTTTTATTTAATAATTATTTTATCAATTTTAAGTATAAATTTTATTTAATTATATTTTAATTTTTCCACATGTTTTCTCTTAATTTGATTTTCCTTGTTGTTTGTTTTTTTTTTTTATTTTATTTTAACATTCCATATACGTTACTATTGTAAAATTTTACGAATTTTTTTTTTTTTTCATAAATTCTTTCAACCTTCATCACACTAAGTATTAAAAAATTGTTCATTTTAAATTTCATTTACGAATATTATTTAGTACATATATATTTTATTTATGTAACATACATATGTACATTCAAAAAATCTGAAAATAAGCTATATAATGTGTTGTTTTTTCTTATCAAAAATATATATATATACCTATATTTATATATATATATATAAATAATCATTTTCTTTTTGCTATAGCTACAATAATGTCTGGAGTGTGCGGATGCATTAATTTACAACTTGATTGTCCGTGGTTAATGAAAATTACTAAGCACTGAATACAAATTATTAATGAGAACTGATGTACTATCGTACGTATACGTATTTATACATACATATGTATATGTATGTAACTATAGCTATATATTTTCAGTTTATCATTCATACAAAATTACATATTTATGTATGTAAATGCATATATATATGCGAATATAGGTACATATGTAGAGAGATATATTGTATGTATTTGTATGTGAGTAATATAAAAGTCAAGACAAAACACATATTTAATGGAAAATTGCTAAGATATAAAAATGATAATGATGATAATAAATTATGTACATATATATATGTACTTTTGTTTTTTTTTAGAAACGTGATTTAATCAATGTATGATAAGGTTTCTGTTATACAAGTACATATGTGCTATTTATTTTGTTTCATTTATACACATGCTTTAAATTCTATTATTATTATTATGTATTTTAGTTTTGTTTTTTTCTCTTTTTTTTTCTTTATGGATTCTTTTGATAATTTACAATAAAAATTTTATATTATTTTACATGTGTTCTTTATTTATTATTCAAAATTATAATAAATTTGTTGTTTTTTTTTTCTTAAATCTTTATTTTATAGTGTGTGTTCTGTGTATTGCAATAAAATATATTTCACACTTGATAAGTTCTTTCATTAATAATTGAAAAAAACAAAAAAAAATGTAATGTACGTCATTAACTACGTCAAACTCTATATATCTGTTAATATTGTCTTATTAATAAAATGCATTTAAATATTATACATACTATGAATATGTAATGTATATGTTTACATAATATAGTAATGTATGTATTATATTTTCTTAAAATTATCTAACTCCTTTATCTAATTTCAATCGGACGTTATCAATTATAAAAACTTTAAAATTTGACAAAAATTATATTTATTTATATGAAAGAATTCAACCTCGGTTTCTATTACAATCTATTAGAATTACTATTTAATGTGTGTATGTGTGATATATACTTAGATGAATATATTTTTCACTTGTATTTCAAGTTAATTTAAAAATTCAAATTTGTAATACATATAATATGTAATAATAAAAACGAATAAATATACATAAATACTCGTACTCGTACATCATCAAGGCTAAACTTATGAAATTCATTAACCACGAATAAATTGCTTTATATTAGTAGTCTGATTAAAATTTTCATTTTACTACTACTATGTGTATCAATGTTAATATCTAATTTTTTAGAAATAACAGGGTTTTTTTTCAAAATTATTTACATTAGACTCTTAGCATCTTTCATATAAACAATTTTACTTTAAAAAAAAATTACATGTTCTAATTTAAATATGTATGTACTACAATATGTTTGTATATGTACATATTTAAATTTACATACGTACATAGTCAAATATATTCAAGTATATGTACATAATAAAGTACATACAAATATGAATATACAAAAATGGGAACGAACAATATTAAAACTTATAATAATTATTTAAACATGCATTCATTAGAAATTTTCTTATTAGTATACCATTAATAACTTCATAAATTAATTATAATAATCACAACTTTATTTATCACCTGCCCTCTTTTTTAATTATTTCATAAACGTGTAGTTGTAATATTTTTATCTTTAGATATAGTAAAGCTTTAGCTCTAGATTTAATTGAATATATAAATACTACTCTTGAAAAATATCAAATTTAAAAAATAACAACAAACACTTCATCGGAAAGAAATTAATTAATTGCCAAAGATAAGTGGAATATGTATTTTTTTTTTTTCATCGAACTCATAAAATATTTTTAAAAAGTTAATTTGTAAAAAAAAAAAAAATTCTATTCAAATTTAGTCACATACATACTTATGTAGATAATATGTGTACACGTAATTGTGTATATATTTAAATACCTATATATATATATATACCTATATATAGAGATTTATACATTCTTACATTTATGTAGTGTATGATGAACTAAATAAAATGATAATCTGTAGGGAATTGTTGAATTTGCATTTTATATGTGACTATATGACTAATTTGACGTAATTTGATTAACAACATGTTGACTTCATTATTGTGTCTCTCTGCCCTACATTCTCTTTTATCTATAAGCTGTTGTAAGTTAATAACTACACATAAATGAACATAAATGTAACAAGTTTGTCACGACCAATAATAATCATTTAACTGGCACTTTGGTAATTTAAAATTACTACCATCAAGCAAGTATACCAATGAAATACAATGTACCTATATTACATACGTTTATGAATGTGTATATATCAAAAATAAAGTTAGAAGTTTAGCTGTTTTACGTTAATGAAAGTTACTCATCATAGGTGCATTATATATATGTATATATGTATGTATGTACATTATTTACATTTTATGTAGATACTTACATATATGTATTTATGTGTATACTACAAAACATAAAATCTATCTCAAATTAAATTTAATTAAACATTTAGTTTAAATATTTCTAAATAAGAAGAAAATGAAGTCGTACAGATATTATTTCAAATCAAACCCATACAACAGTATGGTATATGATGATGTATTTTTTAAGAAAACGTTGACACTTTCTCAATTGAATGAGTATTTTTATTAAATTTTGTTTTGAAAAAAATTTTTGTACATTGTATATGTATCTATACGATGTGATATAGCAGTTTATATACATACATAATTATAATTAAGTAAGATGATTGAATAATTCAAATCGAAATAATCACATACTTATATATACATATTTATGTATGTATAAACAAAATTGTTTTATGATAAGCGTCAACATTTTTTGTTTAAAAGTTGAAATATTTTTTTTTTTTACAAATTTTATCACGTTCAATTGTGCTTTCTGAACATTCTGAAGTGATTCTGGACTGGAAACTAAGCAAAACTATGTTATAAATTTCTTAATGAGACGACGACAATGCGTAATTGATTCGATAAATAGGAATAAACATGTTTCAAGTAGTTTTATCTCAGGTGAATCGATATGAAATTGAAATTAATTATTAAACAAATATGTAATATGAATGTGTACGTGTTTTTAAATGTTGCTTATCGTTTTGTACATTTTTTTTTTTTTTCATTTTCAGAAACCGAAAAATAATTTTTATGTAACGATGAAACATAATTAGTACCTACATATCTGCTGTTTTGTTCTACATATACAAATGTGTATATCAATGTACACATGTGTAGGTACATGTTATGATTTCAATTACATTATTAGAAATTTAATAACGATGAATCATTGATTATAAATTATTGTTATATAATAACCCAAGTGTTGTATTTGTGTCTGCATTGAATTTATACCATATCTGTTGTACTTATTATACTACTACATGTTATAGAATATTTATATGTATATTATTTTATGTATTACATGATTTTAAAACATATAAAATAATCGATATTAAATAAAATTTCATTTCAACAGTTAAATTTTTCAACAAAAATGTAGTACAGAGATATTGTATACTACACCATCATGTGATACTTATGTGATATTATGGAATGTTAAATTGAATAATGAAAACTTGAAGATTGATTGATTAAATTTTGATGTATTATGCACTTTAATATATATATATATGTATATGTAGGTACCTAATATTATTAGCATAAAATTATCTAATATATAAAACAATTATTGTACTTGAATAATAAATGTCCTTGTTTATTTTTTTCTTTTATAACTAATATTATGTACATTTTTATTCCTTTAGAAAAAAAGAAAAAATACATATTACATAAATAATAAGACAATCAATAAAACTTGAAAATTGACTTTGGATTTGTTTCATATTCCACCAATCTAACTAGAAATTATCTTACATAATGATGAATCAATTGGAAAAACAAAACTAAAACTTTAAAAAGAAAAAGAAAAACAACAACAAAAATCTCTGAAAAAAAAATCAATAATTTAAGTAAGAAAATTATTGTATTTTTTACATCTATATGAGAAATGTGGAAAACTAATTAACACAATTATTTCACATGGACTTAATTAATATGAATATCTAGTTGTAATTGTAAATTGTAATATTGAATATAATAGAGAAACAAAAAAAGAGAAATTATTACACCATGTAACTATATGTACATATGTACTTACGTATAAATCAATAACATTTCAATTTAGAATTATATAAAATTGGAGACAAAAAAATATTGAAGAAAAAGATAAATATTTTTTCCATATAAAAATTATTTCACATTACATCTAATTAAATTAATTGAAATATATTAGATATTTATTGCTTAAAATAGTGTATAAAGGTAAAAAAAAAAAAAATCATTAACAGATTTTTATGAATATGTATGTACTTCAAAGGGCGTGTCGTCATCACCAATTCTATTCAATTTTACCACTCAATTAATAATTGTTTAACACATTTTTTAATACCATTATTATTCAATTGATAATTATTTTATTTTTATATTGATTTCACTATGATTCATAATTTATTTAATTAATATTATAAAATTTTTTTAATTCACTTACCTCTAGATCAGACTTTAACGCCATATTCCAAAAACACAAATCACAAATCAAAATCACAATCACAAATACCAAAACGAAAACCACTTACCATCAATTGCCAAATATGTACCAAATAGCAAATACCAACCAATACCAAATTAATCATATATCAAATCAAATACCAAAATATCAAAAAATACAAATTGTACCAATTCACAATCTCACAGCACAAATCAGTTTCAAGTCACAATCATAATTCTTCAAATTGTCAATTTGCTAACTAAAACACTTATTATACTTCTAATAGATGGCAATGCTTCATTGATTAAGCCAGTTTTTTTTTTTTATTTACAATATTTATTTATTTATTTATTTTTAGAAATATTTATTTTTTTTTCAAATATTTTTATTACATGCACTTTGTTAAATTTTTCTTCTACCAATACCAATGTTTGGATATTCGTGCAATTTTTAAAAGTTTCCTGTCAGTTTTACATACAGGAAGTGAATATTAATTCACAATGTGTTTTACCATCCGTTTTGAATTATTTGCCATTTACCCACCTTTTGTCAGGAATAAGATGCCAAATGTCCATAGAGAATGAACAACAATCTAATTTCTAATTTCTAATAAGATATTTAATTTACAGTGCAGCCAAACTTGGAGTATAGAAATTCGTATTCTTCGATTAACATTATTAATGTCAATGTCAATTTTTCTAAATTGATTGCAGGGTTGTATAAAATTATATTTGAAATTTTCGTTAAGGTTTTATTTCCGTTTAAAAATTTATGTACATATTGTCCTCCGAAATCGCCAGTAAAAACATTTGTCTTCATTATTGTTTTTCGTATTTTCAAGGATTTAATATTTTTAGGTATTTCAATTATTTAAAATAATAAAATCTGAATAAATATGAAAAAATGCATAAATATTAATATAAAAACTCATATAAAATTTAATTATTTAACTGAAAATTCAATTGTAAAATAATTTTTAATTTATTTCACAACTACATATTTTTAAATATTTTATTAATATTTAAATTTTGTAATATGATTATAATTGATGATAAATAAATAAATGATAAAATTAAATTTTTATAAAAATGTACAATTTAACGATAAACTAAATGAATGAGTTGTAACGGTTGCAAATTTAAAAAAAGTAATTCATACATACGTACATAAATAAAATTCCCTTGACAATCTTTCTGCTGCTATTTATACTTTGTAAATAGAAACCGCAATTTTTCGTGAAAGATTTCAATTTGATTATACAAATAATTATATAAAATTATAATTAAAATTACAAGACGAAAATCATGCAGGACGAAAGCGATAAAGAATCTCAAAAGAGTAATGGCTCAGCAGAAGAAGATTTTTTGCAATTACAAACTCTCGATGAAGAATTTTTCATTAATTTAAATGAAAAGATAAAACAGGTTTGTGTAAAATGAATTGATAAATTTTATAACAACGTTCAAACACAAAAAAAAAAATTGAAAAATAAAATTATTTCAGATAATCGATAGTCTCGAAAAAAGAGAATTAACACAATATGCTGAGGAAATTCAAGTTTTACTTACAGTCTGCAATAAAGTACGAGATGAATGGCTTGGAAATGAACAAAAAACAAAAGATGCAATTGCAGATTCTGATAATATGAAAAGAAAATTGAAAGAAGCCTTTGAATTATCACAAAAAGATAAAGATATTATTGAACAATTAAAACAAGAAATCGGTAGATATAAATTTTCGAAATTTTTCTATTCCTCATTAATATTTTTATTTCCATCATATTTCTGTAGAAATTGTTCAGAAGCAAACGGATACAGCTGAGTTACGTGAACAAGAAGTACAAGACAAATTACGTAAAGTTAATGAAAAAGTTGAACATTTAGAAAGTATTTTACAAAAATATACTCAAAAAGCTAATGAATTTGGATGGTAAATTCTTGTAGTATTACAGTTAAAATTTTTTAATTTGAATAATATTCTTATTGAAATAATAGTTTTGGACTAGAACAAAAGGAAAATATCATAGAAGAACGTGATCGACTGTTGGAGGAAGTGAAAGAATTGAATAAACGTTTACAGCAACAAAGACTTCATATTAACGAAATTGAAAGATTGAATTCTGAAATGGAAGAAAAACAAAAAGAACTGCATCATATTCTTGATGTACAAAACTATTTATTATAACCACACATCACCTACTAATAAAATTATTTTCATTTTTATTTGATTCTGTTCTTTTTTTCTATATTTCTAGAACAATTCTGTTACAATTTTAAAAGAGAAAAAACTGGTAGAAAGTCTTTCAAAGGAAAAATGTTCACTTGAAGAAGAAATTAAATCTGCACATGAAAAACTAAAAACAATTGAAGCTCAAGTAAAGATATTTTCTTTTATAATTTTTAATTTATGAATTATACATACATTCTCATATATTATGTATATTTTTTCAGAACAAATTATATATTCAAAATTCTGTACAACAAAATTTAAGAATTCTAGCTCAAAAGGTAAATTTTGAAAGAATTAAAACTCAGTATAACAATACATCAGCAAAATTGTCTAAAGCATTAACAGAAATTGAAAATTTAAAATATGAAAAAGATGGTCTGACAACTCTGTTAGAACAAAAATTAGATATTCTTAAGGTATATGATGAAAATTATAATTTATTTTTTAATGAGTAGATAGTTTTTTTCTTTGCTAAATTCCATAAAGACAAAAAATATTTTATAATTAATTTTTATGTAGACAAACGAAGAAGAATGTTCTAAACTGAAACAAGAACTTAAAGAATGTTCAAAATCCAAAGATTTATATTATAAGAAACTACAACAAACCGAAAAGGAAAAAGAATCATTGGAAAAGAATTTAACAAAACTGAAGTAAAATTGAAAATTTTAAATATTTTTCGAAATATTTTATTTTTGTTTTTTGTACTTATATATTCTTGCAGAAATGAATTTTTAAATATGAAAAAAGAAACTGATTACTTGAGAAAATCTGTTGAAAATTTGAATAAACAAATAAAACAGTTAACTGATGAACGTGATACACTTAAAAAGATTTTAATTACAAAAAAGGCTCGTATTAATGAATACGAAGAGAATATAAAAATTTTACAATATCAAATAAAAAGTTTAAATGAAGATTTAAATAATCAAAAATTATTAGAAAAAAAACAACATGATAATATGATAAAAATGAAATCAGAAAAAGATAAACATTTAAAACAAACACAATTATTAGATAATAAAATTTCCACACTGCAGGGTAATTAAATACATAATTATTTTTAGAAGCGTTTATTATATTTTTTTTTTTACATAAATCGTATTATTTTTTGTTGTTGTTTTTGTTGTAATTAAAGATGAAATTCATTTAAAAAATGTTATCATAATGGATCTGAAGAGAAATATTGAAGATGATCAAACGAAAATAGCAAGTTTACAAGCAAATTTAGAAATGATTCGAAGTGATAAAACATCATTACAACAAAATTTATCGCAAATAATCGAAGATAAAAAGAAATTAGAAGATCAGCTTCAGGTAAAGTTAAATGCCATGTACATATACATATGCACAATGTGATTTTTAATAAATTATTATAAAATATTTTACCTCTCTTTTATTAAAAAAGATATGCTATGAAAATATAAAAAAATTAAAAGAAAATATCTTAAAAAAAGATATGGAAATATCAAAAAATTTAGGAATAATTGATCGATTAGAAAAGGAAAATAATCAAATGAAAACCGAAATAACAAATACACATATCGTATATCAAGGTACCAGATGTGAGCTAAAAGAAAAGAAACAAGAAAATAATAAACTTTACAAAACATTAGCGGTCAGTTTGTTGTTACTTTTATCAAAATAATAATTAACAAAAATTATTACAAAAATATTTGACAATTTTTTATAGGAATGTGAAATATCTCTCAGTAAAATTAGAAAAGAATATGATAAATGTATGCATGAAAAAAATATTCTATTGACACAATTAAATAAAAAGGAAGAAGAAATATTCTCACAGAAATATCAAATTGATAAATTACAAAACGATATCGATCGTAATCAATTGAATTATGAAAAATCATTAAATGATATTCATAATTTAAAAATTGAAATACAAAATCTTAAATCAGAACGTACAATACTTAAACGTAATCTAGAGAATACATCTGAAGTACGAACTGAAATGGTACAATTACAGAGAATTCTTAATCAAGAAATGATAAAAAATAAAGCACTTGAGAATGAAATGATAACACCACTAAATGTTCACAGGTAATTTTCCGCCTATATACATACATGCATACATTTTTATTACAAATACAAATATGTACATAATTGCAAAAATTTCTATTAATATTTTAGATGGAGAATTTTGGCTGGAAGTGATCCTAAAAAAATGGATTTAATCAATACAAATCAAACATTACAAAAGTAATTTATGTTATTTATTTTTTTAACTTTTTATTTCTACTTTAACTTATTTTATTTTAATATTTTAACTTATTTTTTTTTTTTAAAGAACAATTTTATCGCAACGAGCAAAGGTTTTAAAGAAAGATGAAGCACTTGAATATTCTCATAAATTATATCAAACATTAAAAGAATTCATGCTAAAATTGCCAAGCTATAAAATTCAGGAACAATTAAATGAAACTCAAGTACAGTACAAAAATTATATAAATTATTTCTTTCTGTAGCACATTTTGTGTAGGTAATTAAATACAATTAATTTCATATTTTTCATTTATTTTTCATAGGCTACATTAAATAAAAATAATAAAAAAATTAAATCTTTAATTGCTGAACTTAATGCTAAAGATATCGATGATAAAGCTAAAGATTGCATGATAAAAGAATTACGTACAAATTTAGAAAATACGAAAAGGCAATTAATTGATGAAAAAAAGAAAAAACAAGAACTAATTGAAGAACGACAAATAATTGCCAGAATGCAAATGCAATGCTTTTCAGCACCACCATTACCATATACAAGAGCTGCAGGCAATGGATTTAAAATGAATGTACTTGGTTGAGAATTTTTTTTTTATTTTTTTTTTTCTAATGAAATGGAATTGTGTCTGGTCTGTATCGAGATATGGGCTATAGAGTTAAAATAAAATTTTTAATTATAAAAAAATTCATTTTTCATTTTCAGTTTACAAAAATTGTGTAGTTTATGATATAGATTTTGAATACAATTAAAATGCGAAATTTTATTTATTGAAACACACATTTTATAATTTAATTTTCTGTGAATTTTTGTGATTTAAGGATGATTCATAAAATAAAATAAGTGTGTTACAGCCATCGCACAATTCCAACGACAACCACAGTGTATACAGACAATAATTAAATGGGACTTTTTACCGTTGAACTTTACACTGTCACTGTCGCCCAAATAGATTTTATTCTATTTTTCAGCGACAACGAGCCATTCACGACCTAGATTTTGCAGCAGTAAGTAGTTATCTATTTGCAAGAAGCAAAAATGTAAAATTCATTAAGACCGCGGGCAGACTAAGAGCGTAGCGTAGCGTAAAATTCAAATCAATTGTTTCTTATTGTATTGCGCATACAGCAAGCGTAACATAGTTTGAACCATACGCTATGTTTGAATTTATACGCACGTAACGCTCAGCTACGCTCTTAGTCTGCGCGCAGCCTAATATTTTACGCTGTGGTTGCGCCCGAATTGTGCAAACTTTCAGCGATACGCTGTAGTTGTCGCTGGAATTGTGTGATGGCAGTTACAACATGGTAATATATGTCGAATATTCTAATTTTAGAAATTTTTCCGAATTAATGATTTAACTTCAGTTTTCATTATCCGAAGAGAAAATATATAAACAGATAATTAATGATAAAACCGAAGTTAAATTAGCTGCCTTCGATTTAGTAATTCCAAGTACTTGCGAGTACAAAAAATGTGTCTAGGATAAATTATTGTTATAGCGAACGACAAAAAAATTATTCGTAACTATTTGCATCTACTAGCAGCTACTTGAAAAATTTTTCATGAGTAGCTGCGAGTAGATGGTTTAGCACAGATACATTTACCTTTTCTACTCGCAAGTAGTTGAAATTGTTAAATCGAAAGCAGCTATTATCAACACAGAAAAATTTCTTATAGAAAATTACCTATAAAAATGTAAAAATTGTATAAATATCAAAATAATGTACATAAAATTTTATCACATTTTTTTCCTTCACAAATTATTGAGAAAAAACTCTTAACGAAAATTTTTAGAATTTTAATAATTTTCTTTTTATATGTCGTATATCTTGCATTATTCTCTAGAGATAGTTAACACTTAAATTATACTATAAATTCTTTTTCATGTATTTCAATATTTTTTGTATTCAATTCAGGCAGTTATAGCTTTCAATTTAATTTGTAGATTTCTGTTTAATATCTAAAAAAAAAAAAAAATTATAAATCAAGTAAAACAAAAACAAAAAAATGTAAATTATAAAATTTATGTAATAATCAATTATTCTTTTGTAAATTTTTGAAAGAAATTTAATCGTTGTTTCTTACTTTATATTTGATAAGTTCCATTTTAATTTTTGAATATGGAAATTTTTCAATGAACATTTTCATCTTTAAATATTTACTTTCTGTTCCTTCAATTGTTTTCCTTTCTGCCATCATTTTCATTTGTACTCTCATATATTTTCTATATCATTTTTTAAAAAAAAAAAAAAGAATAAAAATTCAACTAAAAGTATAAGATTTTAAATTTTTGTTACAACTTATTTACCTTTGTAACGAATCAACTTTTTCAATGAATTTAAATTTTTCTGGATCATTACTACCTTTTAATAATCTCCATCTAAGAACATTGATTGATTTGTTTAATTCAACCGATAATATACCATGATTAAGATTTTTTTGTAATTGTGTAATGCTTTTTCTTAAATTTGTTGAATTTATTAGTTTTTTAGATAAATTATAATTTTTTGTTCGTAATATTAATATTAAACTTTTTAAATTACGAATTTCATATAAAGTTTTGGTGTACTGCATCATTTCTGCTCAGACATACAAAAGAAAAGAAAAAATAAAATGTTCACAAATCGATAAAAATACAAACATGGTAATGTAATTAATCATGAATATTTACTGTAATTGAAAGTATCTTGAATTATTTGATATTTCATATTCAAATTATTAAATTCATTATTTTTTTGTATCAACTGTTTCTCATACATTTGTTTATCTCTCAAAATTTCATTCAATTCTAGATGCAAATTAATAATTTCATTTTTATAATTATGTATTTTCTTTGCATACTTTTCATTTTTTAATTCGGATATTTTAAAATTTTCACATATATTTTCAAAATCGTGACGTACTGAATTGATTTTTGATTGCATTTCAATTTTTTTTGGTTTACATTTAATTATTTTCGTATTAAATTTGAATATTTTTTGATGAATAAAACGAATTTCATTTTTTATAATTTGTAATCGATTATTAAATTTCTAAAAAAAAAATAAAATTAATGCAACAAGAATCAAAAAAATAAATCAAATTAACATTTTTTTGTGATAATAAAATTTGAAAAATTTTCTATTTTATCAGATTTATGCCGATTCGACTTCAACTTCAACTTCGATTTAATGGATATGTATTAGAACTTCTACATTCAATGCAGTCGACTTGACATCTAATTTTACATGTTATACGTTAAGGTTTAAGTATTCTGTGAAGTCAAAAGTCGAAGTCCAAGTTGAAGTCACTGCATTGAATATTGAATGTAGAAACGGCATTAGATTCAAATCATCTTTACCGTACAGGTATCTTGCAATTCGGAATTTTCTGTTAAAAAATTCTTTTTCATTTTATAATTTTCATTTATTTTCATATCAAGTGATTTTTGAATTTCAATTAAACGTGAATCTTTGTCATTAATTGTTTTTTGTAAATTTATTATTAGGTTACATTTCGTTTGTAATTCATCTGTAAAATTAATATATTGTCCATTGAAATTTATTTAGAAAAAGAATATTTAAAAAATTCCATTTTCTATTTTTACCATTTAACCTTTTAATTTCATTAATTAAATCGTTTTTATCATTCTCATAAACTTTACAATTTTTTTGAATTTTTTCAATTAATATTTTTTGTTTTTCAATGCAATTTAAATGTTTTGTAATTTCTTCGTTACGATTCTTTATCATATCATCTTGTTCTTCAATTGCATTTTTTAGATCTGTATTTATTGTTTTCAATTTATTTAATTCTGTCATTATTGAATTTTTCTCTTCGATAATTTTATCATTTTTTCGAATTTCTGAATCAATTCTTAAATTTTCTTGATTTTGTTTTTTTAAAATTTTCACTTTACTCCTTTTAAATATAAATTTTTTTTTATAATTTGAAAGTTAAAATATGTAAGGCCGCGCGCGCAGACTAAGAGCGTAACGTAACTGAGCGTTACGCGCGTATAAATTCAAACACACCGTATGGTTCAAATAAGCTACGCTTGCTGTATACGCGGCCCGGCCTAATAAGAAATTTACGTTACGCTCTTAGTTTGCGCGCCGCCTAAAGATCAAAAATTTACTTAAGAATTTTTTTCTCTTTGATCAATTTTGCATTTATTTTCTGCTCATTATTTAATTTTTCTAAAAAATTTTGATATTTTAAATCGTTTGCTTTTATTTCATTCATCAAATCGGAAATTTCTAATTTTTTATTCTTAAAAAAATCAAAAGAAAATTAAAAGAAAATTTTTAAATTATTTTAAATTGTGTATACTACAAAATTAATAATATAAAAAATTTACATTAAATTGAATCTGTAAATCATTAATTTTTGTGTTAAGATCATTATTATCCGTTTTTGTATTGCTAACAATTGAATTCAATTTGAAAATTTCTTGACTCTTCATTTTATATTTCTTATTCATATTATCAAATCTTTTATAAATCATATTTAATTCTTTATCTTTCGTTAATATAATTTTTTGCATGTGTTTCAACTAGAAAATACGAGTGTATATAATACAAATTAGGAAAAAAAATCGTGTTTAAAACTAACCTCTTCTTCAACTTCATTTAATTTCACTTTCAATGTATTGTTCTCTTCTCTGAATTTCGAAATTAATTTTTCATAATCATTGATTTGTTCTTCAAATTGATAATTTGCTTTTTCTAAAAACTAAAATTTCAAATTTTATTTCATTAAAAAAGAAAAATTCTTAATAAATAAAAAAAATGTTTTCTTATTTTTATCTATGTTTTTTATCAACTAAACTAACAACTAAAAAATTTACTTTATTTTCTTTTTTCAATTTTAAATTAACATTCTCACTATCGTGATATACATTTTCAAGATTTTCAGTGTAAGTACGCTGAATTTTAAGTCGTCTCGTTAATTCATCAATTTCATTTCGTAATTGATTTTTTTCATTTACATTATTTTCTTTACATTTACTGAGATTTTTCCATCTTTTAAAAATTCAAATAAACAACGAATAAAATAAAAATATTTCTAACATAAATATTGAAAAAATAATTTAAAAAAAAATTTTTTTTTTTTTTACTTTTCTAAAATTTCCTCAACTTTTCTATCATTTTCAAATCGTTTTAGTATTATTGTCCTGCCACTACCAGCGGAAATTTTCTTCAATTGTGCTTGTAAATCTGTTTCTCTGGCACGAGATGCATCCAGCTCCTTACAAAGATTTTCTAATTAAAACAAAAAAAAAAAAATTATTTGATTGGAAAATTTATAAAAATGAAAAATTTTATACAAAAAACAAATTGAAAAACTAACCTATCATATCCTTTAGGTTGTTGTATTTTTCTTCTGATATATGAGATTCTTCAATAATTTTTTTTGATCTTTCATTTGCTTTATTCATACTCAATTTAACATTTTCGATTTCATTTATTGCCTTTTCCAATTCCAATTTTACATTATAACATTCATCCATTAATTTTTGAATGTAATTAGCATATTTTGGTTTATTCTCATTTTTTAGATTTAGAATAATCTGATGTGTACATTGAAAATGCATTCATATATGTATGTACATACATAAATTTCAATTATATTTAAACAATTTTTTATTCAATTTGTTTAGTATTAAAATTTAATTCATACACATTACGTACATACCTCATTTATATGAATGAAAAGTTCATCTAAATTCATATCAACTGCTGGAGATTCATGTAACTCATGATCTCCATTTTCCTTTTCCAACATCTTTAAAAATTTGGCAGAAATTTGTTTTTTCTCTATTTAACTTTGCTGTTTT
Organism: Villa cingulata; assembly: GCA_951394055.1. NCBI lineage: Eukaryota > Metazoa > Arthropoda > Insecta > Diptera > Bombyliidae > Villa > Villa cingulata. The sequence goes on from OX596024.1 coordinate 32,352,782, forward strand.
ACAGATTATTGTTTTTGATTTAATTTCGTATTAATTTTATTTTTATATTCACACATTTATATTATGAGAATATTGTTCATTTTACGAAGAAAATTACTATTTAATCTAAATAAAAATGAATTAGAAAATATAAGTTATGAAATACCTACCATATTAAATTCGTGTATAGAAAAATACATTAATTTCTAAACAAATTTTCATTGTCATTCAAAACAAAAATATGGTATGTACATTATGTCATGTTATAGGTTTACTGAGTTTATTGATTTCCTTATCATTTATATTTTTAGACGAAAATTTACTTATTTATTTTTTCTTTTTATAAAATTGAAAAATTAATGCCATTTTTAAGTGTAATTCCTATATTGCTAATGTTATTATTATGTAAGTACAAAAATTTTGGAAGAATTCTAACATAGATTTAAGGGTTTTCTATGCGCTGATGCTTAGGCTCATTTTTTTACGATCGTATGCAATGTTCATGCATTTTTGATCTTTTGACATTTTGCATGTATACATTTTCGAACATTTTTGATTTCCGTCACTTGAAGATCTGACTGCATTTTCGAGAAAGACTTCTACATACTTTTCATTCATTTCGTGCACCCATAATAATTTATAGAGGGTGACTTTATTTTCATTTTCGTACCAGTTTATCCAGTCGTTTTAATTTTCAAATTTTAATCTTTCCAGGTGTGCAAATACCTTCAAATTGAAACGAATTTCTCTTACAAATGTATAGGCCACTGTATTTTATAGCAAAACCATAACTAATTTATAATAGAACAAATCTTGTTAATTATTGTAAAAATCATGGTAAAAATTGATTGATTAGTTGGCTTTCTGTTTCTTTTAATAAAGACCCACCGAGCAAGCAAGACGTGTTTTGCTTGAGGTAAAAAGCTTTACACAAAGATATTCACAATCATTTTATCTGCTTTAGGTTAATGTAACAGACTCCAGTATTAATTCTTAAATATTGAGTGTAAAATTGTTACTGTTTCTCTTAATAAAACACACATCAATATTTTTTCATTTTTTTACTTTTTTTTTTTTTAGTAAATGTAACATTTTTTAATTTTAAATTTATTTTTCAAATTATTATAATGAAAATCACATAAAATTTTTTTTTTTTATTATTATTTTCACATTATTAACAAAATAAAATTAGTGTTAAAATGCAGTCAAAATTAAAAACTATTTCTTCCCTTAAAAAATAAAATATATAATAATTATGTAATATGTATATATAGTAATATATTTTTTTTTTCTTATTTACTTCAAACATATTTTCTGCTTATTTATTTATTTTTTTTGTTTTTTTTTTTAAACTTCGTTTCTATTTTAAAAAAATAATTATTGAAAATTACATATGGTATAGTATTTTGTATACATAATTAATCATTTATATATTTTTTGTATAATTAATAAATTTAACATTAAAAAATAAATTTTTTTTTGTTTATTGTTTATTGTTTATATTTATTTCGGTATGTAATGTATGTAAATGTATTTTGATTTTTTTTATATTGATTCTAATTTCTTTGTTTGTTTTTTTTTCCCTTTCTCTTTTAATATTTTTTCATTAAATATTACTTCATATACATGTCTTGAAGAACAATAAATTAAAATTAGTATATAAAGCTAATTTCAAAGAAAAAGAAAAAAAAAAGAAAAAGTAAAAATGAAAAAAAAATTATACAACAAAAACTTAAAAATTTATGTATGTAAGACAAAACAAGTACAAGAAATTTTTTTTTCAAATATAATATCAATATGAAAACAAAAACTTTACATTTATCATAAAAAAAAAAATTCATTACAGTAATAACAGTACGTTAATTATAAAACAAAATATATATATATATATGTATATGTATGTATATGTATATGTACTACCATTCATGGTTTTTGTGTTTATCAAGAGCAAGTCAATAATAATAATAATAATAATTATTTATTACATATTCATTTAGGAAAAAATAAAAATTTAATAAAAAAAAAATTAACTTTTTTTCTTTATTTTATTTTAAAGCATCATTTTGTTTATCTTTTATTTTTTTCTATCATTTAAAATTATGTATACACATATGACATACGTTATAAATTTCATATATTCCATTTTCTAATTATGTATATATTTTTTTCTTTCTAATTTTCTCTAAAAAAATGAAAAAAACAAATTAAAAATTTTTTTTACTGTATATATACATATATAAAAAAGAACGATACTTAATTTAGAAAATTGTTTGTTTTTTTTTTTTTTTTTTTTAAATATACTCTACATACGCAATATGTAATGTATGTTGTACATAAATGTATACGATTCTAATTTAAGTTTGGTACTTTTTTAATTTGGAAGCTTGTTGTTTGTTAGTTTCGTTTTAAAATATTTTTAAATTTTCGAGGAAAAAATAAGAATTTCTTCACTTTACTTTTTCCAAAAATCTCAATATGTATAATGTATCATTTTTTTATCGTTTGAAAACATTTTTTTTTTTTAAAGGAAAACAATTTTTTTTTTCTTTTGTTCGAATACCAATATATTTTTTACGTACATTATTTTTTTTCTCTTAATTTTTCTTCCCTTTTAAAATATTTATCGATATTAATATGTATATGTATGTATGTAGTTAACAGGCAATCACCATATATTTTACACGTAATTTTCATAATGAAAAACATAAAATACATAATGTGTAATATATGATGTAAATATGTAATATATATATGTATATAAATATAATATAAAACAAAGTCAAAATAAAATAAAAAAAAAAAAAATTCATTATTTCTCTCTATACATAGTGTTCTAGTAGTACATAAAATTTTTAAACACAAAATTTGTTATACAATTTCGAATTAATTTTTTTTATTTTTTATTTTTTTTTGTTATGTAATAACGAATTCACTATTATTTTATTTTATTGTAATATTTTTAATATTTATGTTTAATTTTTCATATATATATTATAAGATACTCTTTTTGTTTTTATGTTTTTTATTTTGTTTTGTTTTAAAATAAAACTGTACTGTTTTATGTACTGACTTCACGAATATAACAGTCTCTACATACACGTACAGCTTTAATCAGTCCATATTTTGGTAGTGGAGCTGATGAATTTGAACATCCTCCACAAAAAACTCCACCACAATTACGGCAGTGATGCCTTCGTCGGAATGCTGTAAATGGAATTGTACATGCCATACATCGAGGCGCTTCTTCATCTGGTATCCAAGCTGGAGGCGATTGTCTAGGCGATGATGACAATGAGGATAATGTATTTGTCGTTGTGTTATTTGTTGTTGTCGTTGATGTAACAACAATATTATTGGTGTTAACGGCAGTGTTTATTTTTCTTCCTCCTCCTACTCCTCCTCCTCCACCTCCACCTACTCCTCTTCGATTATAACAATTTGAATTTATATTATTTGTGCTAGATGTTGTTCTATGATCACCAATTGGTGAATTACTTGATGATGAATTAACTGGACTATTACTATCAGATTGACTACCCTGTGATGAGCGTCGATCTCTTGAAAATGATAAATTATTACCATTTTCACGTGTCTCTTCACCTAAACTACGACTACGTCCAATATTATTACGAACAGTACGTATATCATTGTCGAGACTATTGCCTCTTTGTGTGATCGTTCTTACTGTATGTGATTCCGAAAATACATTATCAATTTCTGGATTAACTTCTTCAGCCGAATATATACTTTGATTTGAGCCAGCATTCTGTTGTATTACATCATTTTCACTAGCACGAAATTCAAATAAGTCTGATGTGTCTTTATTTTTTTCTGGAATTTTTATTTCATCCTGAGGTGGTGTTGTGTTTATAAGAAAAACACTTCTTAAAATCTGTCTTAAGTCTGATGCAAAATTTGTTTGTAACTGATCAGCAACGCCAGCTATGCAAACAAACAGACGATGAAGTAGATTTTCCGTACTTCTGAAAACGAAATGAAATTAAAAAAAAAAAGAAAAAAAAAAGAAAAACAAAATCATAAAAATTACAAAATTTTATTCTTTCATTCATATTTACTTGAACTTCATTCTTCCAGCTGCTCTCAATGCTAATGCAACTTCATGTGGGTCACCGTCTGACAATGAAGATGACGTCGAAGTATCTTCATTCGAGGTGCCATTACTTTGACTATTATTACTGCTATCACTATGCTTTGAACGTTTCTTTGAATGATGTCTATGATTATGATGATGACGCTGTGAACTCTTACTGGATGATTTACTTGAATTTTTATTTAGCTTCTGATGTCGATGATTATGATCACTTGACTCACAAAAATCACTATCAGTCGATTTCGATGCTTTTATTGTCTGCTGTTCGCTATCCTCTGATGAATCGGTCGTTTCCATTCGACTACAGCTCGGTTTTATTGCATTCTTATTATCACCATTATGCATTTTATTATCATTATTAATACTACTGCAGTTAGTATCGTTAGTACGATCTTCAGAATAATTTTTGACAGGCGAGCGGCAAGAATTTTCGTTCATTTCTGTTACTGCATTGTTTGAGTCCGATACTTGATTTGAACAGGTATTTTCTGTGTTAATACCTAAAAAATGCATTCAATATTTTTTTTTTTTTGTTTTCGTATTCATTTAAATAAATAAAAAAAAAATTATAAAAACTCATACCTGAGTCAATATTTACGTTATTGTTGTCATTATTTCGAAGTCGATGTCCATCGTCTGGATCGTATTCATCGTCTGAAGCAATAAAACTGTCAGTCAATAATGTTTCATTAGTTTGAAGAAGATTACCAAAATTTGTGTTTGGAATTAAATATCCTGATGCACAATCGGTCGTCACTAGATTTTCTTTTGCATCCTTGTTACTTTTATCGTCGTCAGTCCAATCGAAAGATGATTCTGATGTCGTCGACGAAGACGTTGATGACAATGATGATGTCGTTGAAAATGTCGATGGCGTTGTCGATAAAACATCATCTGGTCCTGATACTCCATTGTATATTTCACCGTTTGTCGTACTATTATTATTATCAACTAAATTACTAACTAATTCTTCATCACTATTCGATTTATCATCGTGTTCATCATCACAGTTTATTTTTTCATTTGATGTTGTATTAATTGTTGTTGTTGTCGTCGCCGTTGTTGTTGTTGTTGTTGTAGTCATCGACGTAGTCGTTGATTTATTTATTGATTTTAAATGAATATCTTCATTTGTGCATAAAAGTTTTTCTAATTGAAATAATTCATTTTTATTTAATGTTCTCAACAGATCACGTATTTTAATTAATATTGTTCTAAAAGGACGAAACATTTCCGATAACTGATCGGCGGGCATATCCATATTTAATGGACCTTTATTATATACAACTAAACCAGTTATAATTGCTAAACGAGGAATGGAAAACATTAATGCTGGATCATATGAATCAACTTGATCCTGATCTAATAAACCAATTCTAAGGGCACGTTGTAATGTTTCAGAGAATAATACACATATTAATTCTTGCATTTCATATTCATGTTTCGATTTAACTTGTACCATTGCACTAACATAACGTAATTCAAATTCAGCAAATAATCTATCGAATATTTTTAAACTTTCATATAATTGTTCAGTAGCTGCATCATTGATATCGAGTCGTAATGTTGGACTATTTGGAATATTATTACGAAGGCACTGATCTCTTAATAAATTTCGTACATTATCTAAACTTTTCGTAACTGCTTTAGCTAATGGTCTCATAGCTGTACTTTCTAATTCACGATTCATTATCGATGAACCAGCTGCTAAACATTCAGCACCAAACCATAATTGACCAGCTAAATTCTCTTGTAGTACTTCTTCTGGAAATTTGGCACGAAATGCACGCGGTGCACGATCATCTCCAAGTAATTCCTCCATTATTTGATTTGTTATCGATAAAACTTTATCCTTAAAAATAAACAAAATATTTAATTTATTAAAGTAAAATTTTCGTTTTTCGTTTTTTTTTTTTTGTTTACTTGTCCTTGACGTAATCGACTCACTAATCGTGAACATCTATCGGGTTCAGCTCTACCATCAAAACTATCCAATTCACTAGCTACAGCTGTCAGAGCTCTGTCAGCATGATAAAATCTAGCTAAAAGTGATTTATCATCTGCCTAAAAAAATATATATCGAAAAAATAAATTTTAATTATTTTTGTATACTAATTTCATCGATACATGAAAATCTAATTATAATGACGGTGATTGGCATATACCTAAATAAATCGATAGAAAATTATAAGCTTATGGGGTTTTTTTTTTGACAATATCATCAATAAATATTTTTTATCATGACAAAACGATGACGTGGTGAGCCTAAAATTGTGGTCACTAGACAAAATCATTATGTAGTTTAATTGAAAATGTTCCAAAATAAATTTTTATAACAATTATGATTGTATCATCAAATTTTTTGATAATTTTTATAATTTATATTAATAATTCATTTAAAATTTGTAATAACGCGTTTCAATTCATAATTTTTTATTATTTGTACATTGAATTAAAATTACATATTTCCATAAAAAACGAATTAAATGATCTCGTATTTCACATTATCGTTAATTTGTTTTTTTTTTTGCCATTCTTTTTAAAACATGTTGAATTTTTAATCCAATTAAAAGCTATTAACATACAAAAATGGTAATTTGAATTTGTAGTACTATACAGTAGCGCGTGTATATATTTTCAGGCATACAAAAAATTCATCGAAATAAAAAAAAATCATTTTTTTTCCAATAAAATGTATGTACATTTATGTATATTATTTAGATATTATCTGATATTTAAAATGTGACTAAAAATTTAATTACATACGTATATGTAAATTTACAAAAACATAAAATTATTTATTTATGTAAATATTTAATATACTCTAAAACGATCTGATTTGACCTGTAAGATTTTCATTTGAGAAGATTTCTGTTATTTTTTCTTAAACATTTTTTAATAGAAAAAATATTTTTCTTTCTAAAATTTAATGTGAATGAATTTTTTTTAACATATAAATGATTATTTTTTAAGCGAAATTTACCATTATGTTTTATGTGCATTTTCAACTAGAAAGTGAAAAAATTCGAAATGTAATCAAATTAAAAAAAAAAGATAATAGTAATAGTAATACATTGGTACAGGTTAGTATTAGTATACTGTACATGTGCTACGATTACGATAGTACGTGCAGTATTTTACACATCACATCATGAGCGTTAAGTAAGAAGACCCTAAATAGACGTGACGGGACGAAAGAAATTAAACGAACGTAAATACTCGTTTTCGTTTCGTCAGTTTGACAATTTGCCCTAAATAGAAACGATTCGAAACAAGTAAAATTGTGTATGAGTTATTGAGTAGAAACGAATAGAAATATGTATGAAACGTAAGAACACGTCCATTTAGGATAGTTCTACGTACCACAGTACTATCGTATATATCGTTTCGTTTCGTTTCGTCACGTCTATTTAAGGTTTAGCTTTAGTGTAGATACTCGTATTTTCTGTCTTTAAAAAAACTTGATTTTATCTCTCAGTATAGAATGAGAATAGTGTCATTACAAACCAAACCCAAACATGAAAAATCAACAAACAACATTTAATACTTGCTCATCCCCTTTATACGCACTCTCGAACAGTGGTAAACATTGACCTTATCCGTAGAGTAGACTGTAGTATACGCTACGACAGTACGAGTATTATTTCACACCTCATCATATATACCTACTCTGTCTTCAGAAAAACTTGATTTTGTCTCTCAGTAAATAATACCAATAGCGTACATGATGGACGAACACGAAAAAACAATCTACAAGCTTGCTACAACTACAACTAATAAAATCTAATGCTTGCTGCTCCCATTTACACATACTCCGGAGTAGCGGGTGCGGGAGTCATTGACTATAACATGCTATCTATAACTTTGTCTGTCTCTGTAGTACACGCTACGATAATATGAGTACTGAGTGAGTAGTATTTCATTTTTCACTTTCACACATTATGTGTACACGACTACACGTATTTTCAGTCTTCAGAAAAAAATTGATTTTCTCTCTTGGCATAGTAGTAGTAGAATGTAAATATTGTACTTTTATGGAAATCATGTTCCATGAGAATTTATTACAAATATTAACGTCTTTCTTTATATTTTTAAACATACATATGTATATATGTATTTACATATTAAATATCATGTAATCTTATATACACACATTATGTAATACTGATGGTAATATTTAAATTGTTCATGTTTTATAGATCCTTTTTATCAAGTTTTTTTTTTTTTTTAATTTTAAAGATTTTTTGTTAAATATTTCTAATTTAAATGTGTATTATATTTAAAAAATTTAATATTCTATTCAATCTATATATGTATATATTGACATGCACAGATGAATTTATGTATGATGTGGATGTGTGGATACATGTGTAGTAGCAAAAACTATAGAAACTATAGTTTTTGGTAGTAGTTAGTAGATAATTTAAAATGAAATTCAATGTTAAATTGACTGTACTGTACTGTCAATGATATATTTGCATATTTTATATTAGTAAAGTTTAAAGTAAAATACATCGCATACATATACCGCCTCCTTTTTCCTCTTCTATTTGTACGAGATATGTGTATATGTACATATATATATTTGTTATGTAATGTATTTGATTTTTATTGATGTTTTTAATGTTTAATGGAATGAATGAAATGTTTAAATAGAAATGATATGTAATTAAACAAAACTACATACAAATACATACATATTTATATTTTTATATATGTATGTAAGATTTGTTGAAAAGACATATTTTTCATGTTATTGAACTTTCTTTTAGGAATATTTCATATACATATATCTGAACGTAATATTGTATAGATAAAGGTATATCATATTACAAGATATAGAATTAACTTTTAAGTAGAAATCATCATATACTTAATATCAAAAATATATATTAATTTATGTTATTTAATATACATATACGTATAATATACAAATTTGCAAAATATGTACATACATATATACACTTTCAGTCAGTAATTATAATTATTATATTATCGTTCCCCTTTCACTATTTTACTTTCGGTCGGCTTTGATTTTAAACATACATATAATAAATTACTATAAATTACATTATCTATATGTACATATATATATACAACATATACAACATAGCATGAGCACGAGTATCTCATTTTTGTACACATGTTTAAATAACAAATTACATACATATCTATTAATATTTATAAGTAGATATATATATATAGATGATATTACATACGTATGCTTTTAGTATGAAAAAAAATTTGATATTTTATTAAACAAAATTTAAATAAATAAAAAAAATAAATTGTAAAATTCTCTATATAATATTGGGATATGTATTTTAAAAGTAAATAAAATTTATTCGCTTGTAATTGTATATACATATATTATATTAATTTGTATTGTCACATTTAAAAGATACACAATATCTCGAAGGGACTATAATATTGATAGGAGTATTTTTAAGGAAAATGATGAGATAATGTGTACATATATGTATATATGTATGTAATGTAATATATATCATCTAACAATATATCTTGTAACGTGTGTACGTATAATATTTAGAAAATTTTTTGATTTTTTTTTTTTCGTTGTTACTCTTGTGTTGTTAAATGATTTGAAATTGTTGTTAATTTTGTTCCTTTTGTATTCTCTTTATTGTCGTTAAAGTTAAAATTATTTAAATTTCAATTTATTTTTATTCTTGTCTACATTATGATGTAATACTGAAAATAATATTAAAAATCTTAAGCGATTCATTTTTATAAAGCTATATACATGGCAAAGCTATACATTAACATTATACATACATATATTGTTACTATGGAATTTATCTTATAATTTGTAGTATAATATTTTAATAATGTTGTTAAATTTAGTAGAAAAAATCTCTAAGTAAATCGTAAGTTTATATAATATGTACGTACGTATACATTACGTACATAATTACAGTAGGTCGGGTCGGTCTGTACACAAGCTATCGTATATTTTTGTTTTTCAAATAAATCATCGCTTTTTCAATTTAAATTCATATTTCACAATAATGAATAATAATGATCTAGGAATAATGATAATACAAATTAAACACAATGTTTTACTTATCGAATTTCATTTAGGTACATATATATCTGAAAAATTAAAATATTGTACACTGTATAGGTATCATCTTATCATTTTATTTTTATATTTTTTGATAATATATTTTAATAAACAACAAAATACTAGTATGATTATGGTTGATAATTTTGTGATAATTTTATTTTTTATCTTTAACAGAGAAAATAATTTTTAAAGTAATGTATTTTTTTTCTAATAAAATTTTCCGTAAATAAAATATTCAATTAATTTAATAATAAGAAAAATTTATGATTGTAAATAAATATAAACATAAAATTGAAATGAATAGAAAATAGAAAAAAAAATAAGCAAGTATCTAATATAGCAAATAGTAAATAATAATTATTGTAAATTAATTATAATTTCGAAATGAATAAAATCGATAAAGCGAAAAAAAAATAAAATAAAATGAAAACAATAGATTTACCTCTACTTAATGGGTATAAAGAAAAACAATGTTTTTCTTTTCTTTATTCAATTTTAGAAACAACAATAAAATCTGTAAAATTTTTTTGTTCAATTATATGTACATATTTGTATTTCTATATCGAATTGATTTAATTTTCAAATTTGAATTTGAATATTTTCTAATAAATATGTGTGATACACATATACGTATGTTCACTATATACACACAAAATATTGTATACGTATATGAGTATACGTAAGTATATGTACCGTGTATCGATTTAATTTATGAATATTTCATACATTATATTATATGTAATATAGATAGGTTGTTAACATCGCACATACTCGTATATATAAATAAAATTTGAAAATAATTTTTTAATTTTGTATACATATTTGGTGTTTTAATTGAATTTACCTTAAAGTGTCAATATATATATACATATATATATGTAGAAATGAAAATGATTGCATAACGATATTAGATAGTGTAATACACGGCAATTTACATGAAAAATAAAAAAAAAAAAATTTTTTTCTACTTTTTAATCAAAAATTTAATTTAAAAAGAAATAAAAGAAATAGTAAATAGGTATGTAGAATTAATCTTTTAATCTGAAATCCAATCGAAGACTGGATTATATCATTTTTTTTAATACTATATATACTAATGTCTTATGTGGATAAAAAAATAAGGTTAAAAATAGCAATTAAAATTGAATAAGTAAGCGATATATCTTACACGGCAATACCTACGTAATATAATTTTTTTTTGTTTTTGTTTTTGCAATTTCCTTAACTTGAACTTTATACGCACTACACTAACTACATATATACCTACAGTCATTCATATATAATAATTACGACATGTGTATAGATGATTTTCTATTTTCTTCCATACTACAATTCTCTAACATTAATTTCGTTACGTGTCACTTAACTTACTGTAGGCAAAAAGTAAAATACATATATAGGTAATGGTAAATTAAAAGTGCGTTAAAGATATGTACATAGATACAACGTATACATTCGAACATAAATGTATTCAACTTCGACTACAATACTATAATAATCAAATACGGATACAAGAAAATACATAAATACATTTGTATCATATTTGAATAATGTTTAACAAAAACAAAATAAAAATTTCAATACTTATTGAACAGAGAAAGTAAAAAAAAAGCTAAAAATTAAATATGAAAATGTTCATTTTACAGATAAAAAAAAAACAGAAAGCGAAATAATGAAGAAAAAGTAGTAACAAACAAACGAAAACTTATAAATGAAATAAGTATATACCTACATACATACGTAGAAATTGGCAGTAGTAGTGGTGGTGGTAGTGGTGTAACACGGGTAGTTATAATTAGTGAATCGTACAACAGGTATGAAGCGAATATTAAATCTTTGTTATGGAGTTAATCGTTAATCGTTATTGACGCGTGAATTGCATTTACAAGTAAATAAGTAAGTACAATATAATGGACGGTATTCACTTAATATGTGATGAGCGGCTCGGCTCGTAAATCGAGTAAAACGTGTAAATATGTACTAGGGTTACGAGCTGGTTACTACGTTAATTGAATACCCTTAATATTTATTTATGTACGTACGTATACACTACTTACGTACATGTATTTGTGAAGTTACACATCAAAATGAAATGAAAAAAAAAAAATTTTGTAGTACATGTAATATGCAATTTGTTTAATTAATCATTATTCTGTATTCATTTTATTTTTTATTTTTATTTTTCTCATTGTTTTCCTTGTTTTCTTCTTTTTATTTTGTTGTTTTATTTATTGTTTTTCTTTTTTCTATTTTGTTGTTGTGTTTTTGAAATTTTAAAATACAATTTTAATACGTAAAACATTCAAAATATACTATATAGATAGTATTTAATACTCTGCAAACATATATGCAATGTACAATGTATGTATAGATTTTTTTATAAAATAAAGCTAATAATAAAATTAAATACCATCATATCTGAATATAAATACATAAAATGCCTTTTTGCATCATTATATACTCGTATTTTTTATTATTTTATTTTTTTAAATAAGGAAAAAATATTTTTTTTTACATTTTTCGATGCAAGATGTAAGTAAACACAATGAATTCAGATTGCAATTGAATGAAACAAACTGAATAAAATAATATATACATATAATAATCAAGTCACATGTGTTGTGTATGTATATGTAATAGGTACATAAAAATAAAATATAATTGTCATGTATATTCGTATATCCATATACATACTATTATTTATTAATTATTACATACATATAATACGAGTATGTAATGTAATAACTTGTATTATAATTCAACACGTGGTATGGTAATTATAATATATAGTAGTATAGTACATTTATATAATACACATATTTACATACATATATGCGTTTTTACAGTATTAATATTAAAAAGAAAAACAAACTTTACAAAGATAATCATATAGCTACTCGTACATAAATATTAATATAAAAATTATTTAATTTGTTTGAATATCGTATATACATACTTTAATAAAAAGTTATTACATTACATTATAAATTATTCTTTGTTTTTTGTGTTATACATACGAGATATTTTCATACAGTAAAATAAGTAGTATGCGGATATGTAGGTGTATGGAAGTTGGAAATATATACATATGGATATAACATTTATGTACTATTCAGTTTGGTTTTTGTAATAGCAATCTATTATATATACCATATTTAATCTACATATGTATTTATTGTAATCTAATTCATATAAAAAATTATAAATTAGTAGCCACGTACTACATATATGTGTCTATTAAAATCAAATAGTGTCTTTTCCACTTTTAACAATTTCTTAGAAAATAATTTTGAAAATTACACAAAATGGAAAAGAGAGTGAGATTTGAAAATATCGCCAGTTTTTAGAACTAATAATGTATGGGAAAATCATAATTTTGTAAAGTTTTTTTTTTTAGTTATATGCGTATAAATAGAGTATTGAACTATTGAAAAACGTGTGTTAAGTTGAATGATATTTTTGAAAAGTGGAAAAAACGCTGTTTAATTTTAATAGACACATACATATATTACCACGTAATACGTATCTATATGGTTATTCATATTAAATGATAATAATTATTATTCATATTTTCTTTCATTCTGTTGTTATGCTTTAATTATAATAAAATATTAAAAAAAAGTTGAAAAAATTATATATAATATGTAATATTATAACAAATTAATTTATAAAATAAAACTAAAAACTTGAATTCAAGGTTTGTCACTATTTTATTATGTATGACGTTAATACATATTACTTTATTTGCGTAATGCGTATACTATACATATTAAAAAAAATTATTATTATTTTTTTTTTTTTTCAATAAATGACTGATAGTAGATTTCATTTAATAAATGACATGATAAATAATTATTTTTATATTATTTTTGAATATACGAGTAACATATACGAATACATAACGTAAATAGTGCGTTCATTTTCTTTTCAGTTTTTTACGTCGATTTATTTTGTTGTTGTTGTTGTTGTAATAATTTCACTTGCATACAAGAACCTACATCCATACGTGCATATACACATTTGTGAGTTTATCTAGATATTAAGGGTATCTATTCATGATTTGGTCCTGTATCATTGTAAACGGTGTAAAACTCGTACAATCCTACACCTGTAGTGTAAACATCTTCAATGGAATTTTGATGTATCTGCACTGCTTGCAAAAATTTACAATGCTGAAACCCCATATTGAATGCCGGTGTATATTACTATTGTATATATGCCATTCTAACATTAAAATGCTAAAGTAATTTATTTTTATAAATAGTGTAGGATTTGGGTATATGTTCACATTTTTTATACTCGTATACAACAAATCGTGAATATCCTTATTATCATTAATTTATTTTATTACATACTAGGTACTAACTAACAGACATTTTTTTTCCATAACATTTATTATACACAATAAAAGCATTTTTATAATTATACAATATGCTTGCATATATGGGAATTAAATTTAATCAGCCATATAAAATAAAAATGGATTATTTTTACAAAATAAATTAATAAAAAAAAAAAAGATATGTATGTATATACAAGTATGTGTTATCTAAGTGAATTAAAAGTAAATATAATAGAGTATACAATGTACGTATATGGTACTTGTTAATCTATAAATAATTATATATACATATATACGTATGTACATATAGACATTTTTAAGTACGTGCGTACATTGTATTGTTGTACATGTACTTATAATATAACCTACACTTCTTTTTGTATGTACATATATGATTTATTGAAAATGATATACCTACAGTATAATAATATTTTATTATTTACATCGTTTGGATTTAATTAAAATATCCTTACATAAATAAAATTCCAATACAAGTGTATATAGTTTATAATTAAATAGAAATATTTCTATACATGTTTGTTTTGCATATGTATACATACGAGTATATCCTTTTTTATATTTCATAAAATCATTTTAAAACATAGAAAAATAAATACGTCATAGTTATAGAACACACACACACACACACACGCACACACCATATGAATATGATGACGTAGATATTCACATTTATATATTAAAATACATCCTACATACTTACATAAAATATAAAATAAACGTAAAAAATATATTTACGTGCATATTTTTGAGTCTGTTCAATTAATTTACGTGGATATATAAATTTATCTATGTATCTATGTAACTGTAATATGCATTGAAGTATAGATACATTACATGCATACAATATAATTTTAAAATAATTTTCTAGACTTTACATAGTAACTACCAATATTGATTTGATATTTATTTTACATATTAACTGTATACATAAATCTGTATAAAAAAAAATCAAACATTGATGTCACATACATATATCATACTGTGTAAAGGTCATTTGACTTTCAAGTGTCCCTGCCTACTAAAAAAAAAATAAATATATAAAAATATCTAACTTATTTATACATATATATGTCTGCTCAACTTTAAGGAAATATAAAATTCCTTATATGTACAAAGGTTTATACAAAAAAAAATAATAATAATGACTATGAATATTGTATTTATGTATTTTGGTATTTTATGTTATCTACTCGAATATAATTATTGTTATGATTGAATAACAGATATTTACAAATTACAAGGTAGGTATTTATATGTAGGTAGCTGTATTTTAAACGGTTTGTCTTTTATTTTATAAATAATATTTAAAACTGTTTTTAATTAGTACAAATATGTAGGTACATATACATGTATATATGTATATATAAAAATTTACAGTAGCTATCAATGCAATTAAGTATAATGCGTGTATACGTATGTAAATATTCATTGATATTTTCTTTATTTTATTTTTATGTGTACATTTCATATACAAATATTTAAACATTTTATACATAATGTGCATTATTTATTTTATTTATTTTTCTATATAATGTGCATGACAATAATTTTTTATACATTATGTGATACAATATGCATTCATACATATATACATATTATGTGACATGTGAGTATATATACACCTGATACACCATAACAAAATAATAAATAAACAAATTTCCGGCCCTGAACTTATTTTTTTTCTTTTTTTTTTTTTTTCAGATACAATTTAATAAGCATACATACATTTTATATGAATTTATATAATGTATGTAGTACATTATGTATACGAGTATTATATACGTATTAATTTATTTATTTTTGATTTTCAATATACATACCTACATAATACATCCATAATATTAAACAATGATTTTTCTATAGTTAATTCACTCTATCTTCTATATGTATGTTACATATAATGTATGCACATGTACTTTTTTATCTATTACTTTTATCAGTTTAAATAATAAAAAAAATATACATATAATGTAAGCATTGGTATATAAATGTATACGTACATAATTATTCATATTGTATGTATATATGTATGTGCATTTATATATTGATTAATCATTATATGTTACAGATATTATGATAATGAATCTATGTAAGTTACATATGGGAAAATCTGTTGAAAATTTGAAAAAAAAAAAAAATTAAAAATAAAAATTAAATAAAAAAAAAGTAAAATAAAACAAAATTGATAATATTATGATAAAACACGTATTACTGGTAATAGGTACTATATTCTACTCCATACATATACGAGGGTCACACTGAAAGTTTTGCGCGGCACGGTAACATCTTACTATCAGCCGCCATTGTTGTTTTTATTTTGTAATTTGAAGTTTGAGTAATCAGCTGTGTTTTTTGGAAAGTATTATCTTCAAGCATTAATTTGTAGTGGCTTTATAAAATTTCATAGTTTGTTAAAAAAATGGATTTAAACAGAAGAGACATTCGTGTGATGATTTATTATGATTTCAAATCATCTTTAACACCAGATCAATGCAAAGAACGACTTCAAAATGCAATTGGTGATCAAGCTCCACATATCAGCACTATTCGCCGTTGGTATGCTGAATTCAATCGCGGTCGGTTTTCTTTGGGCGATGAGCATCGTGAAGGTCGTCCTTCAACAGCAGTGACTGAAGAAAATGTCAATTCTGTCCGAAGAATGATCGAAGAAAATAATAGAGTGACCTACGAAGAAATTCGAGCTTCTTTAAGCATTGGCATGAGCCAAGTTCAAACGATTTTACATGATCGCTTGTTTGTGAAAAAAATTTGTTGTCGGTGGATGCCACACCGTTTAACTCAGGAGCAAAAGGACATTCGTGTTAGTTGGTGTAGAAAAATGATTTCAAAATTTAGAGGTGGTGCTTCAAATTCAGTGTATGACATTGTCACAGGGGATGAAACCTGGATATATTCATATGAACCTGAAAGTAAAGCTCAGTCGGCGCAATGGGTCTTTCCAGATGAGCCAAATCCGACAAAAGTGAAAAGGGGCCGAAGTGTTGGTAAAAAAATGATTGCCTCATTTTTTAAACGTTCAGGTCATATAATAACAGTACCACTGGAAGATCGTCGCACAGTAAATGCAGAATGGTATACAACAGTTTGTTTGCCTGCAGTCATAAACAAAATCCGAGAAAGCCGTCCAAGAAGTCGAATCATTCTGCATCATGATAATGCGCCCGCGCATACCTCAGAAGACACTGAGAAGTTTTTAAGAGCATCAGGTGTTGACAAAATGACCCAACCGCCCTACAGTCCCGACCTAGCGCCCTGCGATTTCTTCCTGTTCCCGAAAATTAAAAACAGACTGCGAGGAAGGAGCTTTACCACACCAGAGGACGCTGTTGAAGAGTTTAAAAACTACATTTCAGAGATACGTCTCGAGCACTGGATTGACTGCTTCAACGACTGGTTCAATCGAATGCAAAAGTGTATAGATAATAAAGGAGAATATTTTGAAAAACAGTAAAAGGTGTTTTGTTAAAAAAAATTGTTTTAGTTTTTTGAGGCGCAAAACTTTCAGTGTGACCTACGTATGTAGGTATTAATATTATATAGAGACATACGTATACAAACATAACGTGTAACATGTAACTAATTTTTTAATCAAACGAAATAATAATAATAATAAAACAAGGTTATAAATTATTATTTTTTATACGTTTTTTATAAATACTTGCATACCAGATATATTTGTATATAGTGTTACAATGTACGTAACAGGTGAATACAAACATAAGTAATATTTAAATATTTATTATGCATATATACGCATGTGATGTGCATTTTTCTTTTAAAATTACTTATACATACATGCTATTACTATTAAAATAATAAAAATTATACTAACATAGGTAATAAATAAATATTTATTTAAATACATATATATCCACATATATAAATAATGCATACAAATACTTATAGAGATACCTATTTTCTTTTCTTTTTGAATTTAATTTTCATAATTTTTTTACCAAACAATTTTATGTTTATGTATGTAATATGTTATTTACAATGCATTGTATTTCGAAATGTATACAATATGAATTTGTGTATATGTGTGTATTTGGATTTCCAAACACCTGTATACAAATTTAAAATGTATATTTACTATACATAATACGTCATATACATATATATGTATGTACATCATAAAATATATGAACTTCATATATCCACATATGTATGTATATTAACATACAAACTTTTAGGTACCTGTATGTATTTGTAAAATTTTAATTTATTTATTTTTATATTTTACATTTTTATTTTTCTTATATTTATTGTTGATTTCAATTGAAAATATAATAATAGATAATAAACGATAACAAATATATTTTCAAAATAAAAGTATATACATATGTATATTATCTACAATATTACACACACATATACAATAAGATATATAGATAATCATATACTTAGTCATATAAATATAGATTTATGAATGTACATATAAAATGTTTTCGATTCATAAGTTAACAAAAAAATTGAAAAAAAAATATGGAAGTAGGTATAGATAATTAACTGTAATATCATATGATTTTATTTTTATTATGTCTATGAATGAATGAAAAAATAGATAGAAATATGAATATTTCCCAACATATTTAATGTGTCAGGTGTAAAATAAAACACAACATAAATACAAGTACATACAATCATATGTATAGATATGTATATACGTGTATAATATGACAAATAGGAACCTAAATATTTTTAATTCCCGTCAAATTAATAAACACAAACAAAAAAAAAATAAAATAAAATAATGAACATTAAAAATCAATATAAAATTAATGACAAAATTTAATAAATTATTACAGTTATTTATCCAACATTTTATTATTACATTTCTATTAAATTTAAAAGAGAGAAAAAAAAAAGAAAAAACTTGATTAGTTATTACTACAAAGAATTTCTTTTTTATGGTTTTATTGACTTTTTATTCAAATAACTAAAATCATATGTAGAATAAATACGAAACAAATACATATGTATATGTATACATATGAAAAGACTTGTTTAAAAAAAAGCGTAAATGAAAAGACACGATTATTATTAACTAAAAAAAATTTTTATTATTAAATTGACATTTTTACATGTATGTATTTTTGTCAGGAAGGAACATTGTTGCATATAGTTGTTAAACTATAAATGATCTCTTATCTTTTATCTTTGCTAAAATAATTTTCACACACGCATTTTTTTTAAAAAAAATATATACATATATACATATATGTATGATGTATGATTGACATTTTATGTGAAACACTTCAAAGATAATTTTAAAATTCATTCAGACATCTTAAGTCATATTGATTGGTTATTCTCAATATGTTAATCCAGAATGAATCAAGAAATATTTTTTTAAAAAAAAAAAAGAATTTAATTAATTATAATTTCAGAATTTATTTGTTCAATTTTTCTACGTTACAAGAAAGACATGTTAATAAAAAAAAAAAAAAAATTAAAAATTAAAAATATTGAAGATGAATTGCTTATTATAAGTACGTGTGTTATTTATATACAATCAAAATCAATTAAAAATTATTTATCTTAATTCAATAATTTACAATAATTTTCATGTATAAAATGAAAATTTATTATTTGATATCAGATAAAATTTATCTTTACATATAAAAACAACTACATTTATATAAATACTATATACTACATACTACACTACAAATATTTACTAAATGATAATGTTGTATATTATACATACTTGTAATATTAAAAATATTGTTGTTTTGTATTCGTGTATTATTTAATGTTTATTTTTGAATTTCTATTTAAGATAAAAATAGAATTAATAGACAAAATTTTAATTTTTCCATTCAAACATTATAAAAAGAATATAATACTGAAAAATGCTGATTTATCTTTATTCTGATATTTTGTTTTTTAGTTATCTGACATGATAAATATATACATATATACATATGTAGGTATTAAAAGTTTGATATATACATTCATTATATTACACAAATGATAAAAAAATTATTTTGTAGCTGCTGGTAATATAAAAATAAATAAAAATATTTTTTTTTAAACAAAACAAAACAAAAGTTAGCTATATGTATATATGTATATACAAATAATATCTCCACAATATATTACATACTACTACATTATAACATATTCATATATGTATATAAAAAGGGTGATTCATAATAGTGTGGTGTATAATTTTAATTAAAAAAAAAAAAAAAATACCTTTTTAATTCACATGATGTAGTATTTTAATTATTACACATTAACAACAAATCTTCGAGACAAATTAATAATTTAGAGAATTTTTTTTTTCTAAATACATACATAGGTAGAGGTACCTACTATGTAATAATAATGAAATTCAATTAATTTTTGTCTGGAATGAATTGCAAATAATATATTTTTGAGTTAAATCATTGTTAAACTGATAAAATCAATGAATCATTTGCATCTACTATATAAATATTTACAATTTGAATGTAATTTTTAATTTTTTCGCATGTATTAATTCATTTCATTTATTTTTCATAATTGTTTTAGGTATTCTTTTTTTTTACATTACATGCATATTTTTTCTTTAATTAGAATGAGTAATAATAAGCTAATAGTAACGATGTAATGAATTCAATATTTCAGACGATTACACAATGATTCAAAAACGTAGTTTTACCAACCTAAACCTAAATATATCTAGATATATGAGTATATATGAAGAAATTGTAATAATTTACATTATTTTAATTATAATAAAAATCAATAATATTTCTTAATATTTATATAATTTTTCTATATTACTAGTCGTGTATACTTATATATAGAATGTAATAAAATAAATAAATAAAAAAAAAATATACAGAATTACATTATGTGTAGTATATGTGCATTTATATAGAACACGTGTTGCTAATTAAAAACATTTTATATGTCATCGACCCAAATCAATAAGTCAGATATTTTAATGCACATTTTACATCCAGATTAGAATTTATTTTATATATATATACATATGTGTACTCGTATGTTTTTATATGTAGCTTACATAAATGAAATGTAACGTCTAACCATAACAGACATACAAAATTATATTTATGTACAATTGATACAAATTTAAAATAGAACATTGTATGGATTAGAAAAATAATAATAATAATAAAATAAAATAAAATAAAAATAGATACTATACTACACAAGTTACAATTTTATATATTATGTATAGGATTTACGTACATTACATGCATATAATATGTACGGATATGTATGTATAATTGGTATAATCAATATACGAATTTTAAGGCATAGGCATATACATATATAGACTACATATTGTAAATATTCACAATTCATCTGTTGAATTTTATAGTAGCCTAAAATTTCATTCAATATAAATGATATTCTTCTCTTTGTATTCATTCAAATATGTATTTTAATATAAATTTAGATAGTTAGTTGTGCGTGCGTGCATTTTGATGTAATATAAAATTTATATAACAATTAAATATTGTACGTGTGTATTTTTAAATTTATTATAAATTCAATTTAAATAGAAAATATTTAGCTAAGTATAATATGCATATATATATATATATACATATATGCATGTAAATAAATCAATTAAAAATTTATTTTTTAAAGAGAAATATGTATGTAGGTACTATGTGTAATTAATTACTTATTAATTTTCTCAAAAATATATTTGAATTCGTACATATGTATATACATATACTTATGTAAGTATGTAGTATATGCTATATTCATATATGCACACTGAACAGTATACCCTATTACTTAAATAGATTACATTTTAAATATTATTAAATATCATTTAATTGATTTGATAGCTTTGAAGTTTTCTGATAATTTTTTGTTTTTGATTTTTATTTTTTTTTTAATTTTTATAAAATAATTTGTATAGCTATTATCATTATATAGGTATTTACAGATGACTTTTAAATCACGCAGATAGATTATAGAAAATATTAAAAATGAACTTTTATAATATAATTTTAATTAAATTATTATAAATCAAAATTATCTTATCATCAATTTTATTTGTATTTTATAACTTAAAATTACATTCAAGCAAGAATCTTTCAATTAATAAAAATAATAATTATTATTATTATTAGGTATTTTTTTTTATTTTTTTTTTATCATTATTATTGATTTAATAGAATCATTTAAAACAAAAAAGAAAAAAAAAATACAAAATAAAATAAATTAAGATTTAATTCAATCATTTCAATTTCATTTTTCTCAGTGTCCAATTAAACACTTATTGAATTGAATCTTAATAAATTTATTATACTTTAGATGAAATGAAACCTATTATATATACATAGCATATATTGTATTTATATATATATATAAATTTTAATTAAATTCACGTGTTATAATCAAATTAATCAAACTGTGTATTGTGTTATATGTTATTACTGGTTATACGTATCTATATGCAATTTAAAGTGATACAGTTCATCATATGGGTTGTATATTGAAATTTCAGTTATAAATGTTAATATAAATATGTATGTATATGTGTACTTGGACATTCCCATTATGTTATCTATCGTCAACTTATTATTACAAATAATTTGATTCAGTTTTTCTTATTTTGTATTTATTTTCTTTTTTATCAAAATTGAAATGAGCAAATTAAATTTTTATGTGTTTCAATCTTATTCAAGTTTTGTATTCATATGTAGATACATACTGTTTAATTTCTGTTATCAACTATTTATGTACAGATCTTTTTTTTTCTTCTATTATTGTAATTTTATTTTTTCAGTTAAATTCCAATGAGTCATTGCATAAGTAATTAGTAATTTTTTAGAAAATAATAATACAATATAATGTACATAATATTAAAATCTTTACTTCATTATTGTATTTATTCATACACATAATGTATTATATGCAGTACACATACGTATAGGCGTACAGTTTGTATTAAATATATTTGTAGGTATATATGTATAAATACGTTTCAATTTAACATTCAAAATATTAATTAAGAACATTCTTTTTACACATTTTATAGACAGCTTTATAATAGGTAAATATGTACCTAATCTGCGTATATTACAAATTCTTGTCAACAAATTTTAATTAATAATATGTATGTACCATATATTTATTTTCGATTAATAATTTCTTATACGTATGTATATGTACATACATAAATACTTATAATAATCATATACATATGTATGTATCTATCAGTATATGTATGTACGAGTATTTTTAAAATTTTCAAAAACCAGATTATCAATTTATCAGTACATTTTTTTTTTTGTTTTTGTGATAAGTAATGTAGTGTCACAGAAAATATTTTGTTTTATTTGTTGTCTTAATTTAAATACAATACTACACTAATTGAATATTTTCAAATTTAATTGAATAAAAATTAAAAAGGGGAATTTTCTTCTCGAAATTAAATAAATATTACATACGTATAATATGATTATAGGTTAAATAAATAAAATTATTTATACGACTATACTCATAAATGCAGGTATCAAAAAAAAAAACAATTTTGAAAAATATCCGAAGTTAAAATGTACAATTTCATCAGATTTCTAAATGAATATTTTTAAATAAATATTAAATATTGATATGATAATAATGTTAAGATGATAATCGTAAATTTGAATCGAATCCTTCTTTATTTTTAAAGAAATCTGCAAAAAAAAATAAATGAAAGGTTAAAAATAAATTTAAAATGATTTATGAAATAATAAGTATGCATAATATGATGTTTTTTGTTATACACTTACTCGTACAAACATCAGAAAATTTAAAGGCTAGATCATCTTATTATAAAAGTAGAAAGTGTACTCACTCGTAACTGTTAATAATATTTAATCCAAGATGGTACAGTATACAGAAGATAAATTTGTACATCTTTTGGGCATTTTGCACCATATGGTATTTTCCATTAGTATTTGTGTTTGTTAAACTATACATATATGTATTTTTTTTTTTTTACATACATATACGATCATGACTTGTAACTTGTATCTTGTATTATAATTCAGACTTAAAAAATAATCACAAATCTTTACGTGTGTGGTATAATAATATAGAGCGAGGGTATACGTTATCCATACATTTATATATATGCAACAATCTGGCTGGTCTTTTACGAATATGTATGATGATGTATGAATGGAAACCATATAAATTACACCCTCTTTCAACGTTATTCAATATATAACATAGCTGTATCTGTACACATTGTATTCACAAATTTTGTTATAATTTATATAGGTGAAATATATATTATATATTATATATAATAACTATAAGAGCAATTCAGATACAAAATATGGACACGTATGTTTGTAGGTTGTAGAGAGTACATATGTGACAAAAAAAAAAGTGTAAAACAACCATATGTTTTGGGGTTAAAAAGGCTTATGACTCTTCAAGTGGACATTTTACACCAGACTCAATCTATTTTTCTCAACATTTAATTTAAAATTATAGATGCATAACATTTAACCACATTTAATGTAAATTTATGAATAGGTATGTACATATTATAATGTACATATATTTCTCTAAAATAAACACGTTTTTCATGTAATTATGATGATGCTGGTGATGATGACGAACGAAAATTATGATTATGATAAGTTTAAAACACCTACACACCAATGCCAATCATACATTTAATAAGAATTATATTTGAATTTATTACATTATTTATATGTACCTATATGAATGAAAGTATTTATGATAATAAAGTAATATTATGTAGAAAAAAAAGTACAAAACAAAATAAAAAATGATACATACAATTAAAATGTGGTAAAGAAGAAAGCGCGTGACGAATATTTCATATGTAGCCATAGTTACGGAAGTAAAACAAGAAAATTAAAAAGTACCATACGATACAATATTAATACATAATATACGATCATATATGTATTATCATATTTTACTATGTATAGATAGACGCATCACATCACATATCACATAATAATAACATAGTATTGTTTATTGTTATTATTATGTGTACAATATTTTATAAGTTGTACAATTTCTTTGTAAGGTTTGCGATTTATATTTTGCAGACGTCAAACTAGTTTTTTTAAGATTATACATACACCACGATATAACGATGTTTTACGTTCAAATGTACCACTTTTAAATACAGTGTACCTATGTATTATGGTATTATATACATACTTTATTTAAGTTTAAAAATTTACCTTCATTTTTCTTGAATAGCTATGTAGCTACATTCAGGTAGATATACTACAAATTAAAATAAAATTAATAAATTGTTTTGCTATACTGCTCCTATGTATTTCTCATTATAAATACTTATATACACATGTACCTACATAAAACATCAGAAAATCATACAATACACATTAAAATCTCCAATATTTGTGTAATTATATGTGATGTTATGGATTATTATTTGTATATTTGTATTATTTGGTTGACCATATTATCAATGTATTAAAAAGTAATACGTGATCAGCAAAGATATATGTAATACATTATATTCGCATCCGTATATATACATATAAAATCCATTTAGTACCTATATAGATAGGTGTATAGTAATATAGTATACACATCACCTTTCCTGTATGATAAAATAAAATTTGTTAATTTTGTTGTTATTGATACTTTTTTCGTCTGGTTTTTTTTTTCATTGATTGACAAAATTGATTGGATTTGGAATAAAATATCAGTCTGTAATACACATATAATGTATCATATTTTTTTTTTTTTGATTTTATGTCTGGCCTGAATGATTTTAAAATTTTGGATTCTTTTTTTATAAAAAAAAATCGTTATTGAATCAGTGCCATTTTAATTATTGAATACTGTGTGCTTTGTGCTATAATTTATTGTAATGACTGAACTGATATGATATACATATATATTTTTTTTTTCATTTTTTATAAACAAAAATGTGATTTCTAAATTTCTTTCATTCAAATAAAAAATATCACACTAAATATTAAATTGCGCGTTTAATATTATTAAATCTGTTGAATTTTACGACTTAACAAAATCAAGTATAAATGAAATGAACATTTTATAATTTCAATATTTAGAAACTGCGATTATATATTATTATATTATGATTTTAATAATAACATGATAATAATGATGTGTATATATTACAACACATAATAAAAATAAAAACAATAACATAATATTATATTGAAATGCTATATAATGTGCTGATAAGAAGTACAAACAACATTTTAATACAAATGTAATTAAATTCATAATAATATACATTATAATATAATCATTCATTCATGTTCATTTTATAATATAATTTACGTCATCTATGGCTATGGCCCAGAAAAGTTTCTACCTTTTTCCACAATTAAAAAAAAAAAAAAACTATAAATAATAAGATATAAGACAGAGATTATGTACACATTAATGTGATGTATGATATTACTGGTCATATTTTATCATTTCATTTAATTAATTTTCAAATGTTTAAAATACTGAAAATATCTCACAAAAATAGGATGAATATGAAATAAAAAATTAAGGATTTTTATTGTAGTTATTTATGTAAATTAATTGTAAATTTATTTTTAATTTTATATATAAAATTTACCTTGGGTTTGTTTAACCATTTTCGAAAGGTATCCATAATTTTAGCTATCTAATAAATTTATATCCAAATTATTTTAACGATATGATAAATAAAATTTATTTATATTATGTGTATGATATTGATAACAACAGATAAATTTATCTGTGTTATTATTATTATTATTATAATTTATTTTTATGTACAATACGTATTCGTTTAATTTCTATTGGATATGAATTTTATTTATAATTTTTTGTTTTTTAATATAAAATTGAGATCAAAAAATTTCCATAAAAATTAACAGCAGTAAACGTAAACACAAACAGTCAGTAATAGTAGTAGTTAAATATAGCATGGAGTGGCTACTAATCCATTGATCCATTCGAAAAATTCATCATTTTCACATAATCATTTGATGTTCATAATAAATACATATATGTATTTTAATTATTTTTTTTTTATGATATCTTTACTATTATTATTATAATTATTTTTTTAATGAAATGAAGTATTAGATATCGAAATCGAATTTTATTATTTTTCTAAAATTTTTTCTCTTTGTTTCACTTTTCACAATCACAATATTTTGCAATGTTATTATTATTTATTTATAATTTTTATATATCTTTTTGATTAGATTAAAGCACAAATTGAAAATTGTGATAAATGCACTTTATTTTAATGGAAATATTTTTAATTCACATTTGAAATATAATTTTAAAATTACTACACGAAACTACAAAACATGGCTAATTTTTGTCTTTTGTCTTGTCTTGTCTCACATCACAAGTCACAATCACTTCTACTACTTCATTCCATTTCATATAAGCATATAATCACATATAATAACTTCATGATATGATGTTCATGCATATGTTCATGTTCACGTTCATATACTCATATTCATCCATACATACACTTTTCAATCTACCTACTTTACGTTTACACAAATTACAATTCAACAAAATCATTACATTTCTATAGTTTTCATTAATTATAATTTTATTTTTTTCTTTCAAATTTAACTCAAACCTGCTGTTGCCTCAGTGACTCTGCTTTGGCTCTGCTGCTATATTTTTACTTTTTATGGAGAATTGTTTGTTGGCTGTGGCCTTTGGCTAAAATCAAATATGTAGCTACATACATAACATATTTGCTTTGATATTGCTTTGCTATTTGCTATATTTTATGATGTACATTACAAAATATTTTCATATAAGTACTTATTTTTTTCTTACTATTTTTCTTTCAAACTTGATTTTGAATTTCTGATTTGATTTGAGTTATCACATCGTGTTTGTTTTGTGTTGTTTTAAATGTCAATTTGTTTGCATTTCATTTCGTTTTCGTCAACATTTTCAAAGCATTTTGTTGTAGTTGTAGCCATTATTTTTGTGGAGAATGACACAATGACAGTTTGGCACAGTATGACAGTATGGAGAGATAAGACATTTGTCATAATTTTGAACGAAACGAAAATGAGGATAATGTAGTTCTTTTTCGTAATGCCATAAGAATACAAGAATTAAATTCCTGTTTTTCTTCAACTTCTATAATTGTAGATGGCTCTGATAAGAAAACTAAATTTTAAAAATTTGATATCCGTTTATAACGAAATTTTTAAATTCAAGTTTTAAATTTTTCGTTTTAAAAATATAAAAAAGAAAATTTCATTTTAAATATTTTGATTATTTTTAAAACTAAAATAATTATGATGATTAGTATAAAAGATAAAAAAAAAGTATAATTTTAACACATTCCACTTGAGTGGGTGTATTCGAAATACTAATAAATTTTTAAATTAAACTTAAAATTTAACAATTAAAGTTTCTGATTCCAGAAATTATAGTAATTTACGGATAAAATACTGACCAAAATCCTAAGTAGGTACCCAAAACTCGAAGAAAAAAATAAAAACAGAATTATATATTATATTAAAATGTCAGTTTTTATCCTATTTCATTAAATTGTTTTAATTTTCTTAAAATATTATGTGTTATATAACATTTAGATAAATAATTTTTATAGATTTATTTCATGAAATTTCGAACCTTATTAAAAAATTTTAATAAAATGAATATGAAATTAAAAATCACTTCTTTAGATTACAGTATACAGATGTACAGCAGTGGCGGATTTTCCCAAGCGCCCTTAGGCATTATTCGAAGTTTCAAAATGAAAATTCAATAATGAGTATACATGAAATACTACTCGTACTATTATCGTAGCGTATAATATAGATACCGTTAGAGCCAATGACCACCACTGTACAAAGGAAAGGTGTAAGTATTGAATGTTGTTAGTTGATTTTGCGTGTTTTTCACTTACAATATTCTTGTACAATATTCGCATCATATGCTTAAAGAGAAAGTCAACTACGAGTACACGTGATGTGTGGTGAAATACTACTCGTAGTATCGTGCAGGCAGACAGCGTATACTATAGATACTGTTAGAATGAATGACATCCACTGCTCGAGAGTACACATATATAAAGGGGAGGAGCAAGTACGAAATCTTGTTAGTTGATTTTTTCGTGTTTTCTCTTCTACAATATTCGCATTCGCATTCTATTGAAAGAGAAAATCAAGTTTTTTGAAGACAGATATGACATGATGTGTGAAATACTAGTTGTACTGTACGTACTATCGTAGCGTAAAGCGTAATACTACAGGTACAGTTCTGGTTAATGACCTCCACTGATTTAGAGTATGTATAGAGTAGAAGAGTAAGTATTAAATATTGTTAGTTGATTTTCCGCTTACGTTGCCTATGCATAAATCCAGACCTGCTGTATTTAGTATACGTACGTATACAAGCAGTACAAGTAAATAGAAAAAGTAAACATAATCAACATAATAAATAGTGTACGTACATATACAAACACAAAATTACCAAATATCAATTATATATTTTGAACTTATGCTCTTTAGAAAATTAACTTGTTGCCTTTACATAAGGATTCAGATGAGGAGTTTATACCTCGGTATTAAGAAGCTTGTATAAGTACATACCATTATGTATATGTGAATCCTTGAATAATATTGTATTTAACAATAAATATAATGATTATTATATCTCTATAAATGTATATATGTATGTATCTATAAATATTGTATATCATATATAGAATTAAAATTCAAATTTTATATATATACAAAAGACGATAAAATAAGTAATCCTTTTGTTTAAAAGAATCTCATTTGAATTGAGTATATAATTTTAATCAGTAAATGTATTGTATTCGAATTTATTTTGTGGGTAGATAAATACATGTGTAAGTATATACATAAGTATATACAACAGATAATAATAATATGGATGTATATTTAAACGTATTTACCTAATGAATATCTCTACATCGTTTCTTATTTTTTTTTGTTTTAAGTATATTTTTCTTCTTTTTTTTAGAGAAAACAAAAATAAGAAGTGAGGATAACATACGTTTCATATATGCATATGATATGTAGATATTGAATATTCATTCTTTAAGGACCTTTTGATTATATTCAAAATTTTCTTATATAAAAGGCAGATCATTTGATTTCCTTATTCATTAAGTCGAAGTAATCCTTTCTATTTGGTTTACATATAATAATCCTGCATATAAAATTGTATATTCATTAATTGAAATATTTTCATATAAGGTAAGGTAATTTTAATCAGTATAATTAATTTAATTTAAATTGAAGTAATTAATTTAATTAAAATTTTTGGTGAAATTTTGAATTGTACTATAGTATGTATATGATAATATAACGCGTGCAAGAGAGTATTTGAAAAAAAAAAAATACTATAAAAGATATTTTTTATAAAATATTGAAGTGTTTTACTTTTAAACATAAATCTTAAAAAGCATATTATTAAACGTTAGTTCTATATGCCTAAAATTTACGAAACTAAAAAACTATTATAAAACAGATGATGTTGTTGACAGTTATAATTTGTATTTAATTTTTTGTTTTCATAAATAGATTTTGGAACATTCAATATAGTTTAACTTGAGATTCTAAAATTTAAAAAATTATTTAAAGAACATTATATACTAAAAATATTCGATAGATAGACAATAGATCAATTTCAAAATTCTTTTTTGTAGTTGTCCTTTAATTTTTTTCATATTAAATCTTAAGTTTTTATTTATAATTTACTTCATATAATTTTACATTTACCTATACATAATTTACATTTTCTATAGATAAAAATGTTCCGAAAATCAATTATATCATTAATGGTATTGGCATCATTAATTATTTGCTGTATGGGACAAACATTTCAATATTCTCGTGGTTGGACTAATGGTAAACGTTCCAATTCGAATATAAATGAAAATTTTCCATCAGGATTAATTGAATTAGATACAGAAAAGAAATTAGAAAAGTGAGTACATACATACCTGTAAAATAAAAATATATAAATAGATTGTTTAAAGAATAATAATTTAATTTAATTACAAATTATTTCATTTAAAGTATTTTTGTTATTTGATAATATTTTCTATTTATTTAATTTCATAATTTATATCCTCGCATTTATAGATGTTTGATAAATTTACAAAAAATATTACATGGAATTTATGGTTATCAAGTGTTAACAAATCAATTACCATCACATATGAATAAAAATTTGAATAATGATAATAATAATAACAACAATAATAATATGAATAATCATCATTCAAATGAAATTTTTGATGAATTCTCTACATCAGAAACTGGAAATTTAGCTAAACGATCAACAATATTATATTAAAATTCAAATAAAAAATTACAACTGAATATATGTATGTATATGTTTGTATAGAATTTAAATATAATTTAATAAAAAGAATGAGAAATGAAGAGCTGAATGAAATAATAATGGAATAGAAAATTAAATATGTATTAAATAATTATAAAAAGAAATTAAAAATTTATAATAAATGTATAATATAAAATGTTAAAAAGTATATATAATAATAAATATACCTAAGACAGAAATTTTTTGATATTGGTAATTCTCAAAAGAAAAAAAAAATCACATTTCTTTTCATCACACATATGTAATATTTTTATAACAATATTCGTTTCATATTATAATCAAAAGTCTATAAATATTACTATGTAAAGTAAGTATATCAATACCATATGTCTGTCTCCAGTTACAACATTTATATGTAATGTAGTATTTGTATAACATAAAATATTGCAATCAATAAATTTTAAAGGAAATTCACAAATGAAATTTACAATTTTTTTTTTATAAAAAGATTTAGTCTGGAACATACAACATATATTTCATTCCTTTTTTTTTTAATTTTCGATTTAATTTTTATTTTTATTAATTCGCGGTATCATGCGATAATATAAAATGAAAATTAATAGATTACAATGCAATTATATAAATATACAGTGATATGTATGTATGTGTTTAATTGAAATGTCTTTATACCTTTATCAAAACATATAAAAATAAACTGAAAATATAAAATTATTTGCGTTTATATTTTATTTTTGTCTATATAATTTTTTGGTAATGTAATGCACCTGTTTCTTGTATGTAAAAGTCATCCTGATGTTAATATGTATAGTATATATAAGTAGGTATACATTTTAAATACCCTAAAAATATGCGTGGATGCCATAATATTGCATACTGTATGGAAAGTTAGTATACAAAAGTGCAAAAATACATATTAGATATTACAAAATTCATATACAAAATGTTTATGTAATATATACTCGTATATAAATTCATCATTTGATACAAAAAAGTCATGCCATTTAACCTCTTATTCGATTAATGCGTTCTTGTATATATGTATTTTGTATTTTCATAATAGAACGATTGTTGTATTAGGGGTTGAAAGAAAAATATTTATTTGTATTCACTTTTATTTTATATAGCTAGATATGTATCGCATAATAGCATCCATATGTGTAATATGATATGGTTATAGGAGTTACAACGAGTTGCGATTTTTGTATGTACTTACGTATAAAACAATAAAATAATCGAAAATATCTGTCTGAATAACAGGTCATTTAACGATAGCATATGAATGTAATGTATAGGTATATATGAGAAAGAAAATCAAATAAAATTTGATTGTATTTATGTGAATTTACATACGATTACATAGTTATATAAGTATGTGCATTCACGTTTAAATATGTATCTGAGTGATGATGGTTTAAAATGCAATTTCATGTTATTCAAGAATTTATGGAATCAACATACATATAACAATTATGATGAACATGAAAACCATTTATTAAAATCCCAACACAATAATATATCTATACAGATACATAACTCTGTATACAAATTTAGATATACGAATATGTGTTTATGATTGCATGAATGGTCTGCGATGACGATTATTATGATGATGATAATATGTTGATGATAATAATGGTGATGATTATATATTAACCAGTACCGACAAACTGATTCAGTAATGTACATATACTCGAACATGACTATATACCTATACAATTTATACGTATATAAAAAAACAAATTAAAAATAA
This sequence comes from Villa cingulata, assembly GCA_951394055.1. NCBI lineage: Eukaryota > Metazoa > Arthropoda > Insecta > Diptera > Bombyliidae > Villa > Villa cingulata. The sequence goes on from OX596024.1 coordinate 32,386,413, forward strand.
AAAAAATTAGAGAATTTTCTATATTAAATCTATGCAATGTATGTTTTTAATACATATATGTATACAAACTTTGAAATTCACAAAAAAGGGATAAACGATTATTATCTCATTTTATATATATGATAGAAATATGATATTATTATGAGAACAAAAATGATTATTTTTCATTGCGAAAATCTTTATTAAATTATGCATTTAATACGCATACATGTATACACATCATATACTTACATATTGTATTTACGTACAATGTACAAAGTATATATGTACATAAAATATTATACAGGAATGAAAAAGTAATAAATGATTTCAAATGAATTTTAAAAAAAAAAAATTCAATACTCGTATCTCGTATGAAGATTAAAGAGAGAAATTGACCATCAATTTGTACTTTCACAAAAACGACAAGCATATAGGACACACATATAAAGATACATATATGTATATAACGTTATATTGGTCTTTGAACGTATACATTCGTTTATGTATATAAATATATGTATCAATAAAAAGGGATACAAATACGAGTATATTCTATCTGTGAATGATCGAAAAGAATTATCTCGTAATTCTACTTGGCAGATAATTTGATGTTCTCTTTTGAAAAGGATATATGAACGATTTTGTATATACGTACATATAAAACATGGTATATATAAAATAGGTAACGTATATGATGGAATGAAACATTTTTCATGTGACGTCACTGTGTCAATCTACATTTTGCATATACATTGCAATGATTATTATATTGCATTATTGCAGTGATGTATTACTTCTGCCTTTAATATTTTTGAAATTTTTAAATGGTGTCGTTTTTTTTATTTCTAAATTATTATATTCTTTAAAAATAAATACTTCAATATATTTGAAAATGGTGAAAATTAGAGTGAAAAAATGTAGTAATTTGCTATGAAAAAAAGACATTACTGACGAAATTGAATGTTTCACGATGAAAATACGAGTGCATACCTGGGTATGCAAAGTACTACACTATATACCTATAATATCTAGTGTGCTTGCATATCGCGCTACAGTTAGCTGCCTTTAACTTCATTGCTACACTACTTATTTTTTCTTCCCGTTTTTCGTATACTTCTCATGATGTGTACTGTGTGTCATGCATAAAAAGTATAAAGAGAAAATAAATTTTTCCCACGATTACATATGGTACCAAAACGCAAAGTACTATAGCGTATATATTGTACTATAGTCAGCTACCAACACTCCCATTTCTTCTACTTACTATCTTTCCTTGCTTCTTGTGTACTTCTTATGGTGTAGTGCAGAACAAGTATAAAGAGAAAATGAATTTTCATCATGAATGAAAATGCGATTACATATTTTGTAACATTGCTATACTATGCTTACTGTCTCTTCCTGTTTTTTGTATTCTTCACATTTATCTATACTTTCTCTTCCTGTTTTTCGTATATTTCTGATGGCGTATAGTGCAGAACAAGTATAAAAACAAAATGAATTTTTTCATGAATCAAAACACGAGTGCATGGTATGTAAGTCACTATTATCTACTATACTCAATTTGTATATCGATCTAGCATTGCTACTACTTATTGTCTTTTCCTTTTTCTCATATACTTATTTTAGTGTGTAGTATGTGGTAGTATACAGAACAAGTTAGTATGAAAACAAAAAATAATTTTTCTTTTGAATGAGAATACGAGTGCATATATGGTTATGGTATAATATTAAAATCAGTTAAAAAAAGTGACAGAAATGGTTCAAAAATTTGTTTAGCTTTATATTTCTCTTTGAACAACAGTCGACACAATGACGTCACTTTCTCTGTTATAAATTAACTGACATACCTTACCTACTCTATATAATATAAAGTGTATACTCATATATACGAGTATTCTACAACTACAAATCGTTGAATGAACGAACGAATATTCTTGTGTTAGGTTCGAAAATTATATTACATTACATTATACCATATGTATGTGTAACATTACCATTACAAACCATTATAATATGAAAATATATACACATAGATGCATACATGAATATATGTACGTGTAATAGATAAATGTTTGAATTGAAAAAATAAACACATAAAGAGATTGGTTAAGCCAATCCGCCTCGCCTGTCCACATCTTCGTTTAATAATCAATCAAACTGGACCGATACACTTCATATTAAAATTGATAAGATATATGAATGGATTTTATCATTCATTTATATACCCTTAGTTGAAAAAATTATAATAATAATAATGATAATTTTATTATGTTCACTTTTATCTTTTTATATTATTTTTCAAGTGTAAAATTAATTACATTTGTAAAAATATTTAATCATATTTTAAATACATTATTATGATAATAAGTATGTATATTAAAGTATTCAAAATTGATTTCTGTTCTTTTTAGATTTTGATGATGAACATTTTTCCGGTTATTTCTCAACAAAAAAATGAATTTACTAAAACTGAAAAAGTTTATTCCGAACAAATGGTAAATTTTTACTTAAATGATACGAGCATATTAATATGAATGAGTTATACGAGGAGAGTATATATGCAAATATGGTGAAATTTAAATTTTAAATGCCGATTCTCTTAAATCATTATACATTTATGTACGTACACATATAGAAGAAAATAATTATTGTAATTGTAACGTATATATAAATATAATGTAAAATTTATTTTTATTCTATGTATAGCATGTACGAGTGGTATATAGATATACGATTACGTATTGTGTATGTATCTATAAAATGAACTGATGGCTGTATAATATAAAAATCAAGCTATTATATACTCGTTACATTATGTACACTGAAACTCGTACCTAAAGTAATCTAAAATCAATCATGAATTTTTTATGCGGTTAAAAATTTAATCATGTTCAAATTGAGTGCGAAATCAAATCAAATGGTCAAGGAGATTGGGTCTTTTTCTGTTCGTATTTGTTTTTTTTTTTTATTATTATTTTCATTTTCATTTATTTTATTTTATTTTTTGTTTTATTCTTTTTTTTTATTTGTTTGTTTTTTTTTGCATTTACTTTTTTTAATTCTATAAATATTTTGACTTAAAAGTTAAACATTTATTTTTTTATATATAGGTACATATAGAACATGAAATAAATATTTGATGATTTTACGATTGGGAGCATAAAGTATTTATTTATGTATACCTATATACATTTTTATACACATATTACCTATGTAATCGTATTTTATACTCTTGTATATATACGTATATACATATATATATAATTTTATTTTTATATATATTTTATTATTCAGTTGATCTTAAAGACTAAATATGAAAATTTAGAACATAACTAAAATAAAAGGAAATTTACAATAATTCATATACACGTGTATGTATATAATATATAGACACTAAAGGAAAACACTTTTAATTTAGTTGTATTTTTTATATTCATTTTCTGTTTTTTTCTTTTTTTTTGCTTTTCTTTTCATTATTATACATTTTGATTTTTGTATTATACAATTACATTACATACCGAGTACCCATAATTTTTTTGTACTTTATTATTTCGTTTACCTTTTTCATTTTAATTTAATTAGCTGTAGTCATTTTTTTTTTAAAAGGTGCTTTAATCAAAAGTCAGAAAAAAATATATGTATATGTATTTTAGAATTGTAAATTCCATGAATATTCATTGTAGGTACATACAGTATATATGTACATACACGCACGTTGAAAACGTTGAAAGAATTAAATTGGTTTTCTTAGTCCGTATTAAATTATTCATAATAACAATTTACTAGGATTTTTCATTTTTTAAAAAAAAGGAAAATAAAAAAATTCAATTGATTTTTATTTTTATTATTATTTTTTTTTTTGTTCTGATATAATAGTTACAAATGAAATGAAATGTTTTTCATTTAAATAAAAATAATACAAGAAAAAATATATATATATGATACAGAAAAATAATACATACACAATAAAACAACGTTGTCGAGAACATTATTTTTACAGTATTAAAATAAGGACATTATAAAGTAGCCACCACGCACCACCACCTATAGTTATGCGAGTTTATAGGAGATAGTATAATATGCGGATTCAGCTTACGTAATATACATATTATATGTATACGGTACTTTAAATGATATCTGTCTGGTATATGTAAATATATTATTGTCCATTCAAAAAATAAGTTTGATATATAAAACGAATGATGTTTGCTGGTCTTATAAATCCTCTTTCATTCACATTTGATTATCCTCTTGCGTAGGGCTTTTAAGTGCCAGTTAGATGATATGAAAACAAAAAAAATTTTTTTTTTGTTTTTGGGTTTATTTTATAAGATGCAGATACATTTTTTTTCTTTGTATCTTACTTAACATATTTTTGAACAAATGAAAAAAAAAAGCTATAAAGAAGAAGAAAACAAAAAAAAAACAAATTTAACATTTTTATGTATTCAAATGGAATGTAATTTATTTAAAATGAAAGTGAGCAAAAAAAATATGAAAAAAAAAAACAATAAAAATGAATTGTTTTATATAAGAATATAAGGAAGGAGATTTGATAAAATAAACTGGACTCAAGGTGATTTTCAATTTCTCTGCTATTATACGAACATGAAATTGAATATGTTATACATTAATATGGATTGTACAGCTACATATATTGTATGTAATATATGTACTATAAACATACACATATTTATACATATGCATATACATAACTAGCTGGCACTTTCTGGTGTGACAAATGATATTACACTCTAAGGAGTTTGTTGAATTTGATGCGGTGTTTTGATCTTTTTTTTTTATGTATTACGCGTATGGACTCGTGTATATATACAACATATTCGTTTATATCTACATTTATATAGCCACATGGGATTTATTCTGAAATATATTGTAATTAATGTACAATGTTTCATTTCATTTTATTTTTTTTTTTGTTGTTGTTATTGTTGTTTATTGTTTATGTTATTCTTTTTTTATCGGATTAACATGTAACTACTATACATATATAAATACAAAATTGAGTACATTACATATACATAAGTATATATGTATACAGTAAATTCAATTGAATAAAAATATGTAATATATGTATATATAATTTATATGTACATTGAAAATGAATAAAATAAAGGGTGTAAAGATCCCTTTACTGTTTTTATAATAGCCGAAAAATGTTTGATTTCATTTTACAGGATAAACTAATTGAGCAAATATATGTATATGTATATATATAGTGAGAGAGAGGGTGTTTACATCGGCCACACGAGTATTAAATTTCAAATTATTTTACAATTGATTTCTTTTTTTTTACTATATACATATATATATCGGTCGGATCTGTATACCATTACTATAATATTTAATTTGTTTGTTTATCTTTGTATCGTATCATCATTGTGCTAAATCTAAATATCATCATATTATTCAGAAAACACTTTGAAATTTTTGTTCACACTTTAAAAGAAAAAGTTTGTTAATTTTTACACCAGAACAAGAGGAAGAGAGAAATTCATGAATTCAATGAGTTTTGAGTTAATTATAATTAGATAATTGAATAAATTGTATGTAAATACAAGGTAAGTTAATGATGTCGCAATAATTAAAAAATGAAGGATTATTATATGTATATGAATGAATAAATTAAACAATTAAATGCACAATTATATAGGTACCTTATACCCTTACACATTAATTTTAAAAACCTAAATTTACTTTAAACAAATTTTTTTTTTCGAATTTCACATTCACATTTATAATAAGTCCTTATTTCGTTTCTCATATTATTTAACAAACAAAAACAGTTGTATCAAAAAATATATATGTACATACGTAAGTATGTGTAGATCTATACCTGATGTATGTATATAAAGAAAAAAATAAAAGTGGCGACATCCTCATAATCATTAATTTTCCTTATCAATTTTACAAATTGGTGGGCCAATAAAATGATTTCATTTAATGTCGTCATTAGCTGAATCCTCTGTACTCTTATATTCGTATATTTGTATAGAATTTATTTGTGTATTATACTGTATATAAATGTGAGTCATCATGATATCATCATTTTGGTCGTATTGTATGTATATACTTATATAAAGATATTCTAAATGTCAACAGTAAAAAATATAATCTTATATAATATCAAGTAAAATGACTGTCATATAAATAATCTTAAAAAGTATCTAAAATACAATAATAGTCATTACATTTAATGTATTATATACGCACCTCTATAATACATATATACATACTTACATTTACATCACATCTATAATACCATATATATATATTCGAAATATTTTTATTTAAAAAAAATATTCAATGGTCTTATAAATCTTAAAAATAAAAATAAAAATTTATTTTTTTTCATCCGATTTTATAGTGTTGTATTTATTATTTGTGTACATACATATGTATGTATACGCTGTACACACATTTTTTTTAGAAAGATTAATATTTTCATTCTTGAAAACCTAATAAAGATAAATAAAATACAAATTATTCTTTATCCCCCTTTCGTAAAGGTAAAATTCTATATTTGATGACTTCAAATTCAAATTGAAAATTATAAGATACATACGACCATACGAGTATACGCACCGCACCTATTTACATAATACATAATACGATAAGTCAAAGAAAATTTTTCAAAAATTAAGAAAAAAAAATAAAACAACAACCAGCGATATTTCCTTTTATTTAAATCGCAAAATAAACATTAAAGGGCGTTAGAAACAGCTGAAAATAAAAATGATCTTATACCATGCGATGATCATTTTCATTATAATAATACATATTTACATATCCATATAATAAGTTTTCATTTTGACTATGCGTTTAATATATGAACTTGTACCTGTACGTATACATATATGTAGGAGCTTTATCGGTGCATGAGCATTTGATAACGCATGTGTTATACGAAAATATAATAAAGAATATACAAAGAAAATACTACATATAATTTATAGATTCACATATTAGTAGAATGATATATAAGTGCATTACAAAAATAATATAAAAAAAAAAAATAAATTTAAATTTTAATAGATTACGTCCTGGCATTCTTTGTGAAAAAAAAAATGTATAATACAAGTCTACACGCACTGACTTCTATTTATACTTGTATATAGGAAAAATTCAAATTATCATAATGTATGTATATAAAGGAATAATAACAATATAACGTTAAGTTAAATGTTATCTTCAACACTACACTGTGGTCTTTTTATAAAAGAGATTACACATTATATATCAAAAGTATATGTATCTTTGTATCCGAAACGTAACAACATAATTGGAGTCTATCTTTGAATTATATTTTTTGATTCAGTAGCAGGTATTTAAGAGCATCTTTAACGTTTTTAGCTTGTTTTTATTGTTTTTTTTTTCTTTTTTTTTTGAAATTGTTTATTGTTTTTTCTTTTACTTTTAGGTGCACACCATACCATATAGGTATGTACATATGTATATGTATAGGAATTTATATATCTTCTTCTTTATAGTTATTTTATTTTTTAAGACGCCTTCCGGGCTCAATATTATATATTATATAGCCGACAGTTTTGTGAAATGAGTTTCGTGTCGTCAGATGATTAGATATCTTTCACATATGTGTATTGTATATTGTATACACAAATACAATTTACTATTTTTATATAAACACCCGGCAAATAATGACATTTTATATTATAGTTTCTTACATATAGACATATACATATAAATATACTTATTCTTATATAGCGTTTAATTTTATATTAACAATTAACTTCCGGTCAAATTTGATTGTTATTTGTGCAATTAAAGGTATCATTTAATTTCGAAATTTCAGTTGATTTTAGACGATTATAATTGTTTTTAATTTTACCTTTTTCTCTTTTTTATTTATTTATTTATTTTTGTGTTTTTGTTGTTGTTGTTGTTATACTTTTTTATTTTTTATATATAGATAAATAAAATTTTTTTTTCATTTCGTTTAATAAAACAATAAAAAAATGCATGTATGGGTATATTTCATTTCTTTTGATGTTCAGAATCAGACAACGAAATTTCAATTTTATATATATGTATATGTAATGTCCGATATTCTGTAAAAATAATTAAATTTTTCCACTTCATGTTTTCATTTTAATCATTTAGTTTAATTTCATTTTCTTTTTTTATTTTATTTTGTCATATATCTATTTATTTTATTGTTTTTTATATGTATATCTATATACCTACCTTTATTTTTCATAAAAGTTATATGCGTGTACATTTATTAAAAACTAAAATTAATTTTCATTGATGATAACGTGAAACTGCTTTCAATTTTAGATCAATTATTAACGAGCGATTGTCAAACACATGAATATTAAATTTGAATTGAATTTTATACGCGTAAACATAAATATATATGTACACATATGTAAATTTATATGTACTTTCTATATATCTATAGTTGTAAATTGTATACATACATATTTGATATTTTGTGCAATTTTAATTTGCATTGTAATGTTTGAATTTGTATATAAAATTACGTATTCGCGCGTATATACGTTGAAGTTTGAGCCTATATATTTATAGGTATATGATAAATGGATCCGATTACGCGAATGCAGTAGATGTATACAATCATATGTGAACTGCATGGTGTATATATCATGCCTACACGCTTTTGGATATTGAATTTTTATCATGGATTCATTTCTCTTGTCACACAATAAGTTCTTTTGTTTTTATTGTAATTGTTGTTGTTGTTGTCGTCGTGGTATTGTTTTTGTAGAAATTTTCATTTCATTTATGAAAATGGAATTGTACACGTGCATTCCATCGTCATCACACTTTGCCGTTATCCTTAATTGCATTTTAATGCAATTATACTATTATGAAAACCATGAGCATGTAATAAAATACACGTACTCATACATGTACTAGTACTATATGTATATGTACATTTACATATATTCATAATATACTATATGCATGTTTTATATACTCGCTACATCATATAAATGTCAAGAGTTTTTTTTGTATGTTTTTGTATTTTAATTTTATTTTTTTGGTAAATGTCTCACTATAACAATTGGAAAATATTCCCAAAATCCCAAAACGACGGATTTACGTCCCCAAGGGTCGATTATCTTGTTATGAATTCAAATATTCAGAAGGATTCTTTGGTCATGGTTAGATGAATATAGAAAATATAATAGACTGGCGTATATAATATGCGAATACAATATTCATTTGTATATGTTACGTGTATATTATCATTCTCATGTGCAAAAGTCTAAATTTTCGCCTTTCAAGATATCCTATACGAATATATGTATATGTACAAATATGAGTATATGAAAATTACTAATGTATAGGAACATGAAAAAATTGAAAAGTGAATACAATGTCATGTTGTTTGTACATTTATAAAACAAAAAAGTGAAAAAGTGTAAAGGGGTAATTGAATACAATGTTCGCTCGTTCGTTCGTTTGTTCGTTTGTTCGTTTGTTCATTTTACATTATTATTAATTTAGTGTGCGCATATTTTTTTTTATCTTTTTCTTCAAATACAAATACACACTGACATTATACTAAAAACACAAATGAAACATATTATGAAGTAAGTAAATAAGAAGCATAGAAATAGAAAATAAAACATTTATTCCAATGGAAAAATAAAACAAAATAAAACTTCTCTCTTATATAATATGATTAATGAAGAGGGCGGATTTCATTCAATTTAACAACTTTCGTTGGTATGCGGTAGCAATGTCAAACTGAATCAAATGAATTGGCTATTTACATTTTTGTTCTTTCATATAATTTTCCACATATGTATATAAATAATTTATATGTATATAATGTATATGAAAAAAAAATTATTGTTTAATATAATAAATCGTTTATATGTATATAGTTGCTGAATACTATGCCCATATTATGTATATATATATACGATTTGAATACTTCCTATACAAGGATACATACGCGATAATTTAATTGAATATATATTTTTAATATGAAAAGTGCAACAGTTATATAGACATACAAATGTACGAATAATACTTATGAATATAATAAAATATGAATTTTATTAAATTTATGACAAAAAACAGACCAATAATAAAAATATGAAGGAGATATACATTACATATGTACATATGTATACATAATTTATATCCTGTACAAAAAAGATAAATTATTTCAAAGAGAAGTGAATTGTGAAAGTAGCATCCGTCGGCATACGAGTATATATATAATTGTATCAGATCAAAAATACATATATATTTTATAAAATTCTACACCTATATACATACATAACATTTCGGTGTATTGGGTAATAATTAAATAAGTATATGAATTGGCATAAATTTATACTTATATATAGGATAAAATGAAAAATAAAATCAGAATTTTTTAAATCTTAAACTAATATTATATATTCTTTTTATTGCGCAAGTGATTTTTTTTTATAATGTTGTTTTATTTCGATATTATGTATATATATAAGTACATGGTATAATACAAGGATTGTGTGTGTCGAATTTCTATTTTATATAATATAGGTAAATACTATATGTTTTTTATTTATAATATAATTCAATTTTAAATTATCCTATATTGATGACATAATATATAATATGCAAACATAAAATGAACTATCTAATTTATTTATTTAAAAAAAAAAATAAAATAAAATAAAATATGTAAGTATAGGTATATCTATTGAAAGTAGATTTTTCGTTTTTTTTAATAACTTATATATTATGTATAATGTTATGCATTTAAAAGACCATAATATTCCTAGAATATATAGTCATATTATTCATTGCTCAAGTTAATAATATAATATTTATATTCATATGTATATATTATACGCTATTGATAACACATAATATGTAATATGTTCCATTGTATATATATAATATGTATTTACAGATTATTAGATAATTTTAAGTGATATTATTAAAAAATTTAAATTTACAAAGCAAGAATATATCATACATATAATGTATATATAAATTGAATTTTTTTTTTGTCTATATAATTATGCATTTTTGTATATACTATATATAGGTATTTGAAAATATTCGAATCATGAATATTAATAATAATTTTTTTGAATTGATTTTAAATAATAATACTTAAAATAATTTTTTTGTATAATTTCGATAATAATTATTTGATGAAATGTAATAAAATGATTCTCTATAATATTTGAATTTGTTTTCCAGTATGTAATATAAAGCTTTTTGCGAAATTTCTAAAATGAATTTATATAGGTACAATATATAATGTTACTATTACATACATATACTTATATAAGTACTCAATTAAATCATGTTATATAGATGTTATTCTATTGATTAATAATTATATAGGTATATACAAATTACTAATATAATATGCTAATATTCTTTCATTTATTTCACGAATAACCTATAATATATATATATGTATACACTACATATATATCAGTATTTTAGATAATATTTTATATATATATATATTATATATATATATGTGTATATAATCATTATCACAAAAATTTAATACAATTAATTAAAATAAAATCAAAATATTAGCATCCAGCTGCATGTTGTTCAGCCCAAGGTTGTAGACCATGTAATGCAGCTAAAGGTGCTCCATTTGGTGTTGATTGTGGTACTGATGATAATGGCGCTGTAGGCGGAGCAAAACCTTTACTAAGTGCTTCTGCTTGTAAGGATAACATAAGTCTGTTAGCTGCTTGTCGTTCAGCTTCACGTTCTTCGGCTGTTTGTCTTCTATAAAAAAAAAAAAATAAATAAAAATAAAAAACATTATTTATTTATTTTATTTTTTTTTTAAAATAAAATCAAGACAAAAATATATATGCAAAAAGCAATATTAATATACTGATATAGATAATATAAAATTTTATTTTAATTTTCTTATTCTCGTTTTCATTGCTTTGTTTCCAAAAGTTTTTACATATTTTTAGATCAAAACAATTTTTTAATATGCAATTTAATTAAAATTTTTGAACACTGGTATAAGTATTTTCAAACGTATGTTGGTATAATTATTGTAAATCAACAAACAACTTAAAGTGAAATGATCCATGGAAATTATCTTTTATAAATTGTCATTATTTTTTTTAAAGTATATGAAATGAAACTAAAATCAGAAATAAATAAAATTAATTCGAAAAGTCTAATTTTATATATGGGTATGCATTATTAAAAATGTTTTCACATATCTTTTTATATGCGCATATCCACCTACTTAAATATCAAATGATAAATATCCTTTTTAAAAATGCAAAATTAATTTAGATAACAAACAAACAAAAATTATTTCCTTTTTTCTGTTGTGATGGTATTTTGTATAGAAGAAATTTTGATTGAATTTAAAAAGCAAAAAAAGGTTAATTTGTTTACATGTATATAGGTCTTCTTGTAATAAACATTTTATTCATATTTATAAGCATATATAGCATATGTACATTTATAAACATAAGACACAAATCATCAAATATACATTCAAAAATGTATACCTATACACATACTATACATAAAAATATAAAGCATTATTTCATTTTTAACGAAATAACTGTATTAAAACAAAAATACATTATACAGTGAAAATATGAAAACATTAATCAAAAAACACAAATAGAGACATTGTAATTTATTACCTTTCTCGATATCATATTAAATTAAATTGATTCATTTGTGTATTACATCATATATTTATAAGTATAACGAATTTTACTTAACAAATATACAATGTAAATATATCTAATATATACGTGTGACTAAGTATGTTATACCATTTATACATATACATACATATATACATTATGAGAGTGATTTAAATTTTCAGTTAGAAAGGTATAATATATAAACGTGTACATGAATGCAAATTAGCGTATTCATATATAGGTACTCGTACATGTAGATATGAAAAATGATCATTTACAATATGTATCTACATCTATATACGAATATAAATGATATATTTATACAAAAACATATGTATACTTATATACACATACAATTTTGTGAATTAAATTCAAATTTCATATACATTATACATTATATATACATATAAATAAGGTATACAAAATGAATTCATATAAATTGTAATTTATTTCATTTTAATTTTATATCTGGTAATTTATCTTTACTTCAAATGACTGAATTTTCATAAAATTATTCATATTATCCATATGCGAAATATATGATTAACTATATACATACATGTGTATGTATAAAACCATATACATATGTGTATGTTTTTAATTTTTCAATTTTCCATAAATCTATTTCTTTTTGCTCAGTATATGTAATATAGGTGTATGTGTAATATAGGTATGGGTATACAAATACATATGTATTAATATATTTATATCTATATAGAGTCGTATATGTATATATATACATATACAATTCGTGAAATATTCTGTATATATAGATTAAACAAATATACAAAATCTGCTTAACGTTTGCTTTTTTCTTACAATCAAATCTCAAAAAAAAAAACCAAATAAGAATAATTCTCTACTCGTATACAGGATATCTATCACAATTATAAGTATAAATAAACAACATGTACAAATAAATATTTGTATATATACATACCTATACATTTTCTTAAAAATAAGGGTGCAAATAAAGATTTGTGTATGTTTATATATACGAGTATGTCCGTATACTGAGTGTAAAATGTTTCTAGTACAAAAATAAAAAAAAAATTTTTTTTCTATGAAACATACCATACATTATTTCTGTACCAGAAATTTTATTCTCTTGTGAATTAATGCTTTATTATATTCTAAATGAGTAAAATAATTGGTTAAGACAATACAAAATTTGCGGCTACTGTTAATTAAATTTGATTAATTGCAGACGAAACGATTAAGATGATTGTAAGTTTTTAATTATATCTTTTGTTTTTATTTTATTTTATTTTTATTTTTTGTGTTCGAGTAATTTATATAATTGTTTTTATATGAATTACATGTACATATATGTATCCTTTTTATTAAATGAACAAATTACTTATCATGTTGTTTACTTATATAGTTTTATATAAATCAATTTGACTAAAATTAAATTAAAATTAAAAAAATTTTTTCAATAAAATGTATTCCATGATTATATATAGTTTTTTTTTGTCTAAAAATCTGTTTAAAATTAAATTTTAAAATTTCTCTAACCGATAAATAGTTTGAAAAGTATAAAAAAGGAAATAAAAGTTTATAAAACCGCACATAAAATTTATTGATTTCATATACCGATTCAATTTGAATTATTGTCTGATTGTTTTATTTTTTCATTTGGAGAAATTCCATACATTCTACTATATATATTCCATCAGTATATCAGATGTAAGATCATGAAAATTGAAGTCATCATCATTACTGTCATATTTCTAATTTAATTTTGGAAATAAAAGCAATAAGAATCTATATACATATACTGGATGGTGTATGCATAGACACAAGTTCTATATACTTTTAACTATAATTAACTAACTAACTGACATATGTATGTATATAGATAGAGTAATGGTACCTATATTATTTGATGACATATTGTTGTCATAACTTTTCCACACTTAACTATAAATGGTATATTCGAGTATATGTATAGGTATGTATGTTCTATATATGAATATCAAAAAAAAAAATAAATAAATAAATAAATTTAATGTAATAACATGAAGTCAACATAATACATAATATTCTTATAGTTTTACACCATAATACATACATATGTAGGTATATATATATATATGTATAATTGTATTAAAATACATTTTATTGAATAAAATTTCATCCACCTCCATTTAACAAAATTACTATACACTCATATAAAATAATAACATATATTTTCATATATGAAATTTTCCCAAATCATCTAATTTCATTCTCATCATATTATTTATTCTATAAAATTATTCTATTGTGTATTCAATATAAATATGATGATTATACAACACAATAGTATACAATTATATGGTAATCTAAATATAAATACATATACTTAGGTACAAAAATATACTTATACATATATGTATGTGAGAATGAATATACGATACACATATAGTTTAGAGGTATATTATTGTACATATTTAACAAATATTTATCGAAATGGTTATAAGACCATTAGAAGGATATTTTATTCAGGTGTTCTTTTATATATATATATGACTGGTATAACATACAAAAGCCAACCAGTCAAACATATGTATACATTTTTATTATACATACACCATATACATTGCACATTATATACACATATGAAAATGAATATCTAATAAATTAGGGGAGGTTATAATTAGGGTGTGAATGTGAATTGATTATATTGTACATTTATATTTATATTACCTACATAATACGAGTATGTATAAATTATAAACAATATGTGGTATATAGATTCATATTAAGGTGTAATATTATTTTACCACTTCTGTATATTATCACACATATGTATATACATATCTTTATGAAAGACATACCTAATAAAATAACGAAATTAGTATAATTTTTGATATGATATAGGCTTTCAAGTGAGTGTTATACATTATACCAATTATACCAGATAACTCACCTGTGTATATATAAGTTCACCATATGGTATTTTTACTACCTATACGAGTATAAGTATGTATGCGAGTATATTATGTAACGTGAAAATTTTTGGTTATTATATGAAAATTTCTAAACTAATTTCTAGTTCTTAATTTAGTTATACTGGTTATACTAATGCAATCTCTTTGAAAATTACTTTCATATTATAGACAGATTATGATATATACTTATGTAGATATACACACATATGTATCATTACAAAATTAATGATATTATAGTAATACATAACATATCTATAATACAAAATATGGATTTAATTTTCATTATTTTCTAGATAATTTGATTCCATTTCTCTTGTGATGCGAGATTTTAATTTAAAATTGAATATTGGTAGTAAAAGTATTTTACTATGCATACATATGCGGAAAAATAATTTTTTAATTTTGATAAAGTTAAATTAAAGTTAATTAAAGATTTATGTATTCATGGTATTGTCAATTTATACCTTCATTAATTTCATGTACACATATATATATAATAAGTACTTATAGAAGTATAACACTGAATTAAGTAAACATGTTTTGACTATATAAATTTATTGAATAATTTATAGTATACACATTTTATTATATAAAAAAGATATATGTACGTTTAACTATATATATTTTGTAGTAACAAAAACAAACACAAATAAATTAATATATTATAATTTATATTTGTACATATGTGTCTGTATATGTATATAATAATAAATACAATACAAACAATTTAAATTTTGACCGACAGGCACTTAGTACGACATGTTAATATATAGAGCTCAATTTTTCTTGTATTCCGTGTTTTCATAAAATATAAATATATGTAGTAAGGTGTAGATATCATCATAACATATACTTAATACTTACATGTAATATGTATTATAGTATACTATATGTTTATATAAGAACAAATGCCAAAACTCATATTATTGTTATGTATATAAAATAATGAAAAATTCAAAACGATATAATGTGAACATCATGATATCAAAAAAAAGATGATTTTTTTTCTCTCTGCTTATTTTTTATATAAAGGATAAAGGGATAAAAACACATTTATACCTTTACAGTGTGCGATATATAAAGTGCTGTACACACACATATATTAAAATGCGTGTACCTGTAAAAAGAAAAACTTTATAATACCTATTTAACAAAAAAAAAAAAAATAAAGGAAAAATAAACGTTCTTTTCCCTCTTTTCACGGTACTTTTTAATATACCACGACAAATAGTACTATAAAATGTACTTCTTATAGTATATGTATATGCGCATATTTGTAGAAACAACAGAAAACTTTATTCACATTTTTAGTATTAAGGGGTTCAAAATAAAAACCGCATTAATTTTTAAATACCATTTATCCATTGGTGGAGGAATGGATATTATTATAATGTTGTCGTTGGGTTGTGCTCTTTTTTTTACATTTAAAAACCTTATTTGCATATTATGAGTATTCCATACATATACATACAAGCATACATATACATATATTTGTATATAATAGAAAAAGTTTATTAAAAATGTCCGTGTTATACTTCAAATTAAAATTTTATATACATATACAGAAATGCATACGACGGCTACCTAACACATTTTCACTTCTCATTATATTTTTATATTTAAGTCTGGGAAGTTACGTTTTGATCTACTAAATACACTAATGCATATATGTTAGATATACATACATATAGCGTAAAGCAAAAGTCATGTTAATAAGATACTTATACGTATACTTATGTAGACATCGTTTAAAGTTTTTTGTCATTGCTTTTGTTTAATGAATAAAAATTAATGACTTAACAAATTGTAACCATGATATTTCACACATTTATCACTATATGTACTACTTATTTAAAAAAGGATATTAATAATTTTAATGTGATTATAAAATGATTTCCATTTTAATATAGATTAATTAAGATATACATTTTTGTGTATTCTTTTAATCAATTTCGATTTTTTATCTATATATCATATTTTTCATCTATTTTAGCAAGTAATTCGCGTGTATAAACACATATTTTTCCAATTGACTCTTATAACTTCTTTTTCAATTTAAAATCGCTATCGCAAAGATATAAAGAAAATTCGAAAAATAAAAGATGGTAATATATAGTTATATACTGGCGTATATACGTACGTAAAAAGCCATTCAAATAATGTACTCATACTTTTATCTTTTATACAGCTATCGTGTTAAACTTTTTCCCCTCGTGAAAAACTTGGAAAAACTCATTTATAATATGCGTGTATAAGTGCGCATATAAAATAAAAAAATATGTTTAAATAACCAGGTAAACCTATGTACAAAAATCAAGTCGTTTCTGATGACAATAATATTTAAAATCTACAATTTAAGGATAAATTTATTTGTTCATTTTAATTCGTTATATATAAAAAATGTATAACAAAAAAAAAAAAAATTTAAATACACAGTAAAGCTATATATTTTTCTCCATTTTCTTTATACAGCCATAATGGTGTATTAATAATAAAATGTCGGAATTTGTTTTTCTTCTAACTAAATATATATGTAAATGTATAGGTACGTAAATATTTTCTACTTGAACCTATAATGAATATAAAAGGATTTGTATTTAATGTACATTTTCATATACATATAATTTGTGTACATAAGTTATGTACACAATTATCTACACAACTTATACAATTACACATTAACGTAATATTTATAAGAGATCTCCTGGGGATTTTCCTCTTTCTTATTAGTATAAATAGATTTAAATCTCAAAAGTTAAGTGGAAAAACTTTTCGGACTTATATAATGTTTTCATGCTGTACATTATATATACGTATGTATATACTCCCCATAGGTATATACTTCCTTACTTTCTTAATTGTTATTATACTTAATATTCTTATGTCTGATGGTTATTTCTTATATAATCGTTATATAGAATGAAGATTCAAATTGGATTGGACATGGTGAAGAAGCTTTCGTAATTAATTTTCATTCCCAGCAAATTTTTTTTTTTTTTTTGAAGATTTAAATGAAGAGTGAGGATTTGAAAGGTAAATAAAAAATTTTATGTGGTTAAAAATATGTACATACCAATACTCATAAATACATGTACTAAATAAAATGTGAGTATATACAAGAGTATGCTAAATTTACGGATATGTCAGTTTGTGTTGAACGAATTAAGAAAATGAAAGATGAACCCTAATTTCTTTTCAACATGTAATTAATATTTTTTTATGCTTATTTTATGACAAATAATCAATTATTTTTTTATAAATACATTTAAAGATGTAGAGTATAGTATAATGTGTTTAGATATATACAAACCTCCATTTTGTTCTTCTATTTTGAAACCATGTTTTTACTTGTGCATCTGTCATTTTAAGTCCCCTAGCCAATGCTGCTCTTTCCGCTGATGCCAAATATTTTTGTTTATGAAAACGTTTTTCAAGTTCAGCTACTTGAATTCGAGTAAAAGATGTTCTAGGCTTTTTTCGTTTTGGTGGTGTCCTATTTTGATATGGATGACCGATTCGTCTGGCAATTGGAAATGCGGCTAAAATAAAAAAAAAAATGATAATATTAAAATAACATAATTAATATATATGTATATATAACTGTAGAAAAACATTTACTTTATATATATACATATCTATATATATGACTACATTAGTGAATAAATTCAATAATAAATTTGGAATTCCACAGCATATGTATATAGGTAAAAAGTATTATAAAAAAAATTGATATAATAACTGTAATAATAGTAATTATATTTTTACCACAACTATCTGTAATAATTCAATATTTTATTATGAAAAGAAAGGGGAAAAGTTAAAAGCTCGTTACAGTCACACAGCCACATATTGTTTATGTTTATGTTTATTACAAGTATTTATCATTGAAACCTAATTACAATTATTAGATACATATATATATGTAATCATGTTTTCAATTATATTAAAAGTATGAGAAAGAAAAAAAAAAACAATAAAAATGATTTGAAATGATAATAAAAATTAACTTACAAATTATGAGGTAAAGTTTATGTGTATACATTTGTATAGGTTTGGGTATAATAAAAGGTATAGTTAAACATAAGAGTATAGTCGAAAATTCTTGATATTCATTTTATTAACAATAATATACACAACTTATAGGTATGTTAAATTATATTTGTACAGAAAGTATAATAAGAAATTTATGTTTTTAAATATCCTATAATATAATTATAAATTCTGTTGAGGTCATTGTGTAATTATTTTCTATACGTCGGTATTTAAATCTTATTGATAATCAGTATTATTATATAATAATAAAAAAAATATTGTTGACATATAAATTATTAAACATACTTATTTCAATAAAATTATATACGATCAATTAATGAAAAACTTGTGTATATATGTATATCCTTATATGTATATACAATTACTGCTACATAGTATAATACTAACATGTAAATGGATAAAATATAATATTTCAAACCAAAATAAAAAAGCAATGAATTTAATTTTCATTTTCATTTAATAATTCAATTATTTATTATTTTTATTATTTATTTTGTATAGTAACAAACAATTTCAAATGATTAGACAACAAATTTTTATTAATTTTATCGTACATATATTTAAAATTATAGATATGTTCATGTTGTATTCTGTTTACCTACCCACCTGTATCACATTGATTAAGCAATTTGAATTTCAATTAAATGTTGCTAACAATTTAGTGTATATATATGTATGTATATACAACAGAATTATTGAATTTAAGTATACATGTACATTTATATAATTATATTATTTATATATATTTGTACGAGGGAATTTACACAATTATTATAGATAATTCGAATGAATATTTTAACGTAGATATATATATGTATAATACATATATGATTAGAGACTAAGATTTGTAATTATGGAATATTAAAAATAAAATTAAAAGTAGAAATAAATGAGAATTCATATTTTCAAATATTTTATGTGCATATTATCTGATATCTGTGTATGAAGAAACGCATAATTATACCTATAAAATTTCAAAATAAATCTTGATTACTATACCGTGTAATATGTATATACTTTTAAAAATGAAAATATGCAATATGTGTATAGAAACTTAAGTATACATTCATATACATATTAAAACACATAAATAATCTATGCTATATGTATATATAATTAAATGAATACTTGTATCTTTTGTATACTTATATATTATATGAAACAAATTTGATAGCATATAAATACGATTTTAGATTTCATTAATATAACTCTTGCTTTGACACATTCATATAAAATAATTTTTCCATGAAATCCGTTCATTCATGCGCATAAAAACACATAAACATTTATATAGCTTCGTATTGTAAATTTGTATTGAAAACACAAGAAAGTATATCCAATGGAATTTATGTTTATAAAAATTAAACAAATGAACTCTGGTGATTAATAGGACAACATTTTTTAGTCTCAAATGAAATTACTGAATTAATTGTTATTCTAAGTATTACCACGTATAACATAACTACACATATACTTATATGCAAATACGCAACATAAGACTTAAATTTTATTATACGAATTGTATAGATATATAGATGTTTATTCATATTTATAATTATAATTGCGTATAGTAGAGTATATACATTATTATGTAGATGAAAAAATGAAACAATTTCAATAATACAATGTCTATAAATTAAAGTAAAAACAATGTATAAAAAATTATGGCTCTTGGCTAAAAAATGAAGAAAAAAAAAATTGAATTAATTGGAGAATAATATAATCGTATGTTTTCTCATTTCACCTTTTTATTACCTAAACATACATATATATATACATATATATATATACGAGTGTATGAACATATTTTGTACATATGTCATTAAAAACTTAGGAAATTCATTTTTGTTACATAGAAACAAAATTCAAATTAACTTCCGCTCATTTTTGTTTCGTTAAAATTATGACATATTCATACATTGTGTTATGTATACCAGACACACATATAAAATCTAAGATCGTTTTAATGTATGTATAAATTGTTCCTTGTTATTCTAATGCTCATAAAAGTTTTGTTTATCATCAATTTAATATGTTACTAAATGTATAAATATGTATGTATACATAATGCCTATGCTATACACATCTATATATACATTTGTTTAATTATGTATATAACGATTTTAACATATTATTTACTATATATATATTATATATATGTATATATATATTATTATTTATTTATTAATGTGATATGTGTATTCAGAAAAAGAGAAATCAGTCAACATAAAAATATAAAATTATACTAAACATGAAAATTATTTGAATAGCTTCCTTTTCAACAGTCGTACACATGTATACTGTCATGCAAAGTCATTTGATTTAATTCGCATCTCGTGTCGCATTTGTTTTTTCTGTTTTTATGATTCTTTAATTTTTTTTTTCTCCAGAAAGTTTTAGAACACACACGCCAATCAGCTACTGTTTTCAACGTCTTAACTGTTATCAGAATTCTGTTATGATTAGAATCAAACACGCAACATATAAACCAATCTTTAAGATTATAAGCGAAAAGAAAACCTTACCTGTGATGATATTATATGAAGAGCATTTAATACATATATGATCTCGTGTATATATACACCAAACTGAAAGAGCCACCGAATATACATATACACCCCTAACTATATTATTATGAAAAGTAAGATATATTGATGATGATGATGACGGTAAAAAAGATAAAGTTTAGATCAGAAAATTTGAGTATGTAGATTGGAAAATTATGTGAATGCATTGCATGCATAGACAGGATATTGTATTTATATATAGGACCATACTTTCTTGTTTGAAATCAACAAAAAATTACATCAGGATCATCGAAATGCTATAGCCATTCACTATGGATTATTATTATACCTGTATCAAATTATTAATCAACAAAAAGAAATCTTCTAGGACGATCGTCATGAATACAGAAATAATAACCCATATATAGAATAGACACAACTACTATAATATACAATTATATACAAAGATATCGTTAAAATAAGATCATTAACTATACAACATTTTCTAAAGTATATACTCTTATAAGAATTAAAAGAAATATATGTATGTACAGTCGTAAATGTATATAAAGTGTACCTTTATAATGGAAACAAGTTCGTTTTGTACACAATTTGCGATTTTAACAACAAATGTGAATACATTATGTCTATACACATAATGTATATATATGCAAAATATAGTGTATGGCAATCTACACAGAGTGACCAGAGAAAAAAAAACCATCAATTCGATAATCACCTTAATGTTAATCCAAAGTATAAAAACGTGTTCGAACTGATGAGGTACCTGTCCTGGTGTGAGGTAAGCGCCTTTTTCAAGCAGCTATGGAATTCTTGTCGGATGCTTCTTCTAATTTGTTTACATTATGAATTTTTCTTGTTGATGCGCTGATGCTGTTGCTGCTGCTGTTCGTGTTATTTATTTTAAATATTCAATGTTTTTTTTTACATTTTTCTTTCATTTAAGCATTCGTTTATTTCGTTTTCAAATGAAAATTTCAATAAATTCAATCGTTACGAGGACATTTAATATTCTGTGCACACGTTAACAAAAGTGTATTGCAATGTTTTTATATTTTTAACTAAATCCCTTTCACAATTTTTTTTCACTCTTCTATTACATACATACATACATTTGTATACATATGAACTTTTCGGAAAAATCTAAAATGACCACCTGACGATACCTTCGGCATTTTAATTAGGTGGTTAACATGACTTTTTAATTTTTGCAAAGAATTAATTACTCATTGGGCGGTCGAATTTTTTGATATTTATGTATATGTATATAAATCCTATATATGTCCTGATTTTTTGTTTTTTGTTTCGGTTTTATATTCATTTTTTTTTATATTTTTGATTTAATTCTTATATTGAGGGATTATATACTCGTATACATATAAGTAAAATCTTTTCACTAAGAAGAGCATATCTTTTTAAAAGGTAATTTCTGTTAATTCAGTTTGATATTTAAGTTTTGAATTAAACTGATAAATTGGCGCCAATTGTATCATTTTATTTATATTTTTATATTATTTGATTCAAATCGCATTTAGGCTTTTTCAATTTTAGAAATCAGACTCAGACAGTTCCTTTTTTTTCTATTATAGGTATATGTGTAAGAGTATAAGAGTGTAAGACAAGTAAATTTCAGACCATTTTTCTGTAAATTGTTATACTATCGCATCATCTATATATTTTGTGTACAGATTAAAAACTTCTTATGTAATACAAATACATAAAAAGGAAAATTTTCAGTGTAAATTTTGAAGTAATTTTCTTAATATGAAAAATTATATTACAATATAACAATCTTTAATATGCAAAAAACGTATTACATATACCGTATATGTATATACAATTTAGTATACAATTTTATCTAAATATGAATATTTATATAAGTGTATAAATATGTATATGTATATAAATAAAAAAGAATTATGATAATAAGTTAAAAGAGCAATATGGTGATCAGTAGAAAATGATTCGATGTCGAACATAAAAAGCCACATCACTTCATTTCATATTCCATTTTCAATTTGTCTAAATCAAC
Organism: Villa cingulata; assembly: GCA_951394055.1. NCBI lineage: Eukaryota > Metazoa > Arthropoda > Insecta > Diptera > Bombyliidae > Villa > Villa cingulata. The sequence continues at coordinate 32,410,612 of OX596024.1, forward strand.
CAAAGCTTCAGACATAAAATTTTAAAAGGCTGATGTTTATACCTTTTTTACCACTTTATATATACATTTTCTTCTCTTTTTTCTCCATAAAAATTTATTTTGTGTATATCTACTTTTTTTTTTGGTTTCATTTTTCCAGAACCACTTTTCCTTCTTCTAATATTTTATATTTGTATATGGATATGTATATGTAAAATATTTATTTTATACATACACAATCTCTTTGTGTGTATATACATGAGGAAAACTTGTAAATGGTTTCACTTTAAAACCAACAAAAAATGTATAAATATGTGTATATTTTATGTATTATATATTCAAGTAATCTGTATAATATATATTCACATATTCTAATATTCGATTATATGTATATGTGTATGAAAATATGTAAAGTGAAAATGTGGTGTCTATACATATTAGGAAATATATTTTCCAGGTTTTATATTTTTTTTCCTCTGTTTTCTTATATTTTTTATATTTTTATTATTTATCCATATATCATATACATATATGCATCATACAGTAAATATTACGAGGAATATCTTATGTTTACATACGCATATATACGTTTTAATATATTGAATTTTATAAGTAAATCTATATACGAATGTTGTATATATACATTATTATATGAATTACACTTAAAAGAACTCAATATGTATTTGAGTGTTATCATAAATTTATATCGTTAAACTTGTACATCCTTTTTGCTATGTAGTACTGTTTTTACATAAATTGATATCAAATAGAATGTAATGATTCTTGTAAAAATATTTACAAACAAATGTATACTTTGTACATATATACATATGTATAAGTATACCTTCCTGCTATAGTCTATATATCTTAAGGTATAAAAGTTATATGTATAAGGTATTAGGTATTAGAGTATTAAAGTATATTTTTGATTCGGATGAATTTAAGTTATATTTTATATGTTTTTATTAGCTTTGAGTGTTTATTTTCATCTTTATTTATTTATACCCATATATATATATCCACAAATTTGAATTCATATTTTGGGAATCAATTTTTTATAAAACATTTTTATATCAATTTATTCTATATACATATGTTTTCATAAATCGGTTAAATGACATAAACTTTTTACTATATAATTTATGTATAATTTCAGTTATGATTATGTAGATATTTTTGAAATATTATACATTTTATGTGCCTTATAGTATTACACAAAAATAAAATGCTATAACTTTATGTTAAATTATATTTATACAAATCTATACAATATACAAATATGTTTATACCTATATATATTATTTTATTTTACGTTCATAATATACCTAGAGAATTGTATTTTATGTCTGTTATATGTTTTTCTCTTCACGAATTTAAATAAAATATATTTTCAAATTTAAAAATATTGTATTGATTTACTCTGCACAAGAATTACTTAAATTTTAATATTTAATATAAAGAGATGTTATACAAATGTACAATATACAGGAATAAAAATATATATAATATACAGATATTACAAACACACATAAATCTCTTTTAACTTTGTTTAGAAATTCAATATATGTTCACAAATATTTGTCATATAGTATCTTCCATACGTTAATGTATCATTAAATCAATTAAAACATATAATTATATGTAGTAGTTTTTAAAACGATCAAATTGATTGCTTTCAAATAAATTATATGTAACTAAAAATGAATATAAATTTGTGTAATACCAGTAATATGTAATACTCATTTAATTGAAAATATTATATATATATGCATCTAATTGTTGAAAAATAAATTGTAATCTATAGGCAATTATTACAATAATAAATCTTACAAAAAATTGGATAGAAACATTGCGAAATTAATAATTATTTAATACATGGATAAATGTAATTACTGTATTACTAATGATTAAATGATTTAAAATACCTATAATTTAAAAATAAATTAATGGAAAACTATTATCGATCAAAAATGATTTTTTTTAATGAATCATATATAATAGAGAAATCATCAATATAAAACTATGAGAAGATCTCTTAAATGTTAAATTAAAAGAATAGTATATTATAGAATGGTATATAACAATATAAAAAAAATAATTATATAATTTACATATATATAAAATAAACTATACATAATCGAATATTATTTATAAATATATATTTTTATTATACCATATATGTGATTTAAGCGCGTGTTATATGTAAGTTTGAACATTTAAAAAAAAATACCATATAAATATACACAATATCATAATAAATCTAATTTTCAATGAGCCATAACGCATATTCAAGTCAATTTATTTTTCCATTTATTATAATGAGGTTTAACGATTTATCCATTAAATGTTTGTATTGTTTAGTCAAAATGAAATTATTATTCGTTTATCAAAATTTTAACCCACGTATATCTATATACATATACGAGTATATTGATATACATAACTTAATAATATAAAGATACATATATACTATACATAAATATTCACACTTTCATTTATATTCATTTCATTTTCACATATACGATTCGTTAAATTATTCTATATAAAAAAGAATAAAAAATATTATAGTTGCACAAACATAAATGTTAGGCAGACATGACTTTTTATTTACCTTGAAATGTCATCAAAATATCATTTTCATTATAATGATACAAAACAAAAAAAGAGATATGTATTTACTTCGTTATAATGTTGTGTGGTTAATAATATTTTTTTAAACAAATTGTCATTTTAATTATTGTAATAATGTCTACATAAATATACATTATAGTAAATATGACTATGGTATAAGATTTATATCTTCAAAGCAATTTATGTACACTATAATATATACATATGTATATATATTTTAAAAAAATGTAATCACATAAATTCATATTAAATATAAATTATAAAAATCTATACATGTATGTATTTATACATCATGTTTATGGATAAATTTTGATTAAAGCTCTACGTCTAGTAAAATTATCATTATCTATGTCTGTACGAGTATACATTAGATATCAACAATACATAATATCATTTTTTTTTGTTTTCTTTTTTTTTTTAGTAAAACACATTAGGTACTTAGTACTTGCTCAGTAAATAAAAATGTACACCTATATAGACAATTACTTATTTGTATATACGTACATTATCTTTTGCTTATTATGTAGAACTTTGTTTTAATATGTTTTTCATGCATATAATATATATTTATGTGTATCAAAGTATACATATACATATGTATGTACTTGTACATATGTATATCATTCTAATAAACTCGCACGCAAATTATACATCTAATAATAATAATAATAATCTATGGTACATGTATTTTATTATTTCATTTGTAATCATATTTCTACCATAATTTTAGATTTTAATTACTGATATCCAAGTACATAAAATATATTCATTATACAGTATATTTTTTCTTTTATATATAATATATACCAGTTGCAGTATTAAATACATTTATATTATATATTATACATATGTATACATGTATGATCATAATAACATTATGTATATAAATATATACGAATTACGAATATAGTATTGTAATAAATTATATACTATAGAATTTTACGTATGTATCCTACATGCTTATAAATGTGCCTATATATGCATTTTTTTAGTATGGTGTGAGAAATGTTATTGCGTATATTTGTACATAATGTTATAGGTATACATATTATATGTACTTATATATAATTAATATGCGAACGAACGGAATTAAATAAATTATAACTTTAAATATATATACAGATAATGATGATGTATAGAAACATTTTTACTGTTCGAATAAATAAAATTTTTCTTATAATATAGCGCAATTTATATTTTAAATTAAAACAATAATAATAATAATATAAAAAAAAAGAATACATACAAGGAAGAAGTCTTGAGTATGTATATATACATACACATAAATGTACACTATATTCATACATACTATACTATTTGCCGTCAACAAGATAATTATTTTTATAAATTATGTTCATTGGTTTCGATTAGCATTTTTAATTTAGTTAACTTGTTTCTTTTACATAATGGAATTCATGAAATATTCATTAAATTTTCTGTATATAAGTACTACATTACATATTATAGATTATATTGTTATCATTATAAGTTAATTATTATTAAAATGTTCCGTTTAAAATAATTTCATATATATGTATAAATTGATCAATAGGCAGCTCGTAGGCAAATAACAATAAACTTTTACAGAATCTTAGTATACGCTACGATAATACGAGTAGTATTTCACACATCATATATTTGTGTATTGGTATATTCTGTATTATTCTGTCTTCAGAAAAACTCGATTTTCTCTTTGAGTATAAAATGCGAATATTGTACATAACACAGAAAACCAACTAACATTATTAAATGCTTGCTCGACCCCTTTATACATACTCTCGAGCTGTTGAGGCTATAATTTATAACATTATCTATAGTAAACGCTACACAATAATACGAGTAATATTTCAGCGACCATGTCATGTGTACTCGTATTTTCTGTCTTCAGAAAAACTTGATTTTCTCTCTCAGTATTGAACGAAAAATCAACTAACAACATTTTATACTTGCTCCTTTCATTTATAAAAATACTCTCGAGCAGTGGATGTCATTGACTCTTACAGTATTTATAGTATAGTATACGCTAAGAGCTACGATACTCTCGATCATGTGTAGTGTGTATACTCGTATTTTCAGTCCTTATAGAAAAAGTTGATTTTATTTCTCAATATAGAATAACAAAACAAAGAAAATCAACTAGCAATATTTATACTGCTCCTCTACTCTATACATACATTATATTTAATGATTTATATATATATATGTATACAATTTGTGTTTTGTTTTATGATTTCATTTATACATATATGAATATGTTAGATACATTCATTTATTTACAATATGCTACATATATGAAATGCATTTATATATACTTTGTTTAGTGTGTATACTTATCTGTCTGCATACAAAAAAAAAGAAAACTTTTTTTCTTAAATGAACCTAAATTTTTTTTTCGTACATTATAATATGTACAATGCTTTTAAAAAATTTTATTTATGTTTATTTATTTATTTATATTTTTTAATTAATGAATACATATGCTATTATCAAAAACCAGTAGCAACAAAAGTAACAATTCAAAAAGATCTGCAAATGATCAATCATTCACCTTTTATATTTGCTATTGTAACGTATCATTGTGCTACTTACTTAAAGTTGTCCCTACTAATACATTCCGGACAATCATATACCTTCTGGGTGTCTTATTAGTGATCATAAAATAATTTAATATGAAATTTCGTTCATAATATCAAAACTACCGATGAAAATTAATAACCTTAAGCATATGTATGTATATGAAAAAAATCATCATTATTATCTTGACAGTATAATACTGCATTATACAAGAAATAAAATGATGTATAAACATAAAAAAAAATAATGTAATAATAACTCAAAATATGATGTATGTATATGTATAAATTGACGTTATAATTATTGTTATATACGTAGAATTTATAAGATGTTATAAATAATAATAAAATATGTAGGTTATTTATAATGTATACCACTGTATACGTATATACATATAAAGGTATACAGACTTAATTAATCTTTCAATAAAAAGACAATGCTTTATAGCTTTTATTGATTCGCAAAGAAATCGAACAATTGCCCGAAGATACACATATTGAACATGAACATTAAAAGCAGATTTATATTTAAACAACTATTATTATTGACATATATACATATTTGTATATGTACATTTGTATTCGATATAATAATGCACTTATAGGCATATGTATATAGAAAATTATCATTTTCACATATATTTTAATGACGATCATTTTATTTTTTGTCCATATTTTTTTATATATTATTTTGAAAATCAAAATTAAATTCATATATACACATATGTATATATATATACACAATAAATACTACATTATAAGTATTTATATATATATTCTAAATTTATTTATAATCTCATCTATATACTAATTTTCAATTAATTACTTTCAGTTTCATTTTTGACCCTTTACAGGCGCCAATAGTTGTCTTTTATATGGTATTTTAGATAAGAATGACGTACTTCTACTTATATGGAAATGAATTTTGTTTTGACTAAAAGAAGATATACTACTTAATATACCTATACATTTTATGTGTACAATTTTTTTTTTCATTCTTAAATATTACCGGTGAATAATATATAATATCCAGTTTTGTTATCTTAGAAATTTGAAAAACTTTAAAAGGTTTGTTGTCTCCAAAATATCTACATAGTTTCTTGTTACCATGTGTTTAAGAGGATGAAATAAATATGTACGTTTATATATACACACACGTAATTTTCTCGTCTTATTTTTTTACTTTTATATTATACATATATACAATAGCAGAGATACCTAATCTTATATTGAAACTTTAGAACTTTGATTGTTTTGTTTAGAATATTAAACGTATATGACTCATGTTAACTTACTTATATTTTATATTTTATATTGGTGGTTTTAAAAATGCACATTAAACCTATAGATATTTATAAACGCAAAGTATAAGTAGGAATGTAATTGTATTCTGTCTGGTGAACAAAACTGTTTATCACTTTTTTTTTTTCATTCATTTAAAATCATTAAAATTTTTAAACTTTCTTTAAAAATTATTGAAAGCTATATATATTGACCAAATATGTATACACACAAATTAAATAAACCCAATTAAAATTTTTTTTTACATATTTTAGATTTAGACTGTAAAAAATAACCATAAAATTGTTATTTCTATGGTTCATTCCATATGGTACATATGCTAAAAAAATTAAATTATGATTATTATGTATTTAATGTCTTGCGTGTTTATATGATATTTTAGGAGAAGATCACAACTAATTTTTAATGTATGAATTATAAACAGTAATATTTTTTTAAAAGAGCATATTGTACCTATATTATATATATTTTATATTTGTAATAAAATCAACAGTTAAATATTCATACAAGTAAAAATTCATATTATATGTACATATATATAGCGTGTAACTACATTTAAGATTCAAGATTAAATTTTAAAATTGCTGGCACAACTTTCGAAAAAAAAGTATCAACATATTTCCGGATAATATTTGCTCAAGTTTCAATTTTTTTTTAGCTCTGATAAGTCGCATGCTAATTTCAACGGTAATTGACCTCACGCTTTTAAGTGGTAGGTAGATATATATATAGATATTGTACATCTATACACTTAAAATTAAAAAAAAAAAAACAAATTCGTGATCATCTTATTACATCCAATTTTACCTACGTACACCATCTATGCTAAGTATGTATATATGAATGTATATAGGAATTATTATCTAAAATTTCGTTTATATTAAAATTCTATATACTATGATGATGTACTATGCATACATATATAGTAAATAATATATAATTTACCGGTGCGTACATAAAATTTTCTCGTTACAGATATAATTATGTGACTATTATTGTCCAATTAAAAATCTTTTAATCTCTTATTACAATGACAACAAATAATATCTTCATGTAGGATAATTGGCTTTGGAACATAAATAACAAATCGACAACTATACCTATATATATATACACATGAATTGGACAATAATTCAATTCGCAATAATACTCACGACTATTGTTTTATTGTCCCGCACATATACTATATACAAAGTATAATAAAACCATCAAATTAAGTAATAAAAGTGTAAAGTTATAACGTAATTAAAATTCGATTTTAATCATATGATAAAAACAAAAAAAAAAAAAACACAAATTTCGCTCACCTGCCAATCTATCTTTAACTGCCTGATGTGCCAATGCTGCATGATGTAAAGGTGGCAAAGCCCATGCAAGGGGTGATCTTTGTGGTGGCACCCTTAATACATGACCTGGTGGATATAGAGGATATGTGTATAAAGCTGTTGCTGGTGAATAAGCTGATGCTCCTAAACTTGTTGCTAATTTTAAATCATTTTCACTAAACATTAAATCCTTGTCAGGACTTTTATTACTATTACTATGCTCAAATGGTTTTGATAATAGTCGAGATATGCTAAAAGGTAAATTTTCACTCGATGACGATCGTATTTGTTCTGATTGAATTTGTTCACTAAAAAATAAAAACAAAAAGAAAATATGAATACATATAATATACGCAGGTATACAAATAAAGTATAGAAAAACATATTTTATATTAAGTATAAAATAATTTAGAGATTGTAAATTGAGTCACATTTTAAAAATACCATTTACTTAGTTAAAAATTTTAGAGATTTGTGTTTAGTTTTTGCTTAAAAATGTCTATATCATGATGTGTATATTGGTATACATATATTAAGAATATAAAGTTATATAAAATGTAGGAGAAAAAGATAATATAAACGAAACGGCTTGATGATATACTTACATAGACAAGAATTCTTATCTTACTAATTTATTACCGGCGCACGATTTGAGTGCACCAAATATATGATAAAATGAAGGAATTATTCACGCTGAACTCTTGCTTATAGTTCGATTTATATATTTATGTAAATATGTATTGATATCTATACGTGTATTTTGTATTATACTTTGTACATACATCATATACCTTCATATATATGTATTTATGTGCTTTCATATATACATATATAAGAAATCACGATAATATGTATATTTTGTTGCATATATATACAATTAATATTATAAACAATCTCCAACCAACCTTTAAAAGTTATTTATTATAAATATATGTATGTACGAATAAAATAAAATCTCGGTACTTACATAAGAACAAGTTGTGGTTATATGCGGTTAAGACGAAGAATGGTTGTGTTAAAATTATAATTATTGCTCGATCAGAACTAAGACCATTTTCGATGTCATTTCATATCATAGTCATTAACCTAATCGATACTCATGTTTTGCAAGAAATTAAGTGAGATGAGATTGGATTTTTAATTGAGAATATACATATAAAATAGACACTGCGTATACTTGTACATGTACCACCTATATAATAGGTATATATATATAGGTATGCATACATTATGTAAAATACATTGAGTGTTTGTTGCTAAAACATTCAATTGTAAATAAATAATTGAGTGTTCGATGGGAGATATTCATAAAATTTAAATATCAACAAAGAAACTGGTTCAAAGTGTCATGCAAATGTTATTTAAATTATAAAAATAGTTATCTATGTTACACATTAATATTTGTATTCCATTTCCATATGTTTATAGGTACCTATATATGTGTACATACATATACACACAGGATACATCGACATTTTAAAGTATTGACGATAATATTTTTCTAAATAGTAGTTTATTTCTCTAATTGAGTTTTATATCAGACATCACAATGTCTATATATACAGATATCTATGAGAATTTTTAATTAGAAGTCAATTGATTTAGTATACCTATTCATATGTATGTATCTATACATATGATACAATGATACTCAGGGCCGGTCCTTGTATATGAGCAGAAAGAGCGGCTGAACAGGGCGACAAATTCAGTGGGGCGCCAACAGAGATAGTAAAAATCTCAAAATAATATACATAATTATGTTCAAAATAAAATATCGCTCCTTTACTAACTATCATGCCTATAATTGTTTTTGTTTATATTATTCATACGCTTATACATTTGATTATACGTACAAATTAATATAAATTTTTTCTATCACTGTTCAAAACCAATCACTGTGCAGTGTGCATATTCAATATACAGTCAGTAAGCTGTGTATAGATAGATAGACAAGCAGTACAAAAACAATAACATATTCAATTCTGTTGAAAATAAAATCTCGCTCCTTCACTATAATGCTTATAATTGTTGTTGTTCATATTCTTCATAGGCTTGTACATTTGGTGTGCGCACAAGTTAATATATATTATTCCTATGAAGCTGTGCAAAATAAAATCTTGCGCATTCGTCTATATACAATCAGCAATCCGAATGTATGTAGTAGAAAAAAAATAATATGTATCATTCTGTTGAAAATAAAAGCTCGTTCCTTCACTATAATACTTATAATTGTGTTGTTCATATTCTTCATAGGCTTGTACATTTGGTGTGCGCACAAGTTAATATATATTATTCCTATGAAGCTGCGCAAAATAAAATCTTGCGCATTCGTCTATATACAATCAGTAATCCGAATGTAGGTAGTACAAAAACAATAATATGTATCATTCTGTTCAAAATAAAAGCTCGCTCCTTCACTATAATACTTATAATTGTGTTGTTCATATTCTTCATAGGCTTGTACATTTGGTGTGCGCACAAGTTAATATATATTATTCCTATGAAGCTGTGCAAAATAAAATCTTGCGCATTCGTCTATATACAATCAGCAATCCGAATGTATGTAGGTAGTACAAAAACAATAATATGTATCATTCTGTTAAAAATAAAATTTTGCTCCTTCACTATAATGCTTATAATTGTTGTTGTTCATATTCTTCATAAGCTTATACCATAGAATATAGACATAAGTTAGTGTACGATGCTTGTACATTTAGTGTACGCACAAGTTAATATAAATTCTTTCTATCACTGTTAAAAATCAATCACTGTGCACAGATAGATAGACAGGCAGTACAAAAACAATAACATATTCAATTCTGTTCAAAATAAAAGTTGTTGGTGTGTGTTTTTTCTATCTTGTTTTAACACCTGCATATTTTTTGTAAAGAAATTGGTCATAAAATATGGTCCCTTTTAGATAAAGGGCTGAATTTTTTACTGAATTGATTTTATTATTTTATTTTTTTTAACATTATATATTTGTACTGTTTTTTCACATTATTTTTTGAATTTATATAGGCTAAATCGAGCTGTGTCCGTACCGTACATTGTGAGTTAGTGTACGATGCTTATACCACCTTATCACCTTACCACCTTATACATTTGGTGTATGTAAATGTGCAAAAAACTTATTTTCTAGTTTCCCGTATTGCAAGTTCTTATATAGAAATCAAATCGGTTATTATTATATATAACGTAATTATTATATGTAACGTATTCTAATTATTTGTGTCGAGTAAGGAAATAAAGTGTTTTTAGTGAATATAAATTAATTTAAAATTTTGTGAAAATGAGTGAGAAAAATAAAACAATTGTTCAAAAAAAAAACCTTCTGGTGCTCAAAATAGAAAAAAAAGAAAGCTTCAAGAAAAAGAAGACGAAGTTTATTCAAAAAGTTTAAGTAAATTTCTCATTAAAAATTCCAATTTCAGTAATGAAAGTAATAATTTAACTGGAATTGGAGTAGAAAAAAATCCTCTAGAAAATGTAGGAAAAGAATTAGAAAGTGAAAATGTGAATAATAAAAGCATGCCTGTAACATGCACAGAAGTGAATGAATGTGTTGATTTGCGCGATCCTGGTAAATGGCCAGATTTGAATGAAAAAGTTATTCAAATGATTGTAGAGATAGGCCCGTATCATATTCAAAATTTTGAATTTCTGCGGAAAAACAATAGAAAATTCAATATCTCCCATTATTTTAGAATACTTCTAAATGGAGATAAAATTCCTCGTCTTTGGCTCGTTTATTCAATAAAAAACGATGCAATTTTTTGCTTTTGTTGTAAATTATTTTTACACAACAAGAGCACACAAGCTTTGTCTAGTACGGGGTTTTCAGATTGGCCTCATACAAGTCAAATTCTTAAAAGCCACGAGAATAGTAATTTTCATATGGAATCTTTTAGATTGTGGAAGATTTTAGAAGAAGGACTGAACAAAAATAAAACAATTGAAGGAAATTTGCAGAAAGCGATGAAAGAAGAAGTTTATCATTGGAACCAAGTTTTACGACGACTTCTTTCTTTCGTTCAGTACCTAAGTGCACAATCTTTGTCTTTCAGAGGTTCATCTTGTACCTTAAATGAATCAAATAGCGGTAACTTTTTAGAATTAGTTAAAATGGTAGCAAAATTCGATCTTGTACTTGCGGAACATTTAAAGAGAGTTAATAACAAAGAAACCCAGTATCATTACTTAAAGTTTAAAAGAATAATATGAGTTTCAAAAGAAATTAAATTTTATAGTATTGGGGCGACATTTCACACTTTGAACAGGGCGCATATTTCTGTTGGGCCGGCCCTGATGATACTATATAGATATAATAATATATGTATAACTATATATATTATAAAGCGCAGTTGTGTTGTGTAATGAGTCATGTTTAAAATTAAATATTATAAAAACTTTATCTATATACATATTTATTAATGTTACTATATATAAAAATTGATTACATATGTTTATAAGTATACATAAATATTGAAATGGTATTTACTAATTATGTATATTTTTTTACCTTATATGCCTTTCGGATTCATCATAACAACTACCACCATCTAAATCTATATCAGATCCAGTACCACAAGATATACGAGAATTTGAATCCTCATCAACATTGATTTCTTGTTCGATATCATGATCGTCGTCTTCATGTCCCGACATTTTTGTATCACCGGAATAAAACAGAAATTTTCACTAAAAATGATATCGACAGTGTAGATATTTGTATGCAATTTCTGCAGTTGAATTTATTTATAAAATTTTCTATTTTATAAAATATTTATTATTTGAACTATGTGTATATATAGTAACGTAACTGAGTTTGCCTAAGAAAATGCGTTTAAAAAATGCTATGTGCTATGCTTTCATAAAAACTCATATTGTTACTTTTTGAATGATTATTTTCACATATAAAATTTTACACGTTGAAAAATAAAATAATATTTTTAAAATGATTATAATAATATTTAAAATCGACAACTTCTTGATATTAATATATTATTATTTGAACTTGAACACATAACAAAACTTATGCTTATTAAAACATATTTCTAAAAAAAAAAAACAATAAAAGTCACTTTAAAGTTTAAACACATCGATTATTCCACATGAATTTGTCACACAAAATATACAGCTACCTATTATGGGTGTATTAAGTTGAAAAATAAAATTTTTTCAAAAAATGCTATTACCATAACAAAATCACTTTAATTAATTAAATTGTCAAGTTAGAGTTTCACAAATACATGAACGTATATATATATATGAATACACATAGTTTATTTGGTATGAATTTATTCATTAAAAATTATAAAAACCGAAAAAAAAAAGTTTAATGGACGGTTTGAAGTACAGTGTTTATTTTATGTCTGCATGTAGCAGAGAAACCGATTCAATCAAATAATTACACTTATAAATGGCTGAGTTACCGGAAAAATATACCTATGTAATGTTATAAAAAATAAAGAGGAAAAAAAATATTTAGTCAGAATACTACTTTTCGACACGCCGTAATTAAGTTAAACATTCAAGAATAAAGATCTCGTCAAAATCAAATACTGAACGTTACTGAAAAGATCTTTAGGATTCGAATTTTGTAATGAATACAACAAACACCACAATACAATCGTTTAAAATTTAATATTGTATAAGCTCCGCCTTTTCTTGATACTGAAAATTTTGTGTAGATATAAAAATATGGTTTCACAGGTTTCAGCTAAAAGCGATGAACATGAGTATATTGACTGTTGAGTAAACTTTGAACGCCATTCTATGTATATACAGAAAATCATACGTATATACTGTATGTATAGCTTGTAAACGATTAAAATGTACTGTTTTGTTTGCCTATATTCAGAATGAAAAAGAAAACAGAATCAGAAAAAAGTTTTATCATGTACAACATCTACTATAGTTAATTTGTTACCAAGTTACCACCAAGTTAGGTGGTACGTTAAGTTCTGATTGGATCATAAAAACTATTTAAGTATGGCGGAAGTATGATGGGATGTTAAGAGAAAATCAAATGTCGAAATAAAATGACGGGTATTTTATAACTGAAAATAAACAGATTTTAATAGAAATAGTTTTTTTTAAATATAGAGAAATACTTGGGGCTGGACCAATTTATTTTGATTTCGTATAGCTGACTGGAATGATTTGCCAAACAGATTTGTTTTGTGTATGTTTAATTTAAACAAAACCAAGAACCAAGTTTCATTTTATTTGACCTTTTATAAGTAAAACATTTAGTTATGTGAATGGTGTGATGTTGTCTCTTTTCATTATTCAATAGTGATAATTGGAAACAATTGCTGGCATAAATGAATATGTATAATGGAATATAATATATTTTTTATTAGGCATTAATATCTGAAAACAAGACATATTTTATAATGAAATAAATAGTTTTTCATATACATATTTTATTTTACCTTTTTAAATTTTGAAAATCCCTGATAGTTACATAGGAGCAGAATTATTGAATGGATATGTTTATTTCGTGGTATATACAGTTGTACATATGGAGATATAAGTATGTGTATATTTATATTTATGTATATACATAATGTAGGTGTAGATATATTTGCACTTTTACGTATATTGTGTGACGGTAAACATAAACATTCGAATTATTGAAACCACATTCAAATATGTACTTATTTGTAGTAAGGTATGGTATGGAAAATCCATTATAATTTTTGTCAATCATATTCACGTTATATATAAATTTTTGTATTACAAATATATATGTTTGTTGGGAAAAATTGAATAAAATAAAAAGATATTATACCTTTAGTAAGGACATGATTTTTTAATGAGAATGAGTCAAAATTGTAGACATTAACAATACAATATATAATAGTACATGTGCGTGAGTAAATTATTTTCTCTATAAAAAAGAAATACATTTTCTCAAAATATATTTACATAAAAATAAACGAATTAATATACCTATAAATATAACCTATCTATTTTCATATCACATCACAGCATATCTTACTCTCTTCACTTTTTATTTAACTTTTAAATCGTTTTGTGTTTTGTTTAACTCACTTTCGACTTATATAGATATACATGTTACATATAGTGTTATTTCTCCTCCATAGAAAAATATCTATACATATACATATACCAGACTATGTATGTATTTTATAATACCATTTATATAGTAAAAAGTATAAATGTATGTTGATGTAGGTATAGGTATACTTTTTTTTTTCATATTAATATATTTACATAATGAAATTTTGATTCATTGTGATTTTAATTTGACTTGAATAGATTTCCTATGGCTCTAATATCTACATATCTATATAGAGAAAAAAAAATTTAAAAAATATTAAAAATGATTTACACGCACAACAAATTAGATATGAGGTATGTAATATGAGTGAAAAAAATGATGTGGCTTATAAGAGAGTATTCATATGTATAAATTTTGTATTATACCTATATACAGTTGTATTCGTAAAATTTAATATGTAATATAAGTGAACTTTATTGGTCAAATGAAAAAGGGAAAATTAAAATTAAAAATTAAGAAAAAAAAAATAATTTCTGAAGTGTAGAATTCATTTTCTCAGAGGAGGAAGATAAGCTCATAGAATGATTTTAATGAGATGACTTGAAATTTTGATGGATTGATATTACATTTACATACTATATATATCCATCCATAAATATATAGATATATGTATACCTATACTTCTAATATAAATGTGCTCATACCTGGGAGAAAACAAGCATTAGCTTATTATTCGTATTTAATAAATAAATCTAAATAAAATTAAATTATTAAAAAATGCTGAATAGAATAATTAATTTTAGTTTCAGTTCGTTTTAATAAAAACTTTACGTTTACAGGACATCATGTAGGTATGGTATATAATATAAATACGATTAAATAAATTAGGTCAGACAAGTTGAAAATATTAATTTTAAACTTTTCTTATATGCTATATGCTATATGTATAATAAATTGTATTTTTGCAGGTACATTTGTACATACATGTGTATTCTGTATTTTTATGTATAAGTGTAAGTTTAATTTTAATTTCAAAAGTTTGTAATCTGTAAAAATTAAAATTTGAAAAGTAATTGAACAATTTTTTTTAGCTATTTTATACTTTAGATTGTGTTTTTTATATTTTAAAACTTTTAACAATATATGTATATACTTATATAAGTATATTTATTTACAGCTATGTATAATTGGTATAACTATATATAATATGAATGAATAAAAGAATTTACAAAGCAAATTCAATATGAATTTGTATATATTTAAATACCTATACATATTCTTCTACTGGGAAATTAATTTTTGCATTTCAATGATATTACTTCGTTTATATGACTCAATTATCTTAAACCTATATGATTTAGTTATTACTTCTGTAAAAATTTTATTGCTTGATATATATATGAATGTACATATACATATATGTATAAAAGTATATATAAATAAATATTTGTATATAATACATTTATATAAAGGTATAATATAGTTATTATTCATTTATTTTGTATATATATAAATATGATATACGTTATATTATATGCCAATGCCATTATATTATTTATGGGTGTACATACATACACTCTGGCACAATTGGATGAGTTATTTATATGAGTTGTACGAGTAGTTTGTGTATATGAATGTACAATAAATAAAAAATAATACATATATATAAAACAGAATGAGTAAATATTATTGTGAATAAAATCGTATAATACTGCAGAATAATTGCTCCTTATATATATATTTTATTCTACATGCCTGTACTTAATATCTATATGTATAACATTGTAAGTACAAAAAAAGATAAAATAATAAAAAAAAAGAGAAAAATATAATATGTATATTCATCTGATATATCAAATTATTTTTGTATTTGATTTGTTTTTATTATCCACGCCATTTTATTTTTTATGTATTAGAATATGAGAGAATGTGAAATTTTGTAATAATTTTTAATTATATAAAAATTGTATAATAATGGACTTAAGTATACACATACTGTACGGTATTACATATATTATATGTACAATGTACATATATAATATTTGACTGTTATTATTTAATAAATAAGAAATATGACATAAAATAATGAATACAAAAAATTTTTTAGGATACCTACATTTATATATACATTATATACACATGTGGAACAAATTATGGAATTTATATATTAGGTATAGGTATTAGATTCAAATAACGGAAAATTAATAAATATTATAGTAGTTTGTTATTGCAATAAAAGGTAAATAAAATTCATTGAAACGAGTAATATATATGATCGCCATACGTTCTTTTATAGGTTAAAATGATTCACTAAAACAGGGGCAGGGCGTCAAATATCGAGGGCGCGAATAAGAACATAATGAAAGTCACAGATCCGTTTTCAGGAAAGTAATTTCACTAATCACATAGTAAAATAAATATTCACGGTGAAAAAATGCTCTGAAAATTTTCCATTGGTTAATACATGAAAAAAAAATGTGATGCTCACAATTTAAAAAGTATGTGACTTAAAATAAGTATAAGCGAGTACAGAGAAGAATTTCAGATTAAAACTAGATCCGTGTAAACAAGAAAAACGGAAAAATGTGTAAACTATGTGTGAACACTTATATATACTATGTGTAATTGTGTAAACAAACATGGTCATTGAACTCTTGAGCATTTGAGAAGTATAGAGAGAAATATAAGGAAAAGTAGAAAGATATGCTATTCGTTTATCTTCTCCTTTCCTTGTGTAAATTATGTACTGCACGCTAAAAAACACAGAAATTGGAATTGTGTGCCTAAAGTTTAAATAGTAAAGTCTCAGTTCTTTATAGAGGACCAAAAATTTATAATGAACTGGACACCTAAGAGGATAGAATCGGCGCTGACGATCGCTAACAAAATTAATAAAATACCTATACATATATATACTTGAAAATTTATTGCGTTAGATATTTTTCACAACACATGTATAAAAAATCTATGTACATACCTACCTAATACCTTAATACGAATTATTTTTATTATTTTAAATTAAGACAAAATTATAATGACTATGTGTATGGACACATTATTTTAATGGTTACACCATAATTAGTTATAAATGTTTGATATTTATAATTGCATTTAAAATTTTATATTAAATTTAAATCAAACAGTGTTGAATCTATATATATTTGATATAGAATCATTTTTAAATTCTATATACATGAATAGATGAATATAATATATATATACACAGGCACTATATAGATTCAATAAAACGACATATTATCAAATATTTTTGTGTATTAAGTGAATGTTCAAAGTGCTGTATATGAAACTGATTTCTATTTTGTATCTATACATATATTATTTATATATTATAAAATTATAGGTATAATAAAAATCGTTTGAAATTACTTTAGGATAATCAATAATTAATTCAATTTATTTGCTTTGTAATCGTATTATATTATTAAATCGTAATTGCAACATAATATTGTTTTTTGGAAATATCTGAATGTTATTTTAAAAGTATATAAGCAATAATAGGTGATGTTTATAAAGAATGAGCTCAACAAAATAATATATATATACATATACAGACACAAACGTGTCCTTTCTTATGTGTAAATCTAATGGTTTTGAATATAATAGGTATATGAATATACCTTCAGACTGACACATCTTCATACGTGTTCAATTTACTACATAAATGTTACGTGCTTTTTTTTTGCATTTTTTTCTCCCGACTTATCAAATCGCAGTTAAATATTAATTTTTGTTGTTTTTTCTAATTTTTTCATTTTTCAAAATAATTTTTCACTTACTTATTCTGTACACATACTCTATAAACGACATAAAATAATAGCATTATTATTCGGTTGGTTCTCAATGCTCTTATAGATTTTATAAATATATAACTATATATATATATCTATTCATATGTAACAACTGAAATTGAAATTCTTATAATGGCTTAAAAGATTCATTCATATATTGTTATACGTTTTATGTAGGTTTATAGACCAATTACTTTTTCTGATATGTAAGTACCTCACTATACATATTTATAGAGTATAGAATTTTTTATTTGTACAAAATGAGAACAAAAGTATTTAACTATGAAAAAGGTTTTCTTTTTCAAAATGAAGTTGTACATATATTGAAGTTATGGATGAATGTACATATAGATACATATGTATGGTATATCTACATCTATATAAATGCACATTTAAAACTTGTACTTTTATGTTTATACGTATCACAACATCCCAATCTGGACTAAATAAAAATGAAATTCCATTGTGTTTATATATACATACACCTACCTATACCTCTACACATGTATTTACTTAAATATTACATGAAAATTTGTATACCACAATGTTGAATGTGGCTTCTAAACATAGATACAATTATATATTTATTCAAACATATATAAATATTTTCAGTTTAGTATTCTTGTTAGGCAATCAGAAAAAACGTGAACAATACTAAATAATAAATAAATAATGAATCTCATATCGAATTCATTTCAAGTATCAATTGCCTTGGAAAGAATGTAATAACAACAAATCGAGTTATGTTATATGCTATATATGTTACAGTAGAGATAAAGATATAGTAGGTATTTATTATGGGCATTTTGACTGTCTTCATGAAGATCTGTGATAAAATGAAGTTGTATGAAGTATAATTTTTATTTTTATTATGAATATAATGTATGTATAGTGTATATATATAATGATGTATAATATATATACATATATACATATACATTATATGCATATATGAATATTATTCTATACAATTATGTGTATTATAAATTGGTGTTAAATTGAATCAAAAACATTTAGAATTAAATTAAGTGAATCAATACGAGAAACATAACAAATTGATTCATTAATACTATAAATTTGAATATCTTATCAATTAGGGATATAGGAGGTAAATTATACCTAGAAAAAATTTATAATACAAAATATTTCTTTTTTATATAAAAATCTTTCTTAATTTTTTTTCCTAATGAATTCTAATATATGTATATAGCTTTAGATTGATTTACTGACTTTATACGTAAATACATATATACATCATATATACCATTTGAATATAAATATGTAGGTAAGATGTAAGACGAATACGCTTGTGTGGAATAAAATTGAAATTCGGCGTTTTGACTAATTTATAGTGTTCACCTGTTGTTTTACCTTAATCTCCGGATAATTGTATCTACCGCCTAAAACCAGTAATTTGTCAGAGATCGGTCATATAATCGGAAACGGAAGGACAAAACATAAAAAGAAATGACCGCCAATAAAGAGACATAACTATTACATATATGAATGGACAAGAAAATGTTTATGTTTATGATATAATATCATATATGTATATATGTATGTGCACAAGTAGTTAAAATAATGATTAACTATAAAATACAATCTTATTATGAAACAACAAACAAACTAATAGCGCCAAAGATACCAATTATCTTCCTGTTTATAACACATTATTGAATTTACTAACATAATGCCATGTCCTAATGTATATTTTAACGTATATGTAATATAGCATTATGTGTATATGTGTAATATACATATGGTCCCTTATTACACAATTAGGTATTTTGCGAAATTATTTTTATTTGATTTTAAATTTTCCCTGTTATTTGTTTTTTCGTCATTAGTGGTCTTAAAGTAGAATAATTTATTAACATTTGTATTGTTGAGCAGAAACTATATAGTAAAATTTTTAATTTTTTTTTTTTTGTATTGCCTATTAAATATTCAGGAAAAAATTATAGTGGTATATAGTAACATGATATAGTTAAGAAATTTTTATTGAAGAAACAAACATACAGATGTGTATATGTGGTTTTTATTACATACTTTTCTATCGCTTTCCTCCCATACATTTTGCAGTTTATTAAACTTTTTATGCAATGATTTGTAAACAAAATAAAATAAAATTACATCTCTGATATATTTTAATTGCACTCTCAAAAAATAAATTTATATATGAGTATACATATTTATATTTATGTCTGATAAAAATGACAAATATCATCCATTTAAATTGAATGCATATACGGTAATAAAATCGTAATTTATGTATATGGTCTATTGTATTTTAAGTCATATACATATATATAAAAAAAAAGAAAAAGGAAATAAATATATTGGTACATATATAGATATTATGCCTTTCCTTTTACTATACATGATATATATTTTATCTAAAAATTTAAAATGTTCAAAGTTCTAAAAAGACATTTATATATAAATACACTACTTTGAATTAAATGGCATAAT
The DNA here is from genome assembly GCA_951394055.1 of Villa cingulata. NCBI lineage: Eukaryota > Metazoa > Arthropoda > Insecta > Diptera > Bombyliidae > Villa > Villa cingulata. Next base: position 32,431,736 of record OX596024.1, read on the forward strand.
AATTTGTTTCCTTTCTGACTACTTCATCAGATTTACTTTTAAAATAATTTTATTTCGATTAAATGAATGTCTTTTCAGAAGATTTAAAATGGTATATAGTGGAGCATTAAAGTATATATATACATTATGTATGAATATAATATATACATTATAACATATAAATACATATATATACACATAATGTTGGTAATGTGTACGAATATATAAATTAAGAAAAAGAAACGCGGAAAAATTAAAAAGGATTTCGCAAATTTTTGTGAATATATATAATACCATGCATATACTTTTACGAGTATTTTCGAATCTATATAATATTAGTTGGTATGATATTTACTTAAATTGATTGTAGGCGTTGGCTGTGTGATTAAAATTTAAATGGAAAGAACTTAAAAACCTTCATCAGAGATGTTTTTTTTTTTTAATTTCATTTTGTATATATAGTGAGATGAATATGAATTAAATTTTAAAATGTTGACTTATCAGTTGTAATTAATGTACTGCCAAGTATTGTATATACTTATGTAGTGCTCTATATTTATGCTTAAAATTATTGTAATATGCATATATGTAATACATATATATTAAATATATGCTTATATACGAAAGTTAATATAAAGTCCATTAATTGATTAATTTCATTGATTTAATTTGTTATACTTAATGTAACAACATATAGGTACATATACAATCCTCATAATGAAGCACTCAAAATATATATTTATATATAGGATCTTATTTACAATGAAAAACAAAAAATAACAAACATAAAATTACTTAAATTTTATTTATATTATCTTATAGACTTTATTATAGCGTATATAATTCAAAATCATGATGTAAGGATTATTCAATTGTGTTAGTATACGTATTTATTTAGGTATATAAATTGTATTTGTATATATACATAACTATATATCTAAACGAAAATGGAAAGAAGAATTATGTATCAACATCAACAAAAGTTTCTTGAAATTGTCAAACAAAAAAAAAATATATTAACGATATTGATATTGTAATTTATAATTTTCTAAAAAATAATTTTGAAAATTCTAAAACACATGTTCATTATCACATTACCTTTTTATCTAAAACAAATTATTTGTATACATTATGTATACTTACTACGGTCACATTTATTTATTATGAAGGTCGTATGCATTATAAATTTTTGCAAATCATTCGAATATAACTTCAATTATTTAAAATTTTTTGATTACGGAAACAAAAATATTTTATATTATTATAATAAGTGTTAATAGGTAACAGTATACATAATTTACAATGAACATATCTTTATATACCAATCTTCTTGCTTATATGTAATCTATATAACATATTTTTGAATGATATGACTTTTAATTTATTTTCTATTTATATTTTCGATAATTAAAAATTATTTTACATTCTTAACCCATTTAACATTTTTACATACCTAAATAAATGTTATTTATTTACAATTTATACAAACATTTTTTCATCCTTTCAGGTATTTTAAATAAAAAATTTAAAAAATTTTTACAATATATGCTTGCATACATATATTTGTGATTAAAGAACAAAAAAAAAAAAACGTTTAAATAACCTAATGAATTTTTTTTTATCATGTGTTATGTTGAACATATATATTGAATAAAATAATGCATATGTAGATTTGTCACAATTTTATACATATACATATGTATGATGTAAATGCATAGATATCTTTATAATACGAGTACTAAATTTTTCTCAATGAGAATTTCATGTTTTATTTGTTTAAAACTGATTAACTTCTCATTCTTTTTTTGTTTCTTTGACTTTGTATATGTTTGTATGTTTTATATGTGTTTTATTTTATTTTTTATTTGTGTATTTTTTTGTTTTTGTCATTTTTATGTAGATATTTTGTAGAACATAAGCAATAATATAAGTAAAATGCTTTTAAGATATAAACACGTCTTTTAAAATGTTAATGAGCGTCAATCAAGATTAAAGTCTTATCGACTGGCGACGAACTATATAGGTATCACATATTCTTCAATAATATTATATGACTACATGAGTATATACAAAAAAAATACAAAAGTAATGCATATATATCGTACCTGTTGTTTATATTGTATGAACAAACGATATGTGTATATCCTAAGTATATACATATTTATATATTGTACTTCTACATATCCGATTCTTTTATATGCTGAATTGGTTCACTAATACCGGGCGTCAAATCTCGAGGGCGCGAATATAAGGACATAATGAAAGTCACAAATCTGTTTTTAAGAAAATAATTTTAGATAGAAAAATAAAAAGAAGAACAGAATATACGCGAATAGCAATTTCTCTTCTCCTTTTTTCTTGTTTAAATTATGTATACTGCTCCTGTAGTATGGACATGTACGAAGAAGAATTTCAAATTGAAACAAGATACTTAATTGTATATATAAGAAACACTGAAAAATATTCTGACCTATATTTTCATTTGTAAACAAACATGGTAATTAAATTCTTGAGTATGTATTTGAGAAGTAGAAAGGTATACGCTATAATATTAATTTGTGTATATTAGGTGCTGCACTGTAGTAGGCTAGTACGGATAAGACTGTCAGATTAACACTAGATTCCCATAAAAAAAAAGAAACACCAATAAGGATGTAATTTTTTTCGCTATAAGAAACATAAAGATTGGAATTTTGTGCTGTTGGCAATAAATTAAATTTTCAACCATAAGAAGACGACAAACTCAGAAGTGAACCTGGCGCTCAAGAGTCTGGAACCGACGTTGTACTTGTATATATGTATGAGTATGTTTTTATTAAAGAAAGGAATGAAATAAAGATATACTTTTAATATATACCACCAGATATATAATATACACAGACTAAAATATTTGGTGTGTTGTTAAAATCTGAAAACAGGTAATATTATATGTTAGTACATATATATATGTGCTTATATATACGACATTCGACTGATGGAGAAGCTGGAGGTGAACGATGAAAAACTAACAGCGATATATTCATATATATATATGTATATATGTACAACACAAACGTTTTCAAGTTTGATGTGATGTTGATACGTATATATCTAAATATATGAATGTAAGTTATAAAATTTTGTATTGAACACTAGACAGACAAGCTCCATCACACATTAAATTGTCTATACATATATATAAATATGTACTACATGTTTATGTCATATATATGATATATCTACATTTATATATGTACATATATATAAAAAAAATCAACACTTTAATAAAAAAACAACATGTAATGATAACGTGTCACTTAATTTTTATTAATGTCTCCTTTTTGGACTTAGTGACAAACACATATTTTGGTGATTTGTTTAATTTTTTTTTTTTTTTTGCTTTTTACAAATTATTTGACGAAATGTTATATGTTTTAAAATTAATTGTGTACTACTATATATGTATACGTATATAGTCGAAGTTTTATATCGATACAAAGTGTATGCACATTAAATATAAGTATAGTAGCATACTTTGATTACGTTTATATATAGATATACCTTTAAAATTAATTAGTTTTCAATTAATTTCAATATGAATTTACTTAAAATACGATATTATATACCACACATAAGACAAAAATGAATTGCGTATATTATGAATAATATAATACTATATAGTAACAGAAAAGAGTTTCTAATTTTTTTTTAGAATATCCTATATATATATACACATACATATATAGGTAAGGTGGAGTACTTTATATAATATATTGTAAATTATAAAATTCCGATTTTAATTTTAAATGCAAATAATATCAATTAAAATCCTTTATTGATTGAAAATATTGTTTTCAATCTGTTATTCAATAATTTTAGAAAATGTTTACATTTTTCTGGATTAATTTATGTTCATATGTTTATGCATACATATGCATATTTTAAGGAAATTTTCTCCAATTATCTATTACTTACATATAATACCGCATATAATACATATGTATATTTTTCGAATTAAGTGTTTATATTTAATTTCATATTAATGTTATTGAACTAGAAAATTCGTTTGTATTTTTTAAACTCAAATATGTACTTTAATATGTACAAACATATCATTTATATAGTCAGTCGTACTCTCATACCTCATACTGATACATAAATAATGTGCCTATAAAAATTTGATATTACCTAATATTAATGTAATATATAGTATATAATAGCTAATTTCTTTGTTGTTTAAATGCTATAATAAAATAATACCATATATATATACAAATTGATAACGATTTAAATTTTTAAATTGTTTTTTAGCTTTTTTAAATAAGAAATTACTTATGATAACAATAAATTTTTACATAAATACATACCAATATATATATATATTTTTTTTTCATTAAAAGAAAACGTTTTTATAAAATCGCACAACTTAATAACACTTTATTTTTATTATCAAATAATAAAAAATCAATTTCTTTTTTATTTTCATTTTCATTATCATAAAAATTATAATACAATATAATATAGAAAACATGCAAATTTTGAGATATTAACTCTTATAATATTTTTTTTTATCTCCGATTTTATTCATTTTTATTTATTTGTTATAATATTAATTTTTTTATTGAATGTTTGTTATTTGATATAATCCACCACATACAAAACGTTTGTATATTCAGAAAGATATTCATTAAAAAAACAACAAAAATTTATGTAAGCAAAGTAGATATATTTCACCTAAGGTTTAATATATGTATATGTATATACATGACGGTAAACAAGTTATATATTTTATTCCCCTTTAATTTTTATTTGTTTTTTTTTTTTTTTTTTTTTGCGCATAATCAGTGTAACTAATTAATTCGAGGCAAATCTTTCATTCGAGTCAATTAAACATTAGTTATCAGTAGAATTTTAACGAGTTTTTTTTTAAAGATTGTATACATACATATATACATTCATTGATGTTTGTCGTTCATCGATATTTTATACATAGACTTCTGATATGTTGTTTATGTTTAAAATGTATTGTAAATGTAGGAAAATAAAAAAAAGAATGAGAAAATGAATGAAATACATGTTAGTAAATGCACATGTACTGAATAGTATACCTACCCATATGATTGCACATTTACATTCATTAAGGGTCATATGAAATGTCGTTTCTGCGTGTATAAAGGCTATTTTAAAAATTATTTATAAAAAATATTATCATACAGAAATAAATTAAGAATAAATGACCACCTAGGTGTATGTGTATGTATATGTACATATATAGCCAATATGAAAAAAATGACAATTGCAGTCCTTGTTTTTGTTAATGCATATTTAAAATTTATTTTACATATATGTAAACATATAAAAATATGAGTGTGTATATACATAATATACAACAAATGTATAAGATTTTTGATTACAATTTGACTTTAGCATTCACAAAGTAATTTATATACCGACCAATGATTTTGAATAAATTGTAGGTATATCATTCATAATTTAGAAATTCATTTAGGAAAATGTAAAATTAATTAAAAATTTTATTTAAAAATTTAAATTTTATATATTCGAGTGTGTAAAAAGTTGTGTAGGTTTATGAAAATGTTTTACAAATCACAATAATTTCTATTTGTTTAAAATTTCATTTGTATTACAATGATATCGTCTAATGCGCATAAATTTATAAATTTTTATTGATTAATTCCCTAATGTAATTTTACATAAAATAAAATAATAAATATAATTTGTGAACATAAATTTAACATTATAAAAATTTTGTATTCACCTATTTAGGGATATAAATACACAAAAAGCTAATACATATAAATATCGATTTAATTTTGAAAAAGTTTTATATTTTTTATGTTGAAAATTAGAATACATATTTACTTTCACACTTTAATTTCTTGTTATATTATCATAATAGAGGTATAGTTACCTTGAAAGTTTGTAAACAAATATACAAATTATAATTTGTTTATTCAATTTTTCCTTCTTAATAGCTCAAAATTAAAATATCAATAAGTTTTCAATTTTTTTTCGTTGTATTATAAATCAAAAATCTTGCATTTAGGCGCCTATCAACATGAAATATATGATGTATTATATAAAAAGTATTTATTAAACATGTATACAAAATCTTATATATTTATATATACATATAAGGTAACATATTTAAAATAGTTTTATGTAAATTAATTCGATACATTACCTTATCTTAATAATATATACATTATTATATGAACATACAGTGTGTACTATAAATGTGCGTTCGTGTATTTATGATAAATTTGTGCTCATAATGTATTAGACATGAAAGTTGAGTCAAAAATTGATTTCTATTTTAAATAATCTTATCATTAATTAGTCATCATTGTATATTTATACCTTTAATAAAATTTAATCCAAAATGAAAAAAAAAACATAAAGGTAACAGATATAATATACGTGTATGTACGTATTTTAAATTTTGAAAGTTTGTTTTATTGTCATGTTACGTATTCCATTCGAATCGAATTATTTTTTCTTTCCAATTAGGATTGTAATTTTGATTACAAAATACAGATGTATAAGTTATCTATGAGAATATAAAACCCAAAAAGTATCTAGAATTGAAATGATAGTAAATAAATAAAGTAAATATAAATGTTATAGGTACTACTAGCTTATATCGTACTACTTATAATTAGCTATACAAACGACTCTACTGATACTACTTATTACTGTATCATCCTGCATTTCGTTTACTTCTTATGGTGTGTAATGAAAATACGATTACATGTTATGCAAGGTACTACATATGGTAATTGGTATATCGTTCAATAATTAGCTGCCGATAATCTCATTTCTACACTATAGTTATTATCTCTTACCTTTTTCTCGAATATACTTTTTCTAGTGTATAGTGCAGAGCAAGTGTATAGAAACAAAATGAATTTTTCTCGTGAGTCAAAATACGAGTGCAAGGTGTGTGAGGTACTAGTAGTACCATACTAATAAACTCGTATATCTTACTATAGTTAGCTGCCGTCCTATCAACAATCTCATTGCTATTGCTACTCTAAATTGTCTCTTCTTTTTTCTCGTACTCATCTTATGGATTATGGTGTGTTGTATAATTCGGAGCAAGTATTATAAAACAAAAATGAAGAAATATGATGAAAATAGAAATGCATGGTATGAAGGGAACTAATAGCGTATATATCGTACTATAGTTAGCTTGGTTATTGACATTAACCCTTTTCTATTAACTATCTCTTACTTTTTCTCGAATACTTCTTCTGGTGTAATGCGGAGCAAGTATAAAACGAAAATGAATTTTTCTCATGAATGAAAATACAAGTACATGGCATGGTATGCGTATAGAGTAGATACGGTATGATGGAATGAAGCATGTTTCTCTACTCTACATATACCATGTCAATGACCATGTATATGTAATATACTAAATTTATACACTATAATATTCTTGTTGGTATAGAGATCGATTCATTATTACAGAATCTAACAAATTAAGTATGTAAATATCTTTATTTGTATATACATGAATATTAATGATGAATGGGTATAATGTATAATCTTAAATATTATGCATTTTATATACATATATATACCTATAATAAATAAATTTACAAATATATTATAAATTTATCTCACAACAAATGTGATTTTTATGTTAAAAATTTAAATACAAGATACTCTTAATTCTATATTCAGATTCAGGTGTATTTTAAATGATAATATAACTTTTATATAAAATTTACCTCACATGTTGAAATTATAATTTGAAATAAATCTATGATGCATACATATGTACATATATGTATTCACAATAATGATGGATTTAGAAAATGTGTACAGGTATATAAAACAAAATATTTATTAGCATGGATACCTACATTATCTTTCAAGTTTAATATATCCCAATTAAATTTCGAACTACCACGTGTATACATATATGTACGCTTGTTTTATAGTATAAAAACTTTATCACATATGTACATACACATATAAAAATTAACTGAAATGTCAGATGCTATTAGCTTATAAACAACCAGATATCTACAAAATATAATATACATATAATCTTATATATATATATGTTTGTTTGTATATAAATAATATATTGTTTTACATTGTCGGTATACATTTATTTCTATATACGCATTGCCTAATATAGAAATTTATCTATTTTATAAATTCCTTACTGATGAGTTGTTTATATATTTTGACGAAATAACATGTTCATTCATTTTATTTCCGTTTTGAATTATTGATAATGAGCATTAACGTTTTCGAATCACATTTAAAAAAAAAAAAAAACAAATAATATAAAAATAAAATACACATAAATGAAAATGAAAAACGAAAGGTAAAAGGTCGTTCATTTAGTTTGAACCGTTTGAACTATTCTGCTATACACATGCATGTACATACATATATATATATACATATGTACATATCCATTATATAGTGTGTACATATAGTTTAGGTTTTTTTATTCGTTGCTATCACGTTGTTATAATAAAGAAGTTTTTCATTTCCTTTCTAATTTGATATTAAATATGTACTTTACTTTTCTCAATTTTCTATTTAACTTGTCATGATATTTTCCTTGTTCGTTTTTGAGTGAATAAATCAATTAAGAATATGCTTACAGATTTGTTTTTATGATACTATTTATATGTACATGTATATGTATACATTATTTTAAGTTTAATTTTAATTTTAATAGACAAAATAATATTATAAATTAATTGTATGAATTCAAAATAAATTTAATACAATTCAAAGTATAATTAAAAACATTGAAATTAAAATAAAGATTAAACATTTATAATTTAATTATATACATACATATATTTATTAATAAAAATGACATTGAACAAATTCAAACAATTCAATGAAATAGATAAATATTTTCAAAATAATGATATTTAATATTCCTATAGAGAAAAATTTCAAAAGAAAAGTAATATATTACACGTCTTCATCATGTGCAACTTTAATTAATTCGTATAATATTTATCGATAATATCATTTTGCATTTATAATTGTAACAAAATTTTCTTATTTTATGTCCTTTTGTATATACACATTAAAATAATTAATTAAAGATTATGCCTTTCTTCAAATTTAAATTTTTGTACAGAGACGCAGGAAAATAAGCGAAGACAAATATATTTTTCACTTCTTTTTTGCATTTTCGAATTTTAATTGATAATAATTAATCTTTAATTATAATCGCGCACTTGAATCAAATTTATAAAGGTAAATTTACACAAAAATAAAAACAAAAGCTGAGTAATAAATGTAAATTCATCAATTCCCTTCTTTTTGAAGGGCATTTTGTATATAAGCACCATTCAGACGTATTTGTATTTATAGGAATGTATATATGCCTGTTCATTATGTGCATGTATATATATATATATCAAAAGTCGAACAAAATCGTGAGTCACGTCTTAAATGACTGTCTAAAATGGTCATTTCACTTAAATATGTCGCTTTTATTCGTATATATTATAAGGGAAAATGATATGATACGAAATCATTATTTTTGAATTCGAAAGTAAGTATATATATATTATTGCATACATTTATGAACAATAAATAAGAAAATCCTCTTTTATTAGACTTTTTGACAAATTTTATTAATTTGCGGTTAATTTAATGTGATTTGTTTGTTAATTGAATATAAAATACATATTATACATACAGATTTACTTACCCACATATATATATTGTGAATATAAACTGTATATAATGTGTATATAACGTGTTGTATACATTTGTATACATGTTGAGATTAAATGCTTTTAACATTAAAAGAATTGATAATGTATTCATATGTACGGTATAATACGTACACATTTATCGGTCAATGAATTTATAAAGATTTTTCCAAAATTTAGGTACATTAATATCTATAATACCCAAAAGTTATAATCATTTGTATATACTATATATATAGGTAATGAAATTAAAAAAGTTAAGCAATAAAATATGTAATACTTAAACACATCTTTAAAAAAATGTTTGTGGTGACATTTAAATAAAATTCAATAATATTCGTATTATAGAATTTATGGTTGATATGCTTTTTAAATGAAGATATTTAAGAAATTTATTTAAATTTATTGGAAATATTATGTATATAGCTCAATAATTCGTTGATAAATATTTTATCATTTGATTGCTTTTATTAATAGAAATTCAAATTAGCTATATTTTTCAAAGAATTGTTTTTAATTTTTGAATTTTAAGAAATACCTATGAATTTGTCATAGTTCATCCCATGTTCGTTCTAAAAATATATTTTTCAACAATTTCCATCATAACGTAAAATCAAAATGTAATGTAATAATGCTTTTTAAGCGTACTAAATTTCTAATTACTTGAGATTTTATAAGCGGAATAGTATCTACAACTATGCTTGATAATAATAGTATAATGGTTTTTCCAAGATTTTTCTGAAAAACCATAATCAATTTGTGAAAATGCATGGATTCAAAATCTTTATACGGTTCGATTTATGTAACGTGTATACATAATGTAAATATACTGAACAGCGGAACATCATCAAATCAATAGGAACTTAAAAATAATAAATCGTTGATATTGTACACATTTCATAAAATATTAAATTATTTGTAAGTAAACTCATACATATATATTTATATAGGTAAGTACGGTATATCTATATACGTAAAAACGTTCAATGCGGCATTTCTTTTCGCTTTTTATACAATTTTGCAAGCATTAATTTATAAAGAGGATAAAAGAAAATCTGTACATCTACATTATAATGATAAGTAAAGATATGATTTTTAATTTTCTTTTAAAAGAACTTCATGTTATTTTGCTGTTGTTTTTTCTTTCATTTTATTTTTTTATGTACCTCTAAATGTTCATCTTAAATTGAAACTATCATGAAACCGTGATACGTGATCCAATATAAATTGAAAAACGTTGATCCGCCATTTCCTGTCGAAGTGCACAATTTTATATAATTCATATAGGTATTATAGGTAGTTATTTTCATATATAAACATACATATTATATATTTATTTGAATGTTTCGGTATATAGAAATAAAGGTAATGTACAGGTATTTAAACATTATTTAGATATATATACATATTGCACACATTATAACTAAAGTAACAACCACAAAATTATAAAAAACAAAAAAAAACTATTAAGAAGAAACATTCCTATGTATGTATTAAAAACTTAAAAACAATCAACAAAATATATACCATTTCATGTTTGATTGAGTTTTGTTTCTCTTAAAAGGTTATTATTTAGAAAAATTTACCAATAGGTATATATAATAGTATAATTTACCATATTTACATGTATTCTTACGTATAAATTTGTACGAGAATATATGCGTGTATTATACTATTATTATTATTGTTATTAATAAAAGCATAAGATATCATGAATAAGAAAAAGACAAAATAAAAAAATAAAAAACTATTTTTCAATTATATCTATATATGTGTAAGAAAATCATTTATATAACCACAAAGGTTTCATCACGATTTCATAAAACATGAATTCTCCATTCTATTAGTTTGCAAAATTTTTTAGTGTTTGTTCGAAACTTGTATTATTTATGATAAATATGGTATGTATATGAAAATGCATAATATTTATATATTATTAAACATTTAAAATGTAAGTATTGTATTTAATAATCAGAAAATAAAATAAAGTTCGTATATATCATTTCATTTCTATTATATATTAAATTGTATTATATCAATTATACGTTTCTTTACATTTTATAAGTAAAAATAATATTTTTATTAGTCAGTGTACAGATAAATTTCTCATCACGAATGTATACATGTGATCATATACATATGCATATATTGAATAATCAAAAACTATATCTAAGAAATTATTTTGTAGAAAGAGAAAAACCTTTAGAATTGTAACGGTTTTAACAAATAGAAAAATTAACTTCTTATTGTAGGATATTACATATTAAACAGTTCCCCACATTAATCATTCCACTCATAAATTCACATTTCCACACTAACGAAGTTGAAACCAATTAGATTTTCAGATACTGCCGGATATGAGAAATGAAATTATTCGGATTTCCATCGTTGGTCAATTTCAAAAATTTCCGGTAAATTTAATTTACAAAAATTCTTTTTTCCAGAATTTCCTTTTTTTAAAAACTTTTGTATACAAAAAGCTTTGGTGCGAACATGAGCTAATTATTGATCAAAAATCTTGGATAGAGCTTTATATTAAAATATTAAAACACATTTTTGACACCAGATGGCATGAAAAATATTTTTGTTCTGTAATAATAAAATTAAATGGAGTACGGAAGTTGGTAATTTGGTTTAAAGAAAAACGTTACAATTTGACCTACATGATGTTAAATATTTATACAGTGGGTATTCACATAAATTATAATAAATATATTTCTTTGAGATACATTTTGTATTGAAAATAAAATATATATGTTTCTTCAGTTTTATAAATAGAAAAGTATAAAATTACTGGTTGTTTTAAAAATGAACAAATAGATAGTTGAAAAGCTGATTTTGATTTTAACTTAAAGACATTTATTAAAAAAAATAATGTCTTACATGTTAATTTGTTCATTTTGATATGTATTTCATGTTCACATTTTGTGTCGCTTGGATGATATTATGTAAAATTAATTGCTAACGCATATTAATGTCACATGACTGTTTGTATCATATTTTCAGAATTTTCATCTATGTACGTACATGTATACGTACATATATAAATATTAAATACAATAGGTATATCCACATGAAGGATGTAAGGCATTCATTATATGTGTACGTATACATATACATTTATCTTTGATTGCTCTCAAAAGAACTGTAATATGTATGGATTAATATGTATGTATATGTAGTATATTATGAGTGTATTCCTTGAATTTATGCTGTAGTTACAGACAATTAGATTAATCACTTTAATTCGCGTTTTCTCTAATTTTAGCATAATTACCAGTACATTATGTATACATACATATATTATATAGCCCTATTTAGAGCAATTAGCATCATTTAATGAAGTGAGATAAATCTTTGCATTCGATATGCTCATGAAATTGTCATTCATTCTTCAAAATGTACACACATACATAATATATTATGTTATAAATTTCTATCTATGAAGAGATAAAAGATTTAATTCAAATAATATGTTCATTTTGAGAGTTATTATATGATGTTTGCAATAGTACCCACAAAATAAAACAAATATTTTTTTATATGAATAATTGTGAAATAATGACTGAAAATAAAAATTTGTGTTTTATAAATTTTATCAGTTTTGTAAGTACGATGATGAGATGCGAAGTATGACATTTATTTGAAAAAATAATTTTTTTATTGAATTTTTAAATAACTACATAAGTAAGTACACATTTTAGCTTTCAAATCAATGCCATGTTCAAATTAAAATATTTTCTAATAGCAGACTATAAAATAATGCAATTAAGTCATGACAAATTAGTACTAGTACTAGTATAAAGTACTAGTCCTACTTCAGTAAACTTCTTCATAACATTTTATATACATGTATGCAGGCATATATATGTATATGTATGTGAAAAGTGAAAACCTAATCGTAAAAACTATAAAAATTTAAAAATGAAACAATTAAAACTATTAAATGGGAGGAATATACAATGAAATGAACCAGAGAATGCCAATTTATGAACACATTTCTAATTATATACTATATATCACATAATATATGCCTAATTGGCGTTGATATTCACATATAGTAGGAATTCATATAATATGTACTTATTGTATTATTTAAAATTTTACTTTTCGTGTTATTTACCTATTTATGTACATTTTCTTTTACTATTGAAATTATTTCTGTTGCATGTGAGTAAAATTCTTATATTTTATTCTTATAATTTCATCTTCAAAGGTGTGTTTTATTAATTTGCAAAGAAATATATATGTATACCAATACGATGCGTACAAAAGTACTTATAAGCATCAAGTATTGATGAAATATAATATATGTATAAGCAATAATCATATGTAATTTATATAGTATAAATGTTTTTATATTTATGTGAAACATGAAACTATATAGGTATAAAAGTAAATAGGTAACTCATATTTTGAAAAATAATCTATAAATATGTTCTTTAGTGTTAATTGTCACCACCTGCTTTTTAAAGCTATTCAATGTATATTTTTTCTGTTTGGAATTTATAAGTACAGTCTATGCATATAATATATATATACACGTACTATATACGTACTACATATAATAAATATACAAAGTCAAATATCCTTTAAATTGTAAAAATAATTATAGTTACAGTATGCATATAGTCAAAGATTATACTTATTTAGCGTAACAGTTTGGCAAATTCTCTAATTAACTCCGTCATCGGTATAGCAATTAAAACTAAACTAATTGCATACATCATATAATACCTAGAGGAGTATAGATGTTATAGACTTAATACACCGCATTTTATTAATAATACATATTTAAAATTGTGATGTTATATGTCGATGTCAGATATTGAATATTTTTAATTTATTCACATTTTTTTATTTTATTTTAATATGCCTTCACCATGAAATTTTAATAAAACATCGTGAGAAAATTTATATAAAAAAAATTCATTTACATCATATAGATACATACATATACATATACACATATGCATAAAAAATGAATGAATATAATGTATAAATAAACTGTTGACATAAATATACGAAATTATCGAATTATTTCACCAATTATTAATTGCTCCATTTAAATTAATTGATAATCATCAATAAATAAATACATACATATAAATTTGAATTTATGATAAAAATATTTTACGCTTAAATCAAACATGTACATATGAGAAGCATACTACATTTATATTTTTAATAAAATAATAAATAATTATTAAACTAAAATAAAGGTGTACCTATATCTATCATAACATTGTAACATTTTTGTATTAATACGTGTGTATAAATGTAATATGCTTTTACAAGAATTTTATAGATGTTCTTTAGATCTTACCATCTTGAACGTACGAGTATATAATTTTACTTTCAACATTCGAAATAATTATTATATAAATTTATATTAAAAGTATATATGTATATATATACTCGTGTATTAATTATATAAGTATTTACATTTAAATAATCACATTTTTGCTTCTATATTAATTGCAGTCATAATGTCGATATTTATGTATAAAACTATATAACTATATAATGCATGGTATTACGAATGAAAACATTTCTTAATTATGTATAATACTTATTGCATTGAGCTATTTGTTTTTGATTTTTGAATTGATGCCAAAGATTTTCTTGTAAATTATCCATTTAAAAAATTTTTAAATAAATTATTTATATTCTTTTGCTGATATAGGTACATATACATATTATAAATAATCGTACAATTGATGAATGTATAAAAATTTAAGTAGATATTTACCATAGTATGCAGGCATGCATTTATATATCTAAAAAGAATTATTTTCATATATAAAATGAATAAATATCTATATTAATAATAATTTGTGTTAATCAAGCAATTTTAAAGTATGACCAATTAAAACATTTAAACACATAGAAAAAATGAACATAAATAAATTATTAAATAAAAAATTAGAGATAAAAAAACAAGACATTAATAAACATTTAAAATCTATTGCATATACACATAATAATTAAATAGATATTATTCTGCAACACATTTAATCATCAAGATAATTTATTTATATATACCTTACAGAAAATATTGATATATGTATGTATAAAGTATGTATACCTGTGATAGTATGTGTATATGTATCATTACCATTCATTACTCTATATCGTATGTTTATGCAAAAGGATATGACGTTTATGAAATTTTTTTTCCAATTTTCAATCATTTATTTATTTTAATTTAATTAATGTGTTTATGTTACAATTAAAAATTTTCCATTCGTTTTTACGCACACTGATTTACCCATCTTGAATATTATGTGCAGTATTAAATTCGTTATCTTGTGTGATTTGTATAATTATTGTTATTTTTCCTTATGACATGTTTCATTTCAAATTTTAGGTGAAAAAATTTTATCGCCGCACAGATTTACCTCATTCAATTCTTATATACAATAGTTACTTGAATCTTTACATACATATATTATTAATCCGTACATCTTTATTATGAAACATACTTATACTTATTACGATAATTTCAATTAAACAATTTTGTATACAATTATAATTATTTTAAACACTATATACGCATTTAATTTTGTATTATTTATACACAATTTTAAACACCTATATGCAAGTATACATTGTGGCTAATAATAATCGTTTGATAATTTTTTGCGTGTATATATTATTTTCTTAATTATGATCATTTAGTGTAAATTTAATAGTTGAATATTCATACAAGATACGAACATTATACCCAGTTTATGATTGCCAAATCACATATACCAGTTCGTGTTGTATTAAATATATTCGCTTATATTTGACGTTATAGTGATAATCGATCAGAAAATTTATAGCTAAAGGTGATCATTAATTAATGACTTCGTATCTATATATACACCTGATGTTTATATTCTGGTATGCAACATACATTATATGGAATATTAAATGTACTGATATGTTGTCAGAAAACAATTAGAGTTTTTGCTAAAAAATTTCATTTGACCTTTGTAATGTTATATAGTAATATTATTCAAAATTAACTATTAAATTTTACATTCATCCTGGGTATACATATGTATAATGTATTTATATATGTATATGCGTGTCGTATACATATATTATTTAAGCATAATATGTATATAGATTGTAAATAATAATTGTATAAATATTATTTAAAGAAGAAACTCGAGAAATAATCACGTGACATCGATCAATAGTGATCTGATCACTATATTTTGATTTATTATGATACTCATTTTAAAATGCACGACCAAAAATATACACATATGTATGGTATATGAGAGGAGTACGAAGAAATTTTTACTGGAGGCAAAAATTTTAGGTCAGTTATATGCTATATACTTGTATGTATATATTTATCATAAGAATTATATTTGATGCTATGAGTGTTTGTGTTATAAATTACATATAATAAATTTATGTAACATATATTAGTATATATGAATTTAACTTCGTATATTATAAGAAAATTTTCTAAAAACATATTTTGGTCAAAATGATTTTGTGTTTTTACGCCGAGTACATATTTTTTTGTTGTTTTAACATTTGATTACATGACCAAAACGGATTGTAATGTTCATGATCAACAAACTGGAACTGGATATATGCACATACGTATTCTTATATTTATAGTAAAATTTATATATATAGTATCATAGTATGTAGGTAGTATATTTACCTCGACAAAGGTAAGAAAATTCAAAAAAAAAAAAAAAAAACAATCAAATTGATCCACAATATTATAATACAACACAATGATGGTGGTCTTCGTTTGTTCATTTTTTATAATGCGATTGGTTTTAATATATTATGATGAATATATAGCCACGTTAATAAATGATCATCAAATATATATGTGCGCACACACATACGTATCCAGTGTACAAATCCAGTGAACATTTTAATTTTTTCTTACTTGTTTGTTATTTTTCTATAATATTTGGTTTAAAAAAAGCAAGGTAACAGACTCCTCCTCCTCCTCTTTCTTCTCTTCTACATTATAATTCCTTATTTAATACATATGTATAACTATAATATTGCATTGCAATAATCTTTGAAGAAAATGAAGTGATTTTCCGATTCTGATCATATTTAACGCAATATAAAATGTTAAGTTTACCTAATGCATACATGCATAAACCATTTAATATGGTTAAAAACAAAAAAATAAAATAAAAAAACGAATAAACGAAGAAAAAAAAAACAACATCAAATAATCAGCAACCTTGATTCATATTAAGAAGTCAAGCAACAAAACTAAATTCTCACTTCTCACATAAGAAAATGATGAAGATAAGTCAAATTGGTCAAATACAGAAATACAGTGGTAACATGTCTATATGTATAATGTATGTAACATAATAAATGTAGAATAATGAAAATAGGTGCGCGAGTATGAAGTAAAACTGGTGAAAGAAAAAAAATTAAAAAAAAAACAAATTCAATCTCATATATTATATAGCAAATACTATATTTATGTATACGCAAATCTATCTATTTGTACAGATGAATATTGCCTGAATACCTTAATTATGTGATTTCTTAAAAAAAAAAGATAACACTCAGAAAAATAGCCTTCGTTGGATCAAAAAAAATATCTACTTGTTTCAAAAACATACACTTATCTTCGAAACGAATAAAATATTCTTTAAGTTGAATTTTTTCCCCATAAATCGTGCAAAATTTTTTTTGTTCCAAAGAAACTAAAAATATATGCGACTTTAATTCAAAGAAACATTTTTCTTTGTTACTTGAGTATAATATTTTTTTTTAATATTCTGAAAAAATGTATAAAGTATAAATAACGGTACTATATAAAATCAAATTCACATCTCTTCAAAATAAAAACAAGTTCCTTTATTTTAAAGAAAAATATATATAATTTGATCTAGTATTGAAAAAAAGAATTATCAGTACTATCTATTGTAAAGCCCTAAACAAAGAAATTTTTCCTTGTTTTTAATCAAATTTTACTTGATTTACTAGATTTGTTTCTTTTATTCCCTTGTTTAAATTTTTTTATTTTTTTTTATTTTTATTTTACCGGTTGATATTGCATTTCGTATTTGCAATTGAATATTCTTCTTTTCAAATTTTGTTTTATTTTGGTTTGATTACTCAAGTGAATTGTATCGGAATTTTGTTAGTATGAAAAATAATTATAATGGATAATAATTTTGTGAATCAGTCAGTTGATAGTGGTGTTAATAATTATCAAATTGAAGACAATTCGTTTACAAATGTGAATTTTGTTAACCGTGAATTTGATGCTACAAATCAAAATCAAAGTAAGAATTTTATTACGAATAATTTTAATTCAAATCATTGTGATACTGTTGCTTATAGTGAAAATTTAAATTCTATTTTAACAGTTGTAAATGTAAATTGTACTACAAATACTGAATCAAATAATCCTTCCGAATCGATTAATTATGAAGAAATTGATGACGAATTTTTAAAAGTTCTACAACAATTGAAAGGAGAATTATTTTATACCGTTTTGAAAAGTTACAATTTCAATGTTGAAAGTTTGAAATATGTGAAAAAAAGTCATTTAGATAATATTCTTCCAAGAGCATTATACGGGTTACAAGTAATTTTTGAGTACAATTTAGAACAGTGGCAAAAAAGTCAGGTATTAGTTTTAAGATATTTTTTATTAAATTTTATTTCTTATTGACTCGCAATTAAAGGGAATTTATTTGGATGACAAATCGCCCTTATCGCCGTCTCGGTCAGGATCTACGTTATCTGTATCAGCAAGTTTAGAAGAAGCTGTTCAAAACCTTAATGATGTAATATTTTAATCTCTAATTTAAGGTAGTAATTATGTAATATTTATAGAATTTTTTCAGTTTTCCATTGAAAAAGTATTAAATACCACACTTAGTGGCAAACAAATACTTAAATTTTTCGAAGATAACAAGTGCTTGAACGATAATTATCGGAAAAAACTCGCAAACTCTGTAACAGAATATTTACTGAGTAATAAAATTATTCCAACACCAAAAACATTCGAATACATTGCTGACAAAATAAAAAATTATTTTTCATCTGAATCAAAGGTATATATCACTAAATATTATTTTTATTTAGCATTTGAAAATTTTTTTATAATCTACAAAATATTTGTTACATATTTTTACTTTATAGGACATTTATTACATGCATAAAAAAGGAAAGAAACCGGGAGGGAATTTATATGCAAGATACCACAATTCATTTCACCAATTAAAAAAGGCCGGTGTTTTGGGAAAAGAACAGATTGGACAAAAAACAGAAGCCTTAGAACCTGAATCGAATAAGGAAAAATATACACCAGGTAATATGCTACAATTTGTTTAAAATTAAGAGCGAATATTCACGGTTAGAAATTTTAGTAAGAAATACAAAATCTATTATAAAAATAATAGTTTTCACATTTACTAACTGATATATTATATTATGGAATTATAAAAACCATAATAACTATAGCTTATTAATACAAATTTGAATATTTCTTTAATTTAAGAAAAAAAAAAATAATGAATTGTTTTTGCAAATTCAATTTTTAATTCGGTTGATTTTAGTTTTTTTACATTGATAATCAATTTGAATTATATTTAACATTAATATTTCTTTATGGTGTATACATTTTTATCTTTTTTAATTTAACTAAGCATTGAATAATTTTGAATGTTATTTCAATAAACAAATAATTATTTTTCTTTCATGAGATCTTTAAATCTTAAATGAAAGTGTTTAATAGTTTGTAAAACCTTGCTAGGAATGTTATATATGTATGTATATAATTTTGTATGAAAAGATAAAATAAACGAAGACTGTGATCATATTGTATATAAAAAATAATCTACTTATATAGAAGAAAATGAGTTACGAGATAAGAACTGGTTGAAGTATAATATTGAGCCTATGGAGGAAGTAAGAAAAAAATGGGAGTCAACTTTTAATATTAGAAAAGAATGTTTAAAAGAAGCATCTGGTCTTAGCCAAATATTGGATGAGTGGCCATTATATAAGCAGTCCTTTGGTCATTCCTTGGTAAGCATAATAAAAAATATATAAGTGGATTTAAAGAAAAGCTAACACAATTTTTTTCAATCAGATAGACCAAGACTTCAGTAAATTGTACCCGGGAAGAGAAAATTCCCTTTTTGAAAAGTGGGCTTGTTTCAGCGAAATTGTTCTGCCATTAATGAAACAGAAGATAAAAGACTTAAACAGCATAGAAATTTTAAACAAACTTCAGGAAGGAAATTTTCAATCAAGTAATTAATTATTTTATTTAAAATTTTAATATTATCTTAACTTAACTTATCATAAATTTCTTTTTAGATATTAAAAATAATGTAATTGCAATACTCTTACATTCGCTTCTGGTGCCAACTAATAGAAAACTCGAATTTGATGCCGGAAGTCAGAAGAAAAAACTAAAAAAATTTTCTATTTCAGATTCCAGAAATGCATTTTTTATTTATAAGTCCACACATAGTGAGTTAAAATCTATGATTAAGAATTTAATAGATATTAATTTTATATGTAAAGGCACAATTCAGCCGATTATTTGTGGCATAGGGACAGATTTATTTGACATTACAAATTATTATGTTTATTATTTTGAAACATTTTATAAACTCGATAATATTGTTAAATGTATCGATATTTGTTTTAAAATGTTCAATGTATTAGATTTGAAATATCCAGATGAATGCAAATTAGTTTGGACATTCATCCAAAATTATTTTTATAATATACATTTGAAAAACGATGTAAAATCTACTTCTTTGTCAGCACTTTTAGCAGACATAGACAAACACAATAAATAAGTACTGTATTGGAAATTTAAATAAAAATATTGTAACTACAAATTATATTTTAAAATGGAGAATATTTCATGTTTTCTATGTTTACAAATTTTCAAAGAATGTGAACAATTTTTTAGTCATTTAAAAAATTTGCATAAATTAGACTCGAAAGATACTTATGCATGCGGATTTAATGCATGTACTCAAACATTTACTTGCTTTAAAACTCTTTGTAAACATATGAGAAATGAAAGTAAAAAAAAACATAAAAGTGAAAATCTATTAATTACCAATGAAAACAAAAAAAAAAAAGTAGAAATTTATTTTGAAGATTTTTGTAATGATAAAGTTGAGACATCAAATTTAAGTACTATTTATAACTGCAATAATGATTTAGAAAATAATGTAAATATTGATTTAAATAATTTAAGCAAGAGTTCTTTGAAATTTTCTCTTAAGTACTACGCTAGGAAAAATTTTGCTCGGAAAGAAGCGTTGAATTTACAAAAAGATATAACAGAATTGATTACTCATTGCATTAGGAACGAATTACAGAAAGTAGTGAAAAATTTAAAATCTGAAACAATAGAAATAGTAAAAAATAATTTAAATGAAATTATAAATTTTTGTGACAACCCTTTCCAAAACTGTAATACAGAATATAAATTAATTAAACAACTAAAAGAAGATGACGTTTATGAAGAACCGAAAGTAATTCAAATTGATAGTTCAATAAGAAATGCGTTTTTAAACAATGTTAGTAGTCTTCAAGCATCTGTAACAAAAGGTGTATTAATGCCTATTCAATTCCAGTTTAGAAAATATTTTGAAATTCATGAAGTTTTTGAAGCTTTTATGAGAAATAATGAAGTTTTGAAAAGTAGAACAGATTTAAATAATTTTATTAATGGTCAAATTTGGCATCAAAAATCAAAAAAATATGAAGGTGAAATTGCAATTCCATACTTTCTTTACTTTGATGATTTCGAGGTTAATAATCCTCTCGGTTCGCACGCATCTTCACTATTAGGTATTTATTATTCTTTCCCTACAGCTCCAACGTCCCTAAAACATAAATTACAAAATATATTTTTAGCTGGTCTATTTAATTCAAAAGATGTTAAAAATTTTGGTAATGATAGATGCTTTTTTAAACTTATAGAAATTTTAAATGATTTACAAAACGGAATTGAAATTAAGACAAAAATAGGGGTTAAAAAAATTCACTTTACTTTAGGGTTGATAGTAGGTGACAATTTAGCTTTAAATAGTGTATTAGGATTCTCGCGTTCTTTTTCATCACATTTTTATTGTAGATTTTGCAAAAGTAACAAAGAGAAAAATAAGATTTCATTTAGAGAAGAAAGTGACAAATTACGAAATAAAATAAATTATCAAGAAGATTTAAACAATCTAGACCTAGCAGGGCTGAGGGAAAATTCTTGTTTTAATAACATAATTGATTTTCATGTCACTGAAAACTATTGTGTTGATATTCTTCATGATGTTTTAGAAGGAGTTTTGAAATACGACTTATGTCACATTATTTTGTTTTATTTACAAAATAAAATATTTGATTTAGAATTACTGAATATTCGTAAACAAACCTTCAATTATGGCGAAACTGAAAATGGAAATTTATCGCCTCCATTACAGTTACAACATTTGAAAAACTTCAATCTCAAATTATCTGCGAGAGAAATGTTGACTTTCACACATTTTTTTCCTTTAATAATTGGTGATCTGATTGAAGAAACTGATACTGTATGGCTTTTTGTAATTAATTTATTGGAGCTTTTAGAATTATTGCTTTCATCTGAATTCAATGATTTGGATATAATAAATTTAGAAGAGCATATAATTTACCATAATAGGGAATATACTAAAATTTTTTCTGACTCACTCAAACCGAAACATCATTTTCTAAATCATTATTGTAGAATAATTAGAAAATCAGGACCTTTAAAATATCTGTGGACATTTTCTTTCGAATCTAAACACAGACAGTTGAAATCTTACGCCAAAAATATTAATTCGAGGAAAAATGTAGCTCTGTCATTATCGTTAAAATATTCTTTAGTTTTCACTGAATTCATTGCAAATTTTAATCATGTTTCTTGTATTTTCAGTAAGAAACAATGGAATGTGAAACATTCACAATTTTATGATAAATTAAAAAAAAAATTAACTAGTGAAGATTTAGAATTATATTCATGTCATTCAAGTTTTGAAAAAGATGGAACTTTGTACAAGCAAGGATATATAATTTACATATACGATTCTAGTTTTAAGGCATTTGAAATAATTGAAATTTTGAAATCTTCCCAAAATACTTTGATAAGTTGTCAAGAAATTGAAGTTTTATATTACAAAAAACACTATTTATCATATGTAATAGGTGAAAAATTAGATACTTTTAATTTGATAAATGCTAAGGATATCAAATTTCCACCTGTACATGTATATAATGTGAATAATCAATATTTTATAAGACCAAAAGTTTTTTTTTAATAATTTACATATACGATTCTAGTTTTAAGGCATTTGAAATAATAGAAATTTTGAAATCTTCCCAAAATATTTTGATAAGTTGTCAAGAAATTGAAGTTTTATATAAAAAAAAGTTTTTTTTTTAATTGAAATATAATGTAATGTATAGTATACTAAACATATTTGAATAATAAATGTTTTTTCTGTTCTATAAAAATTTATTTGAAGTTTTTTTTAAATATTAAAACAAAATATAACAAAGCAAAATTTCTTTAGTTCAAAAAATAAAAACGTTCTTTATTTTGAAGAAGACATTTCTTTAATATTTGTATAATTCAGGTTTATTTCTAAGATACATATACTTCTTTGTTATTAAGCAGCGTTCTTTGGAGCAAAGAAAATTTTCTTCAAATTAAGTAAAAATTTATGCCTTTGGATTAAAGATAATTAAATCTTCGTTTTAAGTACACATTTCTTTGGCGCTAATTCATTACCAATTTTCTTCATTTTAAAGTAATTTTTTTTTAAAATAGGGTAATATTTCTCTGAGTGAATACATGAAAATAAAAACAAAATATTTTTTTAGTATTTACCGTAAATAAAAGCGTTACGAACTGTGTGATTTAGATAAATGTAATGAGAGTATATGTACATATTTCTTTATGTATATATACGTATTTATAATGTGTACATATATAATCGTTATGATATCTTGTACCGCGGATAAATTTATGATAATTTGCTGAAAAATTCTGAATGTGTGTGGTAATCTTATATGCTTATGTACGTACATAGGTTCCTTTTTTTTGTTATTATTTTTATAATTTATAATTTAACAAAAAAGACAAAAACTTACCATAAATAGCTACACATTATATTATGTGAAATTTAACTCTATATATGGATAACGATTATAAGTTAAGTTAAATTGAATTAGATATCTTGCATTGGTTGTGTATACAGCACAGCGTATATAGTTTATCTATGAAATTTATTTAAGTTTTACACCTTACCTTAATGAGATCATAAAAATTGAAAAAAATAATAATAAAGAAATGTTAAAACTTTAATTTTCTTTATTGTACAGTTTTATTTATTAATTTAAGTATGTACATATACGGTATATCACTACTCAGACGAGTAAAACAGATAAAAGGTATGCACCATAAATATGAAATAATCGAAGTGCAAAACTATTATCTTGCAATTAAAACAAATATTTAAGTACTTTGTACTATATAGAAAATAAATAACGATGTTTGTGGGTATTGTACATACATATACAATACACTAACATTTGTAAATGACATACAAAATGTGTTCATGTTCATGTAATTAAAATAAAAAGCACTAAACTATATATATATGTGCGATAAATAACGCATAAAATATTTTCGCACTTCATTTTATTTTTTTTAAAATTAGGAGTTACATAAAAATTATATATTTTTGGTTTTTAATTTTATGAATCTTTTTTTTTAATTTTAGAAATTATATATACATGCATATTTGCATATTTTTGTATTGCAATTAATTTTCGAATATACATATAAATATTTTTCAATATAATAAACAAAAGGTTGTTATCAAGAAATTATTTATTATCAGAAAATATATATAAACATTTAAATATATGTAATACTCGTATACATATATACGTATGTATAGGTAAGAAATAAAAACAGAAAAAAAAATCAAGAAAACCATTATAGTGACAAGCCAACTAATTTCATTAAAATTATGCCATAACAAATAATTATTATTAATATGACTTACATATACGTGAATAGCATTGAATATGTATATATATAATATAACACACTTCACATCACACAGTTATGGTTTATTTATATAATGCACATATGTATGCATATGTTGTACGTATACTCTATACCTATATCAGTAGTTTTGTTTTTATTTTTCCTAGCCTAGCTAGGTGATCACTTCTTGTTATATTATTATGAAAACATTTGCATATACATTACAAAGATTATGTATATGTGGGTAGGTATACATACATACATATGTAAATTTACATCTAGTATTATATGATGTTGAATTAAATATCTATATAACTATTATAATAGCATACATTAATTCTCATAGATGTACATACATATATACTATATGTATACGTATATTTACACAGTGAAAATTATCATCATTGTGTTGCGCAAATGCATTCATAATCAGCTTTATACAATAATAAATTTACATGTTTGACGATATTGTAAGCTTGTAAATAGGTGCTAAAAGGAAGTTGTTACCATTTTTAATTGCTTTTAGTTCATGTTTTTGCATAAATTTTTTTGATGTTTTAATACAAAAAAAAAAAAAAAAATTCTAGTTGGTTTAATTTTTATTTTATTTTTGTTATTTCTATATTCATTTATTTTCATTTTTTATTTTATTTTTTATTTTAATATTATACTCGTGAACGATAAAAATGTCTCATACATTAACCATTAAGTCATATATATTCATACATTATTGCATGTAACTGCATAATAGCATAATTGCACACATATATGATTATGCACACTGTCAATTATACTATATATATACATATACATATATACAATACATTTAATTTCTTGGTATACAAAGTTATCTCATATATGATAATTTACAAACATAAGCTTTGCATATAATTTACGTATTTTTATTGTATAACTGGGATAAAAAAAAAAAACTATATCACAATCACAACGGTCTACTGATAATCACTGCACATTTATATTTCAAGCGTATCAAGTGTAGGTTTATCGAAATTTTATATTCGTAAAAAACAAAATAAAAATATACATATGTACAATTTCTAATGAAATTGTCGTAATATCGAAATGAGACAAATTTAATATTTACTCATCCCATATAGTGCACACTGCACACATCTTAAAAGAATACACATGATGGTATTTTGATTGCTGAGAAATAAAATGAATAAAAAGAAAAAAAAAAGGCAATTAAACGGAAAAAAGGAAATGATAAGACAAAATATTATGATGAGATAAAAACTTAACTTCCCATTTCCCATCACAGTATGTACATGAATTTTTGTAACTATGATTTTTGTGTATCTGTATCACATCAGTATATTACCACATATTACGTTTACGTATTATGAAACTGATAATGAATCCAATAGTCAATCTACATGCATTTATATTTTTGCCTTTTTTCCTCCACACACAATATAGGATATGATCATATGAAGAAATGTATATTAATAATAAGTGTATTTGAAGATTGAAATATATCTAAGAAAAGAAAAGATGTGCATAAACGAACTAAGAAAAAGAACAGAAAACAAAAATTCATATTAAAACAGAATAAAGTTAAGATTGTCTGGCAACAACATTGCGAATTAATTGGAAATTAACTTTAGGATTTATACTTAATTAACGCAACATTAAAACGTCACATTTACTCTGCGCACATTCAACAAGATCACTTACGACACAAACTAAAATATGTATACACAAATGATGCAGACAGATGATTAGATTTGCTAGGTACGTGAGTGTATATGTGAATTCATGCATTTTTAAATGCAACATGTACATACATACATAGTTTCTGTTTAAATTGCACTTATATTTATAAACATATATAGTACATTATGTACATACATTTACGTTTACAACTACTCGTTGTTATAAATTTTGATTTTATTTTATGTTATTACTTATTATTATCATTGTTATATTTTTTCTGATATTCTTTATTATTATATACATTCTATACTATACTATGTACATATAATATGCAGAAGCTAAAAAATCAAGGAAAATATTATTATAAATTCAAAAATTTAGAACTTGTGAGCATGGTGGTACACCCTCACCAGACAATTTTATTAATATTTTGTTGCTTTTTGTTTACTTTAGCTATCTGTAATATTCCAAATTGTTAGTTTTAATTTTATCATATTCTATATTATCTAATTCTATATAATTTGTATTATCATTTTTCTTATTTAGATTATTTTTTTTTTTTGTGTCTTTTATTAGCTTTTAATACTTTCAATTTTTTTTTTTTTACTATAATTTTACTTATTCTTTATCAATTTAGATATTTAATTCTTTTAATATTCAATATGCAGTATCTATAATGTATGTTTAGCTAGTAGTTCATAGATTTTTTTTTTTTCTCTCTAGTATGCTAAGTTAAAAGATTCTATTATCTTGTAGCATAAATGTATTTAATGAAATAAATAAATAAAATAAAAAATAAATAAATAAATATTCAGGACAAAGCCAAATCTCTCTGCTGTTGTGTACTCATATACATCTATAAGTGCCTACATCATCCTATACGTTACATATAAATATTCGAAAAGAGAGTTGGCGCTGGAAAATGAATGCCTTTGCGCGTTTTTTGGTCTTATGATCACACATGTAGTGCATATTAGTGCGATTATCCAACGGCACTTATGATGAATGTACATATATACAGTTTGGTTTAAAGTATATGTATATAAATTCATATTTTCTTTTCAGTCATACTTTTATCTTCATGTAATAATATGTGATATGTACATACATATATGTATTTATATATGCATTTATATACATACATACATATATATTTTCTGATTTAACTTTAAAAGTAGTTGTGTGCATTCGTCAATCAAAATTACACCATACACATCATATGAATGAATTCATTACTTACATTACTTATAATAGCTAATATATAAATATGTACCTATGTATGTTTGAATGTATACAAATAATATTTTTATATATGTACATACATACATATATGACATATTATTGTGTAACCATTGATTGTATTTACACGAAGCAATTAATTAATTTCATAAAATGCTCTTTTTGAAATGCCGCTTCAAATTGAGACCGACAGATTCTGACAGTCATTTGTCAGTTCTATTCATTCATCATTGCGCGAAAAGAAACAAGAAAAAAAATGTGATAATAATAATAAGTAAAGAAAATACATATATACATATTATGTATGTTTATTTATGCATATACGAAATTGAAAATGAAAAAGAAAATTTTCGGTTTTAATAATATTTTTGCAAAATTATTTCAGTTTTTATTCACATATCTTTTTTTTTTGTTTTCATTTTCATTTAATTTCAATTATGAGGATTTTTATAGTTTACCTGTTTTCTAAAATATGAAAAAGAGGAAATTATATAATTAAAGTTGTTTTGCACTTGTATACATAAAAGTAGATTTATATATGTTTATACTCGCGGATACATACTATGGGTAGTAATAACTCATCTTAATGATATTTAGATTCTT
Organism: Villa cingulata; assembly: GCA_951394055.1. Taxonomy (NCBI): domain Eukaryota; kingdom Metazoa; phylum Arthropoda; class Insecta; order Diptera; family Bombyliidae; genus Villa; species Villa cingulata. Next base: position 32,460,989 of record OX596024.1, read on the forward strand.
AAAAAGTAACAAAAAAAAAAATGAAATGAAAATATTTGATTTTGTTTAATTAGTATAGAATTATGTGAATCTTTTCACTTTTGAATTTTCATATATGTTTGTAAAATCTTTATGGTAAGATGGGTGAAATGTGTAAGTAGCTTCAAGTTTTTTTTGTTCATTATTTTACAATGTTAATATTTCTATTTTATATAATCAATCCACTTTTACAGATTCACTCAACAAATACGTCGCTCTGATAGTTATTTTTAAATATTTTACCGTTAATTTTTCATCTAATTTTTAAGTTACCTGGTGCGTATACCTTATTTCTCAAATATATTGGCATAATTACTTTCCTTTTACGTTTTACAAAAATAAATATATTTATATATGCACTTATTACGTATTACCGTAGCTAATTAATATAAATTATATATATGTAGGATAATGAATTATATACACATCACCTGCATGATTCTCCATTCTATTTAATGTACACTCCTTTTTAAAATTCATATATTATTTATTTAATTCTTTTTATATATTTTTTAAAATACATATGTATAGGAAATTGGATTATTTATGTATTTAAATGTAAATTGGTTAGAAATTAGTGATCATCATCGTACATTATATAAGTATATGTATACAATACAGGATGTAATATACAAATTTAGGTATATGTATATAATTTTTAACATTCGTTTCTAATTACACGCTTCATGCGATTTATGTTTATTCATCAAAATGTAATTGATCCAAAGTATTAGATAACATGTTCATGGATAGGTGTAAAATAATTATAGGGCTCCTTAATTTTCTCTATTTTGGACAGTGTGGTGTATATACGAAAATATACGAACATCGTTTAATAGCTAAATAATTTTGTTTTGCTTTCCTAAAGATCATACCACCAAGATAGATTTTTGATCCTTTTTCTATGTATTATACGTAAATAAATTTAAGATGTATATTTGTATATTATATATAAATACATAATGTATATGTATTTGATAATAAGTATAGCTATATAAATATAATATGGCTTGTGTTTCTATATGACAGGTGGTTGATTATTATATGGAACAATCAATGTTGTTTTTTCTTCTTGATTGTATTGTATATATAATGTATACTTATTACAAATAAAAGGGGTTTTTTTCTTCATTAAAACCTCAAAAGATGATTACCTATATTTAATAATAATATTTACAATACATTCGTATATTTTTAAAATACGTAATGCATTGAAATAACAAACTATATATGTCTATAGATTGATGTCACAAATAGATTTTTTAAATTTACCGCTTTTACAGATCGTGAAAAGTATCTATATTACTAAAAACGATTAGTGAAATTTAGATAGGTTTTTTATTTTTTATTTTATATGAAAAAAAAAGGTAACAGAAGCAGCAAAACTCTATATTAACAAAGAGGATTTATGTTCTATCAATGTCGATTTTTATTGGATTTAATAATAACTATTTCTATATATATATAACAACACACCACAATGAGAATATTATATATATGTACTTAATGCATGAATACCTTACGATCTAATTTTTACTTTGAAATTGCCGAAATGTTTATAAATGTTTGCGGTTTTTATTTCAAATAAGAGAGAAAAAATAAAAATAAAAATAGTATAAATCTAAAAACTTCATTGCAATTTACTACCTAAACGGTAGAAGAAAAGGTATTTATTTTATAATTTTTGGTTTATCGTTATAGTTAATTTTTTCTTTTTTTTTTTGTAGGGGTAATCAGTAGCAATACAATTCCGTATAATAATTTTTCTTTTCTATAATGATATGAAACATCACATGAATCAAATTATAATTATTGAATCGTTAATATTTTTATTTTTAAAAAATTAAATTTTTAGAAAAGAAAAATTGATTAAAATATGTAAATAAATCAAATGAGTGTAACATTTTGAAATTTTATTATTTTCGTTTCTATAATATTATTCCTCCAATATTTTTATTTTATTTATACAATGTGAAAAATATGTTTAAGCTTAATTACAAAAAGTTTTTCTATTTTTTTTAGATACCCATAATTATTCTGTTTATGATTAGTTATACTCGCATGTTTATACGTATACGTATGTACTATACTCGTATTGAAATTAATTTTAACAGTAGTTTTTTTTTAAAAACCAAAAATATATAAATAGAATTTAATTATAACGTTTGCTATAAAAATTTATTCTACCAAAATAAATTTCATTTCATATTAGTTATATTTATTCATATATAAATGATCAATTATATTTCATGATCATATAGATTTTTCATTAATTATTTAATTTTGAAACATTTCAAATTGTATAAAAATAGAATATACTTTTCGCAAAGTTTCAATTATGTTAAGTGAAATTATACGTATTATACTTACATTCACAAATATATGTACATTCACATAATGTATGTACTGTAATTAAAAATTTTCTTACAGCGATAGTATATACCTCTCTTTTGCGCAATTACGTGCGGGTGTAGGTGGAAAATAAATATTATCAGAGTAAAATAATTTAAAATTAATTTGTTTCACGTGCATCTTTTATAAATGAAAGGAATTCACTTTGTTTTTCGTTTTATAAATTACATATATATGGATGTTACATCTATATTCAGTATATCTATGTATTCAATGTGTATTTAATTAACCAAAATGAAGTTTTAAAAATAACAATATGAACAATAAAACAATTATAATAATATAATATCATATATCATATAATATATGACATAACAAATTTAAATTAGACTCAAACTAATTACGTTTTTAACAATGAAATAGTTCCTTATATCTATCTATCTACATATACATAAATATATGTATATACATATATTACTATATTAGATACTTACTTAGGCACCTAATGTATGAAAGTATTAGAAAAAAATATATCAAAAGAATTTCGTTTTGCACAAAATTTTCTAATTTGAAATCTGTCATTTAAATTTTAAGTTATAGTGGTTTGGTTATAGATATATAGTTATGGCATATTATAGACAATAATTATATACCTATTATAGTTTTTCTCATCATCATTTATTTCATTATTTTTTATTTTCATAGTATTTTATGTTTTATTTTAATTATTTTTTTTTTATTTTTGTTTTTTATTGCGTATATACACAAATTGTTATTAACAACAATAATAATAATAATAATTATATAAAGTAAATTTCATTATGAAACGTAATAAAATTTAAACCAATTTTCATTATCATAAAACTGTCATGATGTGACAAAAAGAAAAGAGAGATAATAAAAAAATGAAGTGGAAATGAATATGAAATGAAAATGAAAACAAACATGGCTTACTCAATTCAATGTATCAAATAATAATTGAATAACATTTAAATTATGTACACATTCATCATATACACATGTACTTGTTTTTATTACTATAAACATATACTGAGTAACGTATATAAATGGCTAAATGGGTTGTTGATTCTTCTTATATGATTGTATAACTTTTGTTTTGCATTTATATATCTATAATACACACAGACTGCACGAGTTTCACCTATACTATACTAGAGCAAACCACTATGATTGTATTATTCTAAATAACGTTTTTAGAGGAGTTACAATCCAGTAAACTTCCATATTCATTATCTAATATGTATTCATTTATACACCATGTTTATAGTAAATAATGAAACTTGTTTCATTTTTTGTTATTTTTTAATTAGAATATTATAAAAAAATAGAATTATCACAGAGCTATCATGCACACTATATAGGTGTGAATTCCAAACAGTAATGACATTTAAATGTTTCATGTTTTGTGCATTCGATTAAACAATACAATACACTCAAATGAAAAATATATAATATGTTAGGTACTAGGTACTTAGTATAATTTGTAAGAGTGATATATAAATACGCGTGTATATGCATAATGTACAAAATTATTTTTGACGTAATATCATATACGTATATGCACATACTTGCATGCATATATAATGATATATCCCTGTTTGTTATTTTCATAATGAATTATCAGCTGTATAATAATATTTCTGTATATAATACGAGTAAATAAACACGAGTATAGTGGAAACATATAATTGGAGGCCATTTTGTGTTATTGTTTCACAAACAAAAACGTCACCCACATCCTTTATGTGGGCTTATTTTTTTTTTCGTTAATAACGAATCGCCATATTTGTATTTTTTTAAAAATAGGGTGTACATATTAATTTCATTCATTTATTAATTAATTATCATGTTGCTAAATTGAAATAAATCTAATTATGATAGATATATGAATTTTATATTTTATTTCTGGATTTGAGCTACTTAAATATTTATTTTTGGAAGGAAAATTAATAAAGTTTTCCAATAAAATTCTTAAAAGAATGTTGTTACCTTAATAAAAATTGAGTATTTTAAACACCCTTTATATTATCGAATAAATTCTGTCTGTGAATTACAATTGATTACATTCTCAACTGTTAAATATATATATTACAAACTTAACCGATATGAGAATGCATTTTTAGAATAATGCCCGCAACATTGCAACAAAATTCTTTCATTTATTCTTTTTTTTTAAACTTCTTTTTTTTTTAGAAAAAATGCTGTGTACATGTATACATTTATAAATTTTTTTTCTCTCTGTGTGTATACCCAATAAAATTTTAAAGTTGCAAATCGAATAGTGGTTAACAGTTAAATGCTGTGAATATTAGTTCAACCACAAAATCATAACTCATTATGTTTACGATGTCACGATATAGTCTGTCGACCTCGTTGTCAATTGTCGAAGGTAAAAATTTTAAAGGAATAATCCATACACGTATACATACATACAGATATATGTATACAATACATAAATATAAATATAGAATATAATAATCATAAATTGATGATTGTATAGTACTTAAATGTAAAAATGGTAAAGATGATTTTTTATGATAAAGGGATAAATCGACCACATTTTTATATCTACATACTATATCTTTTATTTTACATCGTTGCAAATCTGTTAACAATTGAACGCATTCCATCATTCATTCGTTCTATTACAATCTGGAGGCTCAGCATTTACATTTTGCTTATTTAATATATTAAAAAAAAATACAAATTTTGTATCTTTACCAGAGTTTAGTCAGATTTAAAAAGCTTCAAAATATTAAAAAAAAAAAAAATGTAAAAAATAAGAATTAAACTGAAATACTCGTATATGAAGAAAATTCCCTTTAGTAAACTGCATTAACATTTTGTGGTTTCTTGATGCCATTCATCAATCGTTGATTTATAATTGGAATTATTTAATGATGTCTGTATTTCAACAGCTGCAAAATTATATTCAATTTTTCGATTTTTAAACTTTGTTTTATCTTTTTAACTTTATTCATTCGTTTCTTCTGCATATACCTACATTTATATGCTTATCTGTATACCAACCAAAGATATTTAAATTTTATATTTCGAATTGTAATTAATTTTAAATTACGACAATAAAATCAATATAATTTATGTACTATGTATATCAAGAATGATTATTACTCAATACAATTTTAATTTAATTTGTTCATATTTAAAAATGAAAAATTTAGTTCATTGATTTTCGTTGTTTTTGGTTTCATAAGCAAGTATATATATCATGATATATAGTTTTCGCATGTATATATACAGATATTGATATTCAGTTGTTCATGGTTGAATACAAATTAATAGAAATATTTATTGTTTTCTGTTGACAAAAGATATTAAATTTTTCGAAATTACATTATAAAACAAATGATTATTACTATTTATTATTATTGTATTACTATAAATTTAGCGTTCATTGAAAAATAAATTCCTACATATACTCGTGTACATTTGTTGCAAGTATTTTTGTAATTAAATTATTATTTTAATATGCTTATAAATAAATAATAATTTACACATACGTATACAGGAATCCAAATGTTACCAGCTTTTCCAATTAGAGAAAACGATTTTTTCTTATATGAATGACGATTATAAGAGAATAGCAACATACTCTACTATACTTAAACAGTACTATATATTATCAATACTAACCGGTAGCTGGTAGTTAGGTGTCATTGACCGCTTAATACATATGGAGTTTTTCAATCTCAATATCTAGAGTACATATACTGTAGACGTGTAGACTGTACTTATTTTTATTTTGGTTGTCTGATCTTTCATTCATAATCTATTGTTACATTAAGTTTTGTTTCTCTACTGAGAGCCGGAGAGGGAAAATGAATTTTTCACAAGATTGAAGAAAATTGATTTATTTTAAAAACTATATTTTGATAACTTTTTGATGTAAAATGGACAAAAAAAATTTCCAATGGTAATACTATGGTTATTACATGTACACACCATGTGTGTACATTTATGTATGTATATCAGGATTTCATTCTATAACAATTACTTTTATATTCATTCAGTTTTATTTGTGGTATATTATATATAGATATTTATGTACATGTAGAGGAATTTATAATTAAATTGTCAGTTAAATAAATTGACTGAATAAAGGCTGAATGAAAAATATATATGACTTTCGTATAGTTGATGACGATAAATTTTTTTGACACAAATACATGTCCTTTTTTTGAAATGATACATATAATAATTTTTATTTATCAATTGTATTACTTATATGCCTTTCTTTAATTCTCGTTCATTTATAATTATTTTCATTTACTCATACTATATACATTCACTTCACTCACATAGAAATATTATGTATATTTTGAATGTTATATTTCCCCTTTTTAGATATGTCACACAAATTTATTTTATTTATTTATATTCATCTTCTAAAGTACCACATATCATTTGAATAGGCTGGCAGCATCAATCACAATTAAATTCAAAACAGAAAAATAAAAAAAAACATAAAGCAACATAATACAGAATATACTTTAGTTTGAGTTAATCATTTTCTCATAAACATAATCGACCAAAAATTTATTCTGATCATTCGATCTCTTCACTAATTGAATATAAAAATGTTAATATAGAGATTCATATTATTTTTCATTCAATGCATCAGTGTCTTTTATGAAGAAAAAAAAAAGAACCAAAATTTGTCACGCCTTTCATAACGACACAAAAACTTTTTCATCTCCTGCCTTCTTCTGATTATGTCTATAAAATTTGTATGCGTATCAAGGTTTTATCACAAATACTATGGAACATATACAATGTATATAGACTTAATTTTATAAATTAAATGGAGTTGTATTTCTTCCTTTCATTAATGAAAATTATTAGAATAAAAAATACATATTATATTTTTTTGTGTTTGATGATCAACCAAGAGGATCATGTTTTTGACCTAATATAAATAAAGTGTATATCTGACAAATATAATGGCCTTTTAGTCTTTTATGAATTTATGATATATGTATGTATGTATACCTATTAAATACTCTTACCATGTGAATATGAATATATATACGAGTATATGTACTATATATAAAAGATGTATTCATGTATAGATGTAACGTATATACATGTGTAATAAAATTTAAGTATTTCATAATTTTAATAGGCTATACAATCATATAGAATCTTCGGTATATATATAGTATATATATACGAGTGTATGATGATGATGATAATGATGATGATATGTGTATACAATTTGTATTGAATTGTCAATGTCGACAGCAATCAAGAGTCGATTGTGTTGTTTAGGAGGCGATTTTGTCAAAACCCTAATTTGTTAGTTTAATGCATTTGTTGTAATTCATATAAGTAATCGACATTTCTCTTTTACCATCAATTTTTTCCTTTAAATATCAATATCGTATTAATGGTAGCATCTGCTCTGTGTCTAATTGCTAAGAATGGCTTTGATCGATTTGTATTTTGTCGTTTAATGATCACCATTAAAAAAGAAAAAAAGAAAAACAGAATTTTTGATGAGACATAAATGATTTTCAAATAATTTTCGTGTAAGAATTCAAAATGTTACATTATATAAAAACTTAGCAATTCATGAAAAATTTCCATTTTTCAGAACCAGAGACAATTTAGTTCAACACGATTTAACAGTGACTTTTCAGATTTTGGAATTATAGAAATTATATATAGTTTTTAAAAGATTGATTGAGCAATGAATTAAGTTAAAAAAAAATCAGATTAAAAAAATTGCCGCATACACATCATTAGAAAATATGAAATTAATGTGATTTTTACGTAATTTTTAAAAATTATATACATATATGTATACTATACACATTAAATCAAAATTAAATTCAAATCAAAACAAATTAAAATTAGATCTTATTTCATTTAAATATGTATATGAAAATATTTTATTTTTTTTTTATAACCAATTTTTCTATATGTGATTTTAATAGTCGTTTTAATGTTAGTTTAATGAAAAACTCGATTAATATGTAAAATTTATCTGAAGTACAATTATTATATTCATATACCAACACATTATATATGCGAACATACATATATACATTTTCCAAAAATTAATATCAAAAAAGTAATTTATTATTACTTATCCATTTATGTAAATATATATGTGACTGTTATGAAAAAAAATGTACCTTTATAAAATACAAACGAGTATAGCAATTAATAGGAATAGTTATTATTGTATTTTGTATACAGTGATATAATAACATGAATTAATGACCATTTACTATGTACATACTACATAGGTATGTATATCAATAAGTATGTATATGTATATTTAATTCTTTATCAAAATATCGCAATGTAGTCATAAATGGTTTTTTATATTTTCATTAATATTGAGCACAATTAAACTAGAGTTTATGAGGCATACTCGTACATAATGTAGAACCAATTATAAGAAGGATAACGATCAATTTATGTACCGATACATTATACATTTTATTATTTATTTTTATTATTAAATTTTTATATTACACATGTTATATAAAGATAAAAGTAAACAAAAATCGTAATTATAATAAAGTCAATTTTTATTCTCAGATTAATTGATAGAAATTATTTAGTTTTTTCATTCGTTTTTATTTTATTTATTTTCATTCTTCAGGAAAAGTTTATTTTCTCTCTTATAGTATTGTACATGAGAAACACAGAAAATCAACTAACAACATTTAAAATTTGCTCCTTCCTTTTACACCTATACTCAGGATTAGGTTCAGTTGATGTTTTATTGACTATAATAGCACTTCTTATAGTACGATAGTACGACTAGTATTTACTCATATTTTCAGTCTTCAGAAAAACTTGATTTTCTCTCTGAGTATAGAATGCGAATATTGTGCATAATAAACACCGAAAATCAACTGACAACATTTTCTAATTCTTCCATTCTTTCCTCTATTCTATATGTACACTGCATCAGCAAGGGAGGTTTGTGATTAATACAGTGCCTATAGTATACTCTATACGATAGTACGAGTACGAGCAGTATTTTACATAGGTATCATAAACATGTGTATACTCATTTTTGAATTTTCATTTTAAAGGGTGTCTAAAGGGGCTTAAAGGATGTCTAAATTGTTAGATGTCTATAAAGAGGCTTAATCGGGAAATACACCATTTCATATCCGAGTACAACTATATATAATTCATACATTTTTTTATAATTTTTATACATAATGCATTAAAATTGAACAAACATATATTTTATCTTTATAATATAAAATAATTATTGAAAATTCTATATCAAATTTAAATTTCAATTATAAATTGTAAACATTATTCTCATTGTCAAAATCAATTAAAAAATTTATTTCATAATAAATATGTATATAAACAATTAATTGATTTTTAGTTCGAAATTCGTTCAACTTTGTATGTATATGTGAATCAATTTTTAGCATTATAAATGTAAAATATTTATAAAATATATTATTGTTAGTTAGTGATTTATTTTTAATGAAATCTATTTTTAGAATAATACATATTTTAAAAATAAATTCTAAAATATTAAAATTTTACACTTAATTTAAGACAGAAGCAAATAATAGTTTTTATATAAACAATACAAACAAAAATTCATACCAGAAAATTTTCTCCAATTTTTTTATATGCGTGTAGATATTTTATTTATGTGGTATACAAATATCATATGTATATATTATGTATATACTATATAGGTACATTATTTAGTATGCGTATGTACGAGTATATAGCATAGAAAATGTTTTTCATTTTACTTATGCAGTATAATATTGAGTAATTAATTGAACAATTATGGCAACAAAAATTTAGTGAACATTAATCATTTTTCTATAATGGGCACAAGTTCTATACCATTTTTTATACATATATACATAGATATATATTTTTATAAATGTATATTACAAATTGGAACCATTAGTGCTAGATATTATTGTAATTTTTTAGATCCTATACCACCTATATTGAACATATAATTATATAACTACAAACAGAGAATGTGTATCTGATGCATTTATACACATTTAGATACATATTTATATAAGTTTTCATATGTAACATAATATGAAATAATAATGCAAAACTTATATGATTGGCGTCTAAGTGTTATTATTTTTATCCATGTTTTTACAGTAGTAGTATATACTCGTATACTTATTTCCAATTTTTAACTCCATTACGTACATATATATTCCATTACAAATATTATATACAAACTTAAATACATAGATAATTACTATCAAATAAATCTAATTAAGCTGTGTTACTAATATACATATACATATAATATATTAACTTATATTTTTTATTCATATAGATTTTTTTATTTTCATAAATATACGATTTTATTCTACAACAATGGAAATTCGATATTTATGCGTATATACAACGGTTGCATTATACAAAATTGTATACACTTATTTTCCCTTTTTAATAATTGAAGATGAAATTTTTTTTTCTAATAACTTTCTGTATTTTTGGAATGTATATGTGTACCTGTGTATAGCAATACACATAATTTTTGGTAACAAATACAGCTAAAATAACGATATCATGTTCGATACTACCATACTATACATACTTACATACAGTATAAAGAGAGCAGAAGAAAAACAAAACAGAAAAGGCGAAAAAATATTGTATACATATATCAAAAAACTGATGTATCAACTAGGAAATTAGATTCTTTTTGAATTGAATCCTTTTTGTAAATATGATGTATATCTTTTTACGTAAGTATTTTTTATATGTATGGTATTGGTATTATATGGCCTCAAACCCTTGTTATTTTTTATTTTAGCTTCATTATTATAAATATACATGTAGTATGTGGATAAATATATCTCGATTAATGTATTTTAAAAAATAGGAAAGACGAATTTATTCTATTATTATGTACATAGATATAAATGGTGTACAACTACTAAATTATATTATATTATTCTTGATTTGATGAAGCAGTTGGTGGCAGTCAGCGGTTTTATCGTCATGTGGCAAAACTAATAGCTATACATATATATATACACTTAAATGTATGTATATATTTATATATGAAATTTGTTTTTAATTTATAATATAGATATAGTATGTATATGCGTATATAATGTAAATATGTATGTAAATAATAATAATAATAATAATATAAGTTTAATAATCTTTGTATTATGCTTGTATTTCATGTGATTTAGATGTTAGCCGCCCGTTATTCGGTTATTATAAATAAATTTTTCTTAATATGAAAAGGAAATTGTGGGAAATTAGGTGTGCACTATTGAACTACTTAATTATTTGTTGATTTCCATATATAGAATATATATACAATTTACATTAATAATAATAAAAAAAATTAACTATGAAATTATACATATATCTGTATATGTATACACATCTAGACATATGGATAAAGGTAAATCAAGAAAAAAAAAAAAAAAAAAAATTAAAAAACAGAAAATTGTTATTTCCCGTGAAGAATACTGCACGTATGGCATAGATATGTAGATGTACAAATATGTATTTTTAGCGTTTGCTTGATTATTTTTGGTTTGCTTGATTACTCGTGTAATGATTCAAACTGAAAAAATAAATGAAGAAAGAATGAGTATATTAAATGATGATTACTATATTATTTTTCGTATTGTTATTTGATTATTTTTGTATTTCATATTTTTTTTTTTGTTCATTTATTTTTATTTTCATTTATTTTTTTATTATTATTTTTTTATTATTTTCTTTGACTATAAACTTTTCTTTATCTACTAACACAAAATGTGTATAGAGTTTAATCGTTATATTGGTATATATGAAAAATAAAATACCTATATATAAGTACTTTAATTTACCAAATAATTAATAATTTTAAGTATGTGGACCTATAAGAAAATAAATTAATCGATTCATATAACTGTAAAAAAAACATTGACATATGCTACATTATATTTATTTTTTAATTTACATATATTAAAAATTTTTTTCCATTTATAATTTTGATTCATAAATAAATTTAAAAGTAAAGGATATAAGATTAAAAGATGATGGTTAAATTCTGATTCTAATATTTTTTATTTTAATTATTATTTTTTTTCTTGTGAATGTGATATGTATGTATATATTAAATTAATTTCATCTATAGGTACATATATGAGACAAAGAATTCTATTGCCGTGACGCATATCTTTTTATTTTTCTTCCGCATATACAATACGAATATTAATTAATTTTGTATAAAAATCTTATTATTGTTAAATTTCATAAATTATTTAAAGCATATTATAGAGTTATAGGTATATATAAAACAAAACGTATATAAGTACACACATATGTAAGTTATATATCTACATATACATTATCTGTTATTTAAAAATTATCGCTTGTTACAATTACGAAAATAAATTATACGTTTTTGAAACTCTATATTATTAAAAAAATGTTAAACGTTTTGAAAAGAAAATTGCAAGTAAACAGGAATCTAATTACTTACACAATTTTACACATATGTATGAGTAATACTATATGTATGATATATATTAAAAATCTTTACCCATATGTGCGTTAGAAATTACATTTATGTTGTTCATTTTAACTAGAACAACATTAAATCATTTAAATCTCATAAAAAGCATCAAGGTAGTTATAGTTATGTTGTACACATTTTCTGCATAATACTCATACATACATACATATATCCACATATCTTTTCAATACACATACTATGTGTATATTTAATGAATGTTATTTATTCCTATATGTATATATATATATATATATATATATGATTATGTGCTTTAAGTACCCATAAATATAGTACAATATAACATATCATATATCTATATATACATACTTATGTATATATGTATATATCTTTCCATATAATACTGGCCAATCATATAATACTATATTCTCGCACCTGGAACCTGAAGAATGAATAAAATTCATCTGCACCTTCCCAGCTCTACATCATTAAAAGTACTCATGATAGGTAATATTTAAGTCAGCACGTTAATGGAGAAACCTTAACGAGGCGTAGACATTTTAAAGGTATACGACAGACGAGTCTATATATATATACCTATACAAAATACAAGTAAAAATGCATATATGAATATGATGCAATCAATTTTTGAAAGCGGCTTTGCTGATTGGACGAATGTTGAAATTTTTATTTTTGGGAATTTATTTTTAAATTGTGTTCTTATTTTCTTTGTTTTTATTTTAAATTTGAAATTATATTTCAAATGTTTATATGGGTAATTAATTTTTAATTACTTTAATTTGTTGTTTTTTAATTGAAATTATTTTAATATTTCGATTATTTCTACTCGTATATCAGATCAGGGCCCTATTGCACCAACCACTTATCACTTATTACTTATCAACTTATCAAAAATAATGCAATACAAACTTATAGAATTTTTTGATAAGTTGATAAGTAATAAGTGATAAGTGGGTTGGTGCAATAGGGCCCAGATTTTTATTGATTTCTTTTTTAAAAAGTAAATCAACAAAAATATTTAGAAATTAGAGAAAAAGAATCTCTCGATTTAATGTCAGTAAGACAATTAAATATTTAATATATACATACATTAAATTATCTTTACATAAATCACAGAAGCAGAGAAACCTAAATTTGTCGACACTCCCCATAATATGTGGTTATGTTGCCCTAAAATTGTTAAATTTTCAAATATGTATTATTCGTTAATGATTTTCAATCATCTGTACGAAAAATTTGAAAAAAAATGAATTAATTACCCGTGAACATAATGTATATGTATCTTATGTAGTATACCTACTTACCGTAGATATTACGATTACTAATACAGTGCAAAGATAATTCCAAAAAAGAGAGAAGCTGCTACTAAATTATAAGTTTCATCCCTTCATTTTGTTATGTTGTACCACGTTGTACCAAGTTATACCCTTCAATACTGAAGAAACATATTTTTTGTCTGTATAAAGAAGATATGGTATATATAGTAAATGTTAAATATATGTATGTATGTATATTTTTATAATTCAGTTTAAGAGGAAGCAAAAATCAAAAATTGTTTTTCTACCTCATGATAATTATCAGATAACTTGTACAAATAGATATACATAGATTGTAAGTGTATAAATACCAGGTTCTTTTATAGGCTGAAATGGTTTACTAAAACCGGGCGCCAAATCTTATCCTTTTTCAGAAAAATAATTTTATTAATCACATTAAATACATTTATATTCTCTTAAAATTTTCGCATAATAAATATTTGAAGAAAATTGTTTATGGTTCACAACTTAATAAGTGTGCCTCAGATGCCTTAAAAATCAAAATGATATATACATACGCACACATTTATTCATATTTTATTACATACTTTCCAGCTGTAATAATTGAAATGATTGGTTTACTTTCAACAAATGTACAAAAATAATCATTTTCAAACTGAAATTCCTCTTTTCTACTACAGTGCATCACTACATAATTTGCAGAAGAAAAGCAGAAGAGAATGTACAATTCGCAAATCTTTCTATTTTTATCTACTTCTCTTCCTACATCTGAAATATATACTAAATAGTTCAATGATCATGTTTGTTTACAATTGAAAATATAAGTCAAAACAGTTATCGGTTTTTCTTCGTACACCCTGCTACAATGCAATATCTAATTTACATAAGAAAATGGGAAGAGAAACTACTACTCGATTTTCTTTCTACTTCTTTTCCTATTTTTCTTTCTACATTCCTTTCTACTTATTCTTTCTACATCTCAAATACGAAGAAGAATTTTATATTGAAACTCGATCCGTCTAAACAAGAAAAACCAATAAATATTTTGACCGTTTAAAACAAGATGCCGTGTATACAAGAAAAAAACTTTTATTGTTTTGACTTATATCTTCATTTGTAAACAAACATGGTCATCGAACTCTTGAGTATTTGTTTTCTTGTATATTTTGGTTATTGCACTGTATAGTACGCGAGTACGGAGAAGAATTCCGTCCTTCATTGTTTCAATTTAGAAGGTAAAAAATTTGGAAGTGAACCGGGCACCCAAAAGGTTAGGACCGGCGCTGAATGTATACAAGTAACGATTAAAAATGATTTTCAAATATAAACTTGTCATCATATTCGTTCTTGTGAACTGTGGAGAAATATAGACTGGTACTGAATTTATTTACATTCCTATTTATCACTTTACTTATTTCGTGTACAAAATGTTCTTTCTACGTAAAACAAAAAACTAATAATTATGCCACTATCGAATTATATGGGGGATAGTGTTAACAGAGGTGTTCAAAATTACTGATATATATACATAATACATATGTATAGTCCTTAAATTAAAAATATATATAGATATATGTATATTGTCTATATATTTTTATAGAAATTTGTTTGTACGTTATAACGTTTGAATTCACCCTCCAAAATGAAAACGAAAAACCCCAAAATCAGAATTTTTAAAAAACTCAAATCTCATTTTAATGCCTCAACAAGATTTTATGTGACATTCAAAATTAATGGGTAGAAAATTGTCGATTTATATTTCGTTTGAATGATAAACATTCGCTAGTATGTATATATGTATGCGCAATATGTACGAAGTACGAGTATACACACAATGATTTTGTAAACTGTTTGCATTTTCATAAATCGCAGGATATATGGATACGCTTGTATATATGCATATGTTTCTTTTACATATTATGTCAGGATAAAATATGTACATCTATACATAATTACATATTACAAAAATATACAAACGTGCATATTCATCGAATAAATATATAATAAATATCTATATGTACCGAATATAATTTATCATGTATACAATATATGTATTTTTTAAATTTGGGAGTTATTGATGCGGATATATTATTTTTCCTTCATATATGTGTGTATGTATGTATTACTTACATTTTTTTACGCAAATTATCCTAATTACATGTATGCTGCTAAGATATAATATCTTGCTATCTATTTCAACTTATTATTCTGTTATTCTTAAATTAATTTGTTTGAAAAAATTCTATTTTTAGAATTGTATATTATAAGAAAACATACATTCATGGACGGATAATTCGTATTATTTTTCATATATAAATATGATTTTATATTCTTAATTTTTAATTATGTATACTCGTACGTTCCACATATGAGTATTAAATAAAGAAAATTAATAAGAAATTGATTTTTTATTATACGAAAGTAATGTATATCATATGTAAAAGTGTTCGATTACAATCATTAAGAAAAAATTACGTAATATTTTTTGTACACGTTCGTATATATACTCGTACAATTTAATATAATATTAAAAATTGATTATTTGATTTTTATAAAATTTCATATTACGCTTAATAAATTTACTAATTTGAATAATGTTAAAATTAAAGATTATATTTCCAATAAATGATTTTATGTACATTTTATATACATATTTACTTATTAAATATGAATATATGTAATGTATAATTTATATAGATAGATGGATGTATGTGTATGTGTATTACAAAAAATGATTACAAATGATTATATACTCATGTTATCATGAATTTAATTACATTATTTCGTAAATTTAAGCAATAATCTTTTAAATATTTTTTAATATTTATGAATGATATTTTTCTGTTTTTGATATTGAATATTAAAGCTGCGTTACTTAAAATTAATATCTACTATCCCAATAGGCTATTATAAGTTTTTTTTTTTTTTGTGAAAATTTGAAAGAAATTCAAATTTTGGTAAATTTTATTTATGAATTATCAATCTATTTTGAGTTTTCATCGCATTTTTTGACAAATATTTTCAAGCTCTTCAAAATATTTCGACTGTTCAAATTCAAAACCATAACGAAAATATAATTGTTAGTTTGTATTCAAACAACATGTTAATAATTCTTTGTTCAGAATTTTATTTAGGTACAGATGATATGTTTACTTATACATGTATCCAACAAATATTTTTGTGTATATATATATTACCATATATGAATATTACAGTATATATATGATGGTTATCAAAACTAAATGAATGGATAATGGTTTTAATTTTTTAATACAAAACATATGCATCTAAACAGATATACGAATAACACAATCTGCATAAATACTTATGTATATATATTATACAATATGTTTACCGGTTTTCATAAATAAAAATTTCCAAGTTTTGACTGCCAGAATATTTACAAATATATACATATAACATATGAATATATATATATATACGTAGTTATATTTGTATGTAAAAATATATATCTTTGACCACTATCTTTCGGTGTATATGAAAAGATGAAAATTCTTTTCATCTTTACCGACTTCGAGTGCGACTTTTAACTTACCTCACTCATCGATATTTATTGCAAGCATATAGTCGTTAAGCTTAAATTTTTGCTTCATGTAATATTTTAACAGATGAACACGAGCGTTCATATCCTTTCTCTTATTGTATATAGTATATACATATATTACATACTTTCATACATGCATTTACTTACTTATTTTTATACTTACATTATATACAAAATTGATGCACACTTTGTACATCTTTGTAACATATATGTACATATATTACATGTTATAAAAGAATATGAAAAACTGAATTAAATAATACATATCTTATAAAAAGAAAACATTTCAAGTCAAATCTTTGTTATTGCATTTTTACTCAATTTGAAAACAGTTCGTAATGGTAGTCAACATTTAAATTTAAAAAATGATTAAATGCAGAGAAATAAAGAACAAAAACAATATACAATAACAAAAACAAATTATAAAGAAAAAACCATCTATTCTTATAGTTGATTTTAATTAGCATCAATAAGCTAAGTGTTGATTATTAGTTTGATGCCGCCTTCTTATAATATCTGCATCTAAGAAATTTGAATATAAACGTAGATCTTATGTCTATAATATAAATATACGAGTATACATATTTTAATATATTGTAAAATTTATACACATATATAGATGTGTAGGTTCTTACAAATGTATATATGTACTAGATAATGAGTGTAAGAGAATTATGTGTTTCTGCACCTTTTCATTTTTAATATCCATAACTGATGTTAATCGAAAAACGATCTTTATTTCATAAAATACAAATAGTTCCAGTCAATCAAAAAATTTTTGTTGACATTAAGAATATTTAGAATTTCTTATAAAATCACTATGAAAATATTAAATCCAATTTTTAGTCGTTTTGTGCACGATTTAAAAGTTAAATTTACTTATTAAATTTACATGAAAAGCAAAGTTCATTTCATTTATGCAGTACTTATATTTATACCAACATCATATCATATGAATATATGTATATACAGTAAACCTATATATACAGTAGCTACAGTCAACAGAAGAGTGCAGTCTTTCATGTGTGCCGCTAATAATTCTTTTACTAATTAAAAACAATATCAAATTTTCACTTTATGTTCAAATTTTAATTTAATTTAAGTAGCAATAAACATTTTAGCTATAAATAAATTTTAAAAATCACTTAAAAACATTTCTAAAAAGAATTTTTTATGTATACAATATTACATTATACAAATATCCATCACACATTTATTAGATGATGAATTCTTGATTTTGATTTTTTTATCACTTTTTTGTGATTCATAAAACTTAAAAATCATTAATTCACTTGAATACCCTTATTTTATAATTTTTGTCATAACATACAAGATACAAAATAAAATACTACATGATACAAGTATAACCATTGGTATAACGCAGTTAATTTGAGACATCATAAATTTTCTATGCGTTTTTATATTAAAACGTTCATTGAGGTGATATTAATTGAATTTGCCATGGACACTTGTATATAAACTGTTTATTTAAACAATACTACATACTCGTCCTATTGCAATAAATATATATATGTATAGGTAGAGTGCGTATAAGTATAAACATGCGTATACATAACCGTATGATACATAATATAAGATACGGAAGTCTGATTTATTCATTATTCAACAATAGATATCAGGATAATATTGTATGATGATAATAAACATTTATCTCTTTTGTTTAAATATACTTGTTCTCGTATATGTATACATATATAACTCGTAAAAAATTAAAATTTGTTATAAAAGGTTTAGAAGTTATATATTTTATGATGGTATATGTCATTATATCATACAAAGTATTTATACAGTGAAAAAGGCAAAAACCAAAAAAATTCCTAAAATTCATACCAAAAACAGAGAGTTGTTATACTGTTATAATAATACGTAGTCCTTGTTTTATAGCTTAGTTTATTCTTCACGTACTAAAAAAGGATAATCACAATAAAGTTTCAGTCTATATCTAAATCTAAATATGTATTCTATATAAATATAATTCATACATGTATGTATATATACGAGTATATTATATAATGGTATGTGATATATATGTACGTATATATTTAATAGAATGTCTACAGAATATTATAGATATGTGTATATGTGAAGAGTCGTAAAAATGAAAAGGAAGGAATTTTGTCAATTTATTAGAAGTGAATTTTCCAAGTCAGTGGGCTCATTTCCAATTTGTCAATCTTTCAGTTTTATTACTTTACCATCACTATTATACTCATTACTTTATCTTTATATATACATGGCTCGAATATAATATACATGTATGCGTTGTACATATACCATATTACAAACATTAAAAAATCCTACAAAAAAAAGGTGAAAATTTATATTGTTCATATATACATATGTATGTACATATATGTAAAGATCTTTTACTGCAAATGAATAAATGACTTTAATTTTTTTTAATACTACATCACATACATATATGTATATATGCCACTACCAAATAAATAAATTTAACAAAAAAGAAATTATTTTTAATAGTCATGATAAAGGTTATAAATTGGTTTAAAATACAAAGCAAATCAAAATTGCTAATAAAGTGAAGAAAATTATAAAAATAAAATCTAAAAGAAGAATTTGAATTCAGTTTGATTATCCTTATATACAATGGACATTAATTGAATTTTTGCTTAAAAAACAAAAATCATAACAAAAACTATTAAATCACAAATGATATCATTGTCAATAAAAATTCAATTTCTGTGCGGTTAAATACTTTCACATGATGTATTTACTCTAAAAATATGTATATGTTTAAAATTTCAAACAATTTTCATGTAAAAGAAAATAAAGGATAAGAAGTAATTATACGAAGTAGTTAAGTAAATAGAACACCCTTGACAAAATATCAGATTCAAATTTCATCCCACTACAAATCCATACCAGATACCGCACACATAAATACGGTCTTATTCAATTTTTTTTTTGTAGTACACAAATTATTTTAACTAACTAACAAAATAATAAATAAGTTACATTGTAATTTAACTTTTCGCGAATAAGTATATGTATATGTGCATATACACGTACATATAGGTAATACACGAGATTCCATAGTATACATAATGTATGTATATGCCACACATCAGCTTATTAGCTTTTGCGTGTTAATGTACAAATGACATGTTGTGTGGGTTGTAAGTAATTTTTTTTTGATTTATAGTCATTGCCAGCTAATAATACATCATATAATATAATACATATATGTATGTATATATGTTTAAAAGACAGAACAAAACAAACAAATGGCAACAACAACCGATCAAAAGTAATAATCAGAAATATTTAAATTTTAAATAAAGAGGAATTAGGTAGTTTTTTTTTCTGTAAAATTATGGAGAAATAAATTATTACATTTATTCGTACATATACATACAATTTATAGTTTGTTATGTAAATAGATACGTACAATCTCATGGCATATAAAGTAGATAAGGTATGTCACTTGAATTTATAAGTGAAAGTGACGTCACTATGTCGACTGTCGATCGATAGGCAATAAGAAGCTGAAAAATGTTTTGATTCATGACAAAATTCATTCATTTATTTTCCTTTTATACTTTCTTCATACTACCCATACTATACACACCATAAGAAAAGAAGTAGATATAGGAGAAGCAGAAAAAGACATTAAGTAGTAGAAATGATATTATTGGCATCTGACGATAGTACGATGGTACGATATACGAGCACAGTCTACACTACTAGTAAAGAAACACTCGTATTTTGATTCATGAGAAAAATTAATTTTCTTTTTATACTTGCTTTGCATTACATTATTACATGCAATAAGAAATATACGAGAAACAGGAAGAGACAGTAAGTAGTATCAATGAAGTTATATGCAGTTGATTATAATACGATATACGTCATTGCACACCCAATGCACTCGTATTTTTATTCGTGAATCATTTATTTTCGTCGGTAATATCTTTTTTCCTGGATAATCACATTTTTTTCACTCTATACTTTACCATTTTTAAATATATTGAAGTATATTTATTTTTAAAAAATATACTATTTAGAAATAAAATAGATAAAATAGAAAAACCACCATCGTTAAAAAATTTTAAAAACAAAATCAAAAGCAGAAGCAATACATTAGTGCGGTATAGTAATACATTGCATGCAAAATGTATATCGACACAGTGACGTCACATAGATTCCATCATACTCTATATATACACCATGTATAACATTAATTAGTTATGAAGAATTTTCCTTTATGTATTTATTAGTTACCTATGTCAAAAAATGGCAAGCATTATATTGTATAACAACGTTTTGAATCTTATGTAACAATGAACTGTCATTAACGTATTTTGCAATGACCAATATTATAGTTGCACGACATGAAGTTAATTTACATATATATGTATATCAATCGGTTATATTATTATTGTATGTGTTTTTAATTTTAAGCGCGACTTTTAAATTAAAGTTACAATTATAATTACCCACAAAATCTATTTTTCGATTCCGTGCTCTTTATAATTCTAATTTGCATAATAAATATGCGCATTCAGATTGTATATATATAGGCAATTGCATTAACAATGAATGTAATTTAAATATTTTTTTTAAATTTATTTTCATAAATTAATAAAATATAGAATTAACATTATGATGAAAATATGTAAATATGGATATACATATTTATTTATGTACATATATAGATTTAGCAAATTAATTTGCATGAGATATACAAATAAATTTTAATTTTTTTTTTCAATTAATTATTCTTCTGAATTACAATTAAGTATAGGTACCTACTATATTCATGTAATTTATAAATTATTATGTGTTACACGTTCACATATGCGCAAGTAATAATATAACTGTACTTTTCAATAAATTTTAAATGATATTGACTACATTATATGTAAAAGCATAATAGACGAAGAGAGAAAAATAAAAAATGAAATTTAATATGTTTTACACATAAAAGTCCTCTTCAGTTTTATTCAAAGTGTTATTGTCACACGTTTCTTGTCTAAATGAAATTTAAATTTACGATGTGTTATTAAGGTCAGAATATCGTCCCTATAGCATAATCAAACCTTTAATACCGTCATCGAACCAGTGTTTTAAAGTTATTTATCCATTACACATTCCCCTGATTCAACTACATATATAAAGTGATTGCAAGCATAATTAAAATAAAAATAGATGGCTTATATAGCACATAGTACTTGTATCATTTTGTACTCGTATCATGCTTCAATTTCATCAAATCAAATATATACAGGTACATGTGTATATATACATAAGTAATCTGAATAATACCAATACTCATAATATACCAGAATTCATGTAAACAAATACTAACATAACTTAATTTATTCTCTTTGCACGTATTTAACGTTTGTTAACCTCCTTGCAGACATTATTCAAAAGCATTATGTTATACATATATATGTGTATGTGCATGCCTTTATGAAAATAAATCGACTAAATTGAGAATGGAGTTATGGAGCAACATAAAATTTGAAGAACTATTTCATATGTATATACAAAGCACACTATAATGAACACCTTGATTAAATTACGAGTATCCACAATTACAACAGTCGTCCTGTATGGTTTTAAATTACAATCTAAAAATGAATAAAAAACAAATCAAAGATTCTTTATTGTGGGCTGAACAAACATAGTTGAAGATAAATCCAAGAAAATGGAGTCTAAAAATTTATGTGTGGGGACTTGGGGAGCTAACGAACTCTATACGAACATATTATGTATAAATATTTTTTGTATTTCTTCAATTGTGAGAAATAAATAAATGAATAAAACAAAAATGAAAAAATCTCTTTTGCATTTTCGTCTGAACAGATACATATGGAACGTCAGGAAAGCGCAAGTTTTGTTTTCTCCATGTTCGTAAGTATCGATCAGAGGTGGAGCATTGAAAGCATTGTTGCCAGTTTTGAATATATACCTGGCGAGTCAGTAATTATTACATGTGAAAGTAATCATATAATTACGTGTATATATATGTACATAGTTAGTTAAATATATAGGTATCTAGATATATAAACTTTTACTTCAAATTATAGATAAAATTATATGATTCTATTGAAACTAAACATTTTTTTTTAGATTTAAAACACCGAAAGCATTTCTTTCGATGTCGATTACTATCAAATTAAGATGTTTTTTATTCTCTAGTTTATAGTAAAATTTCAAATTTAGGTATTTAAAGCACAATGATGGTGGTCTTCTATTGATTGTAATCATTATCTTAAGCTTACATATACATTATATCTATTTCTGGTAATCAATGGTCAATCACAAGATTCAAATTCATTATAAAAAATTCACACTTATAAATACATTTGCCCACAGCCCACATATGTATAGATACTCATACAAAATAACTTTTTGTTTTACTGGAGTGTTTTACTGGAGTACAAAATAACGGTTTAAATTATAAAAAAAATATGTTAGTGATTTATTTTTCTTAATTTGAAACTAATATTAAAGTAAAATCTTGAAAATTTAAGAAAATAATTCTTTTAGAAAATAGAAAATTTGGTAATTAGTTTTTAGATGACTATTTGTTGTATAAGGCTCTTAGAACTCATTCCAAATGTTTCAAAGAAATAGGCACATACATATTTGTACATTCCTGATGGTTATATATTTACTTTTTTATATATACACGTATACAATCAGTACATAAATAAGTAAAATAATAATTTATTTTATCTGTTTCATCTTTCATGGAAAATTAAATATACATTGCATTTGAAAAAAAAAATAACAGATAAAAATAATGTCTATACAATATTGTATACTAATGTGTACTTGTCTTTAGATATATAACATATGTAATAATTTTATGACCTTTTATATTTTAAAGCATCTCTCTATAAAATCACAATAAAATTAAATTACATTGTGTCATAACAAATTAAAGAAATTATCATACAACGATACAACTACATACATAATATAAGAACATTAAATGTTAAATGAATTAAAGTTTCACTATTATGCAGAGTTAAAAAAAAGAAGTATGTGTACTTTAAGTTATAACCATTAGAGCGTGATTGTGTCCACTTATTCAAAGACCTATATAGAAGCCAAAGACATATTGAAGACTATGAAGGTGATGGTATAGTAAAAAATAATTCTTTAGTAATTAAAGTGTAAAGAAAGACATAAAAGTGCTTCAAATAAGGTGATAAGAATGAGTTGAAGAAAATAAAACTTGATCAGCCAGCGTAAAGAAGTAGCTAATTTAATGTACGAATATATGTATTCTGGAACAATAATATCAAATTACATGAGATGATGGTCTCCGCATAACTCATAAACGAATGGCATATTATACAATACATATCTAGATACATATAGTATACAATGAAAGTTTTGACGCATTAACCTCATCAACATAATTTATCGCTTAATCACTATCTGCGTTGATCTAAAACATTTACGTGTACAAAATACATAACATCATTCTTCGTGTATAGTAAGTAAATTTAAGGGCATAGCTAATAGTTAAAGTATTTTTTTTTTCTTCAGATTTTTAACACAATTTACAAAACTACTACTATGATGGTGGTCTTTTTACAAATTATACAAATGTTTTTAGCTTAAATTTATTTTCTTTAATTTTTTTATTTTTTAACAGACAACATTTTTTAAATTAAAGGTAATACGGATATATATTGTAAAACTTGAGAAATTTTTCAATTTTGTTTCGATTAATTCTCTTTTAATTTTCATGTATTGTCTATAAATAATACGTGAATATATAGTATATTAATAATAATTCATTTTTATTTTCCACTATATTATATTATATATGCATAAGAGTTTATTTAAATCATAAATTTACATAATAATGAAGTATCTTATAATGGATGTGTGTTTCTTCATTAACTAATTATGTATGTTTAATATATTCAATTTTATATGCATATACGTATATAAATTGGAGGAAATTTTTATCCTTCTTTTCAGTGAAATGAAGAAATTTTGATTACGCGGGTATAACAAATGACCTTTTCCATAATTTAAAAAAATATTTTTTTAATAATACCTTTTCATTTCGGAAGCCGATAATTAATTTAAATTCAATTTTAAAGTTTGAATTTCAGAATTTTTCCTGGCATATGTGTATGAATTAAATCGTTATAATTTTTAAATTGAAACATAAATAAATACCTTTTTAAATTGTATAAATTTCTTTGTTAAAAATTAAAAAAAAATATATTAAAACATATAAGAATAATGATTGATTTTTTAAACGAAAATTATGAAATTAGGTGTGTTCAAAAAAGAATAATTACATTCATTTTCGTTAACTTGGTCTATTTGAAATACAATTATACCAAAAAACTATATATAGATTATTCTTTTTAACACGTAAAATTCCAATTTATCCGAAAAATATCTTCATTTTATTATAGCAAAAAAAAAAAAATGCTGATTTATATGATAGATGATTTAAGAAGTTTAAGAACTTTCAAGTCATTGCAATTTTGAAATTTATTTTAATATTATTTCCGTTTGACATTAAAAGCCTAATTTGTTTCGATTTATTAAATTCCGACAGTTTTTTACACGCATTTTGAAAATTTCATCACTTATTTGCGTTAAAATAATGTATAGTATGTATACATATATGTAGCTATTAAGCGAAACGTAACTCTTATGCACAGAATCATTTAGTAATTGTAAGTCTAAAGAAATGTTAACATCATAACCATCTATTATATTACATCAGACGAAATAAAATCTTCAGCATGCAGTTTAAATTAAAGAAATACCATATATTAGTGATTTAGTTTAATAGTAAGTTGATTTTAACTTTCAATATTATACATATACATATACGATTCAAATGTGCCTATTATGTATGTATTAAAAGTATTATATTGCAGCATATGGAAAATGATAGGAGAATGAATCAAACATTATGTACACCTAGGTGTTGGCAAACCTAATTGGAACATGTTCAAAGGTGCCGCTAATAAAATATATAGCGGCCATATTCGTGAGGTTCGTAATAACTCTATCCTACCCCGCATGGGAGGCCAAATTAAAGACCGCTCTATCACCAGTATTATCACCATGTATCTTCATCATCATCATCATCATCATCATCATCGTCATCATTTTGATCATTTTATACTAGATCATCATTTAACAATTGCAATTCTTGTTACTTTTCAATATGCACTATAACAACTATAAATATCTTAAAGGCGAGCTTGTACATAACATTACAACACACACTCTACAGAAAGATCAAAAAAGATAAAAAAAAAACAATCATTCAGTGATTATGATATGAAGTACATAATTTTTGTTTTATGTATGCAAAGAATATATGATCTATACCTATCGTACAGATCATAAACTTTATTATTTGCAAAATCGAATCCAATTCAATGATATATGCACAGAAACATGTATCAAATCCGATACAGAGTGAATTCAAATTGAATTCATATGAAGCAAACAAAAGTAACTAAATTTAATGAACTAGATTTTGATTGAAATTTAAATTTAAAAATAAATTAAAATAGTGCTTGTAACAGTGACATTATAGGCTGGTCTTAATTATGATCATTACATTGAAAATATTCAATTAAATTTTTTTTTTTTTGTTATTTGAATGGATGATGTGGTAATTTTAAATAAACGGATGTATAAACCGCATGATGTTTTAAGTTATATTAAATGGTAATTATTTTGGAAATATACATTTACAAGAAAAAACATGTATACAATTTGGCCAAGTATTAGATGATTATAACAATCAAACATTGTGTAAGTATATATATAATACATTTATCGTAGATATACATATATAGTATAAAAAATTGATGATATTTCAAGGAAGAAATTAAAAAATAAATTAATTTTATTATAAAATATTAAATATTTTTTATTAAATACTTTCATTTATAATGGTTATATAATTGGAGATATTTAATTTTTTTATTAAATATGACATTTTGAAAAAAATTATTTCATAATAGAAATTTTCGCTTCCAAATTGAAATATGTATACTACAAATAAAAACTGCATCATTCATGATGTTTTATGTTTTGCGTGTTTTAACATTCGAAATTTTTGTGTAACACCTCATCATAGTGCTTGTCTGCCATGGGAAAATCTTCAGATTAGCTGCAAGTAAAACAAAACAAAAAATAAATAAATAAATAAAAATTAGAAAATAAAATAAAAAAAATTTCGTTCACATGATCATTGAAGCATTTATCAAATTAACATTATTTTTCTAAAGTAATACCGTTATTTGAACACTTTAAAATCTCATTTTAAAAGAATATTTGATGTCTTTTTACTAAATTATAAACATCATTAACCAGAAATAATTTCATTTAATAGCGGAAAGTATTTCTTATAATTTTTACAAATGTATACATTTGGAAAATTGATTGTCACCGATTCTGTAAAATAGTACAAAAGTGATGACATTCGGACAAAAAGAAAAAAAAAATAAATAAATTGTTAACAAAAATAAGTTATGTTTTTCTATGCACCTTTCAATAAATGCATGTTTGTATTTACCTTTACGTTTGTATGTGATGACGAAAAATTCGTCACTGTGTTTATTTCGAAATTCAATCAACCGAGGCGCCAAACAAAAAACAACTTCAAAAGAATCACTTTAAAAAATTAAGATAAATCGTGTAAAGCTATCATATCATTACATCATCATCATACATTTTTTATTTCTTTATGTACAGCAGATAACAAAATTATAATATCAAGATTTTTTCCATCTGTTTTATAATATAAGAATCAGTAATTTTTCTATTTCAAATTTCAGTTTAAATTTCAAATGAAAAGAAAAAGAGAAGAAAAATGAATGCCGGATACCAAAAAAAAAAAAAAAAAAAAAAAATGTGGAAAGAAAAAGTTCAACAAATTAGATTCTTAAGCGCACTTGAATCAGTAATTATGAGCTCAAAGTATTATTAAAGTATCGAAGTAATACATTTTTCTCACACGCAAGAATTTGAATTAATAAAAATGGAAAAGAAAGCTCATAGATTATTATTACTATAGGTATATTATTATAGATATATAAGATATATACATGTTCAGAATCGAAATGAGAATACGATACGAGGTTTTAAATACCATAATAAATTGTAATATAATGAAAAATTACCTGTGGATATTCAGCAGCAAACAAAAATGTCAAATCATACATTTTGATGAAATGCGGGCAACATTGAAGAAAACCTCCTAACAAGCGACCGCCTAAGATGAATTTTGATAGCATCAAATTAAGACGATGAATCCATTAAAAGAATTAAATCATTTTCATTCAAACTCACGAAGGTGGCAATTACAAATCGACTATTATGGATAATGCATTATATATTGTAACTGTGAGCGGCATTTACAAATAAATAGAACAATATACGTGTTAATATCATACATTATAAAAGTATATATTCCACGGACATTACGATGAAATTCAAAAAAAAAAAAAAAATATATATTGAGATATGTTCAGATATACTTATTACATAGTCAGAACAAAATTTGATTGAATGATGTTGAGTAAATATAATAGCCATATAGTGGAGAAAAAAAATGTAATTCATTTTAATAGTTTATTCGAAATCTTGAATCATAATTTGCGATCCAATTAGAAAATTATCTGAAATTTGAATGGCTTTCTTGGAAAATCAGATTGTGATTATTGTCAAAGCTGAACTAGGTATATACATTTTTAACTGTCACGAATAGGTATACAATATACATGAAGGATCGTCATATCATTACTTATAAATTTCAAATTATATATAATTTAAAGACAATATGCGAATCGTATATACAGAATATCCATAAATATCACAAGATATAAGAAGCAAGTATTTTATAATAAAGGAATAGCATTAAAAACAGACAATCAAATTTCTTAATGTATGTATATATAGATAACATATATATACTCGTACATAATAATGTAGATAAAATATAATAATTTGAATGCTTATTATAATATACATATATAGATAGACAATAATAAGGTTATGTATGTCATGTAATGTATGTACTACATATAGTTCAGAAATACATGATTAACATTAATATGAGTAGACGGGTATTCATAGACATATACGTACATAACAGTATATTATATAATGTAAATGAGCGAATAACAATTCTCTTATATATTCCGATTAAAGACACAGATTTTTTATATGAATGTAAGACTGTTTAGATCGTTTGATTACAAACTATATTTGCCGTGTACGCCTCTAATTGATTTTGAATCTTTAATTTTTCGCTAGATGCAAAAATACAATAATAATAATAACATCAAAAGTGCCGCTTTAACACATTACTAATGTATAAATAAAAATTAATTAAATACATATTATATGATATGTCTCTTTCATATGCTAAACCATAATAGATATTAAAATATGCAATGATATTATATGTATATATACGCAAACATATAATGAATGCATCATATGCAACATAAACTGCACTAGAAAATGCAAAAAATGCAAATTTCATTGTAAATTATTATTATATACGAAAATAATTTTACTATGAAATGGAATGAACTGTCATGCAAAAAAAAATCCAACTTGTATATAATAACAAAAATAGAAAGTAAAGGGAATATGAAATTGCTATTTGGAATGTGCATACTGCATACATACAATTCTGTGGCAAATTATATATTTTTTTTTTTGCTATATAGTTACAATGATCATTAATGATTTTAAATAATTGGGTATAGGCACATAGGTATAGGTATTTTGAATTGGAAAAATTTAATATTTTAATCGAAACATAAAATAATGCATAAACGAAAGAAAATTTTTTCTAAAATAATATAAGAAAAATTATCAAATATGCCATGTATACATAGACCATCTACATATTTGATGAATATATTTTTTACATATATGTACCTTTTTGTAGTAAACAGATCCTTATCGTGATAAAATCCACATTCTGGTATAACATATCTTGTTATCTGTATGTGAAACCATCAAATATTTGTCCTTTTTTGTTCATTCGGTAACTATATACATATAATCTGTGTTGTTATCTACCTGCAGCCGGAATTTGAGTTAATTTATGGACATTGACTATAATAACTTTCGGACATACTAATTAGTTAGCACCTCTGTATTTTATTATATATGCGGACCTATAAATACCTTTTCAGTTCAACTTTAGAAAATGATTCTATATAAAAAAAATAAAATATAAATGCATATATGGATATATGTATACGAATATCATCATCATATACGAGTATACGATACATATACACGGATATAAACTTATTGGATATTTATACCTATATATGTATTCTATACAAGAGGTATATTCCTATAATATTTGTATGAATATAGCTTTACAATATAAAGATTTATAACATTTGAAAAAATTTTAGATAGGTATTAAATTAAGAAATGGATATTATTATAAATCTATGAACGAATTTTATGCATTCAAAACACTTTATGATTATATATTTTAACCGTCATAATGATTTAAGAAGTCAACATTTTGTCGGCCCTTTTATCAATCTAAACAAATTGGTCAATGGATCATAATTGATACTTCTGGGATTAAAATTATATAATTGTATAGAAAATCGATAAAAAGTGAGAATACATACTTAAAATAGATTAATGCTCGTGATATTAAAAACAAAATATATAGTAAAGAAAAGGATATTATATACTATTCAAAATATAAATATATATACCTATTTATAAAATGTAATATAATAGGTATATAGATACTATTAATTGACAGGTGAAATTTTATAAAAAATGACAATAACATTTTTGTCATAACATTTATTTAATGAAATTGGCAATTATTGATATGAAACTAATGTATATATATAATAAATATACATCCAAATGTTTTAGGTGTATAATTATTTATACATTTTGTTAACTACATAGTTTTTCAAATCCATATATATCTATAGGCACAGGCACAGGATAAACATATAAGCATAAAATATTGCCTTGTTAAAAAAAAATAAAATTAAAAGACTTTGTTATAATTACCCAAAAATTTATGTTCATCTATTCCTATATCAAATGGAAATTAAAAATATTTTGTATATATAATATGATAAAATCTTCTCTTAACAAATGGATAAAAATTGAATTGTTTATAAAAATTTAACATCATCATAAAGAAATTCAAAGTCATTATATAATTATTCCTTAAAACTCATTTAATTTTTTTTTTTTTTTAAATTAACTAAAGATCATGCCGCCGACCTACAACGAAGGCAATCAAATTACCGATTTATTTCACGCCAACATAAAAGGGCCGCGAATAAACAACAACGAAATAAAAATAATAAAATAAAACAAATCTTATATAACAACGGCAAATTGAAGATAAAATAATTTGAAATAAGTATTTTATATATCTATGATTTCATATATATACTTAAATACATGATGATATATAAATTCATACATATACAAAAAATCTGTAAGGACATAAGAAAAATAATCAAAAATAAAAAAATACGTAATATTTTTTGTATATTCCTATTACATATAATTTGATCGTTTGGTGTGATATTAAACATACATATTTTTTTGCAAGACTTTGTTGCAAGTTTTGTATCGTAATGTTTATGACAAAAAGATTTATTAAATCCTCTTTCCTGTAAATAATAGCACTTTTTCCATCTTTCAAATGTGATATGGTATGAAGAAAAAAAATCTGTACCACATGTTTTTCTATTCATTTATATATTATTTGAAAATAACTTTTAAAATTAAAAGAAATTTTTGTCGAATTATAAAAATCATCAGGTATATCAATAGCTATTGTAATAGTTCCATGTTTTATACAAGACTACAAATGATTCGAATTGTATGATCAATTTAAAAAGCAAAATATTTATTTAACTTCATTTCTATTATATCCAATACATGTGGTGTGTATCTGTATAAATATTAATACAATCAATAAACAACATATACAATAACTATAATAATGTATAACATTTGGTTTGATGTGCCGAATTGTGAAATTATTGTAGTGTAATAAAAAATAAATTTATTTTGAATTAATAATAAACATTTTAAAAAAAAATGTAAATAAGAAGAAAGTGTGAAGCGCCGTATTACCCGCATATAATTTGAAATTATCGATTGATTTGAACGAATTATAATAAGCGGATTCTTTCTAATGTTAATTCTTTAATTAATCAAAAATATTTATTCTAAAGGATAGAAAAAATTTACCTAGATAACTAATTTGTGGTGAGAAGAATAGGTAGATAGAATAGATGTTCACGGCTGTGCATCAAAAGAGCGTTGAAAAAATGTACAAATTATACTTGAAAAAATCCCTTACAGGATTCAAATTTCATTTTTTTTTAGAATTTAAAAATATATAGCTCTGGTTTGAACAGCCTGTGTATTCCATGGTTATAATATATATATATACAAATGCACATTTAAATATATTTTCTTTTCCAATTTGAATAATTTAGAATTGTTCAAGTTTGTGCAAGATGCAAAACAATAAACGTATGAATTATCCTTAAAATATAGATCAATATTTTTATAAGAAATACATAAAAATTTTCTATTTAAATTTTTCACGAAAAAAATAAATTAATAATTTAAAAATATTAATATTAAATCCTTTATCGTCGTGAATAATTTTTCTTATTTGATAATATATATATGTAGATGTACATATATATACATATTTCATATAAATTTATGAAGGTATTATATTATAATATGTTAGTTCAAGATTATATAGGAATGTGTCTATAATTTTTGTATTATCATGCATAGATGTAATATATGTACTTACAGATAGGTACATTTATTTGTATATAAAAATATGCATGATTTCTGTTCAATTGTATTATTTGTGCAGCATCTTATTTTATTTTATACTGAAAATATTTCTAGAAATTTTAGTTTTATACTTCTCATGTGGTCCATTAACGTCCTCATAGATTTTACATCTCATTCTTAGATCGTTAAATACTGTATTTCTTTCTCGATTTACCTTATTACTTAGTTGAAACCTATTACTGTCAGCTTAACATTAAAAACCGATGTGTTGAGGTGATGTCGGCAAAAGATCAAAAGAAACCACCGCGTTGTTAGTGTGGTAATTATCTTCGGTCAGGGCTTGAAAATCATTGTTTCTTCCACTTCCAATTCAAGCTTTATTTTTCAGTCTTAAGTCTTAACATATTATATATTATGTAGACGTATACACATTTTTATATGATCATATACATATTTAAAATATACATTGAAAACATATAAACGATATGTGTTTTGTTTCATACATATATATGTAAAAACATTCATACATATGTATACATATATGAATTGAATATTATGCTCCTTAGCAATAAGTTAGTTTGAATATTTGTGTTGATTCCGGCATTATTTAATGCATTGCTTTGGTCCATGGCACATCACAGAAACAATCTCTTATTATTATATATATACTAAAGCCTTAAAATTAAGCTTTGCAATGGTAAACGAATAATGATGATGATGACTTATTTTTTCTTCTTATTATTATTATTTCAACTTTTTATTTCCATTCTTCTAGTTTTTATTTCCTTTCTGATCAGCTATGACGTGGTTACTTTGCATCGTATTCATTGTATAATCATACCGCGTTTCTTTCGATTTTTCTGAAGACGCATATTATCATCAAAGGCGAGGCGCAATTTTAAGTTATAGTTTCACTCTTATATATACTTATATGTATTATGAAAAAGAGGAAATTTAATGTACAAATTTAATGCAAATACCATATACCTATATATACATATGTATGTATGTACCTAAACCTAATCATTTATAAACATGCCGATTCGGTAAATAGTGAAGGAGAATATTAAAAGAATGCGAACAATTATAGGTATAGGTTATATAGAAAGATATATAAAATTTATTGTAAATATTTATTATTATAAATTTTTTATTTTGTGTAATTTGAAGTTGATTTTTTGAATATTTGCGTTTTTTTTTTATTATAACATTTTCTTAAATATTATGTTATTTCATTGTATGTGATTGTATCAATATAAAATACAATGGTAGCACCTCAGGTGATTTCAATATATGTATATATATGTTAATGATCGAATGTTTATCGTTATCCTTCATGCACCTATTTACCTATAGATTTTTAATTAAAGAAATTGAATTTTTGACTTCTAACCACAATATAATACCCAATTTATTATTTTTTCTATATGGATGTATTATTGTTTGAACTATAAATTTGAAATAAACATGCATGGTCCACATTTAATATTTGTTGTAAATTTTATTATTTTTCTAATAAAATCATTTTTAATAATTTTTAGAAAATTCATTTAATTTGAAATGAAATTCATACAAGTTCATGTGATAATTAAAATCAGAATTACCAAAAACATATAAATTTATTTAGGTTAATTTATAAAATTACAGAACACATTTATACAATATGTTCAGTTTTTTTCCGATTTTAGTATTTAATAAAAAAGTATATATGCATGTTATAAATTCTCCATGAAATTGGTATACTTCCTCTTTGGTGCTCTTGGATTTTGGCGTATACAAAAAACATCGAATTTGGCGATAATCCTAGATTTTTGTTATATATATATGCACGCATATTGTACTATTTTTAAATTCTGAAAATAAAATTAAAACCGTATAAAATAGTTCCCAGTAATTTTTATAGCCAATCCATAAACGGAAATTACTATTATTAATTGCTTTCTTGTTGTATTTCATAAAATAATATGCTACTATTATACAATATTCCCCATATAATAATTGAAAATCCAAAAATATCTTAAATATGACCATGTCCAATCAAGTTGTTAAACTATTAGAATTAGTACACAGTAGCATTTACATACTCTTACATATACCAATAAACATGCAGTAATACACATTTAATATTTGTAACACAATTATAAGTTCAATAGCTTCATTTGAACAGTCAATTCTACATGATTGAATGCTAAAATAAAATTAAAAATAACAAACTATAGAAAAAACAACAATAATAACAGAAAATACAAAAATAAAAACTAATACACTTACATACCAGTTCACTTTGATTCATAAATTTTTTTTGAGTAGATGTTCTCCATCACTGTACGAGTATATGGTATTTCTCATTAATAAATGTTTTGCCTTCGTGGCAGCAATCATACATATACATATTAACACACTACACTATGTATTTATATAAGTGTATATAGCTATCACTTCTATTTTATTCAAAATCAATACATCAAAATCTGATTGTGCAAATACGAAACGGAAACGGAACACGGCAAAAATACGAGAACACAGAATGTCGGAATATTGACAATGAAGCTCGTTAAATTATTTATTTTTGTCTTTTCATTTCTCGATTTACATTAGTAACACTAACACTAACAACAATGGTAACAAACCGATCTCAACCACGCAATTATTTCAACAATGGTCGCAAGTAGAAGATACTTAAAGCTTCAATTTATGCTTATGCACCGTTACCGAAGTCAAATCATTAAACAAACTTTATATAGAATGACATTCATATGAAGTTTGAGTATAGATATAATAGTTGTGTATATGTATACGCATATTTAGGTATTTTACACAACACACTCATATTATATGTCAATAGGTACTTCTTTGAATATGTATTTCCAACGCAAGCTATATAATGCAGAATGCATCTTTAAGAACCCTTCATCAATAAAATTATAAACTCTTTGTATGAATTCATAACGACTCATAGAGGCTCCACCCATATATAGTACTTCTACTTAAGTACATAGTTATAGTTATCAAAAAGAAAACAAAAAACTACCAAACGATATCAGAAAGAAATGGATGCCGACGATGAAGATAAAACTAAAAAAATCATAAAATTTAAATAGCAAAAAAGAGACGAAACAAATACTTATGAATATGAAGTTATTTACCATTACCAGATAGATACCACTGATACCAGGTTGTCAATTAGTCTCACAGACAAATTTTATGGTGCGGTCATTTCTCTTTTGACGTAATAATAGCGTAGCAAGGTATAGAACACAAAACTGCTTAAACTCAATTAGTAGTATTGTGTGTAGTGAACTACTAGAGGCTAGTTTCCGCTTTTATTACGGCGAAATCAAAACACGGCTATTAATAGTGCTGCTAATACAAATACTAACTGTTTGTTATTGTCGTCGTTGTCAGAATGGTTTTTTTTTAAATATAATATTCAATATTTAAGTTTAATTGCGATATAATTACTGAGTAACTCTCTCAGCCACCATTGCAATTTCGAAAAGTGTTCTGATTGGCTAACAAATGAGTTACGCCTCTAAAAGGTGTGTAAAAAAGAATTGATCGAAACCGGAATGTAAGCATTTGAGTTGATTGTTGGCAAGAAAGTAGACAAGCAACGAGACAACAGTCGACGCTTGTTAACGGAAGTAATAGGTTTGTTATTTTACTAAGTGGTTCTATTATGGTTGTTCAACCTTAACTAACAAGGCATAATTTATTCTGAAAATCTTTTCCTCAATGTGAACAATTTTAAATAAAATTTGTTGATAACAGTATCTGTGCATTACTGTTTTTTATTTTAAATAAACTGTTAATAAATAATTCGAAATACTTTAAATATGCTAAAAATAGTTCAAAGGATTATAATGGAAAATATTTTTGAATTTTTGAAGTGTTAATTCTGTGAAAAATGATTGAAAATGGAAAATTATTGTGACACACAGAATATCTTGATTGTGTTCAGTGACAGTGAATAAGAAAAATATACCTGATTTGTAAAAAAAAAATTAATTAAAAAATTTTGGAATTAAAATAAAAAATTATAATTTAATATCGAATAGTGACATATTGTGTATTAATTATCAATGAAAATGTTATGTACGAGCCCACCTCCTGCTAGCCCGACTGGTTCTGAAATATCAGTTGGTGCTCCAAGTCCACCGCCATCAGAAAGAAACGGTGACGATTATTTTCGACCCTTAAAAAGACTGAAAATGATAGAAGCTCGTGAACGGTCTCTCAGCCCTCAGAAATCAAATATTGAACGTGTAAAAAGTTTTTCGATAGCGGATATTCTAGGACATGAATCACGAAATGAACAACAGAATCATCAAATTCATCATGCACATCATCACAATCAATTTCATTTGGATTCAACAAAAATCGTTCGACCTTGGGATCATTTAAGAGGACCAGTACCAGTTAGACCATTTCTTCCACCCGCACTCCTTCATTATGAACATAGATTAGCTCTAGATTATCAAAGACAACTGCAAGAACATCTTAATGCACAAGCACAACTACTTAGGCATATGAGCATGGAAATAATTCCATCAGAAAGTGGTTCAGAACGTTCTAGTTCTGCTGCGAGTGATTGCTGTTCTCCGGAAATCGGTAGTGGAAGTCGTTTATCATCTGAACATCATTTACATCATCATTCATCACATAATCGACATTCACCACATAGTGGATCTTCCGCCGGAGGTAATAGTACAACGCAAAATGGTAACAGTAATAGTTCGAACGGTGGACAGAAAACAAAGCCAAATGGAACACCCTTGGATGCGTTATTTCAAATGACAACAAAAAATTTCGATGAATCACAAGGTATGTTTTCTTTAAATGTTTATTACATGTGTATACATATGTATACTTGCGTTTTATTATATAAAAATTTGATGATTGTATATACAATTTTCAATTCTGTTTCACACTATATCCTTGTTGTGTTGTATCTTGTATCAGTAAAAAATTGTGAAAAACAGATTTGAAACAAAATGAAAAAAAAAACGTTTACACATTAGTCTTGTAAAAAATCAATCATTCTAGCCAATTAATATAACTCGAAACGTTTGTGTATAGCCAACATTACTTATTTACGAGTTACCTAATAATTATTTATGTGGAAAATATTTTATTGAAATTTTCACCAAATTAAATATCGATAATAGTTAATAAATTGAGATGCAAAAAATTGGCGAATCAAATTTCTTTGAAGGCTATAGTATACATATATTTAATTTCTGATTATACATATTCGTCATTTTAAATATTGATTTGATAAGAAAATACCGTATAGTAATTGACGGTTGCTGGGAAACTTCTTTCAGACAGAAATTCTTAAATGTTCTTAATCATCATAATAATTAAAAAAATCTTTCGTACAAATAATTGAATACATTAATTGACGGTGTTTGTGAAGAATTAATTTTTTTGTTTGTTTATTTTATTTATAAAAAACACCTCATGATATTGAATGTATCTTCAGGTGCGTATGTATAGATGAGTCAGACCAAGTATGTATAAAACATCATTACATCTCTTTCAATTGATTACGCATATGCGTCTGCTCTTAAGCAAAAATATTTTTTTTAAAGAAGATTTTTAAATTTAACACGTTCTTATAAATAATTTCATTTTCCGTTTTTTCGCATAAATATAAAATTTTTGTCTATTCATATAATTAGGGATGAGTATCACAGTGAGTTTTCCAGCTATTTTTATTGAATTCGTGAATATCAATTTATATTTTTTTCAATTTTATCGTTTGTAAAATTAAAATTTTGAAGTTTTAACACCCATGTACCTATACCTACATTTTCATTTATTTACGTTTATATAATCATTCTACCACACATAATTTAGAACTATCCAAAATTATTTAGAGCGTTTTTTTATAGTTTTTAATGAATGACAAGAAATAAATTATTTTACTTCAGAATTAATCATTAGTTACTTTTTGATATTGTTGCATATATAGTACACGAAAATGCAAAAACTGAAAGCAAATGACGCGTAAGCGTAATCATATGACGTACAAAGTAAAAACAAAAATAAAGCTTCAATTCGACATGACAATCATTTCTCTTGGGAATGAAAATATTAAAATCAAAATTTCACATAAGTATGTATATGTCTACTATCCGCTCCGCAGAGTTGTATGGCTATGTGATTTTCATATTTTCAATAATAAGATATACCATTATATTAGTTAATAAGTATATGCTAAAGGCGCCCACCATTATATACTAAATATTAATCAAACTTTATTTAAATACATATACATAGGAACATATTATATATAGATATAAACACCCTAAATACACAACTATATAGAAATAAACGTTTCAAAATTAACTTAGCTATATACATATTACATCTATGTTTATATCACAACTCTAGACAGAATGTAAAAAATTACCAAAATTGTCAATTCACATTTCAGACATCATACAGAAAATTGAGTTTTCAAAATAAAACATTGCAATTCTAAAAGATATTCCGATAAAAAATATGCTGAAAAATGTTTTTTTTTTAAACATTTTTCTGTATCTTTAATTTTCATATAAACAAGATTGAAACACGTCTTAATTTGAAATTCACATTTACATGTGCTTATATAAAATATGTAATTTGCAAATGAGAGAAGAAAAATAAAAAAAAAAATGAAAGAAACGAAAAAGGAGAATCAAAATTGAATTATGATTACGTTTATTATTATTGAGGTTCTAAAAATGATCAGATAATAATGTTACGTGATACTGCTTCTGTATATTATATCGTATCAAATTATTTACAGTCAGGACCAATTATTATTTTTATTGTGTATTGACTGTATAGAAATACTTATGTATATGGGTATATGTATATTTTCAATTTTATATCTCAGAACATTGGTTATGCAGCTTTAATAAAATTTTGAGTATATTTGCCTTAAGCATCAATCAATCTCTCTGTTTAAGAAAAATCAAAATAAAAAATTTCAATAATCATATACGAAATACATTTGATTTTATCGTCGTTTACGTTTAAAGTCAATTTGATAGAATACCATAAGTGCACAATATCTGGACAGAATATAATAATAATAATGGTCGTAATATCAAAGGGTCACATTAAAATCAAGTTTGATCATTTCCAATCAAATATTATTATTACATGCATTCTTTAAAATATTCATGATCTTATATGTATTTTTATATGAGTGTTGTGCTTAAAGTGATTTCAGAAATGTACCAAATACCTATACATCTATAAGGATAAGGAAAGATTATTTATTGCGCTACTGGATTCATTCCAATTATGATTATTATTTTATGGACATTATTAGCTTCAGTATAAATAATTGGAAAATTTATTCAATTGTAAAAAAGATGAGAAAATATGTACTACTTTATGTGTATCATACGTCATCAAAGAATAAATTCGATTATTGTGTAATAAAAGGTATAATGATATCATTTTCATGAATATTATATTAACGTACATATATAAATTATATCTTGTATTTTATACTTTTATGAACACCTTTTGAAAAGCAGTACTATCTATTAGCTATTGAGTAATGCTTATGTATATAGTACCATAGTAATATACGTAGTATACCAAACTATGTATACCTATACGTATGATGATGTAATAACTAAGTTTATATATGTATATATATACATATGACTGAGTAGTTATAGATCAATTAATTTTATTCACAGTCATTGTGATATTATGAACTCATAAGTACTCGTATATGACAATACGAAATGTATAAATAAAAAACGATATCGTATATAAATGAATCGTGTTAAAAAAAATGAAAATCATTTTATAAATTCTTTGATAATTTCAATTTTCATTTGAAATTCTACATCTTTAATATGAAAAACATATAAAAAACTAAATTTTT
Source organism: Villa cingulata (assembly GCA_951394055.1). Classification (NCBI taxonomy): domain Eukaryota; kingdom Metazoa; phylum Arthropoda; class Insecta; order Diptera; family Bombyliidae; genus Villa; species Villa cingulata. Next base: position 32,502,463 of record OX596024.1, read on the forward strand.
ATGAGATATAATTAAGCGTTTTTTTCTCCTTTTATTTAATTCTGTATTTTTTCTTTTCCTTTGTGATTTTTTTTTTCTTAACTTGCTCATATTTGAACAATTCAAAATCAGCATTTTGTTTTTCAGTTTCCAAAAGAAAAATGCATTTTAACACCTACGGACTATAATATAATGTCGGTGTATCCATTATGATTTCTACTATGCTCTTCAACAAAATATATGTTATGATTAAATATAATAACGAAAAAAAGTCAATTTTCATATAATATATTATCTACATATAAATGATTGCGATATGTCTGCTGTAAAATGAATACAAGATAAAATGTATAGTATACATATATCTTATACCTTATACTTAGTATGTGCACAACCAAGAAAAAAAAACCTGACCTAAATCGATTTGTCACACACGATTAGGAGGTATTATATCTGAATATATGAAAAATACAAAATTACTTGTATACATAGAAAATTTACAAAACCTATACATATATGACAACACATATTCTATGTAGTATAATAATACAGGGTGGGCATAGTTTATTTTAATGTTCATCATATTAAACATTTCATTATAATATATTTCACTGGAAGAGCAAAAATAAAACATGCGCATATAAATTTAAATTCGTAACTCACAAAAACAGATTTACAAACAAATAAATATATACATACATATATATACGAGTATTTAAGTATGAATATAATGTAAATTGAAATAGTAGGTGCTAACTAGAAAAATATTCAATCATTTTAAAAATGACATTACAGTTTTATGCGTCAAAACTAAATTGAGATCTATTCTTATACCTACTTCATAAAATGGCAAGAAAAAAGATACTACAATAACAAGGAAATTTCTATACATAACTGTGGACGATACAAGAGATTCGTTTCAGTATATAAAATATGTACAATATATTCGGATTATATTCGTATACACATATAAAAACCATTTTTGTACCAATAGGACCTATTTCACAAATTTAAAATAAATTTTTAATAAAATTTTATTTTTTCATATTTTCCTCTATATCCTCTTTGTAAATTTGTATTTTGCACGATCACAACTTGGGCGGCAAATCTTTTTTTATTTTCGTTTTTTTTTTATTTTTTGGCAGTCAGATATTTATGTTAGCTCAATAAAAACTATGTGACTTAGAACAATATAGTAACAATTTTTAAATTATAGACATGTATATCAATGTAAATATGTATAAGTAAAAATAATATATATATATATATATATATACGTATTTATAATACCTATCCAACCCACATTAACTCGTATATGTTTAACTATATACATAATTTTTTCTTACTAAAACTATAATAGGTTAATATACATGAAAAAAAAAATATCGGAAGGATATAAGAATTAATCAAATCACATTACGTTACGTTTGATCGTGTCGTCTATATACGGTTTGAAAAAATAATTTTCGTTACTTTATACCACAATTATTTCAAAAATCGGACGGTTATTTCAATAATATAGTTGATTGACTTAATCATGTTCCGGTCAATGATTTGAACATATAACTTACATACTTATATGCAGGTATATAAAAAAAAATAATATTGAATAAGTAAAAAAATGTATAAAAACAAATTGTATTGATTAAACGTAGTCATGTTTCACGCCTGCCGTAACGCTTCGTTATGGTATAGTCATCGGATATAAGAAATCTCTGCTTGCGGTATATATACATCTACACATATTGTACAATTTTTTTATGAACAGACCTTATATATCCATCCATACATATACATAGATTCCTATATATGTATGTATGATGATCATAAAGTGCGAGAGGTTACATCAGGTATATCAACTTTATATGAATTTTCTTTTATAGCTCTTTTACACTTTGCTTGATTTTATCCTGTAATTATGATGAAAGCCGATTCTTCACTCTTTAATATCACTAAAGATATAATTAATTTCACTTATATACGATCATAAAAGGTAAATTTGATTTAAGAACTGCTATAGTATTTTATATACATATATGGGTATTGTTAATATTACAATAATAATAATAATAATAAAAACAGAATATATTTTAAAAATAATAATAAAAAAAATTTCATGAATGAATGAATGAACTACTCATAAAAATATATTGTACGTTAAGGATGACTATATAGACTCCAACATAAACATCTGCTGTGGTTGGCATTCTCATATTGACATATGTGATCAAATATATATATACATGTATATTGATTTATATACATGGTCTAAAATTCTTGGAATCACTAAATATATATATAATAATAAATATAATTAAAAAATACGGAAGTATATGTAGAAATTTACAAATTATTATCATATACGAGTATATGCCTAATTCAGAATAATCACTTTTCGAAATTTTATTTTACAATCATATTTATATTTATGCATTTTATTTACATACCTACAAGTACATAATATGTGTAATATAGATTTCTATATATGTACATATGCATATAGTTATATATAGGTATATAAATTTATTCAAATATACACTCTTATATTTTTCTCATTTATTTAGTTCGCACATTTTCATAACAATTATGTGTTAAATGACAAGGAAACTTGTCGTTTATTTAAGTGATTTTTCCTTGATACATATACATATTTTCTTTCTTTTCTTTTTTATTTTATTTTCTCGAAAAAAAAAACTTTCATCACTAAATATGTCAACAGTTTAGTAACACAAGATCTTGTGGAGTTTTTATTTTATGAGGTGAAGATAACATAACATTTCTATATAATACATAATACCTAAAAACATACACAATAAAATTTATATATACTCGTATAATGAAAGTATATTTATATTTTATATACAGAAATTTGAGTATACATATTTTTAAATGACAAGGATATATTACATATTTTTTTTATTGAGAACGATATATCAGTAAAATAATTTAATATTTAGATTTGTGTTTTCAAAATTAATTGCTTCAAATATATTTTGGAAAATGCATTTACTACTACATATATGTGACAAGCATCGTAATTTTTGTCTATTTTCAAAACATATTAAAAAATTCTTCATTTATTTTCAATGAAGAATATAATGATAAGAATAATAATGATGATGATATTGGAAATTATCATCGTTAATGATCTCATTTGTGGTGGACCTATTTCGAGATCTGATTTTATTTTTGTTTGTTTTGAATACGCAAATACAATCGTGATACAGTAGCAGCAGCAGCAGATGAAGAGGGAACATCAATTTTATTTTGTATATTCGTGAAATCCATATTAATTCTATACAGAATGAAAAATGAGTTATATTTCTTTTGATTTGCATTTCATCACTTAACCATTGAATTTTTAATTAAAAAAAAAACCAATCTTATTTTGAAACACAAGAGCTAGTCTTGAGAAATGAGAATAGTATATACTATATCAATGCATCCAACACAAACGTCATCAATATTATAAATATGAAGTTATGTATCGTATATAGGTTTAAAAACAAAATGAATCAAAAGCTATAGTAATAAATTCGATTAAATTTGAATCAGAAACTAATCATTAGTTACAAATTATTATTTTCTTACTTAATGGCTGATTAATTTAAATTTTGCACCGATCTAAATTTCACACATTGATACACTTGAATGAAAAATCACTGAAGTGAAGATAGTAAATATTAAGAAAATATAAAAAAATTTTCATTAATGAATAATCGAATGACGACTTACGTACAAACAATTGTATTCTACTTCAAATATTACAGTCTTGTGTTTACATTTTAGAATTTTCGGAACTTCAATCCTTTTTTTTTCTTGTGAAAATCTTTCAGTTAACCGGATTTATTTTGGACTATAATACACGTGTTCAAGTTAATATGTAATGCTCATACTACATAGATATTATGTATTTGTATATCTATACATACTGGAAATTTTCATCTCATAAATTCCTGATACGAATAACGATATGTTATATGCATATACTATATACATAATTCAATATTGAAATCTATATAGCATCGGTCTGGTATACATAAGTAAAATGAAAATATTATATTGACCTGATGTAATAAATCAATTTTATTCAACATTGTGCAACTGAAACATGGTCTAAAACAACTGGAGTTATATTGTATTATGATTGTTATGTACATATAGTTATTCATGTAACTTTTTGGCCTCCCATACTGATGATAGAGTTATTACAAAATTTTTACCCCACTCTTAATTTGTTGGCGGCACCTTTGAACATCTTCCAATTAGCTCAGCCGACACCTAAGGCAGCGGTATCTTTGAATGCTTAGAAAAGACCACACCATTTGTATTTGTGAGATAACGTGATATATATATGTATACGTATCTACACCTATGTATCTATACGTATGTATACCTTTATAAAGAAAATATTTTTTATTTCTTAGGATATTATGCTCTGTACTTCTTATGAACAAATTATGCACACATATTAGGTGTAAAAGGTTTATACATGCACGTACGAACGTTGAGTTATATTGGTTATATGGAGCTGGGAAAAGAGAGAACTGAGAATAAATAAGTCAAAAAGAATTTATTAATGGTGATGACCAGGCATATAATATAGCATAATGATATTGAATGCTCATGAATGACCAAAAGAAAAAATCGAAAAATACAAAAAATAGAAAGAGTTGATCAATATAATAACAAATTCTGACTATTAAAATAAATAAATTTTTTTGAATAGAACTATATAATGTAGAATGTTTTAACGTTCTGTACTATAGCAATCTGTTTCTCTATGCAGGATAAAAGACTGTTTCATATTTCCAAATATATGTATATACGAACGTATACGTACGATAGTTTATTTAAAAGTAAATTATTTTTAGTTAAATATTACTATTTTCATTCATTCGTTTTTAATTATCGTATATATTTTACATATAAAAATCGCATAGGAAATATAAGTAATTTTCAAGAAATATACATTCTATAAATGAAAAATAAAAAATGAATATTTTTTTCATTAAAGGCAATTACTTAAGTGTCATTAAGACAATAAGAAACAAAACATGAAAAAATAAAATAAACTTGAAAAAAATTTTTTTCAACAAAACATAAAAACTGACAAGATCCTTTTTAGTATGAATGCTAACCTTAATTGCAAAATAATTACTCGACTTCTCACGATCAATCAAATTCTTATGCGCGCATGCACATACGTAAAATCAAGTAAAACGTAAAATGTAAGATGTAATAATAAACGATTAACGTATTCTCGTCGATTTAGACAACTTTTAAAAATGAATTCAAGAATTCTTTACGTATATTAACATTTCTAAATTGTTAACATTTTTATTTAATTAAAACTGAATATGTCTGTAATTCTGGATTGCCTTACATAACACCTTTATATGAATTATCTATAGAGAATTTGATCAAAAATAGGTAGCAGTTAGAATTTTTTAATTATACCTATATGGATAGATATAAATGTATTGGATATATAATTGTTAATATCTAGATATATGTACATACATATCATACATACTATATATGCTTGCTTATAGGAATAAGAAAATTTGAATAATAAAATATCATAAAAATTTGTTATTTATTATAAATGAAAAGATGCCGCTATTCTCACCGAAACTAATTAAGAAGATAGATTGATTTTATTCCTGGAAATTCCGGTTTGTCTAGTTTATAGTTATATGCATTATTAGATTAGTTTGCGAGTTTGCGGGATGATTAGGATAGGATACGTTAACTGGTATATATGTGCCACTGAAAAATTTATAATGTAATTTATTTACATGCGGATCCTCATATAATAATAATTAAAGATATATACATATACTATACATAGTATAATAATTAAGGATGACAACAATAAAATCTATATCGAAAGATGGGAATTTAAATCAAAACAAAATGAATAAAAGATACATTTTTATACTATGGCTTATACTAATAAGAACATAAAAACAAAAAAAAAAGGTATTAAATAGATTTTAAAATGTATCTAATATCTTATAAATATAACTATAGATTTAATACCAATAGCTTTATGTATAATGTTGAGCTTTTGAATTGGATGTCGGCATCATCAGTAGATCACCTGTGCACTCGAAGATCATCAATTTAAAATTACTCTATGACCATTCGGTTTCGGTACAAAAATAAAAAGATCGTGTCATAAAATTTTGAAACTAATTTACAGTGGATTGCAAATTTATTACAATTCAATATATCATCGTTCTATGTGATTAATGCACTATGATTTGAATCCATTCTAGATACGAGTGTGTAATGTATTGAGTAAAGAGTATTAATGTTAAAAAATCTAACAAATTTTATTTCGGCTCATTCAATTAACAAAATACTTTAATTATTCATTGAATCATTGACTATTTTACTACTGTACAATTTTTTTTTTTTAATTAAAACATACACATAAACATTTACTGTAAAATAATAACATAAATGATGAGAATAGAAATAGAATGATCCATACTTAACGATGGTAATAATTATTGTACTACATACAGATTTTCTTTTATATTTGGACACAGATAATGTAATACAGACAATAATCATAAATGTATTAATGTTCATTTCTTTAGAATTTATAGATGAATACGTTACTATAGGAGTCTGCGAGTATATTATTTAACTTAGAAGTTTTTCATATTTATTTGGTCAGAATCAGTGTTAGCAATATACTTATTTATGAAAGATGTTGTATTGTTGTTGTCGTGGTCATTATAGAAGCACCTACGCTATGCTATGCATACAAGAACATATTCTTCATATACGAGGTGTAAATAGTTTTTAATATCGTTAAAGCTCATTACACAGTTCACTGAATGGTAATAGAAAATCATACCCAGTGGCTATGTATACAAGCAATTCCACGGTTTAACTATATATACGGGCGATCATGCATTACATTGTTTGTTTGACGAGTATTCTTCATCATTATAAATGTTTCTTTTTTCTTTTTGTCTTCTTTTATATTTTATTTTATGTTTTTGCCTTCCCGCATTCCAAATTAGTTTTTATTCCTTTAGCCCTTATATCAATAGAAATTTTATACACATTTATGCATTCAATAAATGAATTCGTATATACATATGATGCACATACAACAAAATGGAAAACGTTGTTATAAATGTGGATAGTTTTGTGTGTACATATCACCTCAGTTTACACATTACATATATTTATATTATCAATGAAAATACATACAGATACAGAGAAAGGTGTGATCAACAACATAAATAATATAAACCGCAACCTAAAAAAATATTTATTTTTATTTTAGCTTTTACTATTTCAATATCATACATACATAGAAGTTCATATGATGAATTTGTATCCATTTGTATTCTGTACATATACGTTAAAAAAGAGGTGTCAACAAAAAACATACAAACTCAACTAGGTTACGTTTACGTGTGTAAATTCATTTAAGTACGTAAAAATGTGAATTGAGATTCAGGATTAGAATATGTACATATGTATGGTATGTATTTATTCGTATTGTATATGCAATCAAATTAGGTGGGTATGTGTACGTAATTGTAATTTTGGATTATTGTGTGTGTTGTTTTGTAACAAAAATAATATAAATACAAACGTTAAAAAAAAAACTTTCTATTTTATTTGATGACGAGTTGTAAAATAATTTATGAGAACATTGTGTATGTCATGTATATATGTTTGCGTGAATGGAATATATATTATTGTAATATGTATATCATATTTTATGTAATGTACTTAAAAGTATCTCTATGTAAGAGTCGACATTAGAAGAACATATTCATTTATTTCACCATATTTGAAAGCTAAACAACAATTTTTTTTTCCATATATTTTATGTGTATTAAATGAATGAGAAATGAAACCCAGATAATCGTTCATCATTTAGGGTCGGTTTGTTCTGCCCATTCATGTAAAATTTAATATTATTCTAGTGGATATACATAATATAATTTTGTTATTTATTTTCTATTTATATACTCGTATTTTTCTGTTTGTATGCTCTCAACCACCTTTTATCAAGAACCCCTTCCTCTGTTTAATACAATTTAAAAATTTAAATGATACACATAGTACGTTGGTTTCGCCTCTTATATGAAACTTTTTTTTTCTACTAAATATCGAATATGTTTGGTTTGGATGTATTATTTTTGAAATTTTTGTTCTATTTAATTTTTGAATGTGCGACTATTTAAAGTGTAAAATAATCATGAACAAGTTTATAAGTCACCATTATTGTTTGCATTGTAAATTAGAAAACGTGATGCATTCGTCCTGATGTTAATGGATATATGGATGAATGGACGAACGGACGACATTATAAAATGTTGACAGTTCATAATATATGATGGACTATTTATTTATATTCGTTGACTTTGACTGAATAAAACGACTTGGAAACAAAACAACCAAATAAAGAATACACACAGTTCAAATGCATACATATATGCATTATGTATAAATGTTGAAAATTATACAAAACAAAGAGAGAAATTTCAATGAAAATCTATTTAAACAAGTAATTGTGTATAATTTTATTTCATATTCCTGCTAATTTACACTTGTGTATATGTAGAATATTTAATTTTACAAACAAGAATTATGGAATTTTAATAAAATTAATCTAGAATTCTAAATAATTGTTGAATGATAATAATGTATGTATGTTGTATAGAAACATGATGTAAAATAGTTTGCACCTCAATTACAAAATGAAATATGTATTTATAGGTACATATGTTTTATGCACATAAATATGTAAATGAATGTCAAACTAAAACGTAAATATTTTTCAATAAAATAAATATATGAATACACATTTCAATTAAAAAATATTTTATTATTATAAACATGTGTGCTGGTATAAAATAAAATACTCATGAAAGTATATTCTTGGAATTGTCAAATGAAACAAGACAAGTAACCCATTAATCTTAAGTTAGTTAAATGCCTTCAAACCAAATTAAAGTTCAACCACGTTCAACTCAATTGGCTCATTGTGATGTCAATAAAATAGTATACAACCATCAAGATACAAATTACATGCTTTATTTTTTCACATTTTTCATTTTGAATGAATATTATTATAAATATAAAAAGAAACCTATTCAAAAAAAATAAAGCAGAAAATCAATTAACAATAATCAAGATTTTGATTTCATTCATTTGACTTCACTTCAAGTTACAGTACTTGTAAATTTGCCATTTTAAATAATAGTGCAAATTAATAAATAAAAATATAAGGAAACCAGATGAAAACCTTCGATTGTAATTATTAGAGAATTGATTTTTTTATTTTTGTTTTTATTATAAAATTTTATAATGATAATAATTAATAATTTTTCTAATAAATTTAAATGGTATTTTAAATTATAGTGAAAATATATAGATTTATTTCCGGATTAAAAAATAACTTTATATATTTGATATCGTTTAATATTTGTTGTTGATTCGATGTAATTCCTGTATATCCATATAGTGATTTCTATAATGGAAAAGCATAATTATTTGTAATGTTTACATAGCAGTTGTTATAATAACTTTTATTGTTAAATTTTAAATATTAATTTAACGGAAAAAAAAAAAAATTTGAACAATAACATAAAAATTCAAAATATTTCCGATATCAAAATTTTACAATATACCTTACGATATTGATTATCATAATTCAAATTAAATTAAATTTATTACGTTCATATTTATTTACACTTGAATTTACGTACAAATATAATCGAAATTTTATCTTATTATTTTTCTACAATCATATAGTACCTATATGCATACACACATTATATGTATAAGTATATTTGTGTATTTATATATATATTTTTTTATTTTACGCTTGTATGAAATTTTAATTCCCTTTATTTATTTATTTAATACAATTTGTTCATAATTTTTTGTAATGAAGTTATTCATTTTACAGTTCAATAAAATTTCATAGTGTATCTGCAATGTATCTCTATGTAATATAACAATTAAAATTTAAAATGAACGAATATATCCAGTCATTATATTAAGAAATAAATACTAAATACAAGACAAAAAAAATTGAATGTGTTTTTAAACATTTAATATACCTAATAAAGTAAATACATTTACATTAACGTATAGGTAAATACATTTACATATACATATACATTTAAGTAGGTTTTGTAAGTATACTATGTAGTTTTTTAAATGCTTGGTCGATTAATGAACATTATTCGATTTAGTTACACTGTAATTGAGACTTTTTTCACTGATTATTTAATATATGAAGTTAAATATATATATGATGCTGAAAAAAAAACCAAATTAAAAATCTCATTTCTGAGTTATATGTGAGTATGTGTATGTGTAAACTATTATAGTAGTTGTAAATTCTATTGATTAAATTTATTGTAATTGTGTATAGGCCATGTATAAAAAATTAAGTTTAAAAAATTAACTGAATATTCATATTCTGATTGTTCGATTTCTTTTAGTGTTTTTTTTTCACTTCTTCGCACTTTAATACCATTAACACTATTTAATACTATTAATAAAATAAATGAATAAATAAAAGGAAACGGCAAAACGAAAAAAACAACTTGTTTGAAAAACAAATTTATAAGTGTACAATAATATCGCACAAACACTTAAATGCATACTTTTATAATACTCGTATATATAATGAGTATTCATACAGCAGCACAGGTATCTATAGCTAACACTTTTTTGTTTTCTCTTATGTTTTATCGTATAAATGTTTATTAGATGTTATTTTTTTTAAATATTGTGTATGGTGTAAATAACAATTCAATATATTAAATACGTATATAAGCTATATGTATATATGTATAAATAAAATAGATAAAATAGTTTTTAAATATAGTTATACACACAATTACTTATTACCTATTTGATAGAGTCAATTAAACGGTTAAGTAATTAATTGTGTTGAAATCAATGATAATGAATGATTTTTAATGTATATTTTCATTATAACAAAATTTATGTTTATTGTGTACCTATTATATTCAGAATTTATTTGTGTTTGTGTTTATAATCGCATATTCCTTTGAAATGCAATGCAATCAATATATGTATGTACATACAAATGCATACTTATACGTATTAATGATAGAGCTATACTAATTATTTTTGAAATACATACATATTTATAATCTTTAAATGCATTTACATAAGTATAAAATTCCAGTAAAATATTGTACTTGTATATATAGTATTTATATGGGTATATTATATAAAGTACACACAATCATATACACAAATTGTCAATTTATGTTTAAATACTCTAGGAAAATTAGAAAAAAAAGAGAAAAAAAATTATTAATAATAATAATAATAGTAATAATGTTTACATTAATTGTATTTTTATTAACATAATTTTCATTTAATAATTTTTGTAAAGTCACAATTAATTTCATAAACAATAAATTTCGAAATGATTAATTTCTTACAAAAATTAATAAAACGAATAATAATAGTAATAATAATAATAAAATGAAAATAAAAAAAAATTTTTGATGCATTTTTACATTGATATATTACACATAGTACTTAGTATGTAAATGTTGTACTTATAGTTCCGGGAATGTCGTAATTAGAAAAACATTGAAATGAAAATGAAATAAAAATAAGAAATTTTGAAAAAAAAAAAAAAACAAAAACAAAACATTATAAGCAATATCTGAAAATCATATTAAAAAATAATAATAATATTTCTAAAATATTTCCATTGCGTTAACAATTTATATGGATATTATTTCATTTTGCGGTGGAAATTTTTTAAGAATTACATAGCTACCCATTATATAAATCTATTAGATATTTATTTATGAAAAAATACAAACATAAATCCAATTTCTGTTTGATAATGTAATTAATTTAGATGTAGTAGGTATGGTATGATTATAAATATTTTACGTTTATACATATATATTATTTGTCTTTATATATGTATTTGTTGAAAACAAACTCATAAAGACAAAACAACTTTTTATCTCTATGCAGAAATTTCATAAGAATAAATGCTGTGTGTATTCCTTATTTTGGGAAATATTTTTAAGGTTTATGGGTTACAGTTTTCGAAATTCCAAGATATTGTTTAAAAATTTTTTTTTTTATAATTTGAATTTAAAATAAACTGCTGATATAATACACATATAACAAAATATCTTCATATTTCTATGTAATTATTTGTACTATGTATGCGTATTCATTCAAGAAAAAAAAATATAAAAAAAATTGAATTCAATTCAAATTTTGTAGTAATAGATGGAAAAACATTTTTTCTTTATTTTGTTATTAAATTTTTCACACTTTCGAAAATAATATTATACGAATATACTTACATATATAGTCAAAAAATTTCATAAAATTCAGTTCAATCAATTATATATGTGTACGCATAAAACACAGAATTTGCAATGCATTTGTTTCTGTAATACATTTCAAATTACGTAAATGTGAATAATAAATATGTAATTCGGAAATATTAATCACATCAATAATTTGTTTTGGCCTCATATAAGATTACCCAAAAACTATTAGATGCAATATTATCTGAAAATATTCTTTTTATATTTATTTAAGTTTGAAAATAATGTAACATAAATTGTAAAAAAAAAAAAATTGTTGATTACATGTATAGCTTTATTTTGGCACATTTTGGTCATTTTGGGTTGTTTTCTATAATTTTATGGATTAAAATATGATATGCGTATATAAATTGTATGATTTATGTAATATTTATTTCAAAGTCAGTTCAAAAACTTATTTGTGTATACATATAGGTAACATTGATTTATAAAAATTATATAGGTATATCTGTTATGCTAATTAAGTAAAATCATTCAATTTTAACTTCTTTATTATATTAAGTATACCCAATGAAATATTGAAGCCAGTTACCGTGTCTCCATTCTACTATAGAAAATTATTTCAATAAATATCTACTACATTACATATGTACATTATAGTACATATACGTTATTGTATAGTAAGTTTTTGAATCATATGACTTGTTATGTAACAAAAATAACCAAAACTACTTGAATAATAAAGTGTAATTTGATGTCGCGTGTATGTGTTGTAATATTTGCTTATACAATACTAGGTATATATTTACATCCATAAATACATACTATTACCATAATATTGATGATATATTGTAGGCGTTATACATATACGTATAGATTTACATTATCAAACATATGTTTTTTTTTTTTTCTTAAATTTATTACCTTTTTAAAATGATTCAGTTGTAAATTTTCAAATAAATTTTAATTAAAATTAAACAATGAATCGACTATATCGAACATTCAAAAATATTTTAGACTATCTATTAGTATATATATCTACACATATGTACATTTATTCATATAAAAAAGTAATTTAATATTAACATTTTAATTGGAAATTGTCATATTGTATTGATAATTGTTAAATATTTTTAGTTTGTTGTATTACATAAATATAGTAAAAACATCAAAATAATAAAGCTTTATCAGTAACCGTTGGACAGGTTCATGAATTAAAAAAAAAAAAACAATTTAACACTTATAATTTGTTCTTTAATAGAATAATTGTTTGTTTTTCTAAATAATTTAGAAATTATATGCATATACATATATGTATGTATATATTTATAGAGAATATTTTAAATGAACAAAATTATATTTTATTTGTTCTAAAATTATTACACAATTATATATGTAGATATTAATTCCAAAATGATGGATAAGTATCTATGAGATAAAAACAGATATACTTATATAATATCTATGAATATAAGTATTTTTATTTTGAGTATCATATCTCTATACGCATATGAGTAAATTTATCATATCATATGAACATGAACATATACAACTACATATACAATGTAAAACATTCCATATTCTATAATGTTGTTCATAAAATTAATGATGTCTTGAAAGAAATATTATCATATTATAATAATAATAATATTTAAAGAATATTAAAATAAAAAATGGGACGAGGATCATTTGTTCAGAGAGTTCCTCGACTATTAAAATTGTTAATTAGTTGACAATTATGAATATCTTTATGTTGAATTTTATTGAAATGTTGTTGAATTTTTCTTATACTTACAAAAATATAAGTATGGGATATGTGTGCTCGAATATATACTACATTTATATAAAAACAGTCTTGACATCTGTTTATACATATACATTTATGGAATGACAAAATAAACAAGAATGAAAGGAAATTATTTACAAAAATGAAATAAAATTTAAAATTTTAAGAACAACAAAAATAATATAATATTGATATATTATACCATGTACATAAATATTAGTAAAGAAGGTATAGGTATAGAATATTGTGAAGTTTTTCTGTTCAAAAAACTAAACGAACGTCTGTAATGAAGTCACATAGAAAATTGAAATGAATTGCTTTCTCTGGGACAACTACTTGTTGACATATTACTCTAATACCAAGTATGTATTATGTTGGGTTGTTCGTTGTTGGATTGACTTGATTTTGTTATTTATTGTATCACCTAGAGAGAAAATTTATTATCGTACATAAATCACAAGTGTGGTTTTTTATTTTCGAATAAATTTTGTAAATATATAAAAAAAAAAAAACAAAACAAAACAGAATATAATTTGCTTAGAATTCATAATGTATATATATGTAATTCTTATTTTAATATATTTTTTGTATATAAGTATGTATCTATATCTACATACAATAAAAACAATCAATTTGTTACGCTTATTTCAATTTAGATTTAGAATCTTTATCTTAGATGTAGTACATACATGAAAACTCTGTATACAAAGTTATAACAAATTAAGAAGGGTGTAGATATTAAAGTTATACCTAACCAACAAATTGGTAATTTATTTCAATTTAACTCACATAACATCAGAATAGTAACTAATAATATAATATATACATATTGACTGACTCGTATATGGCAGAATAATAATGTGTCTTTTAAATAAATCTTCTCTATCTTAATAAGAAACTAAAAATTCGTATGCTGTAATGAGAGTATTTAATTGAATCTGGTGGTAATATTGATTGAGGTGTTAATGAAAATTCAGTATATAGATTTCATCCCAAAGATTATTTAAAAAATTACTGTAATTAATTGATATAAACCAAATTGATAAATGATTAACATTTATTTAGTGATGGTATAGATATTATATTTAAGTAAACATCATACATATGTATTTATATGCATAGATTCAGATGGATTCAGATATATATTAGTCTATGTATATAACATCTGAAAATATCAAACAGATGTATAACAATACATTTATGTAAAATCAAATTAAATGGAATGTCTGCGCAATGTATGTTGCTAACTGAAATTATTATTACTTATTGAAGGCGTCTCAATTATTACTTTAAAGAGATTCTAAATATAAAAAAAAATCATATAGCTACCTAATTGATTTAATATTTAATCTTTTGAATTAGTCCTTTAAAATTTGTTAATTATATCTTGATCTCCATCAAAATGTATATATATAATACTAATAACGAAAAAAAATACACATCCACTTGAAATAGTCATCATAATAAAAATCTCATTTAGAGCCTCCATTTATAAAAAAAAAAAAAAGAAGAACCGGTGAATATAACTATATAAAATTTCATATTCTCCTTTTCTTTCAGTATACAATATATTTTATGAACAACAATATTCTTAATATTAATTTACTATTATTATTTTGTTATCGTAATTTGAATAAATTATGTATATTTCAAAAAGAAATGCCGCTCCAATTAAGTCATGTAAACAAAAGGCTAAATAGATACAAAGAAATATTGAAAGAAAAAATACATTAAAACAAAAAAATCAAAAACCAGAAGTAAACATATACTCGTATTATACAATTTATAGAAAAGTAAAATTCTTAAATAAAATAAAATATTTTGTTCAGATTTTTCTAAAATACATATACCGTAGTCTATTAGTATATTCATTAATATGTATATGTGAGAAAACTTCTTCATACACATTTGTATACGTTTTTATATTCATTAAGTGGCTGCGACATGATGTCATAAAAGTATAGGTTCGGTTCGAATATTATTTACATATATGTATGTACATATATTTCTTAAAGTAGGTAGGAGTATTTATTGGAGATTGAATGCCGCGCCGTGTACACCATAAAAATTAAATATATTCTGAAAATTAAATATATTCATAGCTATGCATGTGTGTATTAGTCATTTAAAAAATGACTTGGTAGGATATAAAAACAGATTAGAATATAGGATAAATCATAAATCTATCATTAGTTGATAAGTTTTATAAATTTGACTGTAAAGGACTAACTATAAAAGCAAATATAATTGTTCGTGTATAAATACTTCAAATTTTTTTCCAAATATAAGACATTTTGTTTATAAATTGAAGAGAAATTTTCGAAACACTCGTGTATTGATTGATTTTGATATAAACACCATATCCAATTAGACTGATATAATTTCTTATCAAGATTCGAGATTTATTTACATAAGTGGATACGTACGTATACACATATTAAGTTCATGTCCATATCACATGAAAAATGAAAAAATAAAATAAAATTAAAAAGTGATTATAAATTCATATCTACATATAGCTTCTTCTTCTGTCTCGAATAAATATTACAATTTTAAAATTGAACAAAAAAGTGAAAATTGAGTAAAGTATAGGCATACAGGTATACTGTCTAATACTTGTTAAAAATTCAATGTGTTATATGTAATGTGAATTTATTTTTAAATTATGCACACATAAAAAATAATGAATTGATTATAATTAAATAATGTCCTAAGAGAAGATATAGAAATATAGAAACAAAGTATAAAACAAAAAATTAAACATTCAAATATGAAAATAAATAAATAAATAAAAAAAACAAAGCTAACTACATACATAATGTTCATATGTAATACATACACATACATTATATATACGATTAGAAAATATAATCGATTATTAATAGCTGCTGAATCATTAATGTTATAAAAATTAAAAAACTAATAAATTTTCATTAATGAGTTTACTATTAAATTAATTTGAACAGATAAATATTTCGAATTTGTGTATTCGCAAAAACTTTTCATTTTAATTATAATTAATAGCTTTATTATTTTGAAAAAAAATAAAAATTTATAAAAAAAAATTATAAACTTATAACGTTATGATGATGTTTAGCATATTATTTGTATAGATGGCTACTAATCTTCCATTGAATTTTATAATGTACAACAGGCGGTGGATATTACATACATATGTGCACATTAATACATACCATATCACATATTCACAAACAACAACAACAGATGGTTATATTAAAAACATAAAAATATTAAAAAATTTAAATTGTTATACTTAAGATCATTTATGAATTTAAAATGACATAAAAGCCAAACGAATAATACTTTATTGGATTACTTTAAATTTAAATTTGGGTTTATCTATGATTTTATGATCGTGTTTGATTGAATTTAATTAATTAAAACAAAAAAATTAGGCCATTCTTTGAACATAATTTTGCTTTATTTCAATTTAATTTTAATGTTTTGTGGTTAATTATATTATTATTATTATTATTTTTTTTTTTTTTTGTTAAAAATGAACGAAAATCAATTTTGTTACATTATATGTTTTACATAATATCAAAAAGATTAATTTAATTTATTCAATTTAAAGAAACAAAAGAATTTAGGACAATTCCAGATAATTTAATTTTCACACATTTTAAATGAAATTTTTAAATCTACACAAATGTAGATGTGTATAAGTATAGGAAAAAAAAATGTTAAACATTTTATTTCCTCAATGTATTTCAAATAAATTTGATTTTTAAGCTTTTAAATTACCGTGAAAAACAATTATAATTAGTTTATATATATTTAAATAAATAAAATCAATGACAAGAATATAAAGTACAAATTTGATACACATAACAGAACAACAGATACGAAAGAAAAATTTAACTATCTCGATTTGAAAATTGTCCTTTAATCAGGTACTTTTCATGCAATCAACGTTTAAAAGTTTATTTTTTCTCTCAATTGAATACGAATTATCCAAATACGCTAAATTCACAATAACAATTTCTTTTTTTTTTCGTTTAAACTTTCTTCAAATTTCAGAATATAGAAGATATTGTGTATGTAAATGTATGTATCAATAAAAAATGTTATCTGATCGTGACTAAAAAATGAACATTTATCTAGAGCTATTCAAATATAAATATAACTGAAATATAAGAAAATATC
Organism: Villa cingulata; assembly: GCA_951394055.1. Taxonomy (NCBI): domain Eukaryota; kingdom Metazoa; phylum Arthropoda; class Insecta; order Diptera; family Bombyliidae; genus Villa; species Villa cingulata. The sequence goes on from OX596024.1 coordinate 32,520,730, forward strand.
CAACAATCATGACATAATTTGAAAAATATATATAAAAGATATTCTAAATTAAAATGTAATAAAAATTTACACAAAATTTGTACAGATGTTTATATATAAAAATTAATAGACAGACATTATACATAAAGTCCTTTTTTAGACCCTAAACTTTTTTTTTATAAAATGACGAAACCGCTTAAAATCTTATTAAGAATATTTTTAGTCGTAAATTAGTCGAAATAGCTCTTAATGTGACATGTATTATCCAAACAAAACTCCTACTTTTATCTTTTTGAAATTTAAGAAATTCAGAAAGAATATTAAAAGAAATTATGACCTAAATTTAGAGTGTGTAAACACTTACATGTATCATACATACTTACGCCGACGCGTATATAGATATGTACTGTATCTTATATGTATATTAAAAAAAAGATAATTGGATAATATCTGTAAGTGTACAATTAAATTATATTTTAAAATTTGTATATCGTTTTTTGTAACAAACCGCATCGGGATAAAATAGAAGAAAGGACTCTAATTTCAATGATAAACAAAATTTGTTATTACATTTTATTTTAATCGATACTTAAAATTGTTTCTAAACATGTACACATACACATACACTTCTGTTAGTAATTTTATATTTTTTTTATATAAAATTTGTTAATGTATGAGTTTATGTGATTTTTAGAAACATTATCACGTCCCATCAATTTTATTTGTATTTAGATATTACATATATTTTTGACTGATTTAAAATGAAATAAAATCAAAATAATTATGTATTTATTAAACGATTTAATCCATTCAGTTATTCGTGTAATCGTGAAAAGCCACACAGATTTGCAAATTTATTTGACGTATTTTTTAGTTAATATATAAGAAGTATATGTACGTTCATGAATGTATGTAAATTTATGTTCATGTATCCATGTATGTATAGTTATATGATGAACATATTGTAGAAATGTATGTTCATTTCATTGAAAATGTTTGCCACGTCACTCTGAAAACTTCATCGTTAACATTTTTAGCTTAACATAAAATGTGTATACGAGTATATTAAAAAAAAAATTGAATGAAAAATGAAAAACTTTATAATATTTTCTATAAACACTTATACATTTATACATAAATGTAGTTACATGGAATTTGAGACTTGAGATCATTAGCAGTCATGCGATTAGCCTTTAGCATTTGATTTAGCACAGAATTGATGTCTAATTATGAATGGATTTGAGTAAGTTTCTTGTTGTACATCAACCTAACTTATTTACACATATTTTTTGTGTATACAAATACAAAAATACAACAAAAATATTCACGTTTTTTTTTCTAAGTATATAGAAATACACTATAATATACATGTGTGTATACATAAAGATATGCATGCGTATATGAATGGCAACAATTATTATAATAATAAATATATGTATAAATATTATAATACTAATGTATATTGTGTATACTGATGGTTGAATGGCATAAAACATTACTTGCACGATTGACGAGCAAATTTACAATTAATTATAGTTTAAGACCATGAAAAAAAAACAAAAAAAAACAAAAGTTCTAGATTCTACACTCGTGCATTTACATTATACAAAGTACACGCAAACAAATTCTCTCAACATTCTGTTTGAACTGTGTATGCGTGAAATGTAGATATATAGATATATATAGGTATACATATTATATTCATACAAAACAAAAGTATTATACATTGATACCATATAGAGTATTAATATTGTCAATTATTGTGTAAATATTACACCTGCCTCCACCACCCTCAGTCATAATTTTATAGATTTTACAACAAAATATAAATTTCGACTCCAAAACACGTACATTACATACATACCTATATATATTTATGACATAAGAATATTTTTACTACAAATGTACATACAAATTTTTATGAATTTATGTATGTGTTTTCATTATAATATTAATTTTAATGAAAATTCTAAACGAGTCCGATATGAATTCTTATTACTGTCATGATTAATTAATAATGAATTTAATGACCGACTTACCAAGCTATAATTTATTGATAAAATATGAAAAACTAAAATCTAAATATTATACTAATAAAGCACATATGTAGGTACATATATAAAAAATTGCACGAATTTATGTATAGAAAATGTTTTAAGTTAATTTGTAACTCTTTGATAAGGTTAAATAAAAACAAAATTCAATTCACGAAAACATTGAATGTAATCGTTATGTATATATTTATGTAGGTATATATTTATATATTGTTGATATATAATTATTTAAAAGGGATATTATGTAAATAATATATGAAAAACAACGAATTCCCTAAACTTGAAAGTAATTGGCGATATATTTAAATTGAACACGCAATATAAAACATTCAAAAATTGTCATGAATTATTTGAAACAACTATAGATTGATAATGATGATTTTTGGATAAATTCATTAAATTAACACAAATCGATATAATCATCATGATGTCATACGAGTATCTACTTAAAAACTATGTATGTATATGTTTTCAGTTTTCAGTCGAACAAAAAAAAAATTATAATATGTGAAGTCATTTTTACTCATTCAAATTTCAATATAATAATTTTTTGAATGTTATCAATAATTAATTTTTAATTCACTTAATCAGAAAAATATGAATTATACGTTAATGTACTAGTATACTAATTACTACAAATTTATTTATAATACCATATACAACTTATAGGCATGTATAGGTGTATATCATATTTAGTAAATCCATATCAAGGATGAATAGATAAAACTTTCGCATATTTTATTGATGTGATGTGTGTATATTGCATTTGCTTCTAACTTGTACATACATAACAACGTTTTTACTTGATCCTTCCCTTTATTATATTCTAGAGCAGTCGAGGTCATTGACTCTAACAGTACCTATAGTATACGCTACAATAGAGCGCGAGTAATATTTCACAGATCATGTGTACTCGTATTTTCAGTCTTCAGAAAAACTTGATTTTCTCTCTTAGTATAGAATGCGAATTTGTATGCGAATATAATTAATATGAATTATTGTAGTAATAAAGCGTAATGCCTTATTTTATTTCATACGACACGCTTATTCTTCTTTTTTAAATTCAAATAAAATAAGTATTTTGGAACAAATATTAAAACCCTATACGAACTCCTATGGTATATAAATATGTATGTAAAGTAACGTTATGGGAAATTATTAAAATTTTTCGTTAACGTGAAATAATTTTTCTGCATATTACCTGTACATGCTTATAGGTATAATTATTATTACATGTTCTCTTTTCACACTATAATACTACAATAAAAGTTATGATGGCACTCTGGATATTTTTTATTGCAGACCACAAATAATTTTGAATGTTGAGTTTATGGACAATTAAATTCCTTAAATAAATCCTTGTTCTTTATTTCATTTAGTAATGAAATTATATTTGGTATGTGTAAAATATGAAACACTAGAAGGAATATTTTCAATTCGTATAATAACATGCGTCACCTCATTATTTTCTATTTGTATTTATGGCTATAATTATAATATTTTGTATTAAAAATCAATTTTTATATGTATTCGGAATAATTACACTTAGAATTATTATTGTAATGAAACGAATTTAAAAATAACAAGAAAATTTGTGAAAAAATAAACAGCAACCATAGAATATACCTAATTATGTGAAAATAAATTATACGTAAGAGATGTGTCTGTGTATAAATACATATACGTATATGTACATAAAATAAATGTGAAGAAAAGTCTTCTGTATTGTATTGAAATAATGCTGCCTATATGTGGTTTTATGTTAAAGTTTCGCTTCGTGGGTTTAATTTCCTGTCCAGGCTGTTTGACAAAACTGAATATTGACTCATAAATGCTTACTCTCTGCGCGATGTTGCAAACAACGACTGATATACAAATTTAATAAAAGGTATAATCATAATGGTTAGTAGGCAATGTTGTATTAAAATTACACCCGGCATTATACACACATACATTCATTGTCATTTAGTTAATATGTATGTACGTAGGCATATACAGTATATTCGCATCAAAACTATTACAATATTATTACTAAGTGATGTTTATTCAAATGTGAATGTTGTGTGGCCGGTATACAACTCAACCTGTCAACACTATTTACCTTACGGCTAATGATCTTTTCTTGTTTAGCTCATTCTATAAACATTTGAATAACTTTCAGATGCATATTAACTCTATACTATACAAAATGACTTACAAAAAGCCTGTAAGGAAATATACAAAAAAATATGATTCGTATATAGTATAAAGTAATGTGCCAAGGTTATGTAAAATAATTTTGTATAGTTATTTTCATTTTTGCATTTTGGATGTAACGAATCAATTCGATTTACTTGAAATCAACATTTCATTATATTGATGATTATAGTCGGATTAAAAGTAGATTTCGTTTGAAATTTACATTCTTTGCATATACGCTGTCTAATTTACTTCTCAGTAAATACCTATTTTTTTTTTTTTTTTTTTTAATTTATAAATAAATGTTCTTGACTCATTATATGAGCAAGTATAATATGTGATATAATGACTAATCAATATTGCAATGATGGTCACTCATCAAACTATATTAATTACACCTTTTTTCTTCGTGTGTGAAGTTTGGATAATAAATGTAAGTATACTTATAGATATAGAGATACCAATCAACTCAAAAAAAAAGTGCAGTATAATACTGGGCTCACCATTGCATACAGTATATAATTTTTTTTGATGTATACACATCAAACGTATAAAAATGACCGTTAGTTATTGTTTAGTAGAATTTTTTTTAAAGTGGCCATCTATATAAATATATTTGTTCATATTTAATGTATATGAAGGACAAAATGTATCTTTTTCTCATCTTTAATTTTGTTGATTAGCGTAAAGTCAGCCTGCTAGTTAATGAACTTTATAAAGATCAAAAGAAATATTTTATATGATGATAAAGCTTATTAACTTAACTGGTTGAGTATATATACGTATACACGTGCATACACATATGTGTAAATCTATATACAATCTATAGAAAAATATATATACATACAAGCATAGACATTATGTGTGTTCTGATGCATTGTAGATCCAGGTGTATTAATATTCACCTGTCCTGTAACGAATCAGAAATAAATGTTTTGTTATATTGAATGATTCGTCATTGAATGATTAATAATTGAATGAAATAATAACAAAATTAAAAAAAAAATTAACTTTAAAATTCATTATAGCAGTAAATAGAAACGTATTCAATTCAGATCACATAAAATTTCATATATAGGTACTTAGTAGTCAGAACGATTGAAGAAATTAAGAATTAAAATTCTTTATTGTAATATGTAGAGGCATAAAAATGTTGATCTGATTTTGAAGTGTGTATACATATAAATTGAAAAGTATAACTCGCAAAGTTGTACTTTCGTTTGATAATTAAATTCTAATAGGGATTTTTCTATGTTCATATAATATTAATTATATTGTATCTTGTATCTATAACTAAAAGACAAATTTATTTCTTTTCTTTTAACTTTTAACTAATTTATTACTTTATTGTTAGTCCTTTGTGATAATCTACTTTCTGTATAAAATAAATACAAATAATGTACTTTTCAATTCGAAAAATGGTAACAAAAAAGTGAAAAAACTAAAAGTATTAAAAGCATACAAAATTGTATGTTTTGTTAGTCACGTGCTTATTTCATTCATTCTATATAAATTTTAACAATTGGTAGAACAATACCATTTCTTATACTCATACTACATTATATACAATATACAATACACAATAATGTATACAAATAAACTATGTATAGAGAAAAATATAAAAAAATACAAATCACCTGTAGTTAAGGGGCACATCCGTAAATGTATGTATACACATGTTTGACATGAAAAGCAACAGAAAAAAAGAGAGCCAAATCATTCAAATTTGAGCATATGAATAGTATATCATAAACAGATTTTGAATGAAAATAAAATTTTTAACTCTAATATGTACCTGTATGAGTATACGAATATGTATTCTTATATTCTATATGCATTATATGATATGTTTTTTTTTTGTTTTGTTTTGGTTTTCGTTATTATCATCTTCTATTTTATTCGTTTTTTTTTTCAAGTCTATAGGCTAATTTCTTGTAAAAAGATCAAAGAATAACATTCCGAAAACATGAAACAGCACGCTACTAAATGATTATCACTATATAGAACTTCTTATAAGATATAAAAAATAACAAAAAATAAAATAAAATAAGGAAAGGAATAAAAAGAAGAAGAAGAATAAGGAGACACAAAACAATATCATTTTCCGAGCAAATTATTAAAAAATAAAATATAATAAAATACTATTCATTTAATTTGAATTGGAATCTGATTTAAATTTAATCACTATTTCATTTTATTTACATATACAATAAATGTATAATATGTAAGTATATCGCTAACACAGGTGCATATGTACCTATATTTATACATATACATATAAGTATGTATCATTCATAACTAACATACATACATATGTACAGGCTACAGGGATATGTTGCATTCCATGCGATTACCGCATTGATGATGCTAAAAATCTGATCAAAAATTTCAATTTTTTTCTCATATAGGTAATATTTGAGAACTTATGAATACTCGCATTTCAGTACATACATATATCGGACCGGCATATGTGTGTACGTACATAGAGCATACGTTTGTTATTATTTATGCAGATTTCGGCATTTTGGCAACTACTATAATGTATGTATAATTAATATCGAACAAATTAATTAGAAATATATTCGAATTCTCCAATATCCAATCTTTTTTTTTATTATTTTATTATTGCTGTTGCAGATATAGGTAGTTAGAGTCAATCCGTAAATTAGATGACATTTGTGATATTTTAAACAGACATAAAATTTATAGTATACGACTACTAAACGAATTCATTTGACAATAATCGTCATACAATTGATGAGTTTTTGTTACTTTTGTTGTTGTTGTTTAATGTTTTCAGTTTTTACATTTAAATTTCATTCTTAAATATTTTATGCATATACATATAGCTACACTTATAATTTATACATAAGGATATGTAGTGTGATTATAATAAGAATGTGACAAGAAATTAAAAAAGAATCTTTCTCATATGTTATTTTTTGAAAAATATTTTGTTTTTTTTAATTTTTTTTATCAAATTAAATTTACATATTTGTTGTATGGAAATGTGTAATGGAAAATTATCTACATCTTATATTTTTACGTAGGATTTTTTTTTGTATTTACTCTTTTTGTTATATATTATTGCTAATGTATTATGGTTGTTTATGTATGTACTTATACGAGTGTACGTATGTATAATGTGAAAAAATAATTTCGTCAAAATGATGGCATATTAGTTTAATAAAATAAAATGTTTAAATAATATACATTTTACCTGGTTTACATGCCATGACCGCTCATATTATTATGATTATCATTAAATTTCAACGTACATATATGTATATACATATATACATACTTATGTAGATACTTGCATCATTATATAAACATTATTTTCATACAATATATGCGGTATTTATTATGTGGTATTTGTAGGTAGATACTATACTGGTGTTTGTGATTATACGTAAATATCCAAGTAAATTCACATAAATTTATGAATATTATATTTTGTTAAAAATACATTATGTATATACGCGTATACAGATACAAGTTTATAACCATTGAACCATAGATATAGATACAACATGCTCCATGTGTATGCGTGTATACAAAATCTTAGTACACCCAGTATGTATATGAAATTTATTTATATGCAACACAACGAATAAAAATGTATGTATATATAGTTTAAGTCGCACCAGGTTAACTACTTAGCCAGAAGTCAGTCAATCATTTAGTGAGAAAATTGATGGTCTGATTATTCAAATTAGATGTTGTCGATGTTGTTGTCTTATGGCATTAATATTATTAATAAAATCATAAAACTTGTAATTTATGTGCACAGTTATTTGTCTACATTTAGCTGCTGTTGCTTATATGTTTCTGAATAATTTTTTTTTTAATTTTTTATTTTTATATGTATTTTTTTTTTCGAAAATAAAAAAATTATTTTTTTCTGTTTATCTACTCTCTTATTCATTTGTACATACTAGTACATAAAATTTTTTTAATAAATTTTTTTCAGTTGTAATTATTATTATTTTCTTATATGTAGGCAAGTTAATTTGATGGTTGAATGTTGAATCATAAAGCGAAAGTTTTATTTGTACGACTTTACCATTTTCTTTCCGTTAACATATTAGCTATATGTATTTATTATACGTTTACATGTATACCTACATGAAAGAAAAAAATATACATATGTATTTAAAAATGTATACCTATATTAATTCTGTTTCAAGAAAACCGAATGGTTTCTTGGGTTGTTTCATTGCCGATGTGCTTATTTAAAAATAAATCATATTATGTATACGTAGATGATTTTTTATAAACAAGTAAATAAAATAAAACTGAATAATTTTATCTATTCGGAGTCGGACACCAATGCGCATATGTATGCGAATGTTTTACGCATGCACATGTCATAAAATTATATATAATGTATTTTTTTCAGCTTAAATTACTCATTTCAATTATAATAAAATACATTTTAATTATTTTTAATATTTTTATGATATGATAACTTAATATGTTAAATGAAGTAAAATCATTATAATTATTGAAATTTTCTAAAAAATTTATATGTGTACAAACGAATGTATATTTTGGTTATTTCAATATATTATAAATTAATTGTAAATTTGAATTTTAATAAAATAAAAAAACAACCAACAAATTATTATGTGTATTTAGAAAATAACAATTATTGATGTTATATGTATTTACTTACACATTTGCTAAAAATACATAAGAGACGAATTTAATCTGTATATATACATTTTTATATGATGTAAAATACTATACTGCAGATTATTTGAATATGGATATACATATATGAATTCAATAGTGTCGACTTTAATACTTTGAACGTCGGCTTAGTTGTTATAACATTACATACAAATTTTCAAAAAATAATTTTTCTTTTTAGGCAAATTACATCACATAAGTTATTTGATACTGATTTATTTTTAATAATTATGTAAGTATTATATCCATTCATTTATCCATACAATTCATATACAAATATAAAATTCCATATATGGATACATGTATAAATACATATCAAATTTTTTTTTTTAATTTTTACGATCGTTTTTAAAATACATATGTACCTATCTATATACGTAATTACATGTTGTTTTTATTTATTTTTTTCATAATAATTCGCATTTGTGCTACCGCAAATAAAATTGTTATTCGTTATTAATTTATGAGTCCTACCTAAAAATTTAGATTACATATTATTGAACATAAACACATACAGATATGTATACATATAAGCAAGTGTTGTGTTTTATGTATATTGTATATCGTATATGTATGGACCATTCAAAGCTAGTAGTGTATTCAAAAGATATACAGAGGCAGAGACAAAGAAAACAATAAATTACGCTAATAAATAAATTGCCTTCAGATTGACTTGATGTTTCTTTTTTTTTTTTTTAAATAATGAAACTTGAAATTAATGACTATTATTTAATATTACATTTGGATTAAATGTCAGAGAATAACTCCATTATTAATATTACCATGTATATATACGTGCATATTCAAATATAAATTTTTGAATAAATTAGACAATTTAGAACACTCCTAAAAAACTTTGAATATTTAAAATGTTTTCAATTTTCCATTTCCCTTTTTATGAAAAAAATGAGAACATTTTTGTTAAATTAATTTAAATAATTTGTAGCTTTAGTCATAAAATTCAGTTTTTCATATATGATACATGCTGATATGAAATTTTGGAACTAAACTTCATTTCTGTTTGGTGCTCTTTTATACCCTCAACATAAATGAATATTTCAGAATTGGGGTTTTCCAACCTCATGCATATATAAATTTATGGATTGAAGCACATTGAAGTCAATTCCAACAATCCAAAAATATTTCGTTTCGCTTCAAAATTTTAAAAACGATCTTTGGTAAAATACGCGCACGCAACTTTTACATATAATATCGCAATTTTAATGTGTTGCCATTAATTAATTATTTAATTAATACAAATTTGTAGATTACACGAAAACATCTTTTCACCTTGTCATAATATACGCTAAGGATTGTTAACTTCATTAACAAGAATATGAATTGCTCTTAACATGTTTCTTTTTATCAACATATCGGTATATAATGTGTGGATATGATGAACATATACTCGTATACATGTACTCGTATATAAATTATAAAGTATACATATCATCTACATAATGTAATATGTATTTTTTTTTTATTTATATACAAGTACATATAGACATATATATACCTTTATAATTTATTAATTTATAGTATCTACTCCATGTTGATATAATTTCATTTTTAACGTGTTATTAAAAATTCTTAATAAAATTTTTATATCTAATAATTTTAGATTTTTCTCATTTAACTATATAGTGAATGAATGTGAAATGAGGATATTAAAAACCGACGAAAGAAATGAATGATAACATGATATACGCGTATTTATTGTATTGTTGTAATGCGAAATAAAAGTTGAAATACACAAGTAAATATATACATATCTCTAATATAGTAGGTGGAAAACATGAATATAAAAAACAAAATACATTTCATTTGTATGTGTAACTTTTCCTTTTGTTTTGTGAAGAATAATGGAACGATTATCGTATACCACAATACATCATATTTACGATACATATACTGGAATGTATATATATGTTTTTATCGTTGACGATTGCATGTCAGAACTTAATAATTTGAATGAATGAAAAAAATATAACATACAGAATGAGTTGTTTTACACTGAATACTCAAATGCAAAGATAAAACTTACAACAAAATTACCTCAGATATGAGCATTAAGATGAAAATATAAGTCAAGCTAAGCTAAATGTATTGTGATCTGTTTGTGTGCAAATATTGTGTATACAAATGCGCAAAAATTACATGAAACATTGTAAAAAACTCATATCCACACATATATATAAACACCTATGTATGTAGGTATACAAATATCTTATGTTTTGAATATCAACTAAAAAGTCTATAATTATTACACGCATATTTATAAGGATATATTATAAGAATACAGGAAAAGAACTTGTACACCATTTTAATATATAGGTACAAATTCTTCTGGGTAAAATGTTAAATATTTTATTTAGTTGTTGGAGTCTGAATCAATGAATTCAGAATTTAGATAGTCTTGTTATAAAAATTAATAATTGATGTTTTACACGTGATGAACAGAATATTAACGTTTTACATTTTACTTTTAGAATTGATTAAAAATAGGTGTGAGTAGATTCATTTGATTCAATATGATTCATATAAATGTTTGAATTATTTTTAAAAAAATTTCCATATAATAATGATTAGTCGTATAGTAAAATAATTTATGAACCTACATTATATGTATGTATATATGCAATGAACGCGATTTAAATGAAAACATGATTTTTAAATCTAATTAATGTATTTATCATTATAAAGACTGATTATCTAATTTTACTTTCAATTCATAAAATCAACGTTACGTTATACGTATTCAAATTATAATTCATTGAATATGTAAAATAAAATACAATAATACATGTTTATGAATTATCTTACAAAATATTCATACATACAGACTGATAAAAGTCAATTTTCGCGTTATAGTTTTTTATTCAAGCGTAATAAATCTCTAATTTTCGATATGATATTACGCCCAAAGCATAATATTCGGTCAGTAGCTTACTTACTTCCTTTTTAAATTCCTGTCTAATTCTCATATGAATTTGTTTGTACACTTGTGAGAGTATCTACGTGTATAGAAATCTATATTATATATATTTTTATATAATAATTATGATATACATGTACGATCATATAAGAAATATATTTTTATTCTTCCATTTAACTATCCTATAGGTATGTAATGTATATATATTTGGATAATTTTGTTCTGTGTATACGTGCACATTATTTGCAAATTTAACATCACTAAAATATAAATTGTAAAGGACAGGTAAAACTAACTGCATGGTATATTGGTATATCAAGGTATTAAGTCTAACACTTTAAATGGTGCTAGAGCTCCAGAAAATATTTAAGGTAAGGGCAGAGAGCGCCATCTCTTTATGGTTATGAGGCGTGGTCAGTATTTTTATATGAAACGATCAAAGGATGCCGACCCTTTGATATTTACCGCATTTTACCTCTTTATGTCGAGTAAATTAAGAATAAAACAACAACAAAATATTTGAAAAAAAAAGATAAAAAGTTAAAGAAAAAAACAGAAAAATCATCAACTCTAACTCAAAATAATGTTGTAGTATATACTCGTAGTATAAGTATTGTATGAAAACATAAGAAACAATAATAAGAAGGTAATAATATTTTGTGTATGATCAAAGCATATATTCGTATAAAGAGTTAAGGTTATTGGAGGGAGGGAAAAGAGAGAAAATGCTTCGTCACGTATATATGAACATTACAAAAGGGTCTTTTGCTTTGCTTTGCTGGCAAAGTATATCTACCTATATACTCGTGTAAGTTAGTTTTTTAAATGTGCAGACGGAAGTTATGATTTTTTGATTGGATTTTAATATTCTGAAAATAAAAAAAATATAGGTATACGAAGATGAAAATGAAAAAGAAGAACAAACAGTAATAAATAAATAAAAATAACATATTTTTTCCTCTTTATTGAAAATTATGAGGAAATTTGAATAAACAGGATTTTTTTCTTCTTTGATTTTTCAAAAATAACTTTGAATTTTTGGAAAAAGAAAACTTGAATGTATAACAATAGATTACACATTATAGACACACATATGTACATATAAATATTTGAAAAATCATACACATATCCAATGATGTTAACTAGACGGTCTCAATCTCAATGTACATTCACACACATTTTAAGTTTTAACTGCCTGCATTCAACTATTCTAGCATAATATGAAAATTTGAATTTTTATGTCTTTATTTTATTGCAAACGAATACTCCAGGGTCATGGAAAATAATTACAAATTCTCATATATTATATGTATGTAGATAATTCTAGATCATTAGATATAAAAATTATTAATGTCAATGTGTAACTTATGCTTTTCATATTATAAGTATGTGCACAGATTCTATTACAAAATATTTTATAGTTGTTTTAAAATTTTAAAACAAATAAAATTCTTGGCTATAGGTTCTAGTAGTTCTATAGCTAGGTAATATAATCTTATGATCATTTGTCATGAATACATCGTTTCAATTAATAAATTTGATAATTGTATAGTACACATATTGTGCATAAAGTGTCTAGTATCTTGTATCTAAATGCAGATACATATACATATGTCTGTTGTACATATCATGCATGCACCATATAAAAATTCAAAATATATTCGAACTCCATGATATAAATTTTATCTAATAGTAATTAACTAAATATTATTTTCCGAAATATTCAACCTTTTTTTAAGAATATTTTATTATACGGACAGCCCTGAAATTATGATTTTTAACACTTGATCGCTAATCATTCAAAAACATGGGAATTTTTCAACAACAGCAACATTAAAAAAACGATTTTCTTAAATACTTCATGTGTATATCTATTATATAATATGATAAATAAACGGAAAGATGAAAGGATGATTATACATACTTAAAAATAGATATCTTTTTCGGATATTATATACATTATCTATATATAGACAAAAAAAGAAAAGAAAAAAAAAAGAACTATAAAAAATAAAAGTTTTCAGCAGAATTAAAAGCAACATAGTTTTGTTGAAATGAGTATAAAGCAGGCAATTACACCATTAGATATTCATCCATGAATTAAAAATAAAATAAGTTGCTATTGTGATGCACGTACATATACTTATTAGTACCTATGAATACATGTAAAATACATGCACTTGTGCATACTACGAAAGAGTACAAATTAAAAAATAAAGAACTTATAGAAGCACTTTTAGAGATTCCTCGATAGATATTCCCCGTGAATGATATATGCTTCTTATTCTTCTTTCATGAATGCAATACCAAAAATACTACATGAAATTCTAAAATAATATGAAAATTAATAAACCACCATAAAACACATATTTCAGGCTGTGTTGAATTTGGTAAACGATGGACATAATTTTGGCTTTAGTTCAGGTCGATGTCGACATGGTATATTATACATACATATACGTATACATAATATTCTGTATTTTCTTTTGCGGTGTATAGAGGTATCATCTATAATAGCAGGCCGGCATCTTTACAAAACATTATAATATTATAGTAAATCCATGTACATCATAGCATTGTATGTTACATGATTTCTTTTAAAAATATGATCGTGTCTTCATCATGCGATACGCTAATAAAAGTATCATCAATGGATCATTTTTGAATAAAACATTACACCTTTAATAAGTATATGGGTAACCATGTTCTAACTAAAGTAATATGATAAAAAGATTGTTGCTGCTGTTTTTATTTAAGATTCAATTTTTGTTTTTTTTTGTGAGTATTTGAGTACGTATATTGGTATACCTTTTTTTTCATAATTTTAATAATTTGTTTATCTGCTTTATGTCATTTTGTATATCATTTATTTCAATTGTAAAACTAAAATATGAAACGTGTATTCATTCGTTTATATTCATATACGTTAATTGATCTCTATAGGTAAATTATATATGAATTTATTTGTGTAATTCTTACACCTTGTGCTACGCTTGATTATGAAACATATTACGTATATCATTTTGTATTATATGGTGTACATATCTTCTTATACTTGATATGTTTTTTCTTTTAAATATACTTTACATATAATATTAAAATAAAAGCATAAATTGAAAAAGATTAGAGAAAAATGAAAAAAGATCAAAAAAAAAAAGAAAAAAAAAAAGAGAAGAGGAGATCATGTGAAACTGAAATCTGTGAGACAAAAAAGCGCCGAAATATTATTATATATTTAATTCTCATCTAATCGGATCTGTAGAAAGGGCATACTACATTTTCAAAGGCGGTAGCGCATATTTGTGATTAAAAGTTAATTAGATGTAAATTTGATGATCCTCTTCGTGTATGTGTGTGTCCATTCATAAGCAGCGCTCTATACCTTATTGAGAAGAAAAAAAAATGTTAGCTTAATTTTTGTTTTTTTTTTTTGAATTTTTTTATTTAAATCTAATTTGATCACCAATTTCATAAAACTGATAAATAAAGAAAAACAATAACAGATCAGATTAAAAGAATAGTATAAGGAATAAAATATAAACGTATATAGGTATATATCTTCATGTTATATATTAAAAGATTATATGTTAGATTACATTACGAAAATTGTTTACGATCGTTCAACTTAAAATTTTTTTTATAAGTAAATGATATACATAGATATGAATATGTTATCAAAACGAGCTATTGTGATGGTCATCATCATCATCATCACAACAGTAGGAGTTAAAAATTTTTCGAATTTGAATAAAAACCATAATCGTTAAAATTATTTTAAGAAATATATACTGGAACCTATAGCTGTATGCATATGTACATATATGCATTGTTAATAGAAGATAGAAGGATAGTTTATATGTATATTATATTGGTATGGTACATTTATATTGTACAGAGTATACCTACTTTCTAAATAAATTTTGTAACTGTATTGGATACATTACATTCATATATAATATGTATCATGTATCTTAAAAGTAATTGGCGAGAAAATCATCTTAGTGGTAGGCAAACGCGATCCAAAATCTATAGTGTGATAATTGAGTCTTAAGATATTTTCAATAAGATCAATCGATCGATCTCTTGATGTATCCGACAGTAATAATAACAATAATAATAATAATCAGTTTCGGTCGCTTTTGATCATATACGTTACATACAATAATGTATCTAACAATTTAAGTAACATATACATACCTTTAATATAATTTGTTTTTTTTTAGCCTCTTTTAAATACAGAATTTTATTTTCAAACTATATTATATTCGAATACGAGTATAATATATTTTTTTCTAAACTCTCCATTCAATATATGGTTAAATCATTTGTCCAAAAATTTTCAAAGATATAAGTGGAACGATGTAAGATAAGAAATTAATTCATTTTATATTAATATCAAAGAAAACTATTTGTTTGATATATTAAATGAGAAATAATTGTGTACACTCTGTTCGTTACGGGCTATTGAATAAAAATGTAGTTAACTGGTGGCATTTAAATTGGATCTGATTAACGTTATTCGAATGAAGTTAAGATAAAAGAACGAATTGATTGAAATAAAAATAATCAGCATACGAGTATATTTAGTTAATGTATCAATAACACATACATATATGTGTATGTGGCGTATATATACATACATACATATACACCTGTTTTTTAATAACTTTTCTCCTTTCGTTGTTTTTGTTTTTATTTGTTTGTTATTTTATTATATGTTTCCCATCGATTTAGATTCACAAACACATTCAGTTATTAAAACTCAGATAATGGCTACAGTCAAATATTAAAATGTAAATATGTATTATATATGATTATATATATGTATACAGAAATTAATATAAAATTTTTAAAATTAAATTTTCTTATCTAAATAGATTAACGAAGATGTTTAATTGAAAGGATTATTATAATTATGGAGTTATCTTAATGTTACAAATTCATAATTACAAAGACATAGGTATAGCTTATAGTATACTTTGAATTAATATACTTACATATATAAAAATGTACTTATATTCTATATAAACATAAATTTATTCACAAAATTGACATTTGGTTTTCGAAATTATCAACAAAAAATTAAGAATGAAAAATAAAATAATAATAAAAAATAAAAGAACGAACACAGAACTTCATATCAACAACACCTGTATTTATTGTCTAATTTATATAGGACAGGAAGTCTTTAAAGAAATGAAATTTTATTTTTGTCGTCATTTCATTTCTTAACAAGGACCACCAAACGTGATTCACATTCACATTCCGCTAATATGAGAATGTAAATTATGTTAATCTACTAACTTCCATATACATGTATGAATTTACATATGAATATTATTTATATCTAAATTAATTGTTATGTGTTATATAGACAATAAATTTTTTCAACATTTTGGCAACATATATTATCCTATATACAAAGTATTAACTTTCTTTTCGCTAACAACACTGTAACCGCAACTATAACATAACGCTATTTTTAAAAATTAGAATTTAATATGTATTTTGCATTCAAAAACCGAAATTTATGTAATAAATCATTTTTGTGTTATTATCATCAGTGTCTGCGTATATACATTGTTAAAAGTTTACAAAAAGTGTCGAATTTCAAATGAAAATATGCCGAAAATTAGAATTTTACTGATGCTAATAAAAATTTTAACTCGAAAAATTACAGTTTAACAAAATTGAATTTCTTTAAAGACAGACTTGTGTGTACTTATCATCACCAGATTTTGACTGGAACTTCGGACGATTTACTGTGTTTTTTAAGTGTTTCCTTTAAATTTTTTTTGTGTGCCAGAGAATTAATTTTTGTGGTTAGTTCCGACATAAAAAGCAAAAATTAAAAGTTCACGTTTTGTATACTACGGCGTATACGAATTCATATGTGCGAGTATACTTATGTATATCTATATAATATAAGCATGCGTATGTACATAACTTATGTATACGTTCCACAACTGCACCTATTCAGTGGACCCTTTTTCTGGTACCTAATTTTTTTGTTTCATTTTACAAATGAATTTAATTCTTTGGTCTTATTATAAGTACACTATTCTCAAAACGTTTTATTCTTCATTCATTATTTTGCTTTCATTTTTGCTGTTTATCTTTTATTCGTTCTTCATTCCTTTTTTTTTTCAAATTTTCTTTCACATACAAATTTTATTCAATTTTACCGGCGGCAAAGAATTTTAGGAGTTAAACACCGAAATACTGTTTTACATATATATACATACCCACACAAATATAATATTTCATAATCGATTGTTGATACCGTCCATTGTAGTGAAGTCGTTGTAAATTCATATTAACACGGATTAGCTTTGGGCAATAAAATTTGACGACAAAATATACAAAAAAAATCATCTACCTTCTCTAATACACACTTTTAAAATGTTTTACGTTTCACTCGTAGCGTTTAATAGTAAATTTTGTTGTTGTTGTTGTTTTTTTTTTTTGTTTTCCACTTTTCGTTGATGCGACAATGAATAAATTTTATAATTAAAATATAATAAACCATTTGAAAGAGGAATTAAACAAAAGAACGAAACGAAATATGTTTGAGAAATTGTTTTCTTATATGACGCGCCGAATATTATTCTTTTGTTGTTTTGCTAATATTTTTGTTTGCTTCTTCCAGCACTCGCATCTTGTCCAAATAGCAACTTCAACATAACATGTTAATAGGTAGTTTTTCAGATGTATTTCATACTTACGTATATGAGTTATTTTTATAAGTATGAGTACCGATGTGGTGCTTATAATGAGTTATCCATATATCATACGTACACGCAAGGAAGAAAGCTTATCGTTAATTAGACACGTTTTAATGATACATGATAATTAATTAATGTAACAATTAAGAAAATTTTTCATTTTTATTTATTATAAGTAAATTATATACTCATGTTACATACATAGCAAATAACAGTCATAAAAATTTTCTTCATGTTTAGAAAAAATCTTTTAATAAATGTTTATGTATATTTTTATTTTCGTTTCTTTGTACAGATCAATCACATCTGAATTTATTTGCAACACGACCACAACCAAAGAAAAAGCGAAAATCTCGAACTGCATTTACGAATCACCAAATATTTGAATTAGAAAAACGTTTTCTTTATCAGAAGTACCTGTCTCCAGCGGATCGTGATGAAATAGCGGCTGCATTAGGCTTATCGAATGCTCAGGTAAATATATACTGAAGTATTTGGAATCTTTGTAAAATTGTATATTGAAGAAAAATTTCATTATAACTTTAGGTAATCACATGGTTCCAGAATAGACGAGCCAAACTGAAGCGTGACATGGAAGAACTCAAAAAGGATGTGGAAAGCGTAAAGGCATTGTCAGCACATAAAAGTTTTTTAGAAAATGTTAATGACTTAAGTATTTTAAAGAAGAAGCCCATCCATGACGCGGAGACTGCCAGCCCGACGAAATGATTTTGATGTCCTAATGATGATGACGACTCCAAAATTGTGATGTGAGACAGATTTGAATGTAAATCAACCGCCAGCCAATAAATTAATAAAGATGACAGGACAGAAAGTAGTGGAAAAACAACAAATCAGTTCAAAAGAGTAAATAGGTACTACCGGAAAATTTAAAATATAAAAATTAAATAATGTTTTTTCATTAAAGGAAAAATGTACATACATCACACACATAAGCACAAATACAGAATTGATGTAAATACAAATGAAATGAACAAAATATATTGTTAGCTAATTATTACTTTTTATTTCTATTTCAATAAAAATAATAAAATTTAAATATGAAATAATGCAAAAATGAAAATTAAGTTGACTGTATAAAATTATCCTAAATATATACTAATCTTGTGTTATATGATTTTTGCAATAATATTTGTATATTTTTGTTATTTTATTTGCTGGATAATTAAAAATTTATATATTAGAACCGAATCTAAACAAAGAAAAGAAAAACATAATTAAAGAATTTGAAAGTTTATATCTTGTAAAATATTGTAAATAATATGAATGTTTTTTTGATTTTTAAAATTTTAAAACAACAAAAATAACAATTTTACTGTAAATAGTTAGTACACATAAGTTAATTTTATAGTTTTTTTTAAAAACAAAGAGAGGGGAAACATATTAAATATTCATTTTTCGCGATTTAAGTGGTTGAAATTAAAAATGAATCAGTACACACTTGTATAGATACACAATAAATTTAATATAGTAAAGTAAAATAAAGACTCAATTGATTTTGGAAATAAAAATTTATTTAAAAGGATAAACATAAAATAAAAATTTGATTTACAATGTCCACATTCTAGATATATACATAGACATACATATAAAAATAATTAATTCGGATTCAGTATTTGATAAAAAAAAATCCAAAAACCTCAATGACGTCATGACAATCAAAATTACATAAATAATTAAAAAATATATATTTAACTTGAATATAATTGAAAAATTATCAATCTGTTAAATCAATATGGTGGTGGATCACTGAGGTTTTTCGGATTTGATTTTTGAAAATTTCAAATTTAGTTCTGTATTTATTTAAGTGATAATTTGATGGCGTTGTATGTCTAAAATAATTTTACATTTGAGTTTTTACTAATAATTTAATAACCGAATTCGATCATTTATTCGTTTGATCTCATTTGATTGCATCCAGTACAAAAAATAATAAAACAAAATAATTAAAATATATAAATTATTAATGTTCGTATATAGTTTAAACTAATGGCATAATTTTCAAATAGTGAGAAAATTAATTTATGAAAATATCTAAAATCTTCTAAATTATTTATTGGAAAAAAAAATGTCTCTAATGTTGAGTGGTTTTTTTTTGTTGTATTATGTCGAAATTTTTAAAAAAAAACTTATGTATAATTTGCAAAATTTCATAATTTTCCAGGCTATGTAGCATATTCATATAATTACATGTCATTTCTATAATTATTGTAAATACATAAAATATAAAAATAAATAAATATAAAAATATGTAAATTAATTAACAAAACTAAAATACATACAATAATTAAGATATTAGAGTTAATAAAAAACCCTAGAAAAAAGTTTAAAAAAAAAATAATTTAAATATGATTTTTCATAATAAGTGATAGATAATTGTAATTTGAATGTATGTAGAGATAAGTTTAAATTATTATTATAGAATTGAAAAATAGAAAAGAAAATAAAAACTATACAGAAAAAAATATATATATTAAATTGAATTAAATAAATGGATTGTACATTGCTTTAACTCAAATAATGTATTAATGTTAATATTAAAAGTATGAAGTGATATTAAAATGATGAGAAAAAATTAATAAATTATACTGTTTTTTTTATTCAATTACCTTGATAGCATGTGATTTAAATTTGATCGACGGCAAAATGAAATAAAAACTTTGATTGTACGACGCAGACTGCAAGAGTCAAGGACATTTTACGTGTTATGGTCCCATGGAAGACAAAAAAAGAAGAATTTATCTACTGAAGTATTCAAGTGTTCGTTGTAGCTCATCCTTAATTATTCATTTTTTTTCTAAGAATATATTATTTCCTCTACTAGTAAATGAAAGTGAAATAAATCGACAACAATCATTGTAGTAGTGTCCACATTTGAAATTCATCTAACTTACTTTTCATTGATTTGCCTATAAAGAATTTCACTATTTCATTTATTTTGAAAATTTTTTCTCCTTGTAGAATCTAGAACTAGGTAATAAAAATAATTTTAATTTTCATACCATATTGATGTGGTCGCCCTGTTATAAAAAATATTTATTTTTCATTCAAAACAAATGGTTTGTGTCTATGCTAAAATTTGAAACGAACTTTGGATGGTTTATGGTTTCGAAATTTCTTTAATGGTTTGCGGCTCTATTAAATTTCCCAAATTTCCTGTTTCCCTCGTTAAAATGTTAAAAAAATAACTAATTGTGGAACGCAAAGAAATTTGTAGAATTCATATTGCAATCATTTGCTTTATGTATTTAATGAGGTATTCGATTCTCGAGACTATAATCGAGTATCGAATGTTATCGAAAATTTTGTAATTTGATAAATTTTAAACGCTAAAACGGAAATGTAATTTTATGAAAATTTCCCTTTTTTATATTGATTTGCTTACTATCATATCTAATTTTATTTGATAATGAAAACACGAAAACAGCAACATTTCTTGAACATGTGAATTCTATTGTAAATTCTTAGCTAAATACAATTAAATATTAAAATTTTATAAATACAAGTATAATCAGGATATAATATAAACTATTTATAAGTAAGTTGATAATAATGAAAATTCAATTTATTAAACCAATTTGGGAATTTAATATAACCATATAACTGAAATTATAAATTTTTTAAAAAAAAATCTATTAAATAATTTTTGAAATAAAATTGAGAAGAAAGTATGTAAGAAATTATTGTTTATTTTTGCTATAACATGTGTTCAACACTAAATTTTTAAACGGTGTCTCTGTCAATATTTACATAATTGAAAATAAATTCAAATTACAATGTGAATATCACCTTTATCAAATAATAAAAAAAAAAAAACAAATCTTAATAAAAAAAACGATCGTATTTTATGCTTGTATATTCATTATTAATTGTTTATTATTACATGAAATGTATAAAAACGCCGACTGTTTAATATTGTTTAATTATTGTGTGATTATTTTACAAAATAAAACTATAATTTTTCATTTTGTTTTGCCTTTTTCATAAATATGTTTTATTAGTAGTATATTATTTTTAAAATAATATTAATACATAATAATAATAATGGTATCAAGTTCATAAACCTTTGGTAATTATAAACCATTTAATAAATTATAAATAAGTTCTTGTTCTCTGATGTATAAAATTATAGATTCAATATTGTTGTATATTAACTCAACGCATCTGCGTATCACATATCGCTTCATATAGATTATAATATTAATTTATATAGTGCGTATACAAAAGTATGTCCTATACTCGTATGTATATTTTTTGTATATACATGCAATTTCTCGTGTCTGTCAACATTTCTAAGTTAATATCCGTTGAAGTTTATTATCTCTTGAGTTGTACTTGTTTGTAAAAGGATCATCTATTTAAAAAACATTTTTCAAATCAAATCTATATATGTATATGTAATAATATATAGAAATGATAAATAATTTTTGTATCCTCTACTTTATATGGTGTATTGTTTATTTGATCAACGCGTATTCGAATATCAAATTATAAATTCTTACATTATAAAATGTGGATATATTTATATGGATATATTACCTAGGTACATATACGTATATATACAAGTATATATATCGATATATCAGTATAATTATAAGCCTATTAAAATTAATCATATACACTTGTTATGAAGATATATGCACTATATTTACATGTAGGTATGTATATTGGATCTATATATGTACATACATTGATTACACCATATTATACTCATATGCACAGTGTTCAATTCATGAATAAATTGTAAATTGAAGTACTCGTCTATTAACACCCTCTGTTAATTTCGAGTTTGTTTATTTAAGGTTAAAGTTTACATTAGAAGGAAGTCACCGGTGAGTGTTGTACGTTGTACATTATGTGTGTTTTGGATATTTACATTATGTAAACGATTTTATTATTATATACACTGTGCTATGCATAATGATTATGATGATGATTAAAATAGATTCATTTAAATAAAATAATTATTGATATTATGATCATGTAAAATTGTATTACTCCTGTGATTTATGAGTAGTTTAAAATGTATTTTTGATTATTTTTGAACTATCTACATAACACATACTCGTACGCGAATATATTGTGATTTTATACTGTTTAGTTTTTTATTAATTTTTGTCATTGTAAATATTCCATTAATTCAATTACACATATAACTTATATATATCCTAATACGTACATTTGAAATTGAATCTAATATTTTAAAATGCAATTATGTAATATATATAATGGTTGTGTGATTAAAAAATTATTATTACATTTATATAAATCGATAATAGTTTATCTTTAATCCTATACTAAATTAATTTTAATGAATTACATCAGCTACATATTCATTTGTATCGTTTAAATATTTGTGTTTATGTATTGTCAAATGTTTAAAAATACTTTTGTACTATTCAAATACGTATTATAATATATATGTGTAAATATATATGTTATGTATTATTAGAAATGGCATTCATATCGAATGCATATATGATTTATTAGCAAATTATAATTTAAAAAGTCTTGAAAATAAATTTTTTCGAGGAAATGCAATCACAATCACTATACATGTTCATATGTATTTATCTACTGCAATTATAAATAATACATTTTATATAGATATGTACATATGTGTCTAGTATCTCTATATGTATATAAAATACAATGTAATGAATCTATATAATAACGTATATAATGCAATCAAATATTAAATTTTAGAGACGTACTTCCCTTCGTTTAATACTTATATAAACAATTATTATTAACCATTTATCCGACAAATTGCTTTAAACATTCAGAATGCCATCAAGAAACATTTATTTTAAAAGCATATTTCATACAATAAATATATACGTTTATACACGTTTATATATACGAAATATAAAATTTATAAATTAGCAATGAATATATATTTACATACATATACAAACGAGTAAATGAATTTATGAATATGTAATTGTAATTTTAAAATTGTTTATCATAAATGTAATGCATAATAAATATAGATTAATGTAATATACACCCGTATATATTTATAGGTACATTGTACATACATATATATACTTTATACATCAGCCAAAATATTAAAACAAATGAATTGCATGCACTTAAAAATGGCATAATTACACATATTTTTCAAAATTTTTTATTTTCAAAAAAAAAAAAAAAACAAATATAAGGTATTTTTGTTTTTATTTTAATTTTACGGCAGGCAAATACATACGATTATATCTGGAAAAGATGTGAATTCACAAAAAAATCTGTATCATCAACTAAAAATTGTAAAATTACAATATTAATTGTTCTTAAAATTGTTAATAGATTTGATTTATGAGAAATCTATTTTTGTCATAAATATAACCCAGAGAATTTTCTTAAAATTTCACTATATAAATACAATAAACGTATTAATAATAAATCGTGTATAGTATACGATATAATTATATGAATATAAGAAGTGAACATAAAATTCACATTATTCGATATATTAACTGCTGTGTGTAATATGCACATATTTTATTGGAGTACATATACGTACATTATAATGTGAATAGATACAATAAATGAATGCACCATAAATACTTTACATATTCTCATATATGTATGTATACAAATATAGATTAAACGGTAATGAGTTTGCATATGATTACTTTTTGAGATTCTTCGACATTAATGTTCATATATGTATGAATATAACTTATAAATATCCGTATATAAATTTGTTTTATAGAACTGAATATAAACAGACAAACTGTGAAATAAAAATAAACTTATATTGTAAGTAAATGATTATAAACTATGTATATATACTACGTTCATTATTTGTGTATGTATAGTAACATAAAATTAACACAAAATTGTATTTATTTTTTTATTTTTATTTTGATTTTTTAATTTACGGAACAAAAATATTTACATATGCATATATCTGATAAATAGAGACATATATTTATAATTTATCTATGCGTAGACATATATGCATTGGACAATGCACATAATATGTACATCATAAAATAGAAAAGAAAATATATGTGTACTCACTGAAAAGGAAAAAAATTCCTCATTGTCGATATATTGTGACTTTTATGTACATATATACCTTCATATACTTACCTACAATGAAAACAGATGTTAATTTTTATATGGCATGATCGATTTCCAAGGATTTTATTCTTAATTTTAATTTTGATTTTCCGTCTGTGAGTATATGTGTACGTATATATATACTTTGAATATTCTCTACAGTTTTTTCTTTTAATTTTCAGCTTTCATTATTTTGGTAAATTAAACAAATATAAAAGAAGAACAAATTAAAATTATTTTCTTTTTACACAAAAAAAAAAAAAATCCTTATAAAAATATAAAACAGAACCACATAAAATCTTAACATAAAAGGTACATTCGTTTTTTGATTTCATTTTTATTCCTTCTCAACTCAACCAAATAATTCACCTTTGTAACGACGATGTTGATGTGTGCGTGTTTCGATTAAATGTCGTTTATTTTGTTGTGCTTGTGTGTATGGTGCAACTTAATAGCATCATTCAGAACTCTTTGCACGTTCTTGATTGGCCTTCTTAAGAAAAAAAAAATTGTTTTTTATTTTTCATAGTTTTTCTTTCTTCTGTTCATTACTATTTTTATCAAGTTGATAATATAAAGAAAATAATTCGAAAGGAGTGAGTGTTCTCCGTATTCAAAGAAAAAAGTATCCGTATATAAAGAAAAATACGTAAAATTGTCTACTTTCCATTCACTCTTTATGAAAAGTGTAACTGAATGGCCACTAAATTGCTTTTATTGATTGTTTGAAGTTAAAACGAACAATTTCTCATTCCACATATTCTACTGCTCGTCTATTCTGTATTACGAGGAAATTATATTTGTATGAGTATAGGTACAAAAAAAAAAAATTACATTTTCTATTGCGTTTTGTACACAATGATAATTTAGATTTCTTAGAAAATTTCAAATTTCTATCATCGTTGAGAAAAGAAAGAAAATCTTTCGTTTTATATAAAAATTTTCTCTTCAATGCTAAAGTTCATCTAAATTTTTTCCACTTTTTTTGTCATTTTATTTTTTATTACAGAACCAAAAAAAAAGATAATAATTTTCCTTACCGATTCAGAAGTTATATCTCATTTAAAATCATCTACACAAGATGTCTTCATTTTCTTTTTTATTATAATTTTATTTTATTTTTTTTTTCTTTCTCTACATCCAATTTCATGTTTCCGTGAATTACGGATGTTGAAAGGTTAAAAATATAAAGAAAGAATGAATGAAAAAAAAAAATAGAATTGAATGGGCGTTAGATAATTTTCAATACTGTTCAGAGAATCTTCTGAGTCTCTTCTTAAGGTGTCCTTATTGAGTTCTCGACTCGACAATATTTTTTTTCTTTCTTCAATTCGATTTAATGCTATACATTCTTAAATTATACGTTCTGTACTTCAATTATCGACCAATTTTCAGTTTGAAAAAAAATTTTTTTTTAATCTTTCACTGTTATAGAAAAATGAATGAGCTAAAAAAGCATGTAGAAATCATTCAGATATATTCTATTTTGCATATATACATTTAAATCATTTCTTCGATCAATTCGAAGGATAATTAGCTTTTGAATGAATTGAATTTGTGTGTTTCTTATTAATTTGTTAATCATGCGTTGCATAATCGATGAAATAATAAATTTTAAGCGTTCACAGGCAAATAAATCACCACCCACAATATCCTGAAGAAAAAAAAAGTTTTTCATCTTTTAATCGCATTGTACCATAAACAACAGTCATTAAATTAACTATTATATTCCCGTAATGAATTATCCTTAAATTACCTACATATGTATATGTATGTATGTATAAATACTCTATACTCTAAATCTATATTGTCATCATTATATAAATAAATCTATAATAACACCATATGTATGCCTAAAAAATTATGTAGGTATATGTACATACATATCCACACTTTTTATTATGTGACTGAGAAAAATATAAAAATAAATAATTCAATGAAATAAATCGAGTAAGTATATAGAATGTTAAATGTACATACAAATACAAATGTATGTAATGTATGTGTACTATGTAGTGCACATATAAGTATAAGAAGATACAATACGATAATTTCCTAATATACTTGTGTTATCTTGTTGAAAAAAAAAGTTAAAAAATTATCTGTAATTTGAGGGTAATTGATGTATTGTTCGCTCATTTCTTTTCTATTGTTTGAAAGGACAATAATGTAACATTTTTCAAAAACAAACTATATCCTTGAGCTAAAATTCATACAACTAAATACAAGTTATCAAGAAAAAAAGTGGAAAAAAAGACGAAAAATGTATATGTAATAAACTTAAGTAGACTTATATTATGCGGTTATCCAAAAGGAAGTCATTTAAATATACAAAATAATGTTCTGATGACAAAACAAATGTAAATATATTTGTACTCTAGATATACATATGTAATATGTATTTATATTTAAAATTTGTGCAGTGTGTAACTAATAATGTATTCATATAAATTCAAGTACTTATTTTACTTGTGAAAAAATAATGTCCTACTTTGAAGTCAATAAAGCGCATATGTTTTTCCACGCGAGCGATTTTGAAGAGGGCATTATTAGACATAATCCTTAACAGTAAAGGATTTACATAATATAATACGAATACAATGCATACATTAAACACCTTCAGGATATATATTTTGCATAAAATTTTATTTTTCCTTATATTGTTGGCCTTATTGTTTGTATGAGTACATAATGCATGAAGTATATATAGATACAGTGTACATGAATCCTGAAGTTAAAAAACGATATTATAAGAGTTTTAACTCATTTGATATTCATGAATCAAGAACCTTTTTATTATGAGAATTATCGATGTTCTGTATATGTGTACACAGTGCATGATGACCTGAATAATGTGAATTATGTGTATTGATATGATGATACATGGATGAGGATACTGTTTATGTATACGAATTCATATAATTTCTTCAAGGTTCCATGAGACAAGAATCACTGAAATACAAAGGATAAAAATCAGAAATTAATTTTAAAATTCGCTTCAAGGCAAATAAATTCAGAAAATTGAAACTATATTTCACACTGTTGGATTCGGTTTGTATATCTAGAACCCATAAAAATTATTTATATATTTTCCATCAAATTGTATACAATTCATTTTTCATTTTGAAATGCATATTATGTAAAAAAATTTTTTTTTAGGATATAAATTTTATTTGGAAAAGAAAAATAATTTTTCAAATGAAAAATTTAAAATAATCGTGTGATAAATGATTTTTAAAATTTTACCAAGAAATTTATGGAATTATTCAAATGACCGGAAATCATTTAATTTGAATAATTTACAATTTGAAAAACAAAAAAAATTATAATTTTTATTAACTCATTCCTTTTTACATATGTATGTACCTACATGTAAATACATTTTAAACAAAACAAATATTTTCATTGGAAAATTATTTATATGGTGTATTCTTATACATATATTTCTACGGTAAGATGGTTTATTTTTCTTGTTAAATTATGCATATATATGTACGTACATACATTCAGTCTACATATCCTACCATAAGTAATAATATTTAAATTATTATTTTCCAAAACACGCATATGTATATACAAATACAGATAGTCTATCTCTATAAAAAAAAAAAAATACACACACTTCCACAATCATATGCTTATACGTATAACATTTCTGGCGTCAAAAATTTATTACTTTATTTTATGAGATATATTTTGGTTTTCTGAACTTCACAAACTCTTAATAATTTTAAAATGTATATAAGTAGGTATGTATATGATGTTGAAAAAGTCTTTTATAATATTGTTTACATTATATACGATCACAATCAAAATAGAAAATATTACACCGAAGTAAAAAATAAAATAATGAAAATTGATGAACATGTGCTTAGCACTCGCATCCTCATCATCATCATCATCATCATAATTTACACTCAAAATCATAGTTCTAGCATACAAGTACGCAATGAATTGATTTTAAAATATTCGAAAAACAAAACATAAAAAAAAAATTAAAAGAAATAAAAAATAAAATTAAAAATTGAAAAAGCAGAAAGGAAAAAATTAAAATTCAAGCATACATTCAAGCAATCTGTTATACCGAGAAAAAATTTTAATTGATCACCTAGATAGCTTCCTTTAATTGAATAAAAAAAATATATATATTTTTTTCTTTCATTGAAGAATTGGAGCAATAATTAAGTAAAAAAATTTTGTTAATAGTATGAAAATAATTGATTGATTTTTTTGATAAAATTTGTTTATAATTTGAAGGAAATTTTCATCTTTCAAACCTAACACACAAACACAAACAATTCTATTGTATTGTATTTTGTAAATCAACCTGTTTGTATTTTTGTAGTTTAATAATTTTGACTCATTTAATAAAATCGAATCAAATCTGTGAATGGAGTACATACATACAAAAAGTGATTTCAATTTGTATTTTTTCACGTTTTTTTCTTCTTTGTTTTTAGAAAAGTAATCAATTGAAGGAATTAAAAACGAAAATAAAATTCCAAAAATATTATTTTTCATTTAAAAACAATTATTCTGTAAATATAATTTACAAAATGATTGTAAAATTACATAAACAGGCTCCACAAAGCTTTACAATATTTGTATGTAATATGCAAATATACATACATATATATTTCTACATACACATGTGCATATTTTTATTTAGCCACATTGCCTTATTATATTTTCAAACATTCTTTATTTCAATTTTTTTTTCTCATATATTGTTATATTGTAATATGTACATGGTAATATGATGTATCTATATGTACTTTTTTTAAAAGAAAAATAATAGATTACGCCATTTTTATTCTAAATATCATGATTTAGAAAATCATTTTAGCACATTAATATCATTTAAATAAATTTAACATAATATACCTACATATTTGCTGCTGTACATATATTTATATAAATTCGAACTATATTTGTGAAGATCGGTCGTCTATACTCTTATAAATTTTTTGATAAATTTACAAACGCGGATATACATAACCTGTTCTCTTATAGGTTGAAATGGTTCACTAAAACCGGGCATCAAATTTCGGGCCTAGAAAAAGGACAGAATTAAAGTCCATTTTTAGAAAAATAATTTTACAAATCACAGTAAAAATAATATTATCTGTGAACGTTTTATTTTTAAATGCTCGCATCCTAAATATATAAAGAAAATATGTATTGTTTACAACTTGAAAAGTGTGCTTACATGCTCTGTTTACATGACCATAAAATACTAAAACGATATACACTATAGTAACCACCAATATTTTACCCAAATTAATGTTTTGTTCGCAAGTTCCAATCATAGAGGGCGAAAAGTTTAAAATTGCACCGGGCACCCAAGAGGCTAAAACCGACGTTGCGTATACAATATGCATAACGAACGATACAAAATTTGTTTGTTTTTCTTTCTCATGTATTCATTCAGAGATCATTTCAATGATGATGATGATGATGATTAGCATTGTTCCAAGAGTTCGATTATTTTGAAATGGTCATCATAGTTTATTGCTATACTGGCCGTGTTATTGTTTTATCTGTTGTATATAAAAAAAAAATACTGACATCGAATAGATTTGAAGAGAAATAATTGATCAATCATCATTCGAATGTACATATTTAACATTTTGTAAACGATAATGTAGATATTAGGTGTAAAACATGATGATTTTGTTTTATACATTTTGGAATGTTTCCATATTATTTAGCAATGTATGTATGTTATGTTGTTGCGAATACATATATGCTTTTAATATACGTACCAGAAATATCATATTTTACATATTTACAATTTAAATGAAATTAGAAAAATAAATTATCCAGATATTACGAGGAAATTACAGATAAAAATCATTCGGAAAAGTTTCAATTAAATTCCAAAATCGAATAAAAATAATGACAATTATTATTTCTGAATATACATGTAGTACTTGTAAAATAAAAAATAAAAAGTTTGTTGTGATTTGCATTACAATGCATATGTGTGTATATATGATGAAATGTTATGTAAATAATATTTACTGAAAATAAATTATATGTGAAAATAGAAGTAAACAGAATAAAATACATAAATTAAAATAAATCATTTATTTAATTTTAAAAAATTCATGGAATTTGTACATTAAAAAAAATATATATTTTGTTTTTCTTTATTTTCATTGTTTTTGATGGCCCATAACCAATAATATAATGATTTTATGTTGAGCCATGTGTGATAACAATCCAAAATTTAAGTAATGATTTGGTCTATGGAATAGCGGATGAGCCTGTTAAAATTTAATTGAATCGATTCTCATATACATATAAGAGGTATGTGTATACAATGTGTTGAAGAACACCTACTCAATATACAAAATACACACTTTTTTTATATTTATGGTATGTCTGTGAGAAATGTACATTAATGATGAATTACATTTAATAACGTACATCATTACTTATACTTCTACCATTCGTGTATGGATATATGCACAACATTCATATACAAATACATATTTTGTTTATTTTCATAATTTTAATTATCACATCATTCTTTGAAACTTCTCAGACAAATATTCAGATTTTTAGAATCGATTTGTTCGTGTATACCAGATGTGTTAATAGACCTTTGCTCTCTTTTGTATACTTATAACAAGCATCGATGATCAAATCAGAACTATTCACCTCGTCATCATATGTTAAGGGTTAAATTATATTAAAGAACAGTGATCTCAATTAATTACTCGTATGTGTGTGGGGCTGTTTTTTTAATTTTTTGTCTGGTGTTTAATGGGTTTTTGAAATGTCAGATAATCTGAAGATACATTTTTTTTTTTCAAATGTTTACTTTTTGATGAGAAAAAAACAAAAAGGATCAAATTATTATAAAACAACATTGAAAATTATTTGAATGAATTTTTTGTCTTTGTTTCAACGTTTTATATACTAAAGAAAATCAAATATGATTGGGTTATACGTGCGGTTATACCAAGTTATACTTACATTATATATTTTTTGAATTTAAATAAATACACAGTTAGATGAATAAAAATAAAAAAAAATATTTTGAAAAATATTTTAATATACTCTTGTGTTTATATGATTAAATATAAATTCATATAATATCATCTACATAGTTCTCATTTACTAAAGATGAAGAGTTCAATCAAAATCAAAAAAATTTTTATCAACTATTTCTTTCTTATTTTGTATCATTTTTTTTGTTTTTATCTTTCAACTACACATAAATTTTGAATATGAAATTGAGAACATATTCAAAACTATATGATCACACATATTCATTACAGAAGTACGTAAGGTACTCGTCGTACTACATATCAAATCTTGTTCTAAATCTTCTTTATACAGTAAGAGTGTATACGAGTATGTTAATTTATAATCCGTTGTGATATTATTTTGAAAAAAAATTTTTTTTCTAATATAAAGATTATCACTTGAAAAGACAAATTCAAATGCTATTCAAGTTGAATGTTGTTTAATGTCAATTATCACTAGAAAACCACTAATGACTACTGAACGATTGTAAAGTGTACACCATTAAAATTTCTTTTTTCTAAAAAAAAAAATAATAATTAATACTAATATTAAATAATGTGTATATTCTATACATATATACCAATTTTTTAAAATATTATTTAGTTTTATAAGTACCCATGTATATAGTATGCGAAGGTTAATTGTTCATTATATGCGTTATATGAAATTGCTTTTAACTTATTATAAAAATAATATAAAATATAGGATTGTATCTATCTATGAATCCATTAATTCAAAACACATATGATATAGATACAA
This sequence comes from Villa cingulata, assembly GCA_951394055.1. Classification (NCBI taxonomy): domain Eukaryota; kingdom Metazoa; phylum Arthropoda; class Insecta; order Diptera; family Bombyliidae; genus Villa; species Villa cingulata. The sequence goes on from OX596024.1 coordinate 32,554,185, forward strand.
ATGAAAAATTATAAGTCAACATTTTTTTTTCTAATTCTTTCTATATGCATCTATATATACGTATGTATATACATATACGTAATTTTAAAGTACTTTAAGTAGCTGTGATCAGTTCAAAATTTATCAATACAAAGATAATTTTTAAGCATGTGAAAAATAATATTTTCAAATTATTAAATTCAATAACAATAACAATAATATATGTAGTTGTTTACAATATTTTTGAGGATCAAATTTTGTTCATATTATATACATAATGACAGCCATCAGTGAATGTTTATTTTATAAAATGTCTAAAAACATTTAACCATGCGTTGCTACCACAATAATTTCATGCATTCATAATGATCTCAAATTACAGAAAAATGAAAAATTATTTTATTTTTTTTTTTCCTTTTACGTATAGATGTATGGATGTACATCCATTTAAAAGAAATGTATAAAAAATTATTTTTGAATTCGCTTGATTCATGAATTTAACGTCGTAGCTATAACCCCGAAATTCTTTTAATTGTAGGATTTTTTTTTAAGAAAAAAAAGTCGCACCCATTATTTTGCGAAATTACTTACTAATAAAATAACTATTCTAAATATTGAATATTCTTTTAATACAAGCATAATAGAAGCAAAGAGGAATGTTTGTTATTTAACGTTTGTGATTATATCCTTGCCATATAATTGATAATTTAAGTTTCGTTTTATTTTTTTCATCTTGAAAACATTTTAGTCAAAATAATTTTTAAGCAAAGCAATTCAAAAAAGCTTATTTTATTTTGTTCTAAATTTTTGATATACCATATATTATTTATCTGTAAATCTTAATGTAAACTTGATGTAATTTCCATACATAAATCATCTTAAAATTACGAAATTTTTTACCTAAAAAACAAAACAGCAACAACAACAAAACACAAAAATTGAAAAACAAAAAAAAATATCTATATACGACTATTATAAATGTATTAATAAGAAGAAAAATAAATATAAGAAAATATATGTATATTTATGCGCCATAAAATATGAGATTGCAAATTGAAAAACTATAAACGCACACCATATTATAAGTGGCCAGCTGATGATCGTAAACCATAAAATCAAATTCTTGTAAGTGGTCTTCAATGGCACATGTCGGTACTTGAAAAAGTAATTATAATTGATCCAAATAATCCGCACAAATATATCATAGTATACATATATATGTAAGAGTATGGATGTATCTAAGTTTGCATACAATATGTGCGCAGATCTTAATTCACATGTATACACAGAAATTATTTATATTCATACAAACGTATTACACATATCATTATTACTTATTACCATTACGTTTGCGGAAACGAAGATGATATTGTAAAATGCTGATTTCTTTTCAATTTAAAAAAAAAACAAATTTTTTTTATATTAATTCTTTTGTTTTTCTTTTTTTAATTTAATCCAATTATATCCATGAAGTAATCGTTTATAGCTGAAAAACTTAAATGTGGATTATCTTCTAGATCTATGGGGATGGGGTACATTATTTTGTGTGGTCTTCGATTGATAAAAGATCTGTATAAATGCAATATTATTTGTATATATGCATGTCCTAATATTTATGTGAATAAATTACATTCAAGATTATAATGACCCAAATCGAAAAGAAAACAAAAAAAATGAACATTATATACGTATGTATAGTAGAGTAGGTATATTATTATAAAATTAATAAATCCCTACATTACATCGCATACATGCATAGTATCAAAAAATATCCTGTAACTAAATCTATATGCTTTATAATGTTTATGATAATTAGTGGCTACTTAAAAATGTTTAGAATTTATGTCGCGACAACAAAGTGACATAAGTATGGTCAATATCCACTTCAGAAGTCGTCACCACATATGGAGCGAAATTGTGCGAAACTTATCAATAATTTTTCTTCATAGGCGGTGATACAGTAAAAAATATTGTTTTTTTTTTTTTTTTTTGTTTTTGATTTCATGAAGATTTATTTGAATGTTGCAGTTTCGTTCCATAACAAAACAGTACACCTCAACCAAAATTCTGTGTGGTCAAGTTAATAAGAAAATAATTTTCATTACGTACGAGCGTACGAGTATGTATACAGCAAGCAAGTATATTTTTTATGAATATCTTTGCAGAAAAATTTTCAAAAAATTTCAAGTGATCTGGCTCGAGAGCTAAATATTCATAGTCTTCTCAGACTCCGACACTACAATACAACTATATACAATACGTATGTGTATACACAGCATACACGAGAACATTTGGTGTTTCTGTTTTTTTCCAAATTTCAATATTTTCCGTTCACATTACAAGCAAACATGATAGTGGTGGTGTACATGCATTCATTCATATACAACGACAATATTGCCTATATGAATATATATTATACATCTAAGAGAAAAAAGTGATTTTTTTTTCAGAGTTTTTGCGTAACAATTCTAAAGTACACTGATATAAATTATTGATGCTCTTAGAATTGATATGCTAAGTACTGGAAAGTGAATTTAACTATTTTTAGCGAATGAATATTAGATTGATTGATCCACTTGGAATCCATCTATACGCGAACACATGAATTTATAAATACAAAATAATCATGACGATCACCGATCATTTATTCATTTATGTATATCTAATTGTTATTGTATAAATTAAATTTTAATCTTTTAAAAATATTCTCCAATAACTATACAATATTGTATATATAGAAGTCGAATAACTTTAATTGAAAATTTATAATTTCATTCACTAAACAATTTATTTTCTTTTCATGTTGATTACAATACAAAAAATCGCGTATTATACACAAAACTAAATTAAATGAAATAGGTCAAGGAAAATTATATATTATGAAACTTATACAATTAAAATTTATTTGAAAGATAAGCGACATAACGAAATACTGCATCTCTACTATTATGTATAGTGGGATAATTGATATTAAATATATCTACATCTACTTATGTAATTGAATTTTGAATACTATACAAACGAAGAATTAATTTTTTTGGAATTCTAAATATTTTTCAAAATATTAGATAGCAAACCAAAATGACAAAATCTTAGATTCATTTTAATCGAATAAATTGAATTAAAACGATAATGTTTATTATTGCTTTTATATTGATTTTATATTTATTAATTACTTTTAGTTCTTTTCTTTCTTATATTGCAATTTTATTTAGAATTATCTTAACAATTTACCACATTAAATATATATACTAAAAATTATTACGTATGTATAAGTCGATTCATGACGATTAGTATATTACATAACTTCATCCTCACTACATCTTTTAATTTTTTTACTCTATACGCTCTACAATCAGTTTCGATTTAGTTGTCATTTTAAAATTATGTATATATATAATTATATACCTTATACATTACTACTTACAATATTAAAGATTTATACATGAATTTTCTCATCTCCTTTCACATATGTATAGTCTCCACTTTCAATCAATTTCAACATTTTCAATCTCTTCTATATTTTCATTATCATCATTTTCTGAATCAGGTTTACATCGAATCGGACCGTTTTCATGTGTAGGTGTAGTCGATTCCCTACTTAGATCTTGATGATAACGCATATTACTGGTACTATCATTTTTCGAAAAATTTAAAGGTGTTTTGAGGTGGTTCAAAAAATTCTGCGGCATCAGCTTCATTTCATTTCCAGGTAAATGTGTTTGAGATGGAATTGTTGATGGAATTTTCGTTGGATAAAAATATGAAAGTGGAACTTGTGGTAAAGGTACTCCATACGCCATTTGTATCTATGTGATTAAAAAATTGAAAAAAAAAAAAAACGTTCAAAAAACATAAAAGTTAAAAAATTTTAAATAAATAATCGAATTTATTGATCATTGTTGGATAAAAATAACAGTTCATAACATACCTGATGTCTATAAATGTTCAATAATGCTGGATCAATTCCATGTGGGTAATGATTAGATCCAAATACCTGACCATAGTGCCCATCATCTCTAACGAGAACTTGTACTGGTACACGTTTTGTTGCATTCAAAATTGCTGCTTCATGCTGTTGTATTTGTTTCCGTTTCGTTTTGTAGCGACGATTCTGAAACCAAATTTTCACCTGTGTTTCAGTCAATCTTAAATTCTTAGCTAATTCAGCCCTTTCTGGTCCTGATAAATATCGTTGTTGAGCAAATCTTCGTTCCAATTCATATACCTGAGCATGACTAAAAGCGGCACGTGACCTTTTCTTTCGATTATTCGTCAAACTATCATCAAGGTGCTGCTGTTGATTACTTGAATTGTAACTAATCGTTGAAGGTGGAGGCGAATCACAGTCTAATACATTACATATACATGATAAATTTTATTATACGGGGAAAATGATCAAAAATTAAAAGTAAGCACACTATCTATAAATTTTACACGCAAACTTAAATTTCTGTTAAAAGTACCATTCAGTACCAATCAAAAACTAAAAAAAAATAATTTAATAATGTTAAAAGGTTTTCGAATGGGTTCTATTGATTAATAGGTGTTCTTTTAAAAGGACTAATTTACGTAATAACTATATGCGGCTCACATGTGTACAATATAAAATTAATGTAATAAAAATGAACAATAAACGCTTAACAATAAACAAAATAAAATAAAGAACATTCAACTGTGGAAATTTTTCAAAGAAAATTATTTGTTAAAAGGAATTGAATGAAATTGTGTAAAATGTGAGTAATGGATTGTTAATGTGATGGTGATATGACTAATATATGACAAAAAATTAATTTTTAGATTTGTTGTCAATGCATAAATTGATGAATTTATATCATAAATTAAATGTTTCATACTTATTCATACAGATACAGGCAGACACTACATTTATATGATAATACATTAATTTATTAATTGTTGAATTATATCCTCAGTTCTATGAGAACTCACCTGAATCATTGTTAGCTGTACACCGTCTCATATCGATTGGACAATCACGATTATCATAAGTCACATTCCGACTATCACTATTATTGCTCATTAAAAATTTCAAACGTGATCTACGATCATAACTATTATTCGTATTGTCTTGAACATCAACACTATCCTTTCCATGATGATTATGAATAATCGGATAATACGATGATGATTCCGTTACTGATGATGAAATCGGTACGCGTTCACACTTGTTATCATGTTCATTGATAATATTGTTGTTGTTGTTATTATTATTATTATTATTATTGTTCACTAAGAAATATTGATAATTATCTTGACTTTCTGTTTCAGATTTAGCTTCACAAATTGGACTTTCACTTGACATTGTCGTAAACGATGAATCGTTATTATTGATATTATTGCACTGAGGAACTTTATAAATACTTAATTCATCACGACGACATGATGATTGAATTGATGAATCAAAAGATTTTCTCCGTTGCAGATCAATATCCGTTTTTGTTGGAATAATCGTGGTATTATTTCTAGTTAGAATATCATTTATCGAAAACGGAGTCGATAAACATTTACTATTTATATTATTCAAACTAGAACTATTCATCATTTTACTATCAAAACTTAATCGTTATTATTTAGTTCATTCAAAACATATATTAATACACAAAATGTAGTACCACACAAAAAATTATTTTCACTTTTGCACAACCGATTTCTAAGAATACATTTATTCTACTGATTTTCTTTTCAAATTGAGGAAAATTCTTAGGTAATTCTATTAAGTACCCTATCTATATTATTATACATATAAATTCATATAATGAATTTTCCTCTTCAAGTGCTAATCAAACACATTCAGTTTGAACTAGCTAAGTATATGTAAACATGTAATGTATTGTATAAATATTCGTAAATAAATACGAACACTATTACAATATAGATTGGTATACATTTCCACATACATTCTATACAAACAAATTTTATGCTTCTGCTTTACTTAATACGTCTTACATTAAGCATTCAATTTGAAAATGATTTATTTCTGGGGCTGGATTTATTCAGACCGCGTCGACATTTTCCTTTCCGTCCGACTTCCAACAAACCCTCTTGTAGACTTCGTATGAATACAAATACTTATTCTATTTATACGTTGAATATATAGTAGCAGATATTTTATTTTAATATGTTAAATGTTTTTGTGTTAGTTTTCTTAAATGAGATTCTTATTATATATTTTCATACGTTGTGTAGTCTTTTTTGTCGATTATATTTTTGTAAATGTGTGGTCACAGAATATATTTTGTCGTAAAGAAGTTTTAAAGTGTTTTCATTGGTTGAGGTTAACCCTCTTAAATATTTCGATTGGAAGCTCAACAATGTAAACAAATTGACGTTTCGCCTCTTTCAACTTCTTAACGTAATGATTTATGACTTCTTCAAATATAAGAAGTTACACAACATATACATTATTCATGAATAAATAAGCAATAATTACATTGACACTTATAAAAGAAAATTAAATTTCACTGTGAGATCTTTAACTCTATCTTGGGTAGCTAATAAAATTTGATTTTTGGAAAATTTGAAAGTAGATAAAAAAAAAAAAACTTTTAGAACAATAGTTTTAATTATCCTGAAATCATAAGTTTATTATTTCCATTCAATAGAATTGCAAGTAGTATCACATTGTTTTCTCGAAATTCAGAATTGAAATTTTTAAATACATTTTTTCGAATTATTTTTGAGTCGAAATTCGTGTACAATACTTTATATGATTGAACAATTTATTCAAAAAAATAAAATATCTTTTTCCCCATCATCTTCATTCAATTGAATAACAATAAGGATTTCAAAAAAAAAAAAAAAAAAACAATTTAACTGAATATTCTCAATTTCCGTTAATAGGAAATTTCTTGACAGTTTGCACTGACATCTAGTTCTTGTTAATAGAAAAAATAATTTGTTCTTCATTTTTTGATAAAATATTTGTTACAAGAACCGAGAAAATGAATTTGGATTCTGATTATTCCGAGAAGTTCATTTGATTTTATCATCCAATGTTAGATGGCGAATGAGTAGGATAATTCACTTTTTCATGTAGCAGTTACATTTCAAATCGAGATATCAAAAATTAATAATAACGGATAAATTTAATTCCATTCCAAGGTATTGAAAAATAAAACTAGAACTATATTCAAAGAAATTCAAAATTATTTTTTGAATACCATAAATGAATTTGTATAAAATAAAGTAAAGTAACATTTTGTAAAGTTCGAATTAAAAATTCTCAACAAAGATACATTCACGTATGAGTATATATAGAATTTACCATTAACACTAGAATTCATATGTATGTATGTATATCCATCATGAGATTATCTACATTAAAAACGAATTCACTTTATTTATCAAAAAAACTATGACCCAAAAAATTTTCTCATGCATTAAGAAAAAGTCATTTATAGACGTAATCTCTAACATAGCATATATATAAGTGCATATATGTATCTATCTTTACATATATAACACACAACCTTTTTGACTACTGGAAATATATGAAAATCAATTCAATTTTATATTTATTAATGTACGCGTATGTACATAAACAAAATACGTATATACTCGTATATTAAATTTCTGATACCATAAGATAACCGAATGGCATATGGCTTCTGTTCAGGGCATGTACATAACAAATTGAAATTAAATTATTGTAAGATACGTATAGACAAGTGTGGGTAGTATATATCATAAATCGCTGCTATTTAACTGTTCATATTATATTTCATATATTATCTGTTTTCGTTAATGTATATGAATTCATAGAAAAAAAAAATACAAAAAAATTAATTTATAAAAACAAAATTGAATATTTTTCTTGAAATTGCTAAGGTATGCCAAAGACATTTTTCACAATATAGGTATTAAATAAAAAAACGTAAAATAAAAATATAATAATGCTAAGGAAAAGTACATGATTGTTGTCCTTTTATAGTTGATAATTTAAAGCAATCATATATGAGCATTGTATATATGCTATCGCATACGCTAGGATAGTCATATTTTCTCATATTTTCTGTCTTCAGAAAAAGTTTATTTTCCTTTCATGGGTAAAATAAAAATAGTGTACATGAACATGACAAACAACGTTTAATACTTGTAATTCGCCAATGCAAAGAAAATCTATGTCATTTAAATTGTTATTATCTAAAATATTTTACTTAAAAATTCGATCAAGGATTAATTGAGTATAGAAAAAATTTATTTTTTATTTTTTTTTTCCACATTAGAACAATGGGAAACATGTGTGCATTTTAGTATATATATAAGTATTTATATTAGCCCGTATCTCTACTACATAAAGCGATATTATAAATGTGACATAAAACATGAATCATGTGCATATACAAATGATATACGAAAATGAATTGAGACCTCCTATGGTATATCGGCGCCTAAATGAAATATATGAAATTTAGGCTTAAAAACGATATTTCATTCATCAGAAAATCATCATATAGAAAATTTGAGAAGAAAAATAACTAGGAACTTAAAACCATTAAATATATAAGGTATAAAACATAAAATAAAATATATTTTCATTTTATTTTAAAAATAAATAAATAAAACATGAGAACAGTGGTTACTTTTACAAGCAACAGGCTGTTGTGCATGCACAAGTAGAACAAATATCTATAGCATCTATAGGTACATACAATGTGTATTTATGTATACTTAGTTCTTAAATGAATATGTGCATAAATATGATACAGAAAATTTGTTTTTAAATTGAAGGAGGACAAAACGACAAATTGTTTATGACTTTTCGAATATGTAATTTAAACGATGCGATGAAATGTGTTCAAAAAATATAATGTATAAGTATGTATATACGTACATTTTTATAAATATGTGTTCTGCCAGTTATATACATATATCTATAAGAATTCTTACATAACAATTTACATAGATACTTTTTTTCCATTAACGAAAACGAAATATTTATTTAAATGAAAATAAAAAATATTTTAGACTTAATTTTTACCATTTCTGATTAAAGAAGTATAATAACGAGTTTAACTTTTATATACGAACTTGTTGTTATTTAGTAAATGAAATAATCATGTGGAATTGTACTTTTTTATACCAAAAATTATACAGTACACATACATTTTATAAGGAAAACATATATGTACATAGATATCAAGTAACATAATTTCAAATATAATAAGTACATAAATGAAAATTGATCTATATTTTTTTAAAATGTATACAAATCTGTCAAATTTATCAACAATAAAGGAAGAAGGATTAAATATAATTTATTCATATTAAAAATTAAGAGAATAAATGATCTCTTTGTTATATGCATGTATAGCTCGATTCAATTACAATCTAAACATTAGTTTCCTCTTTAACATGTGCTGGATTACATATTTATATGTGTAAAACATACATATGTATATACGATCATACAATCATTCATATATGGAATAGCATATAAGAAAAAAACAAAACTGTTGTATACATCATATATCGTTTACTATATATTTAAGGGTAATATAAACAAAATTTGAAGGGTATCATGTGTATAATATCATATCCAGAAACTGACATTTAAATAGTTTAGACGGGAACATGCAGTATACATAAAGAGTATTCAATTTCTAAATGCCAATCAATCAGATTTTGTTTTTAATGAAAAACAAAAACAACAACAAAAATTCTATCTTCAATTTCGACACAGTTTTGTATATAAATATATACGCGTATTGATATAACAAATATACGCAGTCATGTTATTTTGACCAAAACAAACCGCCTTTTAAATTGAATATGAACTTGATCTTTTTGATTTAAAATACTTTATTGTGCATACATATATGAACATAAATATACTGTATTAAAATAAAAAAAAATATTACTTACTATAATATATAGTATATAGTATATTGACGAAGTTAAAACCATAAACTCTCTATGTACAAAACTAACCCCCAAATACAATATTCATTTCATATCAAATTTCATATTTCCTTAGTATATGTATGCATGGCTATTTGCGTTTGCGATAAATTTTTCAGAAAATGTAATATGTATAATATTCATTGTATATGCGTGACTGTATGTAAAAGAAAATATATATTTTTCTATAAAAGGGAATAATTTTCTCTTATTTTTCTGAATTGTATTTGTCTAGACGTCTGCCAAACGATAAAAATTGAGAAGTTAAATATATGCAACTCTATAGAACCAGGAAGACAAAAAAAAAATATGAATTGATTTTTTTTTCAATTTTCCGCAAAATTTTTGTTACATAACCATCATAATATAGGGTAACAGTCCCTATTACCGGCCACTTAACGAATTTGCTAAATTGAATTTTATTTTTCATGGAAAAAAATAATTTTGGAGAAAATTAAATAATTTCGATAATTAAGTTTAAGTTTTAAGTTTTTACTTATTAACAGTTTATTTCATAATTTCAATTTTTTTATTATTATTTTATCATTTAAACCAAAATGGATCCTTTTTTCCAATTATCGGCCACTTTTTTCCTATTATCGGCCAAATTTGTTCCCATTATCGGCCAACAGAAAAATATGAATCTAGTGAATATCGCAATAAACCAAACTTTAAATAAACTTTAACAAATTTAGAAAAAAAACCTTTATTAAACAAACAAAATTATGTGAATGTAAAAAATGAATAAAAAAAATATGGAAAACAAACGAAACAGTAACAAATAAAAATAAAAAATCACTATAAGAAAAACATAATACATTGACTTCTTTCTTTTGTCTTCTTTCATAATCACTTGAACTATATTCAATAAATTATCCTTTTTGACTGGAAAACCACATTTGCAAAGAGATATTATCCATTCAGCAATCCTTTTTTCCTCTAAAGTGGTTAAAACAGTACCAGGACCAGGTTTTGCCATTGTTTTTGGTTGTCTTCCTCGGTTTTTGTCTTGAAGAGTGGAGCGTGGAATACCAAATTTTTTACTTGCTGCTCGAATGCTTAAAGATTTCTCTTCAATTTCCTTCAAAGCCTGTGCTAAGGAATTTTCATTATAATTTTGTTTTCTGTTACAAATCATTGTTATCTGTTATTGCAAGAAACATGAGAAATTGCGAAATAAGAAATCGCGTTTAAATTATACATAAATATACGAAATAGTTAGGTGGCCGATAATTAGAGAGCACTGCTTATTTTATTTCCTATTACCGGACGCGCAAAAATTAATATAATTAATAAAAATTTTAAATATTTGAAGAATTACTTACTCAATTTAAAGTATTCTTTACCTATTAAAAATTAGAAATTGTATTTATCACTTTACAAAACACTTTTGAACTCTTTTTGGTAAACTTATGTATGTATCTTAAGAAAAAAACAATTTTTTACTACTTTTTATAAATCGTTCGTATAGATTGAGCCAAAAAACGCAAATTATTGCACAGCTGCAATTTTTTATTATCTAATTATAAACATGTTAAATACCTAGTTAGAAAAAAACTCCAATTTCAAATAATACCGTTATCCTTAGAATTTTTTTTTCGATTTTTAGAACTGTTGGCCGATAATAGGAAGTGGCCGGTAATAGGCTTCGTTACCCTATTACAGATTTTGTATTTTCATGTGTGTGTTGAACGACATATACATTACATATATTTGATATAAAATTAGAATATATTCCTTTTATATACGAGTATAGTTCATGTCCAGAAACCAAAAAAATTTGTATAATATATTAAACATACATATATGTATATGGATAACAGATGTAGTGAATTTCAAGTGGTCATTTCATCGAAGGATTTAACTCATGTATATTAGTATATTAGGATACATTTTCAGTCATCAAAACAACATTGAAAAATTCCTTCATTTCTCTTCAAATTATTTGAAATTATTTTGAATATGAATGTCAACATTTAGGATTTTTCTGTGTATAAAATTACGTCAAATATCATTAAAGGTAATAAAGTTATATAAATTATTACCGTTAGCGTTAGCATCATAAGTGTAATGATCTACAAAGTATATATAGTATCAATTTTTGATGCGTTTCGTTATAACTATATATATGTATACAAATATATTGACACCAAGTAATTATATAGGAAAACTAAATTTGTTTATATACAGTTCTCACAATTATACGCAACGATTATTACATTTTTGAATAAGGACTTGAATTTATTTTTTTTTAGAATTTTTCTAGACAATTAAATAAATTATGTCAAAATAGATTAAAGTCAAATCAAATTGGTGATTAAGTCTATGAAATTGAGTGAACCAAAATCAATGTTCCATCATTGCAAATGCATGGAGTATAATTAATGTATATATAGGTATACTTAAAGCTTAAACAAATTTAAAGAACACAATTTTAGTTTATAATTTATTGAAAATATGAAATCTGAGTAAATTAATTAATAAACTAATACATATTAGAAAAAATTAAATTAATATTTTTTCGTATTTACATATTCAACGACGCTCATATATATACATAAAGCTTTAAGGAAATTAGGTACATATATTGTGTGAGTTATTTATTTATTTATTTTTTTTTTCACTATTTGGTTGAACATTTTTCTAACTATTTGTCACATAAAGAACCAACATATTTATAAATTTTAGATATGTATCTATATCTAAAAATAAAACTCACTGATAAAAGAAATTTCTATAATTTGAAATTGAAATCACATGGAATTTTATTAGATATTTATAAATTTTAAATTAATTACAAATTACCTGAATAAAGAAAATCTTTAACATTCAATACTCGTATACCATTAAATTTCCATTCAAGAAAAACATAGTAAAACTGATAGAAATACGTATGCGTATATTACATCATATTCCAAAAATAATATATGATTCCATCACAATCGAAGTTTTTGATTGGTTCATTCAGACAACGGTAGCCATTTTTACAGATTCTTCGATTTTCATTGGAAACCATATTTTTAGTTTCTATACAATGATGGAATGTTCATAGTTTCGTTTCGTTTTCATTTTCACACATATTCATTCCTATTTCGTTTAACATTATTTTTTACATATGGTACATAAATATATATATATATATATATATATACATACATATGTATATATATTTATATATTTGTATACCTACTGTACTTATTTTCTATTGCATTTACCCATAAGTATATTTTTTTCTATTTGGGTTAATTTTGTTGTTCTTTGTGTTTTAAATGAATTCCAGTTGATTTTGACTAGAAAATTTATACAAATTTTGTTTGGTAACCGAGTTATTTGGATCAGTTTCATATTAACTTCGAACAAATTAACGCGTTAATTAGCATATAATTACGGCACTATATTGTATACGCGCATGCATAAATCTTAAAAAGGAGAAGAAAATCTTTTCATTTATAATAACCGTCGGTTATTATTGATTTTATGATGTTAATTAAAGTGCCTCTTAAAATTTGCCACTTGTGTGTTATTGTGATTTAATTTGTTTCGTTTCTGTTCAATGTACACAAATAATATGGATATATGCATACATAAGTAATAAAATTTATATTCATTTCAAACATATTTTATTAAAGTACTTAAAAATGTTCTTAAGTGTTATGTAAATTTTATGCTTTACACGTACGGTATAGCAATTGAGATCGTATACATTATACAAGTAAGAAGTGTGCCACTGCGCCAATAATTAAAAAAGAAAAAGTTTAAAAAGTGCTTCAGTGATACACAAATATTCGTTGCATTGAATAATTGAATTAGATTGAAAAAAAAAATAAATTATAATTTTAAAGTTTACATATTATACAAATAATAAAAATAAAACAGCAAATATATACATAAGTGTATATACAATATGCTACAACAAGGATATTATGAATTTGGTAGTCCAGGAAGTGGATCGATTTCTGGAACAGATTCATGTAATGCTACACCATTTTCAGTTAAAGATATCTTGAATTTGGTCGATCAAGGTGATCCCTATCTAGGATGCCACATCGAAAGGTATATAATTTCTTGACAAGAAAAATTTTGAAAAAAATATTGTGTAATGCAACTAATTGTGTTGTGACTTATAAACGACAAACTTTATATTCCATGTGTTTCGCATATGTGTAGCAGTAGTTTTATGTTTAAATTTGATTCAGTGCACATAATGCAAAAAAAATTTCATTAAAACTGAATATCTATAACAAAAAAAAAAAACAAAAAATAAAATGTTCTTTTGTATTCAACACGTGGTTTCAAATAATTTTTGTTTCTTGCCCCAAAGATATTATTTTCATTTTTCTATTCAAAATTTTAGAACATCTATATGCGTATAAATGTTACATATATGTATACGAATCTCCCACTGTGCGTTCGGGTCCGATTTTCTTATTCAATTTTATGCAAGTTTATACATATGAATCCATAAAATAATCAGCATAATATCTATATACATCCTTACATCTATAATATCTAAAATTCCATTACATTTCATAATGTATTTCTACATGTAAAATTTTCATTTTCAACTTGGAAATTTTCTTAAATCGACTTGTAAGTTAAAAAATTTATTCTATACGAAAAATAAAAATCTAATATCAATCGTTTCAGTTTTGTTTTCAAATTGTATACGATAAAGATTTCATAACTCAGAAACCACATATTTTCTTGCGATTTAAAATATTTGGAAATGTTAACAAAGTTTTAATGAATGACATATTATCTATTATTTATATTATGTGAATATTGTAAAGGAACATTAACAAGTTATTATTTAGCATGGCAATAAAACAATACCATAGATAATATTAGTTTTTGTCTGCAGACATTTTTTACCTGTTAATTGATTAAGATTGTAATTGTAATCTAGCATGTAAGGTGAATGTTCATATAGTTCACCTCGTACGGTTCCGAAAGAAATTTACATACAGACGAGACGTGTTGTTATTATTCATTTACATATATACTTCGGCTTTTTGTAATTCTTCTAAGGATATTTTTAGATACGTTGTTCAGTAACTTAATATATAATAAAATTAATTTGTTGGTTGATTATTTTCAATTTTATTTTATGTCATTATTGAATTTAAAAATTTTCAATTTATGTGTAATATTTTCCTTCTATACCTTGGCATTTTAAATTTCAATTCGAATGTACCGATAATTTAGTTTGAATTTAGTTTTATATTTTGTTTTAAAATTTCAGTGCTCCATCAACATCAGCATCGTTCAGTGATTATGAAACGTATTCGGATCCTGTATCAATTGTTCCACACGGATATTTACCACAAACTCATCCTTCTTATTCATATGAATACACAACATCACATCATTATCAGTACAGTCATCATCTTCCTCCCACTCAAGGATATCACTATTCTTCTCCTACACCACTTTATAACAATAATAACAACAATAATAATAATAATAATAACAATAACATATCATCATCGCCGAGCGATAATTACATTTGCAAGGATCCGTCAACTTACAGCATACAGTTATCAATACCTGAACGTCTTGGATCAGAGCCATCGGCTCCAGAGCTCAACAATTCAGAGTCCTGCAATTCCACTGAAAAAAAATCTCCTGAAAATACATCGACGACATGTAACCACCAGACAGTAATTGGAACCAGTGCTACTTCCGAACATGTTAGGGATCTAGAAAATATTTGTCAGATTGCAGAAATCAAAGAAGAGTTATGTTCTCGTAAGTATATATCTACTTTCATGCAGCAGCAAAAAAATGTAGTATAAATAAAAATAAAATAACACAGGACTTTTTAATATTTTCTCAGGAGATAATTCTCAAATTGTTACTTCATCCCGATCAGAATTAAGGAAAAACGGCAAAGCACGTTCAAAACGAAAACCACGCGTTTTATTTTCTCAAGCACAAGTACTTGAACTTGAACGAAGATTTAGGCAACAACGATATCTTTCTGCTCCAGAAAGGGAAGTCATGGCTCAAACTTTGAATTTATCTCCAACACAAGTGAAAATTTGGTTTCAGAATCGTCGTTACAAGTCGAAGCGATTACAAATTGAAAATGCCATCAAGGAAATGCCGAAATCTCAACCAAAAATGGACATTAAACGTCCAGACAAGCAGACGCAATATATTATAGAAAGAGTACATGATATAAGCTCTTCATGCTCTGGTAATTTGCATTTACAAGCACAACCACCTCCGCCTCCACCACCACCTCCTCCATATCCTTTGTATCCGATGCAATATGAACAGTTCCAGAACCATTCAAATATTTATGCTCCCAATGGATTTGATCCCAAAGCATACTGGTAGCATTTTTAGATATTAGCAAATTATATTTTATTATTATATATGCATTTAGAATAAATTTTGTAAATATACATAAAAATTTACACATATACAAACACAAATGAATACAGAATGAATAAGTCGAGATATTATAAAATAAAATTTCAAAATGATAAAAATGCAATTTTTCAATATTTTCTGAGAATTTTTTTTTTATTTTTTTTGTCTACAATTCGCAGTTTAATTTAATGGTGAAAATTCCTGATGTAAGGCGCCTTCATATTTCATAAAAACTTTCTGAAATTTAATTCATTTTAATAAATCTTACTCAATTTTATTTTTAATTTAAAAACAAATTTTCAAAACAATCAAAAAACGAGAAAAAAAAATAATTAAAAGAAAACTAAAATATTTACAGCATAAAAACTAATGCAATATCGAAGTCGACTATTATAATACACTAAATGATGGCATATAGTCCAAAAGGGCATCTGTTTTTCATCCTTCTAAAAAGACAGATTGCTGGCCTTGCTTGTAGTTACTGTGAAATCTTCGGTATTACTTTTGGTAGTATTATATTTGTTGTTGCTATTATTATTATGTTGATGTTGCCACACAAAATATCTGCAAGATAACCCTCACATACAGATGAATATTAAAAACTCGTATATACAATTTTTTTTCAAGTATAATTGTACATATTTTATGGATACGAGTAATTAATAGACGGTAATTGTTCGGCGGTTTAGATATAGTGTGGTATGAATATGGCACAGAATAATATCATTTATATGAAAGCAAGTATGTATATGATATTGTTATTCTTGTTGCAGTTGTTACTTTATTTTTTATCATATGACCCGAAAACGCATTTAATTGAGACATATTAGGCGTCAGGGTTGCATTTAGTCGGCTCCTTTGACCTAAGCTATTTATCATCGGAATTGTATCGAAATATGATTATGATTATGGTTTACCATTCAGAAAAAATGGAAATATTTATTTAAATGAATATATGTAATATCATTTTGATTTGTTTTAGTAAAACATTTTAAGAAAGGTGATCCAAAGAAAAAAAAATTATTGGTAAATCATAAATCGGTAAAAGAAATTTTAATAATAATATTGCACTGAAAAATATTTTAAATGAGATGTGTGTTTATTGGCATGAAGAAATAATGATACCGACAAAAAAATATGTCGAAAAATAAGATTGTCTAGCCAACAGCAAACAAAATAAATTAAAAACAAAACAAATTTGAATTTAAAATTAAAATAAACAAACGGCATTAATCGTATGAGATGTCATCTAGCGTTGAACATGTATGGCAGTCTGTGTAATGAAAATAATTGAGATGAGATATGAATGAATTTTGGAATGTAAAATACGATCCACACGTACCCGCGAACATATTTATTTAATATTTAAACCGGATAAGTATTATTGATTCAAAATTGTTGTTTAGTATTACGACTGGCATACAGATGGCAAAAGAAATAATGTTTTTGAAAAATATAAGGAGTAACTGTCATTTTATTTAAATAAAAATTTCTTTCCTGATTTTTTGAATTAATTTTTGTTATTTTGAATCTATCGAACTCTCATTTTGATCGATAAAAATTGAGGATAAAATTGTAATTCTTCATTTTGTTTTGCTCAAATTCAAATAAAATTTAAATAAAAGTCTTGTAGACAACAATTGATGAATTTAATAAATTGATAAAATATATTTATTTCTAAATATTAAAATTGGGAATGTTTATTTAATTTCATGAAAATATAATAAAAAGAGAAATTATCCGAATTATTAAAAATTTGAAAAAAATCAACATAATTTAGTGAAACTCTAACTTATTAGACCTAAACAAAAATATCTGCTGGTGTGATGATTTTCATAAATAGCATTTAATCGACCTTTTACAATAATTTTAGGTAAAGTCATTGTTCCGAATTAAATTTTTGTACCAAAGATATTTTGAATTTCATACATATACACAGGAATACATAATTAGAACAGTATTGTGTTGAACTATTTACAGCAATTACCAATTTTTTTTAAAGATAAGAAATCTGTAATAAATCTAAATGTATGTATAACAAACGATCCAATCATGTATCACATCGTATAGGTATATGCCGTGTAATATATGGCTCCAAAGTCTGAAAATTAAGTTTTAGGTACTTTTATTGTTTGTTGTTTCTTTTTGTATTTTATCTGTTTTAAGTTTTTCTTGTGCATATTACAAGCTGTATACAATCATTAGATTAGAGATCATTGATTTTTTTTTTTTTGTATTTTCTAGTAAAGATATTTATGCTGATTCATTTAATTACAAATTGTTCTTCTGTGAGGTCTTAAACTTTAACATGGAAAATGGAATCAAACCAATTTTACTACAAATAAATAGTTTTTATGTATTTTTACTTGTATACATGGATATGAGAAATAGTGTATGATGTGTACTTTTCTGTTTAAATATTGTTGTGGTGTTTCTATTATTAGGATTTATATTTTCGGGCGGAGTTTTATCCAAATTTGTTAGGTGAGCATAGTTAATTTGGTACGATTGCGCAATGAGATTTTGTATTTATTCAATACTATATTAGAAAACGATCAAATTGAATAGGATTTGAATTGAAATTTAAAGGAAAAAAAAATATATATAACAATACAATATCATTTCCAAATTAAAGGAATTGTATTGAGCATATACCTACATGATAATATATTTGAAGAGTTTTCAATCACGATGAATCGTTTTTTCGTTAGTATATACCTACGTACTTATATAGAATAGGGTTCGTAATTTTGACAAATTGATTTAAAATTGTTATTAATGATCCCACAAAATACACAAATTATAAGTGAAATTTAAAAAAAAAACATATACACACACGGAAAAAAATTGATTCCATGATGTTTGATTTCACGTATTGTTCTCCTTTTTTTTCAATTTTTTTCTTCACAATTTTTTGTTAAAAATTTTTCATTTAAGATCTAAGATCTTCGTTTATGACGTTGTGATGAGGCGTAGATGACGTACGAAAAAATGAAAATAACAGGAAATGGATAAGGTGAAATAATAATTTATGTGGTTTAAAAATGCTATGGTACTTTATTTTTTGTTTGTTTGGTGCGAATGTAAATAAAGACATATGTACATACCAACATATATCGAATTGTAAGTATGTATATAGTAAACTCTTTGGCACAACACAAAAATGATTCTATTGTAATTTTCATTCGTATATAGAGGACCACCACCATTAATTTCATCATTTCGTAAAAAATTCATTACATAAATTTATAAATATTCCTATAAATTCCATCATAAAATATTTGAAAGAAAAATAAAAATAAAATAAAATATTTCAAGTATGTACTTGCACGCATATACATACGAGAATGAAATTTTGGAAAGAAAAAAAATATTCGATTTAATTTCAGTTCTGTATTAAGTTTCTTTCAAAATCGAAATAGAAGTTAATCAGAAATCGATATACATATACATACATAGTTATGTTATGAGGGACATATTATGAGGTATGAGCATTATAAACAAGAAATCCTTTTCATTTGACAAATTCATACTTTTGACAACGTGGCTTCAAAATATTATCTTTCGATCTTCATCAGAAGTCGCACAATTAATTCTTCTTTCCATCCATCCGAGAAATCTTGTTATTTGACATGATTTATGGTGTCCTGTTTTATTCGTTTCAGCACAGAAACAAAATTTCTATACAATACAAAATAATGTATCTCTAATACAAAATTCAATTAAATATGAAAGAATAATCAAGCAAAAGGAATGACAAAAAAAAAAAAAAATGAAACAGTGTGTTGACTCCTGATTATATATTATACACGATTATGCGAATATGGTATACGGTGTGTATATACGGTCAACGAATAAAAGACTAACAATCATCGATATACGTATTTGAAAGAAAACAAACGAAAATAAAAAGAAAGAAAAAATAAGTTATGTTTTATAATAATAATAATAATAATGCGGATAAATTTAGTATTGAAAAGAATACAATAAACATCACATGTATGTACTTGGTATATATGTATGTATGCGAAATGCGAGTATGAATCCTTAAAATCACAGGAATTATGTTTTTGTGGTGATTGTATTTTTATTCTAAAAATTTTAATTTCATTGTTTTTCATGAAACGGAATAAGCGGAGGATGCCAATTTTTTGTTTTTCGTTTGTGATTTTGGCTTTTTTTTTATATTAATTCATTCTTCGATTATCGTGTTCGAATGTGTATAAATGTTACCGTCAACTCGTTAGGTCACAATAACTGAGCGTCTCTCATCTTTATATCTATCTATAAAAAAAAACAGCAAAAACAAAAATCATTATTTTTTTTCTTATTCATTTTTTTTTGTTCTCTTTAATTTCGATACACACATACTCGTATTACAAATATTCAAACATATGTACATTTTTGTTTTCCAAATTGACAACAAGAATGAAATATGACGGTTAATTTGTATCGAATCATTTTTTTTGATACATAACTCGATTGAAAACGGTTTTTATTTTTCCAAATAAAATTATTTTTTTCCTACTTTTTTGCTACATATATATATATATAGATTAATATTCCTATTCCTACTCTACCTATATATAAATAAGTACATATGAACACAGAAAAATAAATAAATAAAAGGACAATAAGAAAAAACACTAAACAAAATTGTACATTTTGGACACAGAACACAAAAAACAATTCATTGCTGGGACATTTTTTCTTACTGTATCACTATGTATACTGGTATCCACACACATACATTAGAGATGTATTGCTTGTAGACGTACACATCATTCATATACGATACAAAAAATCTTCTTGCAAGTTTTTCATCTCAGAATCGTATCGTTTTTTTGCTTCTTTTAATTTAAAAGTGCCATTCATTTGTGTTGTGTTGTGTATTCATGTATGTTTTGTATTGTTATTATATGAGCACCAGCAAATATACATATCTGTGTAGTGTGCACATATATCTGTATGTTTGTAAAAATTTTGAGTTAGGTATACCCCTGTTCCTGTAACGATTACTGTTTTTGTTTTGATCATCATATCATCATATCATCATCAACAACAACATCGTCATCGTCATCATATCATTTCTCTTAGAATCTCATTTTTTTTTGTTTTTTTTTTGGTTAATATACAAAAGTATACAAAATAAAAAAATATTTTGAAATTGAACCAAAAAATAATAACGACAATACACACATAATAATCAAAATTAAATACATTTGTATACACATTATAACAACTGCGTATATGCGATGACTATGATGATGATGACGATGCGATGATGATGAAGACCAAAAAATTTGAAATTCCAATCGAAATATCCTTTTTTGTTAAAATCAAATATCAGATGATTATTATCAATAATAATCAGGGTACATATTTAGACATACATTCATACAAGTGTATAAAACAATTTTATGTAATAAACGAGAATGTATATATAGATGTATACAAACAGAATATAGCCATAGCAGCAGGTACCTATACCTGTATACATAATCTATAGAGGCACAATATTTAACTATGTGTATCCATATTTCCACGAATAATTTTTACTTAACCAAAACAATATATCTAAATTTAATGAATGCATATATGTACATAAGTTGATATGTGTAGTAAATAAATGTGTGGTGTGTGTACAAAAAAAGTCAAATAACAATTTCGACAATTCTAGGTCGAATCATTAATTAAATTAATTAATTGCTTTGATAGGTAAATCCAGTAAAACATTAATTAATTTATACACACACATATGCAGGTAGATACAGGTAATATGAATTTATTCTATATATTTTTGATGTATACACACATATGTATGTACATTCTCGGATATATAATATATGGTGTTCATGCTTTTATTATCATTAAAATTAAATAAAATTAATAATAAATTTATTTTCACATACTATACCTACTACTATGCACAGTCGTATGAGCGCATATATTTTTTATGTACTCGTACATCCTATATATATATGTGTGTTATGTGACCGGATTATAAATGAGACATAAATAAAAAATTTTAAATAAACAAAAAAATAAAAAATTAAAAACTCTAGATCTGATTTAAATTTGATTTCAAATCAAAAATCTAAATCAACTGTGTGTATTATCGCATGTGCGCATACTACTTACATTACTTGTGCTGTTCGTATAAACATATCTGAACAAATAGTTAAATTTTCAAGTAGGTAAAAATTGAAATCAAATAATATATACTATATTTAAAAAAAAACAGTTCCAAATGTTATGAAATTTGAATTTATGATTTTTTTTTGATATACGCACGTACTTATGTATCCTAAGGCACCAACCAAGTTTTAAAATTTTAACGTTTATTTTACATTTAATGTACTTGTACACCACTTACGTAAGTATAATACATACATACATATGTTCGGCATGTGTATATGATTACGGTTCGATTTCACATTTAAATTGATCTTTCATAATTCTTAAAGATTTTAATTAAGTTTGATTCATGTCGATAATCAAATAAAAGTAAATTTAACGCTACATGAATTTCGAATAATACACAAAATACGAGCAGTATAACGTGCTGATACAACTGTATGTACGTGTACCCATAAAAAAATTGTGTGTATTATAATGTACCTATTAATTTTATTAAGATAAAGTTTAAAAAAAAATTTTGTTTTTCAACATCATATTGCCTCTACTAACCATCATACTCTCTATACGAAGACTTTCCTTAAAAACTCTCTCTCTTTTTATTTTCGTATAGGTATATTAATTTAATGTACATACATATATAGATGATGTTATCGTCTTGATATGATATCTTGATCTTATCAGAATTCTAATTAGTTCCAAATATGATTTTGGTTTTGTTTTATTTTTGTTTTTCATTTTAATTGTGATCTGCAATTAAAGAAATACATTGGTGGTCATATCCAAAGTAAATATAATAGGCACGGGAATTTAAATTACAAAAAAAAAAAAAATTAAAAAAAAGAAGATACATATAAGGAAAATCATGCAGACATTTCTGTTATTCATTATTCTGTTTTTAATTTAACCAATTGCTTGTACATGAATTGAGATTTGAATTTAGACACACAACTAATTAAAAATTAGGTTATTTCTGTCATGTTTATTTTTTTTTTTTTCTAAATCCACATGAATAGTCGATTCTTTCGAAAGTATAATTTAATTATAGGCATATAAATTGAAGATAACTGAAAACAAAAAATAAATATCACTTATATTATCTGATATACGCTGATAGGTAATATCTGATAGGTAATACTAGTAATACGAAATAATTTAAAATTAAATATCAAAGTGTTGTAATATGAATAAAAATTGTGCTGTGTCATATATGTACATATTCCCGATATTCCATAGTAAAAAAAAAAGTGAAAATACCTACCTATAACTTTTCAAAATTCTATATGATTACGTAAAATATTTACTACGTCTATAGAATCATATTATCAAGAATTCATACGATCTCTATTTATAAATAATTAAAAATAATTTTATTAGACTCAAAAAAATAAGAAAAATAAAAATAATTCCACTCAAAAAAGAAAAAAATATGAAAATTATGTAAAAAAAATTCTTACGCTTTACTTATTCGAAAATCATTTAATCGTTAAATTAAAATTCTAAAACAATGTACACAACTGTTAGATATGTATATGTATTTCGTTTTTATTTATATATTTAAATTTTATAAATGATCATATTGTAAATGGGTATACACACACACAAATACATATTACAAACTCACCTTAATCAAAACCAATATTCACAATTAATATTCAATAACAACCTCATTTATAATATTTTAAGTTTATAGTCTTCTTATATAGGTATAATACAGATACATAATACATTATATATGTACATACATACCTCTATTAAAATATTATTATTATTATTATTAATATTATTATTAAGAAAACAAAAATAAAATAAACACAAAAATTACAATAAAATAACATTTAGGTAGACAATAATATATACAAATATGTATGAATATGCATATATGTTTTTATTCATATTATAATAATAATAAAATGAAATTAAAGAAAACAAGAATTAAAAAAAATAAAAACAAAAACACAAAAAAAAGAAAACATTATAAAAACACAAATTTCAATAATAATATGAAAAATTAACAGAAAAAAGAAGATAACCGACAAAACAAAAAAACTAAATCAAAACAAAAATAAAAACACACCATACCGCGAGTTGAATAAATTTGTAAAATATTTCAGTGGGCGTCTTGTTGTGAAACAATTATAAATCCAAATTAGTTAAAGAAAACTAAAAAAAAAAATAAAACAAAACAAAACATTTTTTTTAATCGAAAAAATTATCATTCATAAAAAAAAATATCAAACAAGAAGAGAGAAAAAAAAAATCGTAAACGTAATAAATAAAAATTAAAGTACTACATACGTATCCAAATGTATATACATATATATATACATCCATTGAATATCGATATATAAATACTTAATTATTGATAAAAAATTAAAGAAAATTTTTGTATGAATAAAACAAAAATAACACAAAAATTGAAAATAAATTCCGAAAAAAAAATGTAAAAAAAATATATTATATACATATGTATATAGTACTCGTAAGTATAATAAATAAACAGAAAAATAATACAAATAATATCATGTTTGATGACAAATAATAAACAACAATTAAAAATTGAACGATCAGAAAATTATATTTTTATTTTTGAAAAAAAAAATATTTTTTTTATACATAATATATAATAGGTATAAGTATTTAAAAATGTACCAATATGGATATGTTTTGTTTTTCATTTTCAATGTATTTCTGCCATATGATGTACATTTTTATAATTTTTATATAATAATTGAAAAAAATATTACACAAAAAATCTCCACATGTGATATGTTCATACGTATTATATATGTTTATCTTACAATGATAAATAACTGTATTATATAATATTAAAAAACAACATTTACAAACATTTATACTGTGTATGTACGTGATGTTATGTATACTGACTAAAAAATTGACAAATAAAATGAACAATAATTTTCGACTGTATGATATGTGACTGATTGTATTTTTTCGTTGATTTCTTTTTTGTTAAAAATTTAAGAAAAACTCAATCGAAATTTTATTGATCAAAATAATAACAACACAAAAAAAAACATCTCAATCGAATGAAATGAAAAACACAAGAATAATATATCAGGAAATGCATCAAACAATATGTATGAAATCGTTTAGAACAATTTTTGCAATTTTTGTGTGAAGAAAGAGAATATTATATGGTCGAAAAAAAAATTTGATGTGACACCTTTCATATTGTCAATTTGTCGTAAATTATAGATGATTTTTGATGAACTTGATCGAAATTATTCTGAGAATGAGAATGTTTTTATGCATTAATACCTACTTCCAATTATTTGGGGTTGATACAAAATGACGGATTTGAGATTCCAATATGATTCCCGTAAAAATGGCGTTTATTGCTGTTTTCTGAAGACTTTAATTAATTCTGGAAATAATGCAAATATGGTCATTCGTTTTTTATATAAATCATCAAACTAAAATAAAAAAATAAAATTTGTGTTTTTTCCATCTTCAATTTTTTTTCTCTCTAAATTGTTTACTTTGATGTTCTTCCTTTTGTTGCGTTAATTTCTTTTGTTGTCAAAAAATAATAATCAAACACTTAACACTTCAAAAACGGTATTTGTTTATATATACTTAAAAATTTCTAATGGATATCTTGCACTTAACAAATTAAATCAAGCTCAAAATTTGTTATTAAATTAAGCTTCTATCTTCTATCCTATTTAAAAAATAAAATAGAATAAAACACACAGATCCATACATACATAATGTATTCAACAGTATTGTGTTCAAAATACACAAAATATTTAAATAAATAAACGTCGAAATGAAAAAAAAAATCTAATATTTCTGATGTTAGCCGCTGTAAATAAAATAATCAATAATTTTGGTCAAGTGTAACGAGAAGATTTCGTTTATTTAATAATCATTTGTACATATACTATATACCCAAGTTTGTACATAAAACATGATCGCATGAAACGCATTGAATAATATTATATTTCCGACAAATTGAAAACAAGCCACATATAATTGTATGTACAGGTACTCATCATATGTATCTATACATTTGTAGATGTAGTCGTGTATATACAACCAAAATAAATAAGTCGGTAATACTTTTTAAATTATATATCCGTGTAAATCCATTAAAAGATCACCAAACCTGAGATAATTTGTTTATTATTTCTATTTATTTGGATTTTTTTATTTACTTTTCAGTATCTATGGAGTGCTATGGATCACTTTTTTTTTGTTCAAACTGAAATGTAATCAACGTTTTTTTTTTCTTCGGTATTTTATATTGCTGATGATAATGTAAAATTTAAACAAATTGATAATTTCGTTTTGTATTTTTTAAATTTTCGCATGTGTATGTAGTAGTAGAATTATTATTTTATTATAGATATATGAATTTAACACCCGCACTCAAAATCACCAATAATCGTTGCCTTTTTGTTTTTTCATAAATCTTTATCCTTCTACAGTGATTATTCAGCACTTTCTAACATGAACTTATAATTTTCTTTTTTTTTTCTTTTTTTGCTGTTTTCAATTTATTACTCATTACATTTATTTTCTATTGATCCTTGTCATTCAATGTTTAGAAATAATGAAATAATAGACACTCAAGATAAGAATAAAGTACACAATTACGTATACAATGTGTGTGTAAAAAGTGTAAATAGTTGTAGCTTTTAGAAGGTATATATATGAGAATGTAGAGAGTGAAAATAACAAAAATAAAAAAAAGAAAATAAATTGAAAAAGAGGATAAAAAAATCAAAATGCGTATTATACTTACATATGTGTGCCTATTTTATTATATATATCACATAAATACAATATATGTAATTTCCTTTCACCTCAATTTTTCATAATATTCCATGTCAAAGTTGTGCTAATATCGCTGAATTTTCTTTATTTATTATGGCATAGCAAAATTTTTTCATTCTCGATTTTCGATTTTAGTTTTATGGTGAATGGACACAAAACTGTTATCAGTTACTCTCAATGATATGGCAAAAATCAAAAAAAAAAAAAAAATACTTTTTTTTTATTTGTTCATGTTTTATTTTGTTATTTTCTTCTTCTTATTTTCGATATCATATGATGATATGATGTTAGATTTTTTATTATACGTATGTGTACATATATAGTGTTGTATTTTATATTCGAATAACATAATGGATAAAAAAAATGCCCATCGGAAATTAGATTTATGTCGACAGATGACGGGAAAATTTTTTAAGAAACAAGGAAAAAAAAAAGTAACAAATCAAATCAACAAAAAAATGGGGGAGTAGAAGAAAATATGATTTTCCATCTTAGTTCTAGATATAGAGTTATGAATTGGATGAAAATTAGATTTTACACTCCTATATTCCTACTATAAGAAGAAGAAAAAAATAAAGAAATGGAGCATAAAATGAAAAATAATCGCATTGCTGTTAATATAAAATATGTGTGTATCCATAAAATAAAAAGTGAAATTAATTTATTTTTTTTTCTTATTTATAATACGAATCTTCTTGTTCTTTTATAATTTATTTTGAATTTTTTTATTTAGAGTAATAAGTAATAAGTTTTTTGTACACATTTTTCAAAAATTATCAAAATTATAATATGTACCTAACTGAATAAAATCACATTGAATATAATTGATCAAAAAATAATAATAAATTTTCTTGTAAAAAAAATTGCAATTTTCTCAAGATTTTCATTATATATGATTATATGTACATTTTAGAATTCAATCAATATGGGTATGTACAATTCTCTCGTATATACAGATTATAAAAGATTAGATCGTTAAAAATATCTGTCTAATATCTTCGCGTACTATACATAGACGTATATACGATCAACACAACATGAAATGAAATATTACACAAATTACCTTGAATTGACAATAAATAAACTATTTGATTTGAACTGTAAATTAAACAATCATATTATATATATAATAGTAAATAGTCTGTAAATTTATGTACGATAAATATACATATGTATATATTTGAAAATGTGATAATAATAATGATGATAATGATAACGATAATCATCAATAATAAAAACAAGCTTAATATGAAAACAAAAAATTATCATAATAATTATAATATGAGCACATTCATATTAAATACGTAACATGTGTACATAAATACATACACGAACGTACATATACATATCATATGTAACTAAATAAATTTAACTTACATTAAAACCATTTTGTATCATCATTGCTATGATAATAATTTAAATGATATGAACACAGAAGAAAAAGACAAACAATAAAAATAACTAAAAACATACTATACACATTAGGCACATACACAAACACATGTAATCGTAATGTATTCTATATAATATGTATATGCGCATAATAAACACTAAAAAAAAAATAATAATGATGTCTTTTATCAATGGAAATTTGTGTTCGACATTATTTTGAAATTTTTCATGAATTCATTTTCAAAAGGTAGGTATGCAATACAATTACTATTTACAAATAAACACTTACACACTCGTATATGCATAGTCACAAACAGAAAACACAATGAATATATATATAGTACTCATATGTATACATACCACATACCATCTTATACTTGATTTCATCGTAACCACCACCCACTGTGAACGAAATGCAAAACATCATTATATTTAATTTTAATATTTTAGAGATTATTTTCGGAGGATATATTCTAGTTATACTAAATAAATAATGTACAAAATATACACAGATACAAACGAATTAAAAATAAAATATAGATATATTGTCACTGTTAAAAAATTATAAAAGAAAATGAAATGAAGAAGAAGAAGAAGAAAACCTAAATTCAACAAATCTAATCAATTCATTTTGTATATACATATACACAACTATAAAAACTATGCATTTTATAAATAAAGATTTCATGTGGTGTATGTACTATATACGATGTATAACGTACAGGGTACAGGCGTACAGGTATACATATGTATATAGGAACATTTTGGTACCTAATTACATATTTTGTTTATGTGGTATGCTGTGGTATATTCATGATGCTATATATTGTATCCCTATAATATACATATCGTTGTTATCTATTCACTCTATAACAAATAGAAAGTAACAAAGAAAACAAAAAATCAAAAGACAAAATTCGAAAAAAATTTAAATTAAATCAAATGATCATTAATTTTTAATTGAGGATAGTAGTAATAGCAAGTCGATTATGTATTAAAATGTATGTATTTGTTTTCAATTTTTATTTCTTTTCATTTTTCAATATGTACATACATATATGTAAAAGCTCATGACAATAGTGAATGCATTTACTTATGTAAATCTGTCTGCGATTGAAATTTTATGGTAAAATAATGTGTAGTATATGGCTTATATATGAGTACTGAGTAGCATATATAAGAGTGCACACATAATGTGGAGATTCGTACACAATAATGTCATTAAGGATTTCGTCTTCTCTTTTTCACATACAAGAAAATCTAATTGGAGAAAAGTTTTAAAAATTAGGAGAATTCCATAGATCAGACCAATTTTGTAGGAAACTTTCTTCGTTCTGAAACTATGAAGATCTTAGTTTTCCGGTGTTTTGGAAATAATTTAATTCAGTAATAAAATCAAATTAAATGCAAGTACATACACAGATAAATCGATATTTTGTTGCAAAAAAAAAGATAAATAAATAAATAAATAAATAAAATAATAATAAGAAACGAATGAAGAAAAGTGAAAGTAAAATAGAATGTCCATGTAGTCAAACCTATAAAATCGAGATCTATAAACATGCAATTTTATTTAAATATTTTTCTTCCAATGTTTCATTTTAACTTATGGGCAACTTATGTATGTATTTAAGAATTCCTTATAAATGTTCTGCTAATCGAATACAGAAATGCAAATACGATTACATTTACTCACTTATTGTATCAAAGTACACGAATATATAGAATTTACAATATAGATGTATGTACATGTATGTAATACTTAGAAAATATCTGACTGGTCACCAGACTATGGATACTATGGTACATGATATCGTGTTGATCTCTTGAAGTTATAAAATTGAATTGGTTACGCATGCTGATCATTTTATTTAATGTTTTATTTCCTCTATATAAAATTCTTAAACTGATGATGATGATGATGATGATGGTTACATAATTATTACTAAACCACAATCAATAAATATGATTGTTTACTTTATCCTGCCTAGGTAAATCTAAACACTTGCCGGATGGTTTTTATTTTTAAATTTTTATATCACTTCACATCTAACATACCGTTTGTACTACACCTATTTAGGATTTTTTCTCTTTTTTCATTGTTCATTTCTTTTGTATTTCTGTTCGTTTTGATGGTGTATAGAATTTAGATCGCCAACGACCAAATAAGATCGTATTTCCTGTATCTCTAAACAAACAAACGAAAAAAAAACCAACAAAAATTGAAATTGTTTTTAATAAATTCATTGGAAAATTAATGTTACATATTTTATTCTCATAGAACGTATAGTTTACGGATAGGTATAGATTTCAATAAGTTTCGGAAGTTGGATAAAATTTTTAATTTTGTAAAATATCTGATTTTGAGAAAATTACCATTACAAATGATAATAAAATTTAAACATTTCCGAACACAACGATTCATTAAATTAACTTTTTATAAAAATTCATAGTGAATATAGATACAGAGGTCCAAATAAGTCGGCTCTTGTAATCAGAAAAGGAGGTGTATACACACATGTGTGCCCTTTGCCACTCGAAATATCATATTAAGTTGTGCATACAAACAAATATAATTGCAATGGCTTTTAAATTTTGGCTAAAGATTCTTTCAATATTTACAAAGGATTAACAATTTTCAATAGATGTGTATACACTTCTTACAAATAAATATCTCAGGATAAAATGTATAGAATATTCATATTTGATTTTGAGTTTATGAAAGAAATGTGCCGAAAGCGGAAACAATTTTAACACATGTAAATGTATCCCATTATTGAAAAGGGTAAAGAAAAAAATAAATTAAATATTTTTCTTACTTTCTCAGTGTAAATATTCAAATTGAAACCGTTTAGAATGTATGGAATTTACAATTCCATAAGTATCTAAATACAGTGTTGACAGTGTGTACTTGTATGAAAGGAAATTTTTTTTTTAAAAAAATTTTGCTTTTTAATTTTTAGATAAAAAACCGACAACAGGTGTACAAAGATTTTTCAATTCAAAGTATGTAGCATTTAGGTACTTTTACCTTTCTCTCATCATTTCATCATAATATTATAATAACGTATTAAGTATCAACAGATCTATTTGCTATACATGAATGTACGAATGTTTGTTAAATTGTTGTTAACTCACTTGTTAATTTGATCACAAGTGCTTGACCAATTTTGTATATTTTTTTTAAATGTATGTATCTGTATACAAGTGGAAAAATAATGAGGACCTACCGCTTTGCCTTAATGAAGTATGTAATAATGTATTGCTATACTCGTAAAGTTGTGTATAATAATGTTATTAGATATCTATGTTAAAAGGCCAAAAATTCATCTAGAGAAATTATTAATAATGCTAGTAGTAAGCATTGTACTTACCGATATAGCACATTGTTATTTAAAGATTACAACAATTATTGCCTTCTAAATTGAAAATAAAGTGATCTGACACAATTACATATGTATGTACATTTTTATGTTCATTATATAGTTATTATTGTATAACATACTTCAAATTCAGATTTATGATCGTGTTTAAAAGTGAATGCCGCTACAATATATGTACGTGAGATACTATGATACGAGTATATTACAATTACTCCTAACACATGCTTACTAATTAATTTCTTTGAAAATTCTCTACATGTAAGGTTAAATACAATTAGACTCCTTATTTCATTTTTTTTTTCTTCGTAAAGTAACAAAGTAAGTAACCTTGTAGAAATTTGTGTATCTGGATGTATGTATATTCGGTGTATATACTAAATACATATGTATATACTCATATATTAACGTCAATTTTTGATTTTTGATTTTCATCAGATAGATATACAAAAGATGCCGAACTATTATGGTAAATAAATAGAAATTAGCACTTGAATCAAATTCATTAGATCATTCTGTGATCATTGCCGTCATCTAATTATCGATAATTTTGTGCATTGTATTGTACATATAAAAAATATTGATGATTATATAATATATTTAACACAACACACATACACACATTTATTCACAATTTGAATTTCGAAAGTTGTAATAATTGGGAAATAATATTGATTTTAATTTTAATTATTATTTTCTAAATTACGTAATTTACATTAAAATCATAATTTTGTATATGATCAAAATATATACATAATTTTATTCTTTAATTATAAAAATCAATACATCCGCAATCAAGAGAGAAGAAAAAAAAAAACAAGTGTTCCATTATTATTATAAAGT
The DNA here is from genome assembly GCA_951394055.1 of Villa cingulata. NCBI lineage: Eukaryota > Metazoa > Arthropoda > Insecta > Diptera > Bombyliidae > Villa > Villa cingulata. The sequence goes on from OX596024.1 coordinate 32,587,019, forward strand.
TTATGAATACATTTGCAAATGTAAATATTGTACATTATTTGTTGTAAACTGATATAATGTGTGTTGGCGATTTTTAATGTTAAGTAAAACGTAAAACAAAAATTAACAGAAACAAAAAAAAAACTTCCAAAGTGAAAAAAGAATTATGTCATCGATTATAATCGATTGCATTTCTAAACTGAAATAATAAAGTCGTGGATAAAAGGTTGGTACACAAGAACAAATACATATATACATATGTGTGTAGATATAGGGTCACATAATAATATATATACATATACAATCTTCCAATGTATATCTTTTCATGTATATATTTCAAAAAAATTTTTTTTTAAATTTTATTTTTAAATTTTTATTTGAATTGAACAAGGATATGATATCGATGAGATCAACAAGCCATTATTACAACTATATTAGGGATATACGCACGCCTGATCTTGTTATGTGCATTTAATGTTGGGCGTTTTCATTCAAATTTTTAAGTTTATTTTTTTTTGTCTTCTTCAATTTTATTTATATTCGTTTCTTGTTTTATTTTTTTTTTTTTTTTTTTGAGAAATAAAAGATCGAACCACTAGGTATATGATCTATACAATCTACATACGAAAAGTACATTTTTATGAATGCTTAAGGTATGCTGTATGAATGTATTTATATTTAAACTGAGCTGGCATCTTTAGATTTTATAATATACTCGTACATTATGTCAAGAATTTCAAGTTACAGTTTCCTTCATGAGTATATATAACATACTGTAATCATGTAAAAGTGTGGTATGGTATTATAAGCATATTTGTATATGTATGTATGTGTATGTGTGTGTAAAATTTCAATGTAAAAAATAACAGCAACAACAACAACAACAACAACAAAATATCTAATATAATATCTTCTTGATATTCGATTGAATATTTCAATCTGTTATATTGCAATGTAAACATAATACGATCGTAATAAAATTATTTACCTGGTATTGCACATTTATACATATCATTATATATGCTGACAGTATCAGTGGCGTAGCTACCTAGGGGCTAGGCGGGGCAGTGCCCCGGGGCCCTCAAGCTCAGGGGGCCCTCGAATCCTTACCAGAAATTCGATCGAACTGAACTTTTGGAAATTTCTCCCATTTTCAAAATAAATATGACAGGTTGCAACCCCACTTTAATCATGACAACTAGGTTGAGAGAAATTCAAAAGTTATGCCTAGGGAATTCCCCTAAATTCTTTCTGTACAGCTGAAAGGTCATTTAGCAAATTAAAAATAATAAAAAATTATTTAAGAAATAATATGGGCCAAACTCGACTCCGACATTTATCGCTAATAGCAATGGAAAACAAAACCGCATCAAGCCTGGATTTAAATGAAGTCATTGATACTTTTGCGAAAACTAAAGCTAGGAAAAAATTGTAAATATAATTGTTATTTAATAATAAATATAATTGTTATATAATAAACCCTTGAATCTTCTTTATTTCGTTTTATTAGCCAAGCCTACACCAAGTATTAATTGTAATTTATGTTGTTACTGTTTAATATTTTTATTACCTGCCCTGCAGTGCACAAAAAAAAGCTTAAGTAGCTTAGCATTTTTAAAGTATTTGTATATTTCATATTTTTATTTGATAAAACCAAATCAGTTTACATAGCAGTGGGGCCCCATTTTTTAATTTGCCCCAGGGCCCTTGGTTACCTAGCTACGCCACTGGACAGTATGTATATATATTAAATTGTAATATTTGTACTCTATAATCTAAAATCATATTACATTTGTATATTTGTACGTATATTTATGTATGGATAAATAGATATTTACGTACATATTTATGTACGTTTTATAGGAGATACAATATTATATGTTTCATATTAAATACATTATTATGTATGTGCACATATATACTTGTACATATATACATTTGTCTGATATGATCATATGCCGCAAAATATATGGTTATAACCAAGAGTGTCAGACCATTATGTCTTTATTCTGTCGGCTTTTTTACTTTTCTATATACTCTATACTATCAGTATTTTTTTTAACTAGCTGTATGTATATTATATTGGTATGCATTTTCATATAATTTAATATTAAAAAATTTACAACATATACACACACACACGTACAAACTAGTAAATCTATGAATGAATGAATGTAAGTATGTTTGATTGTTGTATAAAAGTGTGTATAAAAGAAAATTAAATGATAAAAATGAAATAAAATACAAATAATACATGAAAAAATTATTACATTTAAAAAAAAAATAAAATAAATAAAATTATAGTACATAATAATATTAATAATACAAAAAAAAAATATAATACACAAATAACAGGAATCAAAAATACTTATAAAAAAAAAATAAAATAATACAGATTTAAGAAATTATTATTAATATTATTATTTCCGCCATTTGTACTTTTACGAAAAAAAAAAACTTAAGTATATATGAAAAAAAAAATGTAACAACATAATGTATAAAATGTAATGTACATACATACATACTTACGTTGTATCTACATGTATATACTAGAAGTATGTATTTTGATTTTAAACAAGAGTTTTTATTCGACGAAAAATTTGTTCAAAGCAAGTTTTCAACTATCGGCAAAGATAAAAAGTTATATAATTTTTGTTTTTACTATATAAGAAAATTAAAAATAAAAATAAGAGCAAAAAAAAAATACAAACTTTAACAATATGTTCCACATAAAATACTATGTAGTATAATATATGCATACACCTAATATATATATGTAACATGCAGAATACATACTATATGCAAAATATCAAAGTTATATACAGTTTACATTTAAAAAAAAAAATAAGATACATAATCTCTATATAGGTGTACATCATATATTCATTGATACACAAGTCTACAAACAATCAGAAAAGGATATTACTATATATACAAAATGAAAAACCAGAAAATTTTTAAATTCCGTTCGTTGTTTTATATTGTATACGTATATACACATAAATATTTACTCATATTTAGCCAAATTTATATTTACTGAAGGCTGAATCTGATATACAACATGATTTTATTTGATTGTAATCTTTCATATCAATCGACTTCGATAAATTTCATAGCAATCGATGCCGATTATCAAAAGTGTAATAAATTTTATTTACTTTTCGTATACATACATAGATACATATGTAATAAATAAATAAATATATAATACTGATATGTATATGGATAATACCATACCACATTTTATATTGTATACGTACACATTGTATGTATATACGTACACTTTTATGTTTTTCCAGCAATCCATAACAATCGCGATATATGTAATGGTATTTGCAATAATTTCACAACAAATTCTTTAACCGTTTTTATATTTTTTCGATTTGTTTATTCGTTTCAATACAAAATACTTATTATGAAAATGAAGATATTTTATATTATGATATATAACTAGGCATATGTATGTATATATCCGTACTATATTTACTGCTTGCACTGCATCAGGTATTTCAAATAATTTTCTTATACGAAAAATTATTGATTTCATAAAATTAGTAACTATATGAGAAATATTGTTATCTAAAAAAGGAATATGAGTACACATCCATGCATACACATTATTATATAGTACACGGATATAATGCTAAAATGAAACGTTATAATTTTTATGTTTCTCCTTACATGTAAGCAATGTTATGTATACGAGTAGTATATGTAGGTTATTCTTTATTAACAAATTTTTATATTTCATGTATTTTATTCAATATTCAATGATTAATTTTAACTACACCACACCACACCACACCATACATTTATTATGAGAAAAATTTTCAAAATGTTCCCATAAAATTACATAACTAAAAATTAGCGATTTGGAAAAATATTTTTGACAAATTTCATTTATTGTTAAAATAAAAAATGATCACACGTATTTTTCTTTAATAGTATACTATGTTGAAAAGTTATGTTAAAATCTTTAGTGGTCAAAGATCTTATTTGTATACATCTAAGGATCATTCAATAATTCACAATATTTTTTTTTTTACGAAAGATCCTAGGGCAAAAAAACAAATTGTTATAGAGAAGCATCAGAAATAAAAAGTAAAAAAAAACATACGAAACGAATATAATAAAGATTGCGTATCGCATGGTGTATGCGGTGATGACAATAATTATACCTACGCTGTCTATGTATACGTCTGTCTGTATATCACCGTGATGAATGAAATATAGAATAATAATCTTATGTATTCTTGATGTGTTGTGTAACTAAGATGTGCGTAACTTATTGATTTATTACACCTGTTTACTTTTAAAAAAATTGTTCTATATGATCTTTATATATATGTATATATTTTTTTTTTTCAAGAACAAATTTTCTGGACTATCAATAAATGACAAAGAAAAGAAAAAAAAAGACGATCAATACAAAAAAAAAAAAAATTTTTTTTTGAAATCCATAAAATATGATTAGATACTACCATTTCTCATGCATGTATTACGTTCAATATAATTTTTTGTTAGAAGAATGATGCAAAAGTACATGTACCTGAATAACATTTCACGCAGATTGCTTTTTATCATTTATATATTATTTTCAATTAAAAAAATAAAATAAAATAAAAATTATATAAAAAGAAGAAATAATTTGATGCAGCTGATATCTATGACAATATAAAAAAAAAATGAAAATTTGTAACATTAATTTATCAGTTTCTTTCTTCAATGCAACCATAATTGTAGATGTCGTCATAAATTTTGATTGGTTATTTAGAGAAGAAAAATATATTTATGTCAAGCTATAAATGCTTCTATTATGTATAGTCTTATAAATAAGATGAAATACTAAATACTTTGAAGAAAAAAAAATCAAAATTTATGCTACAACATGTAATAATTCAATTTTTATAAATAATTAATACATTTCATGATGGTGACTGTGCACTTTTGATTGGAAACAAACGACCAATTTTGTATTAAATTATATAGAAAAAATGCAATAATATGCAAATCACTTACGTTATTTATTTTCCGTATGTCTCACGAGTTAAAGAAATTGTTCAACTATATATTCGAGGAAAGCACATACGTATGTAATTGTTTTTCTTTAAATTTCCCTTATTAAATATTTTAATTTTTGATGTAAATTTGAAATAATTATTATTTTTCTTTCAATTCTACCTACACATATTTGTATGTATATAATGTATACAATTTATTTTTTCATGTATAATAAAACTGTCACTCCATATGATATTTTTATTAATGAGAAAAAAACAAAAAACAAAAAAAAATAATTCAAAATTCATAGATATTGGCATTTTTTCAAACATGAATATACAAGTAAACTGTAAATATTATGACTGTGTGTTGTTTTAAACGCTACATACACATATATTCGAAAAAGATGATAATAATAATAATAATAATAATAATAATAATAATAATAATAATAATAATAATAATAACATTAGTAGTAATAAGATGAATATAAAATGATAGAAGGAAAGGAATAAGAAAATTCTTTTAATTGACAAGATGAACAACTCTAAAAACAATTTAACTATCTTTATTGCTTCGGTTTAAAAATTTTTATAAAATAGTATATGGCTATACATATATGTAAGTATTGTAATGTATGTACATACATTTTTATGCGTATAAACATTTGTGTTTATATATTATATCACATTATTATAATATGAACATTATTTTATATATTTAAATACAAATATCATTCACATGTCCTATGTATACCAATCATTTCATATAAATATATACGTACGAGTACGAGTAGTATATGTATATTTATTTGAAAATAATAAAAATAATAATAGTGTCCAACTGTTATCGGTCTTTGTCAACAGATAAACTTCATATCAATATTAATTGATGTCTTGTTTTCTTAAATTTCCATAATGTTTCATGTTGACTGATATAATATTCATAAATATATTGGATCCCCATATATAGATTTTAATCAATTAGCATAAATTAATATGCAAAGCGATTGAAAAAAAAATATATATACAATTTTTTTTTTTATTGTTCTCTCTATTCTATATGTATTTTGTATTTTTTTTTTTATATTTTTTTATCATATTTTTATAAATTTTATTATTGTTAATAATAAGCGTATAACAAGAAATGTTTTGATAACAAAAATGATGTCCATGTAATCTCAATATGATGTGGTCTAGCCATTGTTAAAATATGTATACGCATACATCAATACATAAAATTTACTAAATATAAAATAATAATATATTTGTCGTATACAGTGCAGAAGGAATCGAAGAACAGTGATATGAATGTGTATATGAGGATGTAAATTCATTGTATTTAATTTAATATTTTTTTTTATTTTTTTTGACCACACGAAATTCATTCAGAAATTCTTCTGATATGTTGAGATGCATATATACCCATTTAACATGGATACTATTATAGCCGCAACGCGATGTATATATGTATATCTCGTATAATTTTTGGAAACAAATGAATGAACGAATAATTTTTCAATTTTGATCGTTTGAAGAACAAAACAAGAAAAAACGAAAACAACAGAGACGAATAATGATAAACTTTTTAGAAAGCAAAACGATTTTTGAATATTTACATAAGTGCATTCAAAAATAAAAAAAAATAGACCAAAACAAATTTAAAAAAAAACACTAACCAAAACAGTATAAAAAAATAAAAATAGAAAACATCAGAATAAAATGATTAAATGTTTGTTTGTATACGTTGTACGAGTATGCTTACCTATATACAGACTATCACATTATGAAAAAATTATAATTTCGAAACCACATTTCTATATAAAGCGTAGGTATTTCAAATTAGCTAAAATGACCCAACAAAATATTTATTCTTCTAATAAATATCAATATTCTTAAATAAATATTTATTGATCCAGCTAAGAATTGTTCCAAATTGTCATAAAAAATAGGGTGAACAATCCAAATTCATTTTGGGATACATTGGCAATGCAGTACAAAATTCAAAGTGCCTATATGTAAATGCACAATTCAAATTGACTGAATTTTAATTTGTTTTGTTTTGTTGCGTAAAAATATATCATTAACGATATACCTAATAATATTTTGCTAACATAAAGATGTCTTGAATACTTAGAAGATACTTGTATACTTTATTATACTTTGTATTGAATAGATACTCTTTTGTTGATACATTTATAGTGAAATTTTTGGCGACAGAAAATTATTCGAAAAGAAAATTTCTTAAAAAAAAATTTATAAAAAACAATAAAAAAAAATAAACAAGGAAATAAAATGTCTGAAAAGTAAAACAGAAAAAAAAATAAATTCATCTACATACATAGACTTTTTTAATGATATCAAGAATTTTAACTAAGAATACCTATGGTGTAGTCATGCGTTTATAGATATTCAAAACATTTTTGTTTTTTTTGTTTTGTCTTCGTTCCGTTCTTTTTTGTTACATAGTGAATTTATCACATTTGTTATGGTCAAATAAGAAAATACATAGAAAGTTCATAAAAAAATTTAATTTTGGAGAATGTTTTTCTTTTTATTATTCGTTTTTTTTTTTCATCGTAAAATTATTCTTATATATACACATATGTATATAGAAAAGAACACATACTTTTACACAAACATAAATATATGTATGCATGTAAAATATCGTTTGTTGATATTATGCTCAATTAATTATGAAAAAGACAAATTTTAAGGAAAAATTGATTCATAAAGTGCACACTGGGGTGTCTTTTATATTTGGACCTCATCATTTCAAATCACTAAATTCCAATAAAGAAAGAAAAAAACAAAACAAATATAGAATAGATATGAATACAGCATATAGAATATATACAAAAATAAAGGAAAAAAAAAATAAAATAAAATAAAATAGAGAATACGAATATAAGAATAAAAACTGGAATAAGGTCATTATTATTGTAAATTATTTATCGTTTAGTATTTAAAGGCACGAGCATACCTACTGAGTGAAAATTATATCTCATAAAAATTGATTTGTTTTTAACGATAAAAAATAAAAAAAAAAAATGAAAAATAAATACTTTTACAAAAATATATCAAAACCAAATAAGAACGAAACAAAAGATATTATAATCAGAACTGAGTATATATTGAATTTTGTAGATATTTATTGTACATGTATTTATATTTTTGTAATAAAAGTAAAAATGAAAATTCCAAATATCATATCAATGATATGCATATATAATTAACATAGTGTTTGTTAATTAACTGATCATGAGACAGAAGAATTCTTTGTTTTTATAAAATTTTATTTGATTATGAAATTATTGAAAACAATAAAAAATAAATTAAATAATAAATTCAAATAAAGAATGGAATGAAACGAAACAAATATTGGTTTTGGATATGTTGTATCGATTTTTATTACGATGCGATCATCTTATGAATTTTGATTTCATAAATTATAAAAACCGTTATTAATTTATCAAGGTTCTTAAATTGCTATAATCATAAAATTTCAAAAGTTAGAATATTTATATTTTAATTTTTATATTCCTAAACACATGTAGATGCATAATGTACATAAAACTTCTCTAATTACTATGACAAAAGGAATAAAAATTTTTGTCTAGTAAAAGTGACGCAAGCGTTAATTTGCATTTATAAGAAATTTGACTCTTGGAGACGAAGGAAAATCTGCTATAAAATTCTGTCTTTACTGTGATGTTTGAACTGATAATAATTCATAGAACCATTTACCAGAAAAAGTTGATTTCTTCTCTTAGTATAGAATGCGAATATTGTACATAAAAAACAAAGAAAATTAACTAACAACATTTAATACTCTTGCTCCTTCCGTTTTATACTTACTATCGAATCGAGCAGACTCATAGTATACACTATGATAGTACGAATAGCATTTTACACATCATGTAAAATTGTATTCTCTGTCTTCAGTAAAACTTTATTTTCTCTCTTTTAGTAGAATGCGAATATTGTACAAAGCAAAAATGGAAAATCAACCAACAACTTTTAATACTTGCTCTTCTCTTTTACACATATTCTCTAGCAGTGGAAATCATTGACTCTAGCTGTAACTCTAGTATATGCAACGATAGTACGAGTAAGAATTCACACATTATGTGTACTCAATTTTTAATTTCCATTTTGAAACTTCAAATGGCTCTTAATCGGGAAGTCTTCCAATGAATGTATGCAATATAAAAATGGAATGTAGAATAAAAACAGAAATAAACGTATGAATATACAAAAGTTCAAGAAGACTAGAATCAAGAAGACATTTAAAGTATTTTATTTGAATTTTATGCGAAATATATGTATGGATATTTATACAACATCTAAATATAATATATACACACAGCCACACATACTATATGCATGCCCTTAAGTAACTGTACCCTTTTTATTTTCTTGATATTTTTCAGTTCAGGAATATAGAATATCATAAAATTGTTATTATTATTATCATAATATTATACAACTATTCGGTATAGAAAAAAAATTAAAGGTAAAAAGAAATTCGAAATAGAATAGAAAATTATAAATTCTTTCAAAAATGTTGTATGAAATCATTTAAATATTTTACCATACTTACATACAGAAAAAATAATCATAACTTATATGTATGTACATATGTATATAGGAAAAGAAAATGTAGAAAAGAAAGTTGAAAATTATAAAATATTTATACAAACATTTTATTATCGCACAAATATGTACATCTTTCTAATACACCAACACATCCATTCTATTATATGTACGGGGATGTAAAAATTATTTTGTGTGTAGAATATGTTTGACATATTTTTCATACATATTACTCGTATATGTATACGTGTACGATATAAATATTTTTGAATGGAAAAAATAAACTTCTTAATATGAAAGGAAATTAGACGAAATTCTTAAATATAACGAGCGGTTATCATGAACTTGACGTTTTACAAACAGGAAAAGGAAATAATTGTGACAGCAATTTACAGCTCTAATTTTGAATTTGAAATTGATTTTATTCAATTTGAAATGAAGAAAAATTCATAAAGTCATATAAAAGAATAAAATTTTATTAAAAATGTTGTACACGAAAGAATTTCATTTAAAAATTATTTTATTTTTGTTTGTTTGTTTGTTTCTCAAAAATGTTTCTCTTATATTATTTTTGATATGTTTCAGTTAAAAGCAAACATTCATAACAATGTCAAAAAAAAAACTTTTCTAATAATAGTAAAAATAATAATAATATTAATAATAAATGAAATAAATGAAATTGTATAAAAAAAATTTATATGAAATATATGAAATTCTCTGTAATTAATTGTTATTACTTTTTACATAATTTATATGCAGAATATGAAAGAGACGAACGATAAAACTTTTTAAACTTTTACCATTTTTACTATACTCTGATCTTCGGATCTTTGTATTATTTTCTATTCAGTTTATTTAATTTTGAGTTGAATTTGAATTCATTTTGTGTGTGTGTGTGTGTGTTTTTTTTCAGGAGCTATTTTGCATGTGAAATGGCATAAAATTTAAATAAATTCATTTTGAAAAAAAAAATTTCATTTATCAGAAATTTCTTCATAACTGAAAAATATTACAAAAAATAATACTAAAGGGAAACGGATAATATAGGGAAGGTGGTGATACTGAAACTAAGAATAAAATAAAATTTTAATTATTTGTTTATTAAAATGAAAAACAAAAGTATATTACTTTACTATAAATTTAATGAGAAAAAAATTATGAACAGACTTATAAAATTCACATTAAAAATCGTTTAAGGTATAGAGCTATAGATGTTAGGTGTTGTATATTCAAAAATTTTTCAAGCATATACAAGTAAATATTTTTTCGAAAAGAAGAGATATTAATGCGAAAAATAATAAAAAAAAAAATGTAAAAAAAATGAAATAAAATAATTGAAATTTTCTGGAAATTGTTATTACTATATTATTCTTTTATTACCATTCTTTTACATAGTCAAGCATAATGATTACTGTAACTGATATGAGAAGAAGAAGAACTTAAAAAAAACTTAAAATGGAAGGCAACGAATATATATATCCATATTTAACATATTTAATAATACGAGTACGTAATATGAAAGAAAACCAGCAAATAAACAGAACTTAATATATGCGTCAACTTTTCTCGCAGTAAAATTTCTTTCGATTATTATTTGGTAGATAGATATACATAGATACACACGGATGAATGATAAACGGTAGCGACGACTATAATTATAATGGTGGAGGTGGTGTGGTCTAGAGTGACATGACGGTAATAAAAACGTGAAAATATAGCATTTTCATTCAGATAAAATTGTAAAGTTTTGTAATAGAAAAGTTCATAATAATACGTTTTACATTTATCTAAATATAGAAGTGTATTTTGCATATAAAAATGAAAATAATTTAATGTATGCATACAATATACACAGAGTATTACAGTGTACAAAATTATAAAATACAATAAAATGCAAAATAGATTGGTATCTGACATCATATAATTGATGAAATTACTTATTTAAAAAAAATATATATGTACAATATAATTTTTAGGTAATGTTATTAGTAACAACCTAAAAGAAAAGTTTTTTTACAATTTAAAATTAAAAAAATTCATTTGTTCACCCCACATGGTGATTATGTGAATTTAATTGATTGTAGAATTTGAATTCTGTTTGGTGGTAGGTTATAGGTAGTACACTTTTAACACTTTAATTAGCCTACAAGTATACACTCGGACCTCGGAAGAATCCCGTAAAGTTTACAAATGAATATTGATTTTCTTCTTTTCACATAATTCTTGGAAAAGAAATAAATTTTTGTCCTTTTTTTTTTAGAAGAATCAGCCTTTTCCTATACAGTTTATTTTTCTGGTACTCATTATAATATCGTTATGGTCAATTCATATCAACTATGAATATTTTTATGAAATCAAAATCAAAATTAATATCTTCGATTTAACAATGAAACATCTCATATACATTGATACAAAATAAATTGAATATGATTTTTTCCACAACAAAAATAAACCGTTCCTGATTTTAAGATGAAAAAAATATAAACATTTTTTTTTTCTTCGTTTCATTTCAATTATAATAATAGATTTATGCATATTACTACAGATCAAAATATGTATGTAGGGTGGGTACATATACAAATGTATGTAAATTTTGAATTGAAAGTTTGCATATGAAGACATCAAAAATCATGAACAAGTCGCGTTGACAGGACGAATTTCTTCCCACAGAATAACATCTTGATTATGTTTTTCAAAGAAAAATATGTCATAGATGAATTTATGCTCTCATACTAAAAAAAACAAAAAACAGAGTAAAGAAATAAATAAATGTAAAAAAAAAAAATGTTTTCGAAGTCTTGTTAGTAATATTAGCATACGCCCATAAATTGGTTTTCATCAATAATCAATTGTCGTTGCAGTATTCAAAAACCAGGTTTTGCAGTTATACAGTTAAAGAAATTCATGGAACGCGTATGCAAAAATTCATCAGAAATGACTCTATAAATCTATGCTTTAAGCAAAAAACTTATTTCTTTGTACAATAAAACAATTCCGTTTTAAACGACATAACCCTAATTCCTTCGAATCTCTGTTGATGAACAATTTTTTTTATTTTTTATTTTTTTCTGTTGTTGTTGCTGTTGTTATTATTATTGTTGTTTAAATTTAATAGGTATACAACGTACGACGGTATATATGGAGTATAGAATTAGTTGTATGTTCAGGCGCATTCAATAATTTGAATATCACCAGATAACGTCATCAAAACATTCAAATCAGTTTGATTGTCCACCTCATTCATCCTCCTGCATTATTATATGTAGCTAAGTAGAATGTATGTGTATGTAAATTCTGTAATGAAATTTGAATTCAAAGTTGCGTGATGAATGATCATCAATTTACTTCACAATCACTTTATTTTTTTTATTTTTTATTTTTTTTATGTTATTATTTTTTGTTTGTTTTTGTTTTGCTCATTCTCCACACGATAGATGATATACTTGATGCGTTTAATCGTTTAATTCTAGTACCTCCTTCCTACTGGAGTCTTCTTGAAATGATCATCATCGCATTATATAAACTTAAATACGAAACGAATGCATCTTATATACCTACTTATTTTACGTTATTCATAATACAGGTAGTTAGTTACGTACGTACGTATTACGGTAGTTATTATATGGTATGGCATTATTACAATTACAAACAGAAATCAAGAATTTAACTTCAATTGAATGACAAAACAAACAGCTGGAGCTTATTCCATGGAATAAGAGTGTATTTGTACAGTATCTTCTCGAAATGAAGTCAAATATATAGTTAAAAAGTTTAACATCATTTGCTAAGATTCTTCTCAAAATTTGTATTGCATATAATACCAATCTAAAAAGGGAAGGTGAATATAAATAGTATAATAGAGGATAGAGGTATATATATACACATAGTATATGTATATAGGTAAGAAGATATTCATTTTGATTCACTTAAAAAGTGCAATATAACTTGCGTGGTGGATTCATTCTCAAAGGTGGCCATTTGACGCATTCACATGTATAGAAATGCTTAAATTATCATTCCATTTCCATGTGATGTCTTTATATTGTTAGCAAACAGTTTCCCAGTTTTTCATGATCATCATTGTCAATATAAATATACATAAGAACTATATAAATAGATAAGTGTCTTTATATACATATACGTACTTGTATAATTATATTAACTTTAATCTCTAAACTATATATAGATTTGAAACTAGCAATTCAGAATTCACAAAATGATACTATAAAAGGAATTCGTTACTTGTAATGAGCGATCTTACCTTTAACTATTTTTGATTGAATTGATGGTGCTGCTATTTAAATGGTAATTTGTGCAAAAATAATATCAATTTATGTTTTATGTACATATATTATATACACGAATATATGCATATAACATATATGTAAGTAGGTACTTCTCATACGATATATGCGTGTTTATAAATAGGATAACAACAAACATTATATGTATAGAGGGTATAGCATATCCATACGTAATTCTCTATGGAAGAATGAATTGATGAGTTTTATACTGTTTCTGCGGGATATTGGTCATCATCATCATCATCATCATCATCATCATTGTACCGTGCATTTTTCACTGACAACAATTGTTTTTTTCGAATCAGATTCTGTTTTTATTGTATTTTTCATAGAACAGACAAGAATTCATCTTATATTATTTTGTCGTATTTATATAGATAAAATACCTTAAGAAAATAGAATAAAATGTTTATTTTTTATCTATAGATTTAAATAAATATAGATATACAGTATATGCGTCGCGTTACATATCTTCATGGTGCTTTGTACCGTACCTACATATATAAAACAATAAAAAAAATTCTTAATTTTTTATTTATTTATTTTCAATGTTTATGCATTCATCATATAGCAAATTTTTAATAAATATATTTGAAATTATTATATGATGATGATGATGATTTTATCGATCAAATATTTACTTCCTACCATCTGTCGAATAAATAAATTCAAAAAAATAAATAAATAAAATAACATAAAATAAAAATACAAAATTAACAATTTTCAAATATATAGTTAATCCATAAAGCAGTTGTGTAAATAAAAATCTCGAATTTCCATTTATGACTTTTTAGTTGTAGATGGTTGTAGGTATTAAAATTTCTGATTTTCATTCCATTTCAAATAAAAAATTTCAAAAAAAAAAAATCAACATCCTATATATGTATACATCTTTTAAATCGAACTCTATTGATTTGATCGTTGACAAATACTAATGCATATTATTTGCATACGTGTACGTATAATTTATAGCATCGACAAAATGTCCTGAATGAAAGAAAATATTCTCCTTCAAAAAAGAGTTCAATTTTATTATTATTGTGTATACTCAGCACTCAGCTAGAATCTGGAATATCAAAGGCGTGTAAAGTCAATTTCTTCATTTTCAAATTTTACACGTAAGACATTCTATTTAAACATCAATTCCAAAACATTTATTCAAAAATTTATACATAACGTTTTGTAATATGTACTTATAACAAGCATACATTCATATGTACGAGTATATTCACATATATGTATACGTGGTGTTTGGATATCACATTGCACATTTATCATTCAGGATTCTGAGTATTTCTTTGTCGTTTCACCCTCATACTCAAACCGAATTCATTGTAAAAAAAAGTTGTGACTGTGAAAAGGCGCCTGCAAAAATTTTTATTTTCCATTTCTTCAAAGGAAACTTTCTATATAAATTTGAATAAACACACGTATGTATAAAAAATGTATTATATACTTATGTATGAATGAATACAAGAAGGTGTACGAAAATATAAAAAAAAAACTTACAAAGAATTGATGATCAAATTTTAAGAGGATTGAGACTGGGAGAAAAGATTAAATCGTTTTAAATATAGGGACCTATTTAATTTGCATACGACGACATCGAATAACATTTTTCCAAGAAACTCATATCGGCGGCAAATAAAATGTATTTCATTTGAACAAAATTGGCCATTTATTTGCTATGAGAGCGCCATTTTTTCTTATATTTTTTTTTCTATTTTTTTTTTTTTTTTTGAATTCATTTTCAAATTGAATTGCCATTTTATAATGTATACATAAGTATGTACTTACTTGAATTAAATACGAATAAAATTGTAATACATAAACATTTATTTTTATATACAAATACAAATACACATATCTCCATTTTTTATTCATGATTTTTGATTGATAAAGGGATGATTTTTTGGATGATTCGTTTTAAATTTGAAAAGGAATACATTTCACATTAGGAAATTTCTATTTTGCGCGTAAAAATGGTCTATCAGGTATTTAATAGAAAATATATAATAAAATGATTTTTATATAGGCGATAGCTAAGTATATTGAATTTAAATTGATTTCAGATTTGATATTGAAGAAAATTTGATTTCATTCATCAAACGAAAATGGATGTGGAATCAATGATGCATGTCTATAAATATGTATGTAAATTTAAATAGTACACTTTATGTAATAGGTATAGTGTTTATTTACGTATTTCCACGTAGATCTAGAATTTTATTTATTTTTTTCTTTTGCAATTCAATTTAGTAAACAGCATTACAAAAAATTATCTAATGAATATTATAGTACATATGTATAGGTATATGAAAATGTACATATAGATGTGTATAGGTTTGTATGTAAGTTTATTCGTTTACATTATACATATTAATATGAAAAAAATAAATTTTATTAAAAAGTGTTTCTATTCAGGTGTAAACATATATGTATGAATATAAATGACTTTTCAATTTAAGAAAATTGATTGACAAAAATCACTTTTACATTTATTCAAACGGTTATCAATGAAATGAATCGAAATGGTGCAATATTTCGTATATACAGTTTATACATTTGAATACGCGATGAACGTGATTCAATTCAATTTCTGAATGAAAATAACAAGAAGAGAAAAAAATGACTCAGGAGAGTAATAATAATGATATCAAGTTTTTCAGTTATAGAAACTTATGAAAAAAATCAAATTGATAATTGAATTGTAGATATACTCGTATATGTATGAAGAAATTGAATTGAAATAAATTGAAAATTTCACGAATTTCGAATATCCTATAAGAAATAAAATTTATAGTAGATACGGATATATATTGGATGACTAAAATTTATTTGTAATTAACTTCGTGTTTACTATACTGTGTTTATTTCGATGATATTTTAAGTGTAAGTTCATAAAATGATAAGCAAAACTGTTGGATTCCTCCAATAGAATATCAAGTACTTATGTACACAAAATTTTCAAAACTTTCCAATATACAAATTTTGTCATAACACGTCATAAGTACTTTCTATGCTACAAATTTATTCTGCACATGATTGAATATCTGAGTGAAAGAAGTTTTGACATAATGTAACTATTTGCAGGACATATGTTTTGTGTATGGAAACTTTTTGCATTTTAGTAAACTTCAAAAACAAATGTAAACAAATTACAATTTGATACCAAAATATAACTATACGCTATATTTGTTTACATATGCGAATTTATATCAAACTGCAATGATATTAATGGAAAATGTATATTTTATCCTTTTTCTCGATTACCCAAGATAACATCTCAATAAAAAACAAAGCGAATGAATAAATCTAAATTACCATAAGTTTTCAAAATAAAATCAAATATCTATATTATTTACATGTATACACAAAAAAATTTATAGAAAGGATAAAAAGTTAAATAAATTTTTTAAAATACAGGATAATAATGATTTATTTATTATATTCATAAAAATAACAAATGATAACAATCAAAAAAAATATCCTTGTTTTTTGTTTTGTGTATTTAATGTTGATATTAATAATGAGACAAAAGAGAAAATACTTAAGTATATTATGTACAAAACAAAACAAAACAAAAAAAAATGATCAGGTAAATTAAGTATTTACATCCTTTTTATGAAAACCAATTAAAGGACCAATACTTTGAATTGAAAAGAGCACAGAAATATGAAAAAAGGCAAAATATTTGTTATTTCCATCAATAAATAAAATTCATCAAAGCGAAAAACAAAATGTTTTCGAATAAAATTTCAACTATATAAGCACACAGTTATAGTTATTAGATGGGTTATATACTTAGCTTTTATGAATTTAAAAGATTTTTTTTTTAATTTTTTTTTTATAGGTTGATATATTTTTACGTATACTCATATAATTTATATATAATACATATATTTTTCATTAGTTTTCTTTTGTTAATCCTATTTGCTAAAATGGCAAAAGGTTTGTGTTATTTGTAAATTATGTTTTTTTATTTAGTACAAGCTGAGCACGTGGCAGGCCATCGGTCCATCATCAGTCATGATAAAAGAAGGAAATTAAGCCTATTTGTGCACAATACCCTTATTACATTATCCTTTACTCAAAACTTTTGTTCAGTTAGTTTGATTTTTTATTTATTTTCTATTTCTGAATCAAGAACAACAACAACAAAAAAAAATGATCTTTTTAATGCCTATGCTACTTCTGATATACTACATATAAGTATAATCTATACTTACACAAACGAGTACAAAAGTCTATCCGATTACATTACAATACAGATAAATAAAAGAAATTTCGAAAGTAATCTTTCAATAATTCAAAATAATGAAAAAATAAAATATATGTATATTGTTTATTTTGATGATAAGAAATCATCTACAATCTTGCATAATTAAATTTTCGGTTTTTATATTATAGAAGATGTATGTAAACTCTTCTACTTACATATAAGAATTAAGTGAAAATAAAATAAATGACTTTTGATAAATAAACTTTCAATTTTTATCTTTTTTTTTTTTGTTCATCTTCTTTTTTCCTGAAATTTATTATTTTATTATTTTTATTTGATGAAAATTTCAAGATATTCGTATATTGAATGGATTGCTGGAAATATGATATGTCACATAATATATAATTATTGTATAGTAAGGACACACTTTAAAGAAGAAAAAAAAGTGTTATGTTTCTCATAAATATTATGATGCAATTTTCACCCTCATTCAGATATGTACATATATAATTCAATCAATAAAATAAAATGCACAGAATTATTAAATGTTATAACTCATCTGTAGCTAAATAAAAAAAAAAAACAAAAATTATTGTTTAATAATCATTATCGTATACCGAAAAAATAAGAAAAATCGCTTATAAATATGAATTACATACATACATACATGTTTGTTATATTATACTTATTACGAATTGACATAACTGATCCCTTTGTAAAACCATAAAACCAATGTACATGGAATGCAAAGTATATTATGTATGTACTATATTTCGTTTACAATGAGCCTGAGCAAATGTACATATCTATTCTACATATCTACCAAGCATGTATGTACTTATATATCGTTGCTTGTATAACCTCTCTGGGAATGATTTGGAAAAAAAATACAAATAAAAATATGATTTTGCGGTTTTAAACGATCCCAGGGGGTAGAAAATAAAGGGGTTGTTGTCTATTCAACTCATGCATACACTCATGTACATACATATAAATGATTCAATGCAGGTTAACATATTGTATAATATCGAAATACCAAATATTATATGAGTGCGATAGAAAAATAAAGAATGAATTTATATACATACTATAGATATTGTTCGTTAGAATATTATTTGTGTTTGTGTATCTACGAAATAAGGATAATATTTGGTGGTTGTAATAAAAATTCAAAATAAAAAATAAATTTAATCGTTAAAAAAAAATTAATTCATTGACGAATGCTTTATATAGTATCGTAGATAATGTGCATACACACGTGTAATCCAATACTAAAACTCTTGTTATTATTATAATATTAATATGATAACTTTTTTTTTATTATTTGATTTAGATGTGTGTACACTAAACACAGTTATACTCGTATATATACGTGCGTACGTAAATATACTTACGATACTGTGTGTACATATGTACATATATGTATACAGATATAGAAATAATAATAAAAGAAATTTTTATTATTATATGAAAGGGATTTCAATTATGGATGGGTGGCTTTTAATTAAAATTTTATCACATCTCACATGAATATTAAGTACACTTTACACGACTAATTTAAATTTTATTCATTCTATTTTTATTTTAATATTATTATGTTATAGAAAAAAAAAAACAATAAAAAAGAATCCTGAATCTTTTATTTATATGCACGTATATCCTTTCATTTTAATAAAATCAAAGTCGTTATGATATTTTTTTATTGCACAAGGATATGTATATAAATGTATGTAATGTATTTTTATGATGTTTATTATCATATTACGAGTGAAATTTTGCTGAATCTCTTTAAAATTTGTACAATAAATGAAATGGAACCGCAAATTACAATAAAAAATTCATGCAAAAGTATAAAAAAAATATTGAAAAAAAAGTTGTAGAAAAAAAAAAGAGAAGAATGGGAAAATAAATTTAATTAGTTTGTATTTTTGTCATTAATAATTATTTTTTTAAGAATTTTGTTTATTAATCACAATAATTTTAAATTGAGATAGTTCACCTCTTATGTATGGCAAAATAATAATATCCATAATAAAATATGAATTTTTATTAAAGAAAATAAACTGAAAATAAAAAATTGCATGAATAAATAAATAAATAAATAAATGAATAAAAACATATTTTTCTTTTGTATTAATAAATGAAGAAGGAGTGTGGACATGTAATGGGATTATGATTGAGTCGTTGTAATAAAGGGATAAATGATGTTATGATAATAAAATATGATCGAATATTATAATGGGACATGAACCAAAAATATGAAAGGGAAACTAAACTAATCGACCGGATAACTGATTTATTTTCTAATATGATATGAATTTTTTATTTTCATTTCTTTACTTCAAATATATGTACATGCATACATGCACATTATGTATACATATGTGAATGTATAGTGTAATCAGAGTTTGTTAGTTTTAAGAATAGCAACGTATACATGTGGTAGTATATATACAAAACTTAGAAGATTTTATCCATTTTGTACAGTATGTACTTTCTGACTTTTTGAAGTATAGAATACATAATAATTACTGGTGCCTATAAAGGGTGCCTATGCATTTTAATATTATCAAATAATAATGAATAAAATCATTATTCTGAAACTGCAATTACTTAAGAAGATAAAATGTTGAAATTTCAATGATAGATTACTACTATCTACCAGCGAAAATTTTTGCAATTTTTAAATTTTTTATTTGATTTATTTACAAGAAAAATTATTTACAAATTTAAATATTAATTCGATTTTTAATACATATTTCCCAAATTTTATACAAACGTGTACACCCTTTATTCAAAAAGAAATCAAATTCATCAAGTAGCAAGTAGTAGATAATCTAAAAAATTTTGACGAGTTAATCTGTTTGCATACATATATTTTGTTAATATCAGAGGGTGGAAAAAAAAAAAATTAAAAATAATCTAAATTGTAAGTTATGATGCGTACTTACATATTTACATTATGCATGAATGTATAAACGTTCGGTAAAGCATATAACATGGCAATTTCCTACCTTTACTTTATTTGATGCATATTGATGCTGCCACATATACATAATACATATACTATTACAAAATGAACAAATGCATAAAAATAATATTGAATACTGAATTAGATCCTGTTGTGCTATATGAAAAGAGGGTTGCTTTCAATTCAATGATATCGCTATATGGTGTGTTTGTTATTTGCTGACACGTTTTATTATCAAACATCAAACTCTTTTTGATAAATATAAGAATGTTTGCATATATACGAAAATGAATATATGTGTGCATATGAATATGAATAATATGAATATAATGTTCAGCATTTAAATGAATTTAAACGTTAGATATATACATACAGGTATTGGTTTCTAGGGAGAAATTATGATAATAATATAAATAATAATTCTTCTTGTTAGATATTATTATTATTATTAAAGATAAGAAAAAAATAAATTGATGTTCATTCATTAATTATTCATTAAACAATACCTATCTAACTATAAGAAGTGTATGTACAATGAATAGAATGTTGGTAAGATACTGCTGCCTGTGTGCTCATAACTCAGTCCCGATTTTTTTTTCTATTTTCATTTATAAATTAATTAAATATATGTATATACCTACTCGTATAATCTAATTTTTATGTAAAAATGAAATTTGCATGTAAAATTGAATAATAAAATAATAATTAATTTTCATAGTTGTAAAAACTTTTAATTGAAATTGAGAACATTTTTATTAAACATAAAATTTGAAAATAAAATATACGGATCATAGATCCAAGCCAAGAACAACACTTTACGACTCATTATAGGCTCACATAGGTATATTTTTAGAAATCTTTATAAAAATCATTAAAGCATCATATTTTCAATTTTATTTATTTTACATGTGTTGTTTATTATTTAGAAAGAAAATAAATTAATTGAAATTATGACTGTTATTACTATGAAAGTCCTCATCCTCACTTTACGTACATCATGTAGGTAGGATATTTATATACAAATATTGATCAAAAAATATTTTATGAATAAATGCCGACGTTAAAATATAAACGAACAAATACAAACAAAAAAATAAAAATAGAATAAACAAAATGTTTTTTTTAAATAGGTACTTTTTGTATTGTGTCTAAAAAGGATTTTTTTCTTATTCGCTTGTATATACAATAATCGGATTACTAGTGTTGTTGACTTTCACATCGAATTGCAAACAGTCATTAAAACAGATTTTATATTATTTTTTCTACTAAAAAAAGTATAATATGTATATCCTAGGGATATTTTGAATTTGATTCCTTTTCGTGGATTTGTTTTTGTAATGTAATATACAATGCATATAATGTGCTCGTATACTTAGAAGGGTAATTACTAATTGTGAGAAAATTAAACATTTGACTTCTGATGAAATCATGTTATCCTTCATTGTTTAACACATTAAAGAAATTAATTTGTGTAAAATGTTTTTTTTTTCTGAATTTCTATACCTTTAAAGTAAAATATTTATTCCTGCGAAACTTTTAGAAAAAATTATTCGATATCATCAGTAATTTGAACCTCATATAGTGTCAATAAAAAAATTGGCACAGCTATATAATATTATAATATAAACTCTGCACCATTTTATTCAAATTTTATTATACAAAATTACAATTTTCAATAGAATTTTTTCATTATAATATTTTTATTCAATTTTTTTTTCTGTTTATTTTGCGGTCATAAATAAATATCGTTTGTCATCACAATCATTATTTTAGATATATACGAATATGTATGGTAATCATTTTAAGAGGAAATTTATTCACAACATAATATATATACCTAAAGCCGTATCCCACACGTTATATGTACTATCTCCTTTTATATACTTTCTGTTAAATGATATAAATTTATAAAAATAAATTCACAAATGATATATCCCTAATAAAAAATGTTGAATTTTACAATAAAAGGGATTTTTCGACTTAAAAGCTAACAAGAAAAAATATATATAAAATAAATTTTTTTTATTTAATATCAACATTTTTATTTTTCTTTTTCATTTTTTTTTGCAAACACAAGGATATATAATAGATAATGCACACACATACATACATAGATACAGATACATAATGTGATAAAATTTAACCTTTATAGAGATATGTACATACAAGAAAAACAAAAATAAAAAGAAAAAGAAATATGGATCTAGTTACCACCCACAATCATTTCGTATATTACACATTTGAAAAAGGCAATTTTATTCTTATTTTCGAGTAAATTTTTCGTTTGGTATTCGGATATATTATTATTATTATGTTATTATTACTTTTTTTTTTTTCAACTTTTGAATAAGGATACAAAAGCTCATAACTAAGTATAGTATATGATAGACTTGCAAATACTAATACAAGATATATTTTTATATTTTATTACAAAATTTTGTATAATAGGTATATGAAAGTGGAATAAGTATGTTGAGACATATGTATGTACATATATTTCTCTTTGTACTTATAGACGTACACATTTACATTTATACAGAATAAATACTCTGATAATGTAGCACCATAGAATAGTATAAATGTAAAGTTTTCATGTCGAAATGAGAAAATTGTACATCTAGCATATATACTTTGAATAAATGGTCGAAATAAGTGTTTATGAGATTTTTTTTTTCCTTCAAATTTTTATTTCATTCTTTAATGTTACTTAAATTTTTTTTTGTTGTTTTTTTTTGTTGTATTACACTTTGCATAATCTTTAAGAAAAATATCCGTATCTTGAGTATTATTACTATTATTATTATTTTATTATGTATATAAGATATACAACCGTATAGGATAAATGAAAATGATGAGGTAATAAAGATTTTAAAGAAATTGCATAATTATGGAAAATGAAAAAAAGGTAAGTAAATGCCTATATAATAAATATAAACAAACGAAGAAGAAAACAAAATGGAAAAAAAAGAAATGAAGAAATGGATTTAGAAGATTTTAAAAGACTATATCAGCCAAAGAAAAAAAAACAGATAACATAAATTTGAATTTGAATTTATTAAAAAAAAGTTTCAGGTTGAAAATAATCTTTACATATTTCAAATGAGAGCACAGATACAAGTACTTATAGATATTTTATGTATGATACCGTACATATGATTACTGCTAAATGATTTTATTAAATGAAATGAAAAATAAATATATTCTATTTGTTATATATGTACATTATTTAATTTAGATTTAATCGTCTGTCATTATTCTAAATTTCCTGGGGAAATTTAAACTTCCTTCTTAGAATTAACAAAATCACACTTTTCTTATGTGTACAATAATAATGAAAGCATACATAGTTGGTTGGTAAATAGCATAGACTATTATCAGTTGATTCATTTATTTTAATTTATAATGTAATTTCAAAAGTAACAAGGGAAAAGAATATCACCATCCCCTATATGAGTATGTAATAATTGTATAAAAAATGTCGAATTACTACTAATAAATATATTGCGTATACTAGTATATAAGCGATCATTTAATTTAAATCATTAATGCGTTTATGTAATGATATGATCATCAACCGTATCCCCCATCGTATAGTAGCAATAAATGTATAATTCTATTAGCCGTTACTATCAAAATTTTATTCATTTTTATGATAGCTTTTGCAAGTGGCTAACACCAGTTATAGTAATCGAGATTAGCAGATTTCTAAAGACAAAAAAAGAAAAGAAAAAATAAATACCGCCCTAATCTTTGCACACTTAATTACCCTTAACGATATCTCGTTATTACTTTCATTATATTCTCGATTATTTTGCTTTTAACACGAATAAAAATGAATTTTTTCCTGTCAGTATATTCGCCATCATCATACTTACATATACTTACGTAATATATGTCTGTATGTTTACGAATAAGATTTGTTAAAAGAAATAAAAATGAAAATTACTAAAGAGAAAAAAAAAAAACAATTTATTGGCAAGAAATGAGTGAAAAACAAACAAAAAATAGGGTGTTTATTTATTCTTATTGTTCATTGAAATATGAGTGAACTAAAATAAAAGTATGGAGAATATTTACACATACTCACCCGTATATTTATACAAAAAGTATTTATAAATCGTATACATATATGTACCGCAATATACTATAATAGTTCTATATAGTATAATCATGCATATTATACAATTTTTATTCATGTATATACCCTCTAATTATGTACATATTATTTGCTACTACATATACATAAATCTATTATACGTGTAAATAATGAATAATTTACGTACCTATAAAGGACAGTTTTTTATTGTTATCAGAGTTAATGGTGCGTTAAGTTTAATTGAATTTGAAGGTGTAAAATTTTATTTATAGAGAACATTGCTCAAAATATAAATTTCAGAAAATGAATTCTAATTACATACATACATATTCTGTAATTCTGTTTTGTGTGTAATCATGATATAGTAATTGAATATAAATTAATTTCGTTCTCGAAAAATTTTAAATTTTATTTATACAATTATTATTTGGTAATTATAAAATATTTGTTTTATTGTTTTAATTATTATTATTTTATCACTCAAATTTTATCATAAAATAAATAATAAATAGATCCAATTTTCCAATTTAAAAAAAAAAAAAAGAAAATAAGTACATATAATGTAAATATATAATGTATATGTTAATACATATGCATATGCACAGTGTATAGAGATTTATAAAAAAATCAAAAATTTTTACAAACAAAACATGACAAAAACTAACACAAAATTATCAAACACAACCCATAATAGAATGGAGGGTATATACCGCATTTATTCATAATCAAAATTTATCCTTGTTTTATTAATATCTCCAACAAGGATTTCATATTATAAATATGATATTGTATATAGATACTATAGCACAGCAGTGAATTTACTATGGTGTGGTTGCGGTTAAATTGTCCTTATACGACGAGTGTGTATGCACATATTTGCTTTTTTTTGTTTTTAAATAAATAAATATATTTATTACAAGTCTGCTCTATCACCCACAAGAAGAATATTGTTAGATTTGATTCTTAACGTTTTCCGCATTCTATAAAAATGTTCCCTGTTTGTTTTTGTACGTTGTATAAGGGGATACGATACGATTCATTTGATTTACAATATTAGTAAGTATATGAATACAAATAATTCAATATAAAGAAAAACTGAAAATGATCTTATTACCATGAGCAAATATACGTAAGTATGTATGGGGCCATGCCATCTATAATGTGATAAAATAATTTTAATGTGATAATGTACTATAGAAATTAATATGATAAGAAGATGATTGTATCTTTATTATATTTGTGTATTGCATTAGGTAGTTTTGTATGTATCTATCTGTATGTATTAAAGAAATTATCTTTTAGAATTAAATGATTCAGTTTTTCGTATATATTTATTTATCTAAATGGTTTCCGGCAGAATTTTATTGAAAAATAATGACATTTTATAGTAGCTAAAAATGAGATTTCCTCAATAGTGGTTTAACAAGTAAACAGGACAAAAATGCTAAATATAATATAATAAACGTATATTGAAGTTTACGTATGTATATATAATGCAGGTGTCTATATAACATTTATTGATGTAAATATATATTCTATACGCAAATATAAGCTAACATACATTTATGTTTGTATTTATTAGAATTCAAATGTAATTATTTTTTATTTGTTTCATTATATTTATATCAATAACTTTTAATACATACATATTATTTGTGTATATAAATAACAACGGGTACATTGATAATATAAATAAATTGAAAATAAATCATGTTTCAAATTTCTTTAAAATGTATATAATTGACAGCATAAAATTTACATACTTATATACATATATAACAAAAATGAATTTAATTGAAATGCTTATCAAAATATCATCAGACAAACATCAATTTATTTTTTTATATTATACACGTGCATATACGTATATATACATATATGATCAGATTATATACACACATATTATATTGGTATGATAGATGCATTATTGAGAAAAGAACAAAACAAAAAATTATATTTTTATGTGAAAAAATCAATTTACAAAGTTTTTAATAACTCAATAAATAAACAGACATTTTATAAAATAAAAATAGTAAAAACAAAATATGTACATATACTATATGAATATGTATGCATTATACGAATATGCTCGTTTCCTATGTACATATATACATATGTATATGTCTAGATATACATAAAATAAAAATGTATACGTATAATGAAACTTTTATTTTTAGCAGGACAATGAAAGGAAGTGGTTAAAATCGAAAATTCATATATACTAATATATATACAAAAAAATACATATGTACGTGTATGAAAAACATTCATTCAAAAGTGGGTACATGGGTTTGAGTTATGTTACATAGGTATTACATCTATACACATACACATATGAATAAATATATATTTTCATCAGAAAAGTGAAAAGGAATTCAAATAATATTATGAATAAATAAATAATCAATATTTTACATATTCGTTTTGTTATTTTATTTGATATTGATATACAAAAAAGAAAAAATTCAAAATAAAAATAATAAAATAAAATTTAAAATTCATATCCAATACACATGTGTACGTATATGTATCTATATATTGTCTACATAATTGATTTACATTTCTGTGTATTTTATATATTAAAGAACATTTTATTTTCTATTACACAGTATACATGGTAAAATATTTTTTTTTATTTTATTTTTGTTAAATACAAAATTTTAAATATGCATATGGGTATATAGAATCAATAAGATCCAATTATTTTTTGTTGAAAAGACACAAAATGTTTACAAGTAATAAGATTTTTTGAGGAGCGAGAAATATATTTGTGTATCTATACATACATTCGTATATATTTTTATATACTATACAATTGAAAATGACAATATAGTATTCGTATACAATGTAAAGTAAAAATGAAATAAAATGAAAAAAATTTCATATACTTTAGTATAAATATAATGTACTATACATATTGCGTTTGTATGCATATGAATATGTAAAGTATTATAATATTCTGGTATTCAAATTGTAAAGGGGGTGGAATAGAATTATAGTATAGGTATAGATATTCACAATTTTCAAATTTAAATCAACATTTAATAATGTACAAGTATACAGAATAAAATTGAGAAAAAAGATACATTTACGTTACGTATATTTATCTGAAAATATATTTATATATAGGTAAGGTATGTATGTATACATATACGTACATAAAAGAAAGAAATATCAGAAAATGTCAGAGAGTTAAAAATATAATAAAAACATAAACGTCAATTTAGCATACAACCAATCCATTATGTTGCATAATTTATGTGTAGATGCATACAATTTATATTAAACAGACGTTATTTTTCCATGAAAAAATTGAAAAATTCTATAGTTTTATTTTTTATTTACATGCAGTTTTTTTTTTTGTTTTTGAGTGTTGATTCAATACAAAGTGGCAAAAAGAGCATCATTCTATTTCATAAATAATGACTTCATATACATAGTTTGTTTGTATCCATCTGTATCTTTAAAATTATTTTCTAAAACAGAAAAAAAAATTTTTTATTTTTTTAAAAGGATTAAAAATTTGATTACCTGACGCCGCTACTGGCTTTTGTTTGTTGTATATTTCAATAAATTCAATTTTTTTTCTTTCTATTTTTCATTGTACGAGTATTTTTTTCGATACATACATATTTATTTTTTTCATTTTATTTTCTATTGAATTTTTTCTTAGCTCAAATAAAAGAATTAAAAATATTTTCAAACGAAGATGTGCTTACGTACATATTTACCCGTATACTTGTCTTCTTATAATAAGATGACATCGTAACACAATCAAATAAACATAATAAGTACTTACATATAGATAGATATATGTATAGATAGATTATTGTAATCCTGGAATTGTTGTTTCGCATTTGTTTTTTTTTTTTTTGTTGTTGTGAGACTTTGTTGCTATTCAAAAAATTTTAATTTAAAATATTGTTGCAGCGTGTCGCTCGTTTGTTACTTTGAAAATCAAAAAAATTTTTTTTTAAATTTTCACAATTTCTTGTACTGTCTAATATGTACGAATATGTACGTAAGTATGTGGATAACACTGCCGAATTGTATCTCTTGTTATCGTTGAATAGTTTTGTTATTTCGATGTTTATATTCTTTCATTTGTTTTTTCTCGTTTGATTTGATTTTTTTTTTCGTGATCAAAATCGTATAAATAAGTGAATGAATATGTAAGAATTTTAACCACATATATGAAGTGATACATACTCCTATATACAATTCTATATGTTCATGTTGTTGTGGATGAAAAGAGTGAGAAAAATATCTGAGAAAATCACAATAATGAAGAAAAGAATTTGTAAAATAAAATACTCAGAACGATAGGTATTTATTATGTTATTAGAAATAAAATAAGTTTTTTATTTTGCATTCGTATATGTAGATTTATACATTTTTTCATTTTGTACGTATATACGATAGATATTATGGAATATTCGAATTCGTGTATTATTTCAAAATTTGTTCATTTGAAAATTGTCTTATATTGCTGAAATTTTTTATCAAATATGCGTCTTCACATATTCATAATACGTATAGGTACATAGTGTATGTATGTGTAAAATTATATAATTACTTTACTGTATCTTTTTTTTAATATAAAATAAGTATTAGAAAAATACATCGTTGTTATATTAAATCTTAATTTCATTTCACGATTACATACTCATAATTCAAATTAAAAATAAAATCAATATAAACGATATGGACGTGTTTATGTTCAAGTTGTATGTATCATTTTATTAATTTAATTTTCTTTACTTATCATCTGTATTCAATTTTCATTCTTCAAAAAACAAATTATCACAACTCAAACGATCGAATACGAAAGGAAACTTTTTCTCTCATATAATATGTATACATATATGTATGTATGTACATTTCATATATGAGTATGTAGACAATTATTTATTCATTCACCCATTCACCTGAATCATCGCCTACACCACATTGTATTCATACACATTCTGGCAATCATTTCGAATCGTTACAAGAATTATTCGATTCAATTTTCCTGTCATAACATAATAATATCACATACCAAGTACCGAACAAGTGTATTATCATCCCGCATACATATGTATTGTGGTTATATGCGAAGCAAGTATAAAGAGAAAATGAATTTTTCTCACGAATGAAAATACGAGTATATAGGGTATATAAGGTACTACAGTACTACTAGCGCACTCGTATATCGTACTATAGTCAGCTCTTAATAATCTCATTGCTATACTACTTATTGTCTCTTCCTTTTTCTCGTGTACTTCTTATAGTGTATGATGTAAAGCAAAAATGAAAGGAAAATTGATTTTCCCCTTAAATGAAAATACGATTACATGGTAAGCAAAGTAATTCTTTTCCTGTTTCTTCCTGTTTCTCACATACTTCTCACGATGTTTAGTACGAAGCAAGCATAGAGAGAAAATAAACTTTTCTCATGAATGAAAATACGATTACGTGATATGCAAGGTGCTATGTATTACAGATGTAGCACACGTATATTGTACTATCTCTTCATGTGTCTCGTATACTTCTCATAGTGTGCAGTGATAGTGCAGAACAAGTATGAAGAAAAAATTGATTTTTCTTATGAATGAATAATAGGAGTATATGTCATGGTAAATAGAGTATAGTGATGGAATGATGGAATGAAACATGTTTCTCATGAGTGATATTGATGATTTTTTACTTTGTTTGTTTTATTTATAAATAATATACTTTTTAAATATTCCAATTGTATTTGAAAATAGTGAAAAAATTTAGTATAATTATTTGGACAAAAAGACATTAATGACGAAACTAAATATTTTTGTTTCACAAGTGGTGTAAAATCAGATAATTTGTTGTTTAAAGTAGCTGGTGATATTAAAATTAATTAAAAAAAAGTGATAGAATTTGTTCAAAACATTTTTTAGATTAATTTTACGTATCAAACAATAGTGAAACAATGACGTCACTTTCTCTTCTATAAATTAACTGACGTACCTTATTTACTCTACTTATCATGGTGGTTGGTTACCATACCTATATAGATATTCAGACAAATTCACATACACATACTTAAAAAATCTTTATAATATGTGATAATCATAATGGCAACCAGTTATATGAATAAAATGAGAGTTGAAAAAAAACGACCGTTTTTGCCATCGCTTGATATGAAAAGGCAACTTATAACAATACAAATGCCATACAGTACAGGCGCGTACATAGTATTCATACCAAGGATTCATTACAAACTACAGTTTATATCCTCCTGATAAAAATTTTAGATATGTACATACATTGCTATATACATATTTATGTATATGTACTTTCAAATATTTCATTTTCATAAATATGTGCATATATACTCATACAAGTATTTATAATGTGATATGAGTATAACAGTTAACGATATTGCGGAATAGGCCGGATATTTGATCTTCTAGATTAAGAGGATTGTCGCCGTTTTGTGCAGACTCAAGAGAAAATTGGAGCCTATTGTGTGCTATTCAATCGAACATTATTGCAAGTACTACAAAAGTTTATTTTATTATTATTTTTTTATATGTATGTATGTATGTACTATATAAAATATTATTACATTAAAATATAATATATACATAAAAATTTTTCGAAAAAAGATATATTACAATTTATCACACAAATACATAGATAGAACACTCACATTTATTTAGAGTGAATAAAACAACCAACTCAACACTTTTTCTTACAATAATACATACACATTTTCATCATTCTTTTGGGAGCATATATACTCGTACATATATTATATTATGTGTTATGGTATATAATATAGTGTACATTGCATTTATTCATTGACTGCTAAATTGTGGTAAATTTTCTTTTGAATTTGTTGGAAAATTTTATTAAAAACGATTCTATATTCATTTTGTTGTATATTATATAGTTATCTACTATGGTATATAAATATAATATTATTTTGTAAGTATGTACAGATATGGATTTGAAATTTTATAATTGAATTTATATTCATAAGATAAATTAAGTATACTGTTGTTTTTATTGTAATTACAAATATATCACAATTAAGATACTAAATACTAATTATTTTCATGTATTTATTTACTTGTCATTATAAACAATAGACTTTTAATAAAGATTTTCAATAACAAAAGAATGAAAATATGAAAATAAATTTATATTCAGATTGTTATTGTTACATATTTGGTTTTGTTGTTTATTTGATATGCAATATATATATCGTAATATATGATATATACGTACATACAAGCATAAGACACGTGTACCCAATCAGATTTTTGCCACCAATTGTCAAAAATAACTCTCGTAAATATACTATAATAATACGAAACGAATGTATGCACATTATATATTTACAATATTTTATATAAAATATGTTTGACAGACTCTCAAAAATACACATAAAAAATGAATAAGAATAATAAATTTATGAATTTATACATATCACATAATACTAGCTACTTGTAATATATTTCGAGTGTTAGCATTATAAAAAACTTATGTATGTATTTTTGATGTTTGGAAAACGTTTGAAAAATGCATTCATCGATACACCTCTACTTGTGGTAATTGAACTTGAATTTACCATTAAATTCAGATCCATTGTTTTTTATTCGCAAATACATACATACGTGCATAGATATTTATACCTACATA
This sequence comes from Villa cingulata, assembly GCA_951394055.1. Lineage (NCBI taxonomy): Eukaryota > Metazoa > Arthropoda > Insecta > Diptera > Bombyliidae > Villa > Villa cingulata. Next base: position 32,619,852 of record OX596024.1, read on the forward strand.
TATTAAACATTAAACCCTGCCTAGATTTTAGTTTTTCAAAAAAAAAAAAAATAAATTTTCTCTTGAATCGCCAACATTTTATTATTATTATTTTTTTTTTTCAAATTCAATTGATTGCTAATCAAAATCAATATATAAACGCACTCTGTATATAGGTAAGAGTACACATATGTTTAGTATTCATAATGAAATTCGAATTTTATTTATTTTATTTATGTGGTGATTTTTTACATTTCAATTTTAAAATACTTAGAATATAAATGTGTCGGTAACCTATACAATTTATGTGTATATAGATGTGTTTGTATTGTATCTCATCAAATTTTTCATTTATTTATTTATTTATTTATTTATTTTTTTCATAAAAATGTGGAATAATTCATGATTTGCACCATACAATAGACAAACATATACCAATAATCTTATGTGTTTTTACGACTTTAATGCATTTTTTTTTTAGAATCAGATCTCATCATATAAAAATCTTGTATAATTTAATGAAAATTGGAAACAATAATTTTCTGTATGTCAGACATCTTTGATTGAGATGTCAGCTAGACGATTGGTATAATAAGTTATCTATATATAAAACTTTTCATTCTTTGTATGAATAATATGAATAAAATTTAATTCGAAATTCCGACTAGTGTGAATTTTATTTTAAAATGTATTTCAAATAAAAATATAAATATATAAATAAAAAAAAATAAATATAAAATATATAGTTGAAGAACGGCATAAGAAAAGCAACATACAAGATAATTTAAAATGGTGTATAGAAAAATAATTTTTAATAATGGTGTATAATATAAATGTCAACGGAGATTTTATGGATGTTTATTTGGTTTGGTTTGGTTCTTTCTTTTTAAATAAATATTGATATTGACTAATTCAATAATTTATTTAATTTACATATAATATTTATTTATTATTTTCTATAATTTTTCAAAGAAAATGAAACAATATTCGCACTATATTGACTGAATTCAATTAATTCAATGCAACAGTTTATTTTAAATTTTTAATGAAAATTTCATGTCTTTAATTATTGATTAGTTTAAAAAGCATCCTATACACATAATTGAAACAAATGGTATGAAGAGAAAAATCAATACAACAAAATACTACTATTCTTAAATACATCTGTGTATATAAACATAAATGTTGTGTAAACTATACACTTACATTTTTATTAAATACATACATTGATATTGATTGTCCAATTGAAAACTTGACAAACGTTTATTTAAAGGGCAATAACATTAAATAAAAAAATAAAATAACTATTAGAATGGTTAATATATCTTCATAATTGCAAGTAAAGGTGTGTATTAAAATTTTCAAACAGATAAATTATTTATGGAACAATGGTTATACTTTATTTTTATCATTCATGGTACACTCATTGCTCAAATTAAAATATGTATTTAAGAACTATAAATTTTAAAATTTTAATTTAAAATTTGAAATTTACAATTCATGGAGTGTATGATTACATGCGTGCTTGATTAGTGCGAATACCGTAATAATTTTCACGGAATAATGAAGACAAAAAGTTTTTGTTAGATTTCCGACGCCATTTTGAAGAATCAATTTAAAATACATATTTTACACGAATATAACATTTATGTATAGTACATAGTACATAGTACCTATCTATAATTTACCACAAATAAATTTTTAGTTATACATTTATATTATAGGCATACGTGTATGTATGAGTGATACACAGTAGATATACACAGTATATAAATATTATGTATTCCAAACTTATGGTGTATATTTTATTACCACATAATACAGCTTCACCTTCATCTTACATTTTTATATGATCGCATAATAAAAATATTTAAATTTGGTTTTGTTCTCTTCCACACAATTTTATATTTTATTATACGAAAAAAAAAATATATACAAAAAGGTAAGAATAATGGAAAATATTTGGTTACGATATAATTATTTTCCACAATTGGACATATTGATACGCCTTATTTATGGTTTGTGTTGGATGATACCAATTCAAATCTATACATACATTTAAAAATTCTACTTGACTCAAACCAACTCAAACTCAACAGCTAAATATTTGAAAAATCTTTGCTGTACATGTATGTATATGTTTTAGATGCGCATGTGTATAATAAAAATCCAATCATAAAACAGTTATCCCCTTTTACAAATACATATATTAATAATTTCCTTTTTTTTTTCCTTATAATTAAATTTTCATATTAATATTGATTTTTCCCACTAGCAAATATTGTGTACATAGTAAATTATCTTCGGTATGTATACACGTACATTAAAATCGGACTAAAAAAGCAAAAGACAAACAAACAAACAAAATATCTAATAGATTTCTACCGCTATACAATTATTCTCATTTTCCACATCAATAATTGAGGATATGTAAATGTGTAAGTGTGTGTATTGCAGTTATACTTATACATACGAGTATAATGGAAGGATAAACTAATACAATATAAAATTAAATAAAAACATTTCATACATTTACTACATATATTGAAAATGTGTGTGTATTTCGTGTATTTATTAGTAAATATGATATATGGTGGTGTATAATTGAAAGAACAACTTGTATATTATAATTTGAGGGAGAAATGTATTAGCAATTAGAAGTATATTAACCGTAATTAAAAAATTACGTAATTAAAGATACGAACGAATAAATTGGACGAAAAAAAAAACAGTAAATGTATACAGAATTATTGTTACAAAATGAGTGCAAATATGTGTGTCCGACATTATATGAAGAAAGTAGACGATAACTTGGTATAATTATTTATAAACATTTTACAATAGTGTGATAAAAAATGGTTGTAACATAGATAACATATAGTGATTGTGAACAATTGAAATAAATGTGACAACGATTTGTAATGGATGTTCTTTTTATGCATAAAATAGAGTTGTCTTATTTTAGTAATTTTTCAAACCGAAAAATTAATATCATCTATACATTAATTTTTAATTAAAAAAATGTCCTTATTTTTTTTTACAAGAAAAAAAATATAAAAACTATTCAACGGACAAAAGAAAAAATATGTTTATTTGAATATTTTGAAATGAAGTGCATTCAGATACTACTTCATTAAAAAAAAAAATTTAAAATCTGAAGTGTATATAGGTACTTCATTTCATTTAAAATTTGAAGTCGAAAGTTAATTAAAATCTCATTACTTTTGAAAAATGATTATATACATGTTAAAAAATTCAAGTAAAAATGTCCAATTTAAAATTATCATTCATTTATATTATTATATTACAGTATAAGGATTCTTTTTGTTAAATTTGAATTCTATTATTGGTATTTTATTGTTTGCAGTCAATTTGAAATGCATTGTGATCACAATAATATCCTAACAGGATTATTAGGATTACAATATTTTTTTCGACAACAACATCAGAAAAGATGAAATTATCTATCCTCTAGAAATGTGATTTACACGTAAATAATACTACACGAAAAAAAAAAAATATTAAAAATGTAGAAAAAAAATTGCACCCATGTCAGTTTCATACATATGAAAAAAAAACTGGACCAAAAAATTCAAATTCAGAAATATCTTTTTATCTTAAGAGGTCTCATTTACGATCAACATATTACTGGTGTATATAAGTATACAGTTTAGGATACAATTGAAAATATTAATCGTATATAACACGAAAAAAATATGAATTAACATGACATGTGTCAATGTCAGATTTAAGAATTGACGGATTGCAAAGAATATCCAACATATACAAACAAACAATCGATAAAAAAAGGATAATAATGTGTGGCAGTTGATAGTTAACAAAGATTATCAATTGAAACTTCTTACTCTAATGCTATGCAAGAAAAAAAAGCCACAATAGATATATGTGTACATATGATGATGTTCGTATAGTGAATATAATCAGTATCACTAGTATCTATATTGTAAATTATATACCCATATACTAGTACAACAGATCTGATGTCAAACGAAGGTGCTAAGAGTTTTAATAAAAAGAAAAATAGGTATTTGATTATTTGTTTGCATTAGTTCGAATTTTTTTTTTGTGTTTTCTTTTCTTTTCAAGAATTAGGCATTCATACATGTAAAAGTTAATCCGATAATTTTTAATGAGACCTTTGGTATTTTGTCTATTCAAAATTTGATTGATAAAGATGAATGATGGTTCTCGTTTTTTTTTTTTTTTGCATCGAGTGAAATAGAGTTTGCAAAATAACTACTTTGTCCCCGTCTATAGTGAATATTTGAAAAGAGCTGGGTGTAATTATTTTTAAATTTTTCTTAGATAACAAGAAAAAAAAAATTCCAAATTTTTGAAAATTTTTCTAAATCAGTCAAGGAATTAAAATAAAATAGGTATCTTCTAAAGCAGATGATTGATTTGGAAGAAATTATAACAACCTTATGTATACTTTTAATCAGAATGATAAATTTTATATATTTATTGTGAATATAGATTTTCTCAAAGAAATAGTTATATGGGAATTCACATTAAGAAAATGGGAACATACTTATTTTGTTTTAATTTAAAACGGAAATTTCCACATTTCCTCATCATCATCATATAATCTGTGAAACTTTTTCATTAACCGTTCATTAATGTTTTTATTTTTATTTGATTTTGTGCGTTAAAAATGTTTGAAATCAACAAAAACAAAACAATTTAAACATATTTTTTTTTCCTTTCCATATATGTACATATTTAATTTTACTTAAAGTTATTGAACATAAAAATAACTAAAACATCTGGCTTCTTAAATGCTTATACGTGTATGTACGTGTATGTATGTTTTTTCATTCATGAAAATCTTTTAAAGACAATAAAATCGACGAAATGTCTTAATTAGTTCCAAGAAATTTTTATACCCTTTTCCTGTATGTATGATTTTTATGAGCTCTCGTTAAAAAATTAATAAAATTATTACCATATTATAATATTATTTTTATTTAAACTTGATTTCTTTGTCTTTTTGTGTACTTTAAATCTTTGAAAAAAATATACATATATGTATATGTGTATAAACAAATGTGTTTACTGTATGTTTATCTCTATTTTGGATGTACATACATCATAAATGAGTATTATTTCAGTTTATATTTATTACATTAGTTACATGCATACATCCATATACGTATAAGCAGTGAATGTACTCATCGTAAAATTGAAAGAAAATTTATGCAAATATGTATATCACATAAAATTGAAAAAGAAAATTTCATATCAACTGAATAAAAAATTATAACCATTTCGTTCATTTTTCTTCAAAATTCATTTCCATAATTTTGATTTTAATCATGATTTTAATAATAATAATTTTTGTAATTAATTTATTTTCTCTAACTTTCTTATGCATTTGTGTATAATTTTGTTGTACGAATAAACTATAAATTTGGTTTTCTGAGAAAAACAAATTACGTAATTATTATATAGGTATCACTCGAAGGTTCAAAATAAAAATTCAAAAATGTGTACACGAGATGTGTGCAATAATACTTGTAGAGTAGCATTGCGTATACTATAGGTACTGTACTGCTTGAACAATGAAATCCATTGCTCTGCGAGTATATATATATTTTATGTATAGAATACACCGTAGAGGAGCAAGTATTAAATGTTGTTAGTTGAATTTTCGTGTTTGTCCTGTACAATATCCGCATTCTACTAAAAGAGAAAATCAACTTTTTCTGAAGAATAAAAATGTGAAAAGAAATGTACATAATATATACTAATCGTACTATGTAAGTACTATCGTAGCTTATACTATATAGGTACTGTAATGGTCAATTATACCACAACTTCGTATGGGAGTATGTATGAAGGGGAGGAGAAAGTATGTATAAAATTGGTATAAAGTTGTTTGTTGGTTTTCCATTTTTCCATGTTTTGTCATGCATACTATTCGCTTCGCATTCTACTAGAAGAGAGGAAATCAACTTTTTCTGAAAACAGAAAATACGAGTATAAATGATGTGTGAAAAATACTACACCAAGTTAGATAAGATATCAAATCTTAAATGCATGAGTGTCGGCCAATTGAGAAATTCAGATTACCTACATATACTTTGAAATTTATTTTTTTTATTAATTTCTAATACAAAAATAATTTTAATTCAATATTAAAATTATTTTTTTGCTTTTGTGTTTTGAATATATGTTGTGAACAATAATACCAATGAACTATACATTTCAAAAACGAAAACTTTCTTTTGAAACACAGAAATTAAACGTTGAATATTCGTTAATTACATTCGTTTCTTACTATTTTTTAAAAAATATAAATAAATTATTTGAAAGGGAAGTAATTAATTTCGAAATGAATTATTATTTAAATTTATTTAATCATTTCAGAATTTATTCTATTGGAAAAATTTATTTCAAATACTACTTGAAGTTGTACTATATTATTTTTTAATCTGAATACGTTTGTAAGTTAACAACAATTTAATCAATTAAGGCTTTTCTTTAACAAAAAAAAAGTCAATTTTGTACATTATCTTCAAAATTTAATATTATGTATCGTATCTCCAATCATCAATGAACTATACTACTGTTCTATTGTCTTTCTTGTAATTTTTCTTCATCTTTTTTAAAATATCTGTATTTTTTGTATCTTCATATAAGTTATATTTACTATACTCTTACCACGTACATTTATAAAAAGCTAATTAAAAGTTAAAAATCTTTTATATTTTATTTTCATTTCTTTCGTATTCGAAAACCAGTAAAATTATATTGTTTTTCAAATTACTCTTGATTTTAATTTATTGCCTTTATCGTTTCCTTGTATCTTTGTTATAATAATAATAATAATAATGTGTAATTATGAGTTTATCAGTTTGCAAAATCTGTTTGCATTATCTATAAATTTAAAATACAGCCACACAAACATACATAAAATCATCATAATTCACTACTCATGCCAGTGATAATGAATTTTCTATTTATATAATTTATGTGTAGATACATTATATACATACGTTACATTAGATACATACGATACATTAATATGTAGTACCTATATACGAGTATATTTATTTATTAATTTTTTTCTTAAGTATTTTGTTTTTTTTTTTTTTATATTTTCATCATACATATTTATTCATCTAATCAAATCTATTTAAAATTTATTACTTCTGTTTCTGAAAGAATTTAATTAATTATGAAAACAAAGTCGTTTCGTTCGTCATCGTATATACTTACTATACCACTATACGGTATATGAGAGATAATTAAACAATTTATCAAAATAAAAACCTACTGTTAGAGATGAAAAACTGATTTTTATAAAAGATTTAATAAAATATTCGAGTAGATTTATATAATTTTCAATAATTATATAATTTATACACTGTATATAATATTTTCTAATTTTCATTTAGAAAATTTTAATGTGTGCTCATATATACGATATGTTTTTTATTCTGTTTAATTTTATTTTTTACTTTTTATTACGTCTTCAATCTTATAAAGAACATAATAATAAACATGAACACATACACTATCTAATACTTATACATATTTATTGTATGTACATTCATATATTTCATGAATCGTGAATGCTTCTCATTATTTTAATTTTATTTTTTAAATTAATCTATTCATTAATGAATATAATATACTCGTAATAAAAAAAAAAATTCAAAACATTATATTAATTTTTATATACTTATTTTACAGTGCTCACATGTAAAGATGAATGAATCAATCCAACAACAATAGCACCACCACCAGCAGAAGCAACAGCAGCAGCAGCAGCAGTAACAAAAATTTTCTTTTTATCAATTATTTAATTATGTGTATAATCAAAGCGACTCAAATAAAACTAATTAGTGGATTGTACTTGTGTACTTGTATATTATATATATTTATATAAAATATATAGTTATCATCTCATTTATATGTTGTTGTTTTTTTTCTTATATTATTCGTGTGTATTACATTAATACATGAATTTAATCGTTCGTATTATATGTATGAATTCATTATTAAAATGTTAAAAAATATGAAATACTCGTACTAAATTTTTGTGTTAAATTAAAAAATTTTTATTATATCATCACTTCATCAATTAAAATTACATACAATATAATTTAATGGATTTTTTCTTTTATTTTGTATGAGTTAGTATATACATATATGCATGGGCAAACCGCGCGCATATGTACATTTTATGAACATTGATATTCTAAGAAATTTTATAAAATTTGATAATAGATCTGTTAATGGAGTCATTTTAAAAATAATTATGTATTATATTTTTGTATATTGTGTACATATATGTATACGCTTATAAAATATATAGACATTTTAATATGAACGTTTTTAATTATGTGTACATGTACATAACCGTACATAAGCTTACTTATACGTAATGTTTATAAATTTATGTATCTATATAAAACTTAAGATACTCAAGTTAAATACAAACATTTACATAGGCAAATTACAATTTATATTTTGTTGAAAATATAAAAAAAAAAGAAAATTGAAATATTCATATTTATAATGTTTGTTAAAATTTAGCAATAATAAATATGTTTCATTTATATGCATAATTTTATATTTGTGTACATAATACATATGTTTAGATTCGTATACGTATGTATATATAATAATATGTACATAAGTATATTTAAATTCACAAAGAAATTGTCTGTCTCGAGTAGTTTAAATGTATAACTAATTTCTTGAAAATCTGATTATAATCTTTTACATAAACTGTCTTGTTTTATACAGATATTCTTGTGGTATAATTATTGTAATAATACTGGTAGTTTGTATATATGTATGTAATAAATACGTATATGTTATGTGTAGTGCAATTTTATTAACCTAGATAAAATAAACGTATATACATACTAGTCTGTACATACATATGTATATGCGCAAATTGATATCATAATTTAGATCACTTTTATTTAATTTAATTGCATATATGTATATATTCGTATTTTCATGTGGATAATAAATGATATTTATTTACATATACTCGTACGTACATATGTATTATAATATGTGTATATACCTAAGTCAGTATCATATGATATTATATGAAAAATATGTGTGTATAAAAAAATTTAAAAATTATATGAATTAATTTTCAAGAAAGATGACATCGTCATGATATATTATTTGTGTATACGCAATATATAATATATGAAATTAACCAAAACATAAAATAATTACGAATGTAATTTGATAGTAAATAATATTTTTTCATTTTATTATAAACAATATAATATTATAAAGAAGGATTCATTTTATTTCATACATATATATAATACGAGTATGCATCATACAAATGTAGGGGAACAAATCAAATTTACTTCGAAGAAAAAAATTTATTTTTAGCCATTTTAAGAAATTTCAAAAAAATATAATTCGCGTTTATCATTTAATAATAATTCTTGAAAATATTATAAATATTCGGTATATATAATATTATACATATTCATACAGTGTTATATCTACTATATTATAACTACACCTGCTGACATATTATTTAACCCATAAATAATATTATATTGACCATGATGTTGAAAGAGCGCATAATGATAATTATATGTATGTAACCATAGTATACCTATAAAACACTTAATAAAACTTCGAGTTCATATATAATTTTCACAAAATAAAATAATAATATAATTACAATAATATATACAACAATCGTGATAATGTATGCGTGTATGCTTAAAAAAAATATTTGAATTTATAAAATGCAATTATGTATGTATATACGTATTTATTTATATTGTAGATATATCCATAAAATATTCATGAACATTATAATTATATTTAAACGCATATCTGTATAGTATATGTGTGTATATTTATGCACTTGTATATATACATACGTATTTATATGCAATGAAAAGAATTTAAGTTCTCATTTTAATTTACATATTTTGTTTATATACATTTATAATAGGTATATGACTATATGTGTATATAATAAATTATATAAAGTATACGTATAAGTGTGGTATAGAACGTGCGAATAATTGAAAGTCACGCCATTATCATTCTTTGTTCACAAAATATGTATGCATAACACCTATATAATTGCTATACGCATATATGTATATCAACATTATAATTTTATGTAGTATATAATATGGTATACCTTTTGTAATGTTTAAATTAAAACATTTCCAATTTCAGTGACGCGAAACAAAATTGACTGAATATAATCCATACCATGTACTAAATACAATGCATATAGTATATATTTTAATAATAATAATAATAGTAATAATAATAACAATAATAATAATAATAATAATAATGTGGCCAGCCATCCATTTAGGCAATTCATATATTATTCCACCATTATTTACAAAATATAATAAAATAAAAAAACAAATAATCTATTGAAGTGATAATAATTATAAATTGTTATAAGACTTCTGTACGCTATATTTTGTCCAAAACTGTGAATTTCAAAATGAACGATTAATATAAACGTAGATACATTATGTATAATATACTTACACCACTATCATTTATATTAATAATATAAATATTATATGTATAAGTATATATTTTTGTTTATACAAAATGAGAGTAATAATAATTATGTATGTAGTATATATGAAAATAATTGTAAAAAAAATATACATAATTAAATTTGTATTTTTGCATATAGCAAATTTTATCTGCAGATAATGATAATAATAATAAAAATTATTATCATAATAATAAGAAAAACGATATGTGTAAATAAATAAAAAAAAAACAAAAACAAAACAAAAAATGTGTAAAAGAAAAATTATATACGTGTACGTGTACATACACATATTACTATTCAATATATTACGAATAACGATCAATTTATGCAATTTAAAATATAATCAGAAAGGACTAAATTATGTAAATAAATTAATTCATATAATAAAATTCAATTAATGGCTTGAGTACATCCATTAAATTAAAGATTTTAATGTGATCATCATGAAAACATTAATACCGTTTTATTCGTATATACTTTCACCATTAAAAAATAATGCCAAAGTTAACCAAATAAAGCAATACGCATAATATATGTATATGATCATGTGTACATATACCTAATACCAATACTACATGCTGATGGTCTATAGATTTATATTTTTATTTATATACATAAAGATAAACATTTTTTGCCAAAATTCATATCAAAAATATATACTTATACGGGTACTATATGCGCATCCAATATTTATGTAGATTCATGTGTACGAATAAATGTAAAATTTTCTGTTATTCTGCATTCTCGATCAGTATTGCCATACTCAAAACAAAAATAAAAATTTTTCAAACGATATACTCGTATTGCACCCAAAAAGTTGATATGTAAAATTACTTACTGGAACACGAGCTGGGAGGTATGAAAGCTGACTGCCTACTAACTAGTACCACCATTACTATCTACTACCTACTAACTACTTTTCAGTAAAAAACAAAAACATCGTGTGGTTGAATCATAAGATTCTTCTAACTACTTAGATATAGTATAATTCTTTTTTTTTTTCAAAATTTATCAATCTCAATTTAGAAATAAGTTATCCAAATGGTAATGCCGTTTACGATTTCTAGGTTTATAATTAACTGGTACTTTTTAGAAAAAATATGTTTTAAAAACGACTAATAAATTTTCTGAAATAAAAATTAAATCCGTTTTAATTTAATTACAAAAATTATATAAGCACAGCCAACACCAAAGATATTTTAAGACTTCTCTTTTGAAAATAACATTAATAAAAATAAAGTTTAAAATTTAACATTAAAATAAAATATAATTCAAAAATTTTATCGTTCCATTTAGGGCACTTAAATTAATATCTTAATAATCAGTCAATTTTTGTCAGTCGTATTATTTGTAGTCCTATATTATATCCAATATGTGTGTAAAAAATATAATATGATCTTATGTGTGAATAATGATTATTTCGTGTATTCATATTAACTGCGTATATCACAATTACCTATAAAATTTATAATATATCTTTACCTCATACCTGTAGAATTTTCAATTTTTTCTTATTTAATCGTGAAATTTAATTAACTTTCATCGTAACGTATTTAATATACATGAAACGTAATCCATAACCTTGTATTTAATTGGTTTATTTCTTTTGATTTATGTATGTTCCAGAATATTTCTTTTCTTCGATTTATTTTATACACAAAACACAAAACATTAACAGAATTCGTATATAATGTTGTGCAAAAAATTATACATACTCATATATTCGTGTAGGTATATAGAAATACTCTCTGTGGTGCAACTGAATGAAATGATACGAAGAAAATAAAACTAACAACAAAGAAATAAAAAAAAAATTTTTTTATTGTAACTGTGTGTGTGTGATTATGTATATACGAGTGTGTATGTATATATACAATTAAGTATAATTGTTACACATTCACAAATTTAACAAATCTTAATTTATTTTTCATTCAATAAATTGCCAGCAATTAACGATTATCTCAAGTCGTCGCCTTTAAATGTCGATAATCGAGCAAAATGCCTTCTTTCATAGTGCCGTAATACGCTGTTGGGTTACTAATCACATTTTATCGATCCCGCTGGAGGTTCAAATTTTTTTTTTTTTTAACATTAAAGTTTTACGTATATCCAACATTTATGTGTACGTAAATTCGTTATGTTTATATCACACACATTATCTACATATAAACGCATTTATGATGAGTACCTATATGGTATATATTTATCCTATATTCTTGACCAAGGTCCAATCAAGTCATTACATTCAAGTAACAACGCTGTTTGTTCGGGATAATCGTCTTAATCACAGCATGGGCTGAAATGATAACCTAACAAGTGAATTTGTGGGCATATGGACAACATTCATACATACATAAAGTAAAAGTTTAGTTTTCATATACATACATATGTATAATAATAATCATTCACGTACAATCGATATTCATATGTGTATAAACTGTATACATTTACAAAAACCGATAAGTAAAATAAAAAAAAAAAACAAAGGATCAAAAACACATAATTACCACATATAAAAAAAATTCAACATCAATATTGAATCTAACATTTACATTCAACAAAAAACAAGGTAAAAAAAAATAACATAAAACAACAACATCCAAACAAAAACAAAAAAAAAGAAGAAAAAGAAGGAAAAATATAAATGTCTAAAATAAAGGAAAAAATCTATTTCATATCGATATTATGTTATAATTGTGAAAGTGATAGAAGATGAAAAATATCCCTGAAGTAAAGCGATTGCGTCGTTGAAGACATCCTACTGTGGGGTGGATATATCCAGCTGGGTTAAGATAACTTAATAACATCATATTATATGTGCATATGTGCATACATATGAAATATATATACACAAGTGACGAATAAAATCACAACTGTATAACTTTACATCACCCCATTTAATAAAAATATTACTTAATTGCCTCTTATACTTTATGCATGCGTATATGTATACTCGTATAATATATGTATTCGGATATTGCATACTTATAAATTTACATAAATACGAGTATGTGTAAACTGTATGAACAAGAGCATTACGTATTATAAGTACAAACTAACGTATACATGTATTCTGTCATAATAAATATTATGTAGCAAATCTTTTTGTTTTTTGTTTCTCCTTGGCCAACGACAAATTAAAAGAAAATCGAACAATACAAAATTCTGTTTTTATATATTAAATTAAATTAATGATTACCACAAACATAAGATAAGGATAATAATTATTATTCTTGATAAAATTATAAAAAATGCTAAAAATAAAAAAAAAAATTACATATATTAAAAAAAGAAAGAAAACATAAAAAAAACACTCATAAATTCATATTTATTTCTATTAAAAATTGTGATTGTAACTGCGCACATTAATGTGCGATTATGAAAAGGTTTTTTTGTTTTTAATTTTTAATTTAATTATTATTTTTTTTTTTTGTATTTATTTTCAACAGAAATATAATGTATTATCTTTTGTGAAATGAATTTAAATGAATTTCCATTATATACACAGATAATACAATTCGAAAATTAACTTGTCTTTATGTACTCAATTTAATTGTGCCTAATTGTTTTTTCATAAGAGAATATACATACATGTATCTACATATGTATGTATACATATATTTTTTGTATTGTTGCATTAATTATAATTAATAAAATATCACGTACGTATAATATGGATATTTTCTAGAAAATTCAATCAATATAATAATTATCATATAATAATTAAAAGTACTATCACATTACCATGAAAACCAAAACGGAAAAATTATTTATAATTATTATTGATAAACTATACGAACAATTACATAAAACGGATACAACAAATTTAACAGAATAATATTAATAACAATTATTATAATCGAATAATGTTGACGATAACATTTTTAAATTAACGCAAACTCTTACAGAAATGTACGTATATGTACATGTCTATGCGACATATACAAACATGTATATAACGACTATGATATACATACATATTTATATAAACGAATAATTATTTATAGATACATTTTTTTGTTCAAATTGAAATTTGACATTTGTGTATAATAAATGTACTCGTATAAATTTAATTTGCATTTACACATGTACTACTCTACAGTCTACAGTCTATACAGTCTATACAAAAATCATAATCAGTATACTCACACATATATTTTAAAATTTTTTTATCAATTTTTTTAGTGCGAATTTTTTAATATTTTTTCATTTAAATTTTATTATAGCAATTAACCTTCATAGTAATGATTTTAATGAATTTTTGTCGATAAAATAATTTTGGTTTCCTTTATTATGCTTTCTTTCTGTCTGTTTTTCAAAAATATGTTTGTGCATTTTTACATATTAATTATGAGTATAATATGAGTACTCTTGATTATTACTTAATACAGTTACACATTTATGTTTGATTCTCTTATGTGTACACACGGAAATAAAGTACACGAGAATATATTTGTGCTTCAGTCAGTCCAGAAAAATTTTATTTTGTGATAATTAGATGACTTTATTCCATGTTCAAACATTTATAAAAATATTATAAAAATCAGCCTTCATAATATTATTAACATGTAATTCATTTGATATGGTACACTTGTCCGTATATTCATATAATGTACTCGTACGTGTCTACGCAATTGGTATACAGGTATACATACAGTATGTTATTATATGTTTTCGCAATTAGCAATGAATATAGCAATCAGACGAACATATTATTGAAACTATTACAACGGACAGATAGAGATAAAGAAAATTTTCAATGAATGGTTTAAGGAAATGTATACGTATATTATATACTTGTATGCCAAAGAAATAATTATACGTGTCGTATTGCTTATACTTAGTATAATGAAATAGATCTTATACTCTTATACATAAATATCCTTACTATTATTTACTTTTCCTTCTTCTTTAATTCAGAAATAAAAATAGAGTTTCAAAAAGTTTATGGATTCGAATAAATAATAAATTCTAAATTAAGGGCAATAAATGACAAAGAATCAATATGTATACTGAAAACAAAATTATAAGTCAAAAAAAAAAAGAATAAATAAATAAATTTGATTTTTATATTTTTTCAAGTTATTTTATATTTTTCTTATACATTATATTATCATTTATATATGTATATATATATATAATGTTTGCTTAAGTACAAAACAAAATTTGTAGTTATTTAATTTTTATTTTCTTTATTTGATTATTTTTTTTTCTTTTTCTAAATTTATCTTGTCAAATAATAAATACTCTATAATTTTATTTTATTTTATTTTTTATTTTCAATTTGATTTTCTATAGCAAAAACATTTTTTTTTGTTTTCTTCATCTTTTTTTCTTCATCGCATGACATAAATGTACTAAGTGTATATAGTACATACAATATGTATTGAAGATATAATTTTTTCAATGTATTTATTATAAATATTGTAATTAAAACATTATGTATACATTTTATAATAATAATAATAATAATAATAAAAATAACTAAAAACATTATACACAGTGTTTAATTGTAATATTTATATTTATATGTATATTCTATATCTTATTACTTACATATTAAATTAATTTTTATTAATTTTTTTATTTTTTTATTTAGGTTTTTTTTTATACTACATACAAATATATTATTCAAATCAAGGAACACCTAATATATACATCATTTATTATTATTATTATTATTATTATTATTATTATTATTACTATTCTATATATTATTCATTTTGATCAACACAATCAGTCATTCATTTCATTCAGTTTATAGTATGTGTGTTTTTATGTGTGTGTGTTTGTGTGTGTGTGTTTTTTTTCTTTTTTATATGCTTCGTTTTCTCATGAATGGATATGTAAATATGTATATGTAATGTATGAAAACAAATATTATATTTTCATATCGTAATTTTAGTATTTTTTTTGTTAAAGGTATATAGTATAATTATAATTAATGCATTTATATAATTTGTAATGTGTTTTTTTTTATGTGTAATTTTGAACATAATTTTATTGAAAACAAATTTCATACTTTAATTTGTTTCAGATTAATAATTACTTTTTAATATTTTTTTTCATTTATACGGTTTGTTTTTTATGGTTTTCGAATGTATTCAATAAATTTATTTTGTATAAGTATGTAAGTATTTACACATAGAATTTGTTTTGTTTTGTTTTTTTCTTTTCTCATAATTATTTTTTAGATTTTTATTTTTCATGAATTTCGCGTTCAGATATTTTTTATTAATTGAAATTGTTTTTGATTTATTCAATGCATATGATTTTTCATTTTATTTTCACACTGATAAACGATGGGTATATGTACATGTACATGAATGTATGTTATATATGTACACAAAATATGTATGTTGTACATATTTATTTGAATTATTCACACTGTAAATACTATGGTTATTTTTTAATATCGAAACACATAATATTTAATCACACATACATAATATAATATAGAGTCTTTTTGTTTAAAATCTAATGACTAAAATTTACGTTAAATTACAATATTATTCCTATAATATATAGTAATATATAATTATTTATTTTATATATTTATATATGTATTTTATATTATATTTATGAATGTAATATTTACAAAATTTATTAGATGTACATATACATTTTTTTTATAATAATTTTATTTTTCAAATTTTAATATTTACATAATGAATTTTACATGTGGTTGTGTTTGTATATTATATTTATCTTCTTCTTTATTTTATAATACAATAATAATCTAATGTAATGGATTTATGATAGTGATTTCATATTTGTGTCAATTTTGTTTCGAAAGTAAAAAAAAAAAAATTAAAATTCCATAATTTCCACAAATAATAATTAAAATAACGAAAATCGAATTGTTTAAATAAAAAAAAAAATCATATGTATCCTTTGGCTATACAGAAAATAATTGAATTTAAATATTTTATAGAAAAATATGTATATGAACTAAATTTGATCATTTAATTAGGATGTGCGAATGAATATGTATTTTATATATTTGAATTTGATTTTATGGAAAGCTATCTATTATTTATTTAAAAAGAAAATTATTTACATGAAAAACAAACTGAAAAAATATATTTATAAAATGATATTCTTCATAAAAATACTAACAACAACAACAAAAAAAAATTGCTTTTTTGCCTTCTGTTTACATTTAAAATATACAATTTATAATTTAACTTGTTATCTTTTTATCATTTATCCTATAGATAATTATTCAATAATAATTACTATATACTATATCATATAGCATGTACATTTACAGATCAATTTATATGTATACTTATACGTAATTTTAAATTGAATTGATAATATTTTCAATTTAATTTCGATATAGGTATATTATATTTATAGTAAAACTGTTACGCATATAATATTTATCCTAAATGCATTAAACTTGGATGAAAATATCCCATGTATAATTGTGCACCAGGTGCTCCTCTACCAAGTGCTGCCATTTTAATTTTTTCTAATTCAGCCTCTTGTAAACGTTTCGCTTTCGCTCGTCGATTTTGAAACCAAATTTTAACTTGTGTCTCAGTTAAACGTAACGATGACGAGAATTCAGCTCTTTCTGCAATACTTAAATATTGTTTTTCACGAAATTTCTTTTCTAATGATAATAATTGTTGTGTTGTAAAAGGCGTTCTCGGTTTACGATTTGGTTTATGCTTCCTTAAATTACATTTTATTCTAGGTGGCTCATTATTATCTGTAAATAAATAAAAAGAAAAAAAAACATACAAATTTATTATACATATACATGAAAAATTCTTAAGTTTTAATTTAAAATGAATGTTCAAATGATAAGAAATAATAATTATTTGTCATATATACATATATGTATATTTGTTTTTTTATTTGTTTAATTTTAGATAAAGGATAAATTTAATTTCATTTTTATTTTATTTATAAAAGCATTTCGGTTTTTTATTCGTTCATCTGACAGAAGCGCTAATTTTTTAAATGGTGTGAAGTTAATTGATCTAATTAATTCAATAATACAAGGGAATTCGTTTTATTTTACGATTCCGCGATACACACACATGCACACAAACAGATATATATCAGCGCCGGTTTTAATCTTTTGGGCGCCCGGTGTACTTCTATACTTTATTTACTGTCGATCTAAAATTCTTCTTCGTACATGGTTACTACAGTGGTAATACCTGTAAGATACACAAGAAAAGGAGAAGAAAAATGACTACAATGTAGTAGGCGATAGGAAGAAAAATTTACGATTAAAACAAAATCCGTGTCCGTGTAAACAAGAGAAACCAACAAATGCTTTGACCTATATTTTCATTTGTAAACAAACACGGTCATTAATCTCTTGGGTCTTTGAGGTGTAGAAAGAGAAGTAGAAAAATACGCAAATAGTAGTTTCTCTTTTCACAGAGAATATTTTTTTTTACTGTGTTTTGTAAAATTATTTTTCTAAGTAGAAACGGATATGTGACTTTCATTCTGTCCTTATTGGCGTCCTCGAGATTTTGCGCCCGATTTTAGTGAACCATTTAAAGCTGTAAAAGAAGAAGAACCCGGTATAGACATATTCCCATTCATACATGTAGATTAATACAGTGCGGAATATTTAAACAAAAAAATCAACATATTTATTCTTATTATATATGTGCCTCAATGGTAACGATTTATTCAAAATCTTATCTAAATGATATTCAATTTTTATCAGAACAGACAAATTGCATTTCAATTTTATGAATTTCAAAATAAAACAGTAGCCGCTAAATTTTAACTCATTTTTACTACCTACACACATTAATATTTTATTTTGTTTCTCAATTTAAAAATAACATTTCGTGATGATCGTTACAATTAAATTTTATTTGATCTACATATACATCCATACATATATAAGTATTTTAATTCTTTTTTCGTTCATACCATAAAGAATATAGATACATAATAACTTATAGCTATATTCATACTTATTATTAATAAAATACATACTTGAAATTCTTGCACCATTTCACTTCATTTTTTTTTTTTTTAAATATTTTTTTATCTCGTTTTCATATTCAATTGCATATGCCTTTTATAATATAAAATAAAAATATAATGCATACACACACACTCTATCTTATATGTTCAAATATTGTTTCATATTGTACCTTTAACCCAATTAAAAAACGATCAATTTAAATAAAAATTTAACACTTATTCGACCAATTATGTACTTATTTACTGTGTTAGAATTGGATAAAATTGATTTGTCAATTTATTTTTATTCATAATTACATATTTTTATAAAGTGGACAATCATTCACATTATTATACTCGCACATACTCAGACATTTATGTCTACAACACATTCATAAATACAAATAATATATACACTTAAAACAAATAAGATAGATTATAGTTGACATAATACGCGTGTCTATATTAAAATTGATTCGTCTATTCCGGCGGAAGATCATGTCATTCAATTTAATATAGCGTGGTATTAAAATGCTTATTTATCGTTTATCATATTATTAACTTTGTATATGATAAAATGGATAAATTCACGTTTTTATACAGGCGATCCATTTCAATTTCAAATAACACACACATATCACACATAATATTTTCTACAAAATATTGCTATAGGCTATCACTTTCATTATCATGTATGTAGGTATGTATGTATCATATCAAAAATATATGTGTAGGTATCTGTGCTCATGAATTATTATATAAATGCAATATAAGAGTATTATATGTGTATATATGTGTACATCATTATTTTTAAAATCATGACATATGTTTTATTGTGCATATGTAGATACATTTACTTACTATACATTGGTATATATATGTTAATATTCATTGAATATATTTTTTCATTTTTCATACCTCATTCATTTTAATAACACACACCACACACAAATCTAATATATATAGGTATAAAGGAATGGAAAATTCTTATATGAACGACAATACCATACATTACATATATATAAAGTGTTCATCTCCTTTTAAGAAAAATTCTTAAGTGACGTAAGCATGCGCAGTTGATAAGTGTACTCTGACTAATAGACCATTAGTTGAGTATTTTGACTTCTATTAAAACTAAATGTCCTCTAAAAATAAATATCTTTCATTTAAACAATTTTGATTCAGTATTTCTCGTATAACAATATAATGTACATACAAATAATAAATTTATATATTATATAAATTCTACACCATACCTATACATATATACATTATAGCAATATATGATATGCCCCTTATATTATAATACACATTATACAATTAAGGCAGTCAAATTTATTTTTTGTTTTACATTTTCATGATTTGTTTTATATACATACTATCTAGTATATTTTATGTTCATTACAGATTACAGTAGGGAATTTCATTTATGTATATGAATTGAAACATCTTAAGTCATTAATTTTCAAGAAAAAACAAAATTGAAAAAATATATATGTATATATATTATATTGTTGTATAATTATGTTAAACTGTATTTAAATTTATTTCTTTATAAAGGTCTATATTATCACTACATATATGTATATAAAATGTGAAAAAAAATATACAGAAGAAAATCATTTTTTTCGATAAATGTAAATAGAATTGACTGACTATCACACAATCAGTGAATGTATGTATGTATATATAGATATGAACTACGTATTTATCGGGATGTTTTTGGAATCTCAGATATGCTCATGTAATAAATCTTTCTATTCAAAGGGAAAATCTTTAATTTATGGATACTAATTCTTCGTTTGCATTAACATCTTGTATATTATGTACGTAACGAGTATGTGTATATATGGGATATAAAAGTATTTAAGAGAAAAGCGATCGATGTCAAACATTTACACTATGTAGGTATATATTTTGTACTATTTATATTATTATACATTAAGTGCTTTTCATTTAATTATTTTATTAAAAAATTGTAAAGAGGAGTAAATTTAATGTGTTAATTAGGTGAATTTATCTGATGCTAGAAAAAAAAATAGGAAAAGAGAAATACTTCCAATTGATTAGTAAAAGTGTTCATTACATATGTTTGGTATACATGTATGTATTTACAAATATATTTGTATATTAATAGTTAATATGTATGATAGTTTTTAGTTTTCTTTGATATTCAATAAACAGAACCAAATAATTTCGTATAAAATGCATTCAATTAAGTATATTTCACAATCTGAATTATAAAATTAATTTTGATCTCAGCATAACTGATCTTAATTAAGATACACAACTCCTAATCTGATAATCAAGTAATAAAGTGAATATTTCGACAATTCTTCAGCCTTCTTTTTCTTCTTTATATAGATATCCAACGTTTGAATATATGTTTCATATTGTGAAAACGGTTATTGTTGTACAACAAATTTAACTGACATAATTATACAATTTAACGGTTGAATACTCAACTCTAAGATTATCCCAATTAATAAAAAGTTGATGTAAATATACAGACAAAAATTTTCAAGAACAAAAATTGTACATAAATGTTTTAATTTGCACCTGTAACATATATGGAGAGTAGAGTATAATATTGCCTATATTCAAAAATTCATTAATTTAATGTAAGAAGAAATCATTCAACCATAACAAGCTGTTTTCCAAATATCAAAAATTTGAATGAACTATCGATTATACCGACATACATACTATAGTACATATTATATTTCTTCATAAACATTTTCTGTATGCATAAATTGTAGGTGACCAGTAAATTAAAGGTGTAAAGTAGTTGAAATAAATTTGTTTTTTGTTAGTATTGAACTACACATAATTCTAGTTTAATTATAACAATAAATTGTGCAATTCAAATGTTTCTAGATTTGAGGCCGAACAATAGACTAATTTGCTACTTTATGTTGAAACTTTTATTAAAATATATTTGTGAAGGATAATTTTAATTTTATTGCAATTTTAATAGTTACATAAATATTTCTTTACCTAAAAAACAAAAATAAAAAATTTTATAAAAAAAAAATGAAGCACTAAAGGTGAAAGCAAAATTAACATATATGTAATCTATTTACAATGTTCTACGCAATACATAATGCTATAGATATGTATTATCATAGACTATATGATATACTATTATATTCATACATATGTGTTTGATAACATATAACTACTTATTTGAATTTTTCAACGATATATTCAAACAATCAAACACATAAATATGCATACATATAGCTACATTTATTTACAACAATTCATGCATGTATGAATATGTATTGTATATTGTATTTAGATACTTTATAAACACAAACACAATATAATACATGTATGCATATCCAATCCAACCATTATTAGATCCGATTTAAAAGACGGTGCATAATGCATACGCAGCAAACTGGTTTGTTCTCTTAACAATCGAATGCAATTCTACAATACTTTACTTATATTTTTGACCACTAAACATTAAAAATATATTTCTTATATTTTTATCTTAAAAAATTTTGTGCTCTTTTCATTATTGTTTATTTTTTTTTTTTTTTGATTTTTCTTCAAAACTTAAACTTTATAACAACCACAAAAATAAATTAAAAAAAACTAATAAACTAAAAGAAAAAAGGCTAAAAATTAAATTTATGCAGACACGCAGATACTTTTATTTTGGAGAATTTTCTTGCTACCAGAAAAAACAAAATACTGTCAACTCTAAAAACAAAATATTTACATACATGGACTTCTGAATGTAAATATAATATTACATATAAAACTAATTAGGTGTTAAGTTGTGGATCCTATCTGAATTGTTAGATCAAACATTTTTTATTTTATTTGAAAATATTTTTTTTACTATATCGTCTCTGAATTTTTTTTTGTTTTTTTATTTTTTATTTCTCGTATATTTTTTTAAAAAAATGTTATATCTAATTTTTCTATTTGAATTTTCTTTTGGAAAATGTTATCAGTTCAAGTTTAAACGAAATGAATATTTAAAAAAATGCAATTAATGTCATTCATCAGATATTCAATTTTCTCTTTTTTCATATACAAACACATACATATTTTTTGAAAGGGTATATACATATAATACATATTACCGCATATACAGAAATATACATATAGTACGTACATACAAGCATACTACATACTACATTCAATTTTTGAATTAATTAAGCATTAGTTTCATTCATAAATGGTTGGCTATATTTGATTAGTTAATAAAAAAGAAGTTTAAGACAACAAAAACAAAAATGTACAAGGGTTATCATACATACATAAAACAAATAAAATGACAAAATAATTCTCATATATAATATTTTGGTTTTATAGTATATTATGTATACATATACATTTTCATATAAAGTGTTTGAATTATAAATAACAAAAAAGTTAATTCAAAATACATATACGAGTATATATGCAACAAAAGGAAAAATAAAAAGTTATAAGTTAGTTGAAAAAAAAAAAATAGAAAACGACTGAAATACAAATTTATGAGTTTTACCACTTTTCAGATATATGAGTATATTATATATATGTACATATCTTTAGTACACATATTTTTAATCTAAAAAAGATAACAAAAAGGAAGGGTTCTCCTAATTTGGATTCATTTTTGTTGTTTCAATTTTTTCTTTTTCTTTTTTTTTTTAAATTTTGACGTTATGGAATTCATTATATGTATTACCATCTGTGACAATTGATTTATGTCAAATTCAAGTATAAATGACTTCAAATTAACCAATTTTTTTTTCCGAGAGATGTTTATTATTTTTATTTTTTTTTTTTTCATTTTTTTTTTCAAGAATTTGAAAGAGATAATCACCATGGTAACGATATCAAAAGTATAATAACGTCAAATTATTAGTTACATTGATAATATCAAAATAATTTCAATTATTTAAGTACTTAAATTTTTTAACTTTTTTTATTATTATTATTATTCTAACTGATAAAAAAAAGGGTCAAAATCTCAATACATAATGGTACTCTAGGGTTCTGTAACAATTATTATACCTTTCGTTTCTTTTTCTATTATACACAATTATGTAATCAATTCGAATTCGTCTAGTATTTCTTTTTATATCTATACTGTTTACGTTTGATACACGTATACATTAATATACAATCATTTTATTTATAGGGATGAAAAATTAAAGATTTAATGACATTTTTTAATATATAGGTATCTACATTACATGCAATTTATGTATACATATACCTATGTGAACGATAAGTATCATATAACGTACGTATATCTGATCTGATATATAGCAAAACATTTTTATCGCTCATTAATTTTGAACATGATGCATTACAATTTTAAAAAATCTTCCTCGTATATTAACCCTTACCTTACATACATATATGTGTGTACATATATAATGTAATTTAAACGCATGCACAATCAAATATGAAACTATAATATGTATACCTATATACATACTGCATACAATACTCATATGTCACATGTGGTAAAAAATGACAATATATACATATGTATATACATTTATATACAATGCATGCACATATATAATCTGTATATCAAAATAAAAATGTCCTCCGTTGTTATGATTATTAATGGAGCAATTAATTAACGTTTATTTCTTTCGAAAATTTTAATTATCAAATAGCAAAAGAGTTAATTATGTCTGAAATTACATTCATTATTATATCTATATATATATATGTATGTACATACAAACACATCTATTATATTTCTTATGCTTTAGTATTATTTAAAGATACATTAATCTCTAATGCGTATATAAAAACATCAAATTATAAAAGATACAATTATTATTTTTAAATGATGTCATGCAAAGATTAAGATAATACAAATATATTTTTCTACTCCTGTGATGTACATTATTATTATTATTATTATTGTTATTTTTGTAATTTAATGTGAAATTCTTTTATATAATATCATGACTATATTTTGAATTAGTTTTAATTAATTTAAATTTTTCATTTTTTGTCATCCAAGTAATTACATATGTATATACAATTCATACCTATACATACTCGTAGTACATTTATTTAATGTGTTTTATTTCTTTTCATTTAATATAAACAATATCAACTAATTATAAATTAAAAAGAAAATAACAATTCAAAATTAATTTTTACAGATTTTAATTAATTTATTATTGAATTTTGATATTGTAAAAATTACAATCAAGAATTTAACAATCAAAATTATTTTGTTTTTGCCTATATATAATAAATTTAATGTCTTCTTTTATTTATCAAAAATTTTCAGACAATTCATCGGTACATTCATCTCCGATTAAAGTCTCATAACATATTCTTCATTTAATTGAACACGTTTATTCATTTACTTGTTGGTTTTTTTTTTCCTTTTTTTATGTCGAATTTATTTGCATATATATATACATATATGTGATTTACATAAATACATTAATATGTATATGTAATGTATATATATATATACATATGTTTGACATAAGAATACTTGAAATTGTCAACAATTAAAAATACAAGAATTTAAATGCTTGAATGCAATGTTAAGTAAAGAGTACAAATCGAATGCCAAAATTAATTTACAAATCACTTCAATCAACAATAAACAAATTTAAAATGTTGAAACTATGTAACATGTAACTATGCGAAATTAATTGAACATTACATATGAAACGCAGAAAAAAAATTATAATGTTGAATCAGTATGTTAAAATACATACATAAATATATAGATATATGTACGTGTATATAATTATAAGTAAATCTGCATGCCCATGAATATATATATCAGCTACATACAATGTAAATCTGTATGTATACTTATGTAAAATGTACAACAATCCAAGACTTCAAAGTGAAAGTCTTAAATAAGCAACACTTCTTCTCTTTATCATGCATAATTTTTCTGTGCATATATATATGTACATCTATATACGAGTACCATATACAAACCAATGTCGTATACAAAAATAAAAATATATAGGTACCTATACATTATATACTTATTCATACACACACATACATGTAGGAAAAAAAATTTTTATAATTATTGCAATTGTAAGATTTTGTGACATCTTCACACACATCAGTATTTTCGTTTTTTATATCATTTCATGTGATATCACACTGTCCTGATGACAGCCGAAGAAAAAGTGCATAAAAAAAAACAACAACAAAAAATCACCATATCGCGTATATATAAAATGAAAGCAACTTAAATTGCATTTAATATCACATTTATATTAGGTTATATGGTACTGTTTTAATAAAAAGTGAATGAACAAATACATATAACAAATACCAAAAAAAAAAGAAAAAAAAATAATAATAATAAGAAAAAAATTTAATTCGTAAACTTGAAAATCAATTAAGCGACGAGGAATTGAACAATTTTCACTGATTATCTAAATGTCTAATAAATTTTCTTTAAATCATTTGTCAGAAAAAGAAGAAAAAGAGAAAAAAAAACTACCACATTTGTATTTCTTTATCTGTTTTTTGCCTTTTATTTAGATTTATATCAGACATTCAAAGAGAAAATGTGAATTTAAGTATTTGCAAATTTAGAATGTGGTGCGTCGGTGCAAAAATGCAATTATCCTGTTTTTCTTTACACTGTACTGTAGATGTATGCTAGTATATTGACTGGTTGACTGTATAAGTACATATATTGTTTGTTATTACAGTAGCCACATATGTACATAAATATGTGTATGTGATCGATGCAAAAATGACAAATAAAAAAAATATATATGTAATGTAAAATAAAATAAAATGTTCCGTTTGAAAATTTTAACTAAATATGCACTGTAAAATGAATAAAACACACACTGACATATTTATATTTATACACATACTAACAAATGATTTTAAAGGATTTATAACATGGCATTCGATAAGATTTTGTTTTTTATTTTTTTGTGATTTTAAGCAATTTCATACACATTACAATTTCATACAATAAAAAAAGTAAAAAAAAAAAAGTAAAACACAAAAACAGAACCAAAGAAAAATTGAAAAGTTTATTCTGCAACTGTGAAAATGATGGTTTGTTGTTTTGCGTTTTGTCTATCAACCGATACATATACAACTTCAGCTATTATCAAATGCGAATACATATAAGTACGTTCATACTACATAAGTATTATACATTCTCGCATTTGCACATGTGTACATGTTCACATTTAAAACGCATAAACAAATTAATTGCAACAAATACAATTAAATTCGTTTTCTCAGAGTTAGTTGATCGAACACTAAAAATTGTTCGGTATTTAAGTTATGCTAAATGCTGGGAAAAAGTCCAATAAAAATTGAGACTTCTTCTTTTGATGTCTAATAGCAGTCTCGCACTTTAGATTCCTTTTTAAATGTGACATTGTCGTCTGGTGGTTTTTGTCTTATAAGTATATTTTGCATGAATTTTTTTTCATTTTTTTTTCTTACATTTTTCTTCTTTTGAATTTTTATAAAAAATTTTTTTTATTTTTGCAATTTCGCTTCAACCTTTTTTTTATTTTTATAAATAATTATAGATACTTATGGTCAGGGCTGGATTTACGCATAGGCAACATAAGAGGCTATCTGGGGCGTAAAATTGACCTAAATTTTTATTAGAAAGTTCATTAGAAATTTTGTTCGTCAAAATTTAAAATCTTCTAGAAAAATATTTTGAATTTTTCATAGTATTACGAATCGCAATTCTCATTTCTTCATAATGAAAAAGTAAAAAAAATCGTTAAAATTGTAGTATAGATACTAGTACACCTAATAATGTTTACTCGTACTTTCAGTCTCCAGAAAAAGTTAATTTTCTCTCTTCTATATTTATCTATCTGCAGTATCTCAACAGTATGTACGCTACGATAGTGCGTACGATAGTGAGTAGTTTTTTACACATCACATTCATTTTTGAATTTTCATTTTGAAACTTCTATAGTGTTGCCTGTCAGTGCTGAATCAGAAAATCCGCCACTGTTTATGGTGGACTTCTATATTGGTACACATATTACAAAAATATGAATCCTTAATAAATTTTTTCTGTTTGTTTTATTGTCATTTCGATTCATTTTTTGTTCATTAATGAATAAAAATACTTGATACCTTTTTAAGTCTAAAGATTACCTGAATGTATGTTGTTTTTGAATAATTTTAATTTAATTTCTCTTTAATTTTTACCATATTTATAACTAAAAATTGAAATTCCTGTATCAGATATTTATTAGTACATATTTCAAACCATAAATGTTATTTATATCGAATTATGAGAAATTTTTAAAATTTATATTACATTTATATTATAAGAATTTTATGTACAAGAGTTTTTAAATTCCATACACTGTACATTATTTTAATATTCATAAATTTTTAAATTTTTTCTTTATTTCATATAAATATTTTATATATGATTTTTTTTTATCTAATTGAAAAATTGTATGTGTACATATATGAAATAATAAATATAAGAAGCAAATATGTACACAACACAAAACACATTTATATAAAATGATCAATATCAACTTATCGATATCATATTTTTCATTTTATATTATTGTACATAGTGTGTGTTAGATATATAAAATATATAGGTATATTTTTATGTATTTATGTACATATATTTTTCCTTTCAAATCCACTCCTTCTTTCATATAAAATTTTCATTTTTTTATATAATGTATATCTTTCATTTTTATTATTATATTACATACATTTTTATTAAATTTAATTTTTATATTCCTTTCATTAGAGAAGATTCATTAAATTCATTAATGACCATATAATAATTTCATAAATATCATATTACTTATATTGGTATACATCATAGATAAATAAGTATATAATAATAAATACATATACATATATGCACCATTTATGTATATTGAACCTACCTCTCTCTTTTATAGTCTACACTATGTGCATGATATACCGAATAATCGCGTATATATTATTATATACTCGTACAAGTTGATTCTCACCTTAACCTTATAAAGTCGAAAATAATTATAAATGATGATGGTCGAATGAACAAATTGATTTTATGGTTTGATTGCGAATAATACATATAAATCTAACTTCCAATAAAATTTTCTATTAATTAGTCTTCATCATTCTGAATGTGCATATACGTACATATATATATATACATACGAATATAGTATAAATTTATGTATATACATATGTATACGACTATATGAGATTAATGTTTGTATTATTATATGTTCATTCATGTCATAATAAAAATAAACAATTAAAACATAATAAAAACAATTTTATGAAACGTGTATACAATGTATTATAATATTACATACATTATATTATGTATATCATATGAATGTACATATGTATATAATACTATTTTTCTTGCTTGTCTATTAATTATACATTTGTATATAAACAAATAAATAAATATAGCTGTTTACTTATTTGCTTCAATATATTATTGCGAATATAATTTCATATCTGTACATAATACTACATGTACGTACATACATATTATATGTTTTGTATCATCTATATATATTAGAGTACCTACATATATTGTATTATGTGTAAATACATACGAGCAAAATATATAATACAAAAAAGAATGACAACAGTATATGTATAACGAAAACAAAAAAACAGTTGTTAACCTTTTATAGCTATTTAAAAAGACAAGACAATATAATAATATTAAGAATTAAGGAGTGGGAAAAATTGATAAAATAATTTTGATTTTTCAAAAAGGATTTCATTTTAAAATAATTTCAAACATATTTAATGATTTGTATAGTTTTTTTTTATGTACATACTTATGTATATGCATTTAAAACGTGTAACAAAAATGTTTTATTACACAATCAAAATATAGTAATTGTGTACAGATTGAATTCAACTAATTATTTTACTGGATTGTATTTTTGTAAAAAAAAATATACATATAAGTACGTATATATGATAGTGATCATCATAAATAATTCAATACACGAATACAGGAATAAAATATCAGTATGTATACGAGTATGTATATTTTTGATCCATATGTATTATGATCAAGAAAATATTATGTACATAGCTATCTATTACATTTTATTCACTTTGATCTATAAAATTTTAATGGTGTTATAAATAAGTATATGTTCACATAGTGTTATCTAAGAACATATTATGTACATATGTACATGTATACCATATTGAATGACATTTAATGTTACGTAAAATATTATGGATAAAATTTAATTAAATATTTTATTTTCATCATATTCATTTCAGTTAAAAATAATTCAAAAGTTTAATATCATATAAATACGTTATATGTTATATTTAGACATTTAGATACATATATTATCATAAATAATTATTCCAATATGTACAAATTCATCTGTATTATTCAAAATATTTTTGTACAATTATTTATGTATATACCACACAATGTGAATACCTCTATACTAAATTAATGAAAATTTGCAATTATTATTGCAATTTATACTAAATTATACCATTTAGAGTTCAAAAATTTTTAATGACTTTTATTATTGAGAAGAAAGATAAATATTAACGTTTGTTATTTTTTTATTTTTTTTTTTTTTTGTATTATTTTTCATTGAATATATGTTTGTGTTACACATATACAGAATAATTAAATAAAACTCGTGTCGATATTACTTGTATGCACAAATAATTTATATATTACAGTGAAATGTATATATAGTTGTATAGACAAACATTATCTATACATTAAATGCATGAATGTATTGTACATATATTTATATGTAGATGAATAAATAAAATGAGCATATATTATAAAATTAATAATATTATTTCTGTATGTACAATATACACATTACACATTGCATATACATTCATACGTACTTATATAAATATTTAATATTAAACACATACAAAAATAAAAATAAAAATAAAAAAAAAAAATGAAAATATTTAAAAATGAATAAAAACAAATTAAAAAATATAAGCAACCGTCATTACCATGTAAAGTTTTTCTTGTCCTACTTTCAACTGATTTGGCACTAATTAAAATTGTTTTATTTCGTAGCGGATAATTGCAAAGCTAATTGTAAATTATTTGAAAATTTACAATCATTATTGCGATTATAAATATGTACATATTATATACAAATGTATGCACATATGTAAGTATATAATGTGTAATAAGTACAAATAGTATATGTATAATGTACAAACATACATATATACATTTACATATGTATATATGTACGTATATATTTTATATTTTATATCAAGGAAACAAAAACAAAACTGTTTATATAATAAATACTTGTAATAAAATATGGTACAACTATTTTTAAATTTTCAGTGAAACAAAAAAAAAACTAAATAAAAAATACATATAAAACTCGTAATTTACAAGGAAAATTAATTTTGTATCTGTGATACACTGATTTTCGATATGTGAATTATTCATCAAACGAATTAATGTCATATACTCGTAAATAAGTATACTGCATTACAGGAACATAATTAAATAAATTGTTTACATAGAATTTTGATTAAAATTCAGATTGTTTATTACGATTTCAAAATCAATATACTATATGATTAATTCAAAAGTTATACACATTTATATTCTTATTACTAAAAGTACAATATATACATGAACGTACACATCTATACATTCATTAATGATAATTACAACAATTGAAAAAAACATTCACATTCACAAACACTCTTCTTTCAATAAATTATAATGTTACATTTTATGTTCCACAACTACACTAACACATATAACATTATAACATACATCTGTGTATAAATTTTCAAATAAATTTGTAAAAATTAAATTTTAATAAATTAAATTCCAAAATAAATACAAAATGAAACAATTCCAATTTACCCAATGTGCTAATTAAATTGAAACATATTTACGTTGTTAAACATAAACTTAATGCATAAATAATTGTTAAAATGTTATAATATATGTAGATTGGTGTATAAGACAGAAAAATAAACAATCGTATAAAATTTTAAAAATTAATTAACCTACTATGTATATACGATACGTTACAAGTTACAAGTATAATTAAAAAGTTAATGAAACGTTTAATTTTCACAATATAAAATGTATATATTCTATAGTTTATGTATTTATATGTATGTACAGTTTGTAGATATATATGTTATTATGTATTTTATTCAGAAAAAAAATTTCATAGTAAATGCTAGTATAATATAGGAATTACATCTTAACAATTTACACAACAAACGATCAATTAATATTAAGATATAAAATAAAGAAATAAACAAAAAAATAAAAATTAAATTGAAACCTTCTTCTAAAAGAAAACCCTATAACCTATACCAAGTTAAATAGAAAATATAACATAAACTCGTAAAAATCAAATATAAAATAAAATAAAATAGAAAAAAAATTAAACTAAATAAAATTCACGGAAAAAAATACATTTTTGTCACCTTATCCATTTCATTAGTTTCAAGAGTATAAAGTGTTGAAAAAATTCTTCTTTTGGAATTTGTTTATCTTATACATTCATTTACAACAGAGAAACAGAAGCTGTAGCAATTTCTGTACGTTATATATTACGTATACATCTACAGTACAGTATACGTATATATATGAATAATTGTATTATAATGATTTGAGCTAATTTTCTGTAGAAAATGTATTCAAGAGTATCTATAAAGTAAATATGTATAATATGTACATACTACACAGTACAAAAACACATTCATTCAAACATAAACCTATTATAATGTATTTTTAAATCGATCTAGAAATAAGCATTTTTTTTTCATGGCTTTTCTACGATTTAAATTATAAATCAAGACAAAAAGAATTAAAAGACACACTAAAGTGAATAAAATAGGAATAAAATTATTGAGAATACAAGGAAAAATACAAAGAAATAAAAAATATATATATAAAACGAATCTAAATACATACTAAAA
Source organism: Villa cingulata (assembly GCA_951394055.1). Taxonomy (NCBI): domain Eukaryota; kingdom Metazoa; phylum Arthropoda; class Insecta; order Diptera; family Bombyliidae; genus Villa; species Villa cingulata. Next base: position 32,653,249 of record OX596024.1, read on the forward strand.
TGAAAAAGAAACTGAATTAATTAATCTCACTAAGAAACATTAATTAGCAATCGTAATTGATCGTGCAGTATCTGTGTTCATTCCTTCCTATACACAATACATTACATATTATACATATATACAAACATTAACATACATATATAATACCCGTATTATTGCCGGGTTTATAGTTTTCTTCAATCCTTTTTAAACGTTCAGTTCTTTTATAGTTTGGTTTGTTTTATAATTTAATTGTTTTCTTTGTTTATTTTTTTTTTCTTTTCATTTCATTTTTTTAAGAAAAATAAAATAGAAGCAAAGTTAAAAAAATAAATAAATGAAGATACTGTGTTTCTTATATCACACATGCGTCGAAGGTTTTTCATATCACATTATGATAATTATTATATTTTATATTGTATACGAGAGCACTCTTTTATATCTTCATATTATATTATACATTACTTAAGTATATAATTTTAATAAGGCAACAAAAGTGAAACACTTCATCTATTTCATAAATAATGTATGTACTAACTATAGTATGTATAATAACATTATCATACAATAATTCATTATAGATCATATACATACATATTTATGTGTACACACATACATATATTCAATCTGTATATGAGAAAAATCTGTTCCTTAACAAATCTTCATATACCATACATTTATGCATAAATAATGTATAATATGGTTCTTTTTTTGTATGTATACATAAATTTTTACATATGCATTTTAAGAAATAACATATCACGCACTAATCATTTATTAAATTGATATAAACATTCATATTATATCATACATTGCATTGAATTAAATTAAAATCTTTTTAAATACAGAATTAAGTTTAAAATATAAGCGCATATATAAGATTACCATGTGATTAATAAATCTAAAATTTATGTACATAAATACATATGTATATGTTTACATATACTGTATGCATATTATATCTGGCATAAAACAAGATATGAAAATTATTAATTAATGGATAATTTGTGTAATTAATCGTATCTTTATATTACTACATCTACTAGTATATATATATATATATATACACATATATATGTATGAAATAAATAAATAAATTTCCATATATCCTGTCTCTTTTCATTAATATGGCTCCCTCATTCTTTGCACACAATTCAGTATTTATACATATATGGATGGTATAACAGCGAGTATACATATATGGGTTCTATAGATACAAATACAAATTATATCATTTAAGTATTTGTAAATTTTAATCATTTTTGACGGAAAATCATCTTTCCGCGACTAATAACAACTTGTTAATAATATTTAAAATTGTAATTCTATATATGATTTTTGATATGCGCATGCATATGCATATTAAATTGACACCTCATAGTAATAGATTTAATTTGAATATTAATTACGTATGGAATATCTGCTTTCTGGTGTTACACAAATATGTACATACTTCTGTTTATGTATGTCCACCATGCATACCTACATTATCTAATGAAGTGTCTCTATATATGAAGAAAAAAAAAGAAGAAAAATAAAAATTACTGAATAAACACAATTAAATTCAAGTAAAAAAAAATTTGAAATAAAATCTCATCACAAAACATTTTGAAAATTTTAATAAAAATTATTTCAAATAAAACAGTTTTTTTGTATGCATATTTAAATGTGAGATTAAATGAAATGAAATGAATACACGGATACATTTATTAGAAGATAACAATTTGCTATAATTTTGTACATATTGAATGCTTGTTCGTGTATTATCCATATACATTATATATACTACTTTCAGATATTGTAAAAACCATTCAAAGAGTTTTATGTTAAACAATTGCATGCATGCATTTTATAAATAATAATATTTTTTTCTATATATACATTTTAACTTTTATTTTTTTTGATTAATTTATTTTTTATTTTTTATTATTTTTTTTTTGTTTTAATCTAAACATCATTAGTAACTAAATTCTGTGTTGTGATTAATGTTTGTCAATTATTTGCATAAATTTGCATGTACCTTCAATTATTAGCAACAATTTTCTACGAACTTATTAATTGCTTTGATGATAATCAGAAAAATAGTTTATAACATAAACAATATATGTAAGTGTATAATATTCAAGATTACTTATAATGAATAATTGTATATAGTCACATTACATACTTATTTTCATTATACTGCTACCTGTATATAATACGAATACATTATAAAGATAAATCATAGTAGTATAAATATGTACATTTACGAACGTATATATATGTACGTATGAAAATGTATATAAAAGTAATAAAATTTTCTTTGCATTGCATGTTAATTCTTTAAATTTGTTTTGTATATTCTTTCATTTTTTTTTCTTTTTCGTATGATGCATTTTACTTTTCTTATTATTTATTATTATTTTTTTTTTTCTTTTTTTCATTTTTTGTTATGGTTGTTGTTATTGCAATTTTCACACCTAAACGTACATAAATGTTAAAATGGCGCTCATACTAATTTGATTCTCTGAATCATAAGAAAATGATATAAGAATTAAATTTTAATTAGACGCAAGTTAAGTCTGTTACATACATGCATACATGATATATATATATTATATACGAGTATATGTACATATATAAATTAATATAAAAAGGTGTGAATTAACATCAAATGTAGGTGTTATTTTAAAAATATAGAAAATATACAGGAATGATTTTAAATGTAACTTGATTATAATTTTTTTTTTAATTCTACTTATATTTTCAATCGTGTTTTTTTTTTTTTCAAATATAAATTTTCTTTATTTTCTGGTTTTTGAATTTCAAAAAAGAAAACCAAGAATTATATATCTGTAAGCATATATAGTATGTTTTAAGTGGGCATAAAATATCTTTACAAGTATGTTTGTACATAATATGCTTACATCGTTTGATTAATGAAAAGATAAAATGAGAGATAATTTTAAATACAACATCATATAATAACTGCAAAAAATATAAATAAATAGCATTAGTAATTGTAGGTATATATTTCATGGCATTTATCACATTTATAGTTGAAATTATATTTCTTTTTTTACTTCAAAATAACTCCCTAAAATACAAAACAAAAAAAAATACTCCTTGAGTATTGAACACATTTTATACACCTACTTGAGTGCATACATGCATAAATAAATTTTTTTTTTTTTTGGAATAAAATAAATAAATTGTCTATTTATTAAAATTACTATAGTGATTTAAAATTATTCCAACAATATAATGTATATAAATATGTTCATAATAATATGAATTAAGTATCTATAAAATAAAGAATATTAAATTCAACTTACAGCTAAATGTCGGCATTAGAAGACTTAAGACTTTATTGACTGAAATTTCATTTTGACCGAAATTATTGTTAACACCAGTTTTCTTGTCTGGTGTTGCTGGGGAAAAAAAAGAAAAAAAAAATTGGTTTTTTTATAAAAAAAAAAACACTGCCATATAGTATTTAGCTCTAATATGTAAGTAAGAATGTAATAAAAATAAATTTAAACGGAAGTTAAACATGATGGAAAAATAATTTTTTTTTTAAATTGAAAATTTTCTCAAAATATAAAATTTCCAACATTTTTACTAAGCAAAAAAAAAAAAAAAATTCCTTAAAATTATCTATTAATCAATTTTAATAATCATAATTAGGTTTAGTAAAATAGAAACGTTTATCTCAAATCGTATAATTTTTTTTGTATATATTTTTTCTCAACAGAGAGAGAAGGAGAAAAAAAAAGTAATCTATACCCTCCTAAATTCAGTGAATTAATAGATGTGTACCACCTCTTCAATTATCTACACTCATTTCATTATACTTAAAGGAAATACCACAAAATCGATAATTACTACCTTTTAAAAGACCCAATCTTTATCATTATTTTTTCATACGTATACATATGTATGTATACTCATTCCAAAATATGTACGAAAAAAAAATAAAAAAGAACAGAAAAATAATAACAAAAAAAAAACTACCAAAACACATTCCGCATCGAAATCAAATTATTTCAAATAAACTCCCTTACAAATACAAATATTTGCTATAATATCGTTTAAATAATTTTTTTACGAGGGTACATATAAGTTAAATGCTTTTTTAAGGGCTATTAGCTTAACATAATTGCATAGATGTGTGTAATGTGGCTATAAGTATAAATATAGATATATGAAACGTTTTTATCTTAGGGGAAGATCTGTTAAACTTTCACATGGCTTCTGAATAAAAAATATACTATTTTTTATATACATTTCTCTTTGGCTACATATGTATGCTTGTATATATAGGTAATATATTTTCATGTTTATTTCTAAATTTCATACGCGATTTCCAAATAAACTCTTGCTATAGCCCAATAGGGACATATGTACAGTGGGTTGAAAAAAAATTTTTTGGCGTTTAGAATTTATTATTTCATTCTCAGAAAATACGATATCACATAAAGATACAAGCAAAATATATAAAAGTAATAGCAATTATTAATAAGTTTTTTTTTTCTGTAAATTTATTGTAATTTTATTTTTTTTTAATAAAATCATATCTTTACGGTCATTAAAATGAAAGTAAAAGCATTTTTATGTTAATTTGTTTCGTACACATTTTTGAGTAATTAATTTCAAAAAATTATCTAAAACTGAATGTCTACATAGCATTATTACAACTTAATTAAATGAATAACATTTTTTTTTTCACAATACGATTTATAAGCAATAAATATGTTACTTGCTTATTAGATTGTAAATTATATGTTATGTATGTTTTTTTCGTTACCTGATGTAATCAAGTTATTTCCAAGAAAGTGTATATTTATGAGATAAATAACGTATATAATATCTAATTTTCGGTTCAATGTGATACAAAAATTTAGATGCTACATGCTACAAAGGATATTTGACAAAAAAAAAAAAAATTAACGCATACTTCTAAAGACAAGACAGTAGCACCTGTATTTGTATCATGACATTTATATTATAATGGTTGTAAGATAGGAATGGCATGATTAGAAGGACCTTTTTAGCAAAGAAAAACAACCGCTATAAAATATTTAGAATTAATCAATTTTTTTTTAATGTTGTATCCTTGATGTTTTTCTCTTTTATAATTTGGAAAGAAGACAAAAAAAAATCAAGAAAGATAAAATACTTTTCGATTAATAAATTTTATCCAGAAAAAAAATTTATGATTATATAAACTTAGTATATTGTTAAAATAATAATCATAAATAATTATTAAGGACATATCGCTCCTATTAATTTATACATATATAGAAGTTATTTGAAAATATTCTTTTAGAATTAAAATATTTAATGCATCATGTCGAAATGATATAAAATTTTATTTTTTTTATTTAACGATTTTTTGTACAATTTGTTTCATTTAGCTATTTATTTATTTATATTTTTTAAATTTTATTTTATTCAAAATTCATTTCATTATATACAAATAAATCGTACCAATCGTACGTATGTGTATATGTGTATGTATATTTTTATTTAATGGCGTTAATTAATTTGATAGCTCATTCAATAAAATATTCATATAGTCATATTGTTTCATTTGATTTAGATGACAGCAATTAAAGAATTTTATCTACCTTGGATGTTGCTACTGATTCTCTTATTTTAGAAATCTTGTTATGGTAACCAATTTAATTTGTCAACATTGAGAATATACAAAAAAAAAAAAGAAAGAACAAGAAGAACAAAAAATCATTAATCGAAAAAAAAATATCACAAGAAAGTGAAGAATAAAAGAGATAAATTTATTTATAAAAAAAAAAATACATTATTCTACACAATAATATAAGGAAATTTATTCCCATGGATTTGAAATAAAAAAAAAATATATATAATAATAAAATAAAAAATGAACAAAAAAATATAAATCGTTATGGATATTTGTGTTTTGTATATTGAATACATAAATGTATATATCTACATCTATATGTAATATATATCTCTCTCTAATATACAAATGTATGTGTATATGTGTTTATATCATTATCTCTAAATCTACGAAATATCACCATTAGACCATCATCATCATCATCATCATCATCATTGAATGAACATATTTTCAAATCTTTTCTTATCTTGTATCGTGTAGAATTTTATTATTTTTATAGTTCTGATGAAAACTACGGTCATTTAAAATCTAAAATTATTATCATGTGTTTGGACATTGAATTTATAAAATGTTCATATATAACATGTATTATATAAGTCGGCATTATATTGTATCATTTGTTCGATTGATTATAGAATTATATATGAACACTTATACTCGTTTATAATATATTTTTATAAACTATGTACTATAGAATAAAAAAAAAAGAAGAAATAAAATGAATGACAAAACGAAATCAAGTAAAAATGAATGAAATAAAAATTAATTGTGAAATTTATTTTTTATTTTTGATTATTCCTTATTTGAAAATATGTTTTGATAATGATCGTGATCACATATATGTATACAAATAGAAATAAATTCGAAAATAATGTTTTTGAATACACGTAAAATTTGTCTGTATCAGAAAAAATATAAAAATGTGATAAATTGTTAATTATTCTGACGTTTTAAATTCAATCGAACCAAATACTAAGAACATGTGAAATTTCGTATTATTTTCATTTTTATTAAATTCAATATTTAAAAAAATGGATAAAATTCATGTCCTGAATAAAGGTGGTTATGGTTCTTTCGTATAATATTTTTGTATACTTTTGTAATGTATACATATATTATTTGTTTTTATCGATTTGTATATTACACGATTACACTTAAAAAGGAATCAATTTTCTTTTAATATCATGTACAAATTTTTACCTAAAAATTGTGAAAAAAGTTTTACTTGTGTACATGCAAATACAAATATTGTATGACTACTATTTGTATTTGTACAATATACATACATACAAAATTATTCAAAAATCATTATACCATTTTGCATTGATATAATATAAACAAAAAGAAAATTTGTTTTGAACACAAAATATACAAAATATGTAATACATTATAATTCAGAAATTTTATTCACAATTGTATATTTATTATACATACGTTTGCTTTAAATCAATGTATAGGTAGGTATGTACTGTAGTAAAACGGAAATTCCTCTTCTTAGCAATAGGCAATAGTGACTTTACCAAGAACTTTTGTTTTTAAACTTGTTAACATTTATAACATTCGTATGAACACATGTAAATGTTAAATTTTAAAAGAATATATAGGATTGACGTAAACAAAAGAACTCTTACAATTCAATGTAAACTGATCAAAGACATTATATAAGTAACTAACTATACATATATGTGTGTATATAATGTTAATATAGAGTGTACGCAATAGAAAGAATCACGTGGATTAGAAATACATATTAGAATTGTATATATAAATACCTTAAAAGGATATTTAAATTTGTATAGAACTTATGTTTTCAGTATTATATATATTTATGTATTTTCATTTAATATATTACAAAAATGTTGATATTTTGTTTGTAAACGATAAAAATATGTAAATAAAATTCAATTAAATTTAAATTAAGGATCAACAAATAGATGTGTTAACTATTTTGCTTTATTTGAAATAAACGTTTTTACTTGACTCCTTGAAAAATTTATGAATTTTTCTTTTCATTTATATAACATACAGAAATAAACATGTAAAATTTTATAAGGTATAAATATACGCATATATGTATTGATATTGTATTGTAAATTTAACTTTCTAAATTATCTCAACTTTATGGATTTTATTTTATAATGAAACGTGGGAATGTATAATTTGAATACCTATACTGATACTTCGATAAACATTTTTTTAATACATTATATATACATATATCTATAATAAACAGAAACACATAAGATAATCCATAGATTAGTATATGTAAGTATATATACAAATACATTCTCATTAAAATTCATTATTCATTATTGATATTATTTTAGTGATTTTAAAACAATGTGCATGCAAATTAACTTTATTATGTACAAATATATGTACATTTATGTAAATAATATTCCAATACATGTAAATTGTTGTATATTACATATATGTATATATTTAATCAAATATTTATATAAATAAAATTTAAAGTGTTAACAATGATAATCTTTTTTGATTCATTTTTTCCCACTTGATTTTTATTTTATTTAAATTCCGTATTCACCATAATCAAATATTTATTTAGGAAATATTTGGTATATGTATCAATGTAATGTACATATGTATATATGAGTATAAAATAAAATTTTAGATTGCGCTCGCGCCACACATTTGCAATTTTATCTTGTCAAGTAATTGGTTCAATTTTTATTTTCATTGTATACAAATTTAAACTTTATTTTACGTTTTTTGCTTTTATGGATGAATGTAAAATACATATACATACATATATGTATACATTTATATAGATATATTGTATAAGAAGTTTAATTCAATAGTACAAAAGACAAATACAAATCATTCACTCTAGAAACTTTATTTATCTTTGCATATACATATACACATGTATATGAAGAGTGTTTTATAAAATTGATTGTAAATAAAATGTTGTAGACGCGTAAATGTTCTTTGTAAGACGTAAAGTTATTTTTATGTACCTTAATTTTTATTATCATTCTGATCAATTGTTTTATTTAAACCTTTTATAAAATGTGTTATTATCATTATTACTTTTTTATATTCAATACAATTGATAAAAAAAAATGTTTAAATTACGAAAGTAATGCAGAAGAATGTTACACGTTACACAAATCAAATGTCAACACGAAATGGTTGTATGCAAATAGGTATATCGTTAAAAAATATTTTAAAAAATGCAAATTTTTATTATCTATTATTCATTTACCTATACTTATCTATTATTATTCCGTCGGAAAGATTTGTGCAATGATAATTAACTAAAAAATATTTAATGTAGTCTCTATACAGTCTTCTTGAAGGATGATTACATTTTTGAAAGTTTTGAAATTAGAACTCACCTCCACCTACTCCACTTGGACCAAAACCTTGTCCTGGAAATAATCCTGGTGGACCGAATGGTGGTAATTGTCGGGCGGCTGCTGTCCATGGAACAGCTCCTCCGATACCACCCCACGCTGCTGCCGCCGCCGCTAAAGCACTGAAAGGTGTGGGTCTTATTGGTACGTGTCCAGCAAGTGCCGCCGGTGACGTCAGGATTTGCGGTGATGGTCCAGAGGTTACCGAAACTGCTGATACTGGCGGTGATTTACTATCTAAACCGGGAGTCGACCTTGAGTCATTATTCATATCTTCGATATCTACAATTGAATCTTCCTCCTGATTAGAATCATAATCGATTTCTGATTCAGCTGAACTATGTGGTGTGTGACGTTCATTTTTTGTTGATAAACTTTGATTATTTTCTTGAAAATGATGTGATGTAATAGGCGGTGATATACTTAAAGACTGGCTATTTTGATTATGTGAATGATTATGATTTGTATGTGGATTATGATGATGTTGCTGATGATGTGAATTATGATTATGATTTGAATTCTGATGTTGAGATGCTGCCGATAAATTTGTTGGCAATGAAATATCCATCGGTTCACTAGGACTTTTCGGTCGAGTATCAGCCAAAAGGGATGCTACACTAAAATTACTAACACGTGAGCTAGATTTTTGCTGCGGTGGAACCGTCGGGCTCGTCATAGCTGTTCGTATACCAGTTACAGTCATTCCTGATGATTTTATCATATATGTTGTATATTTCGATATTTTAAGTTTTTTGAAATAAAATGTTAACTTTTTTTTTCTTATCTTATATGTGTATCAGTATCAATATCTCAGTAATACATCTAACTTTTCATACACTAAATCACTTGTCCAAAATACTTAATCAACACTGTAATTAACATTTGTACTAATTTCAATTTCAAATTTTTCATCAGATTCAGTATTTTTTATTAAAACAACTAACACTCTTAATCCATTTCCAGATATGATTTTTTTCACTTCCATATATTTAGCCTGAGTTAACAAAACCAGATCACATTTCTAATGGCGATTATATCTATTGTAATTGTAACCATTGCAAAAATAATTAAACTTGACAAATTTTTCTACTTCTCCAAACCAGAGAAATATGTACACACAAAAAGAAAAATCCAACGTGCTACGTGCTACTCCAAAACCAAAACTTTGTTTTTCCAATTTTCAACAACCACTTACTACAGTTAAAAAATACACAATAATATAATATGTATGTACACAACATAAACATATATCTACGTACAATATAGAATTTACGATATACGTCTTATTCAATTCACGACTTGTCTACAACTGAAAATTACTACTCGAAAGTTAAATCGAAAGACGAAAGGCAATCGAAATCTCGGGCATTCACTCATTCAGTTTCAGATTCAAAATTCAAACCAGAAAGCAGAAATACTAGAAATAACAACGTTAACGACATAACGACATAACGACTATGACGTACCGGTGGGATGGTTTTGTTGGTTAGTTTCAATTTCAATTTCTATATGTATTATGTGAGAAAATTATTGAAAATCGTTTCGTTACAGAATATAATCGGGTGATGTTTATTCAATGCAGTTTTTCATCACTACTTCATATTGTCATCTCAAGTATAATTCACTGTTGATCATTTCAAAACTGAGTGTTTATTGAAAATATATAATGAAAAACCGGATTTCGTTGACTTTTGCACCATTTAAGTTTGTTTATGTTTATATGCACATACATACTCTCCTTCTCCAATTAAAAAATAATATAAAAAAAGTCAGATGCTAGGAAGGCGTCTCTATTCGGCAGACATCTTTTTTCTCCAACAAACAAATTACCAGCACCGCCTTGATTTTCATTTATTTTCCTCACCAATCAAACACGAATTTTTTGAACGAATTTTCAGGGGAAAATTTCCCCCAAAGTTTCAATTGTTGCCTATGTATATCAATAGATACGAATACGAATTGTGAATAAGCACAAAAGGTGCAAACAAATGTGGAATGTGAACTTTTGACGCGCACAGAGCTTCCTTGAATCATTTTTATAATGGCGTTAGTAACTGACAAACATAAACAATTTTAAGTATGAGATTAGGGTGTCGAAAATACTTAACAATTCATGTTTTTTTTTTTTTTTTTGAAATTTTTCTCCAATTCAGTGGGTTGGTTTTAGATCAGCTCTAGACAAGAGTGAAAAAATAAAAACATAAATTTTCTTGTTATTCGTAAGTGTTGGTACTTGGTACCCTCTATATGGGTATATGAATGTAGAATATAATAAATATGTGTATTTAAAAATATTTTTCAGATTCCTTGAACATGATGTTTAATTGCCTAACATAATAGACGATGGGGACGTCCTGTCTAGGCAGTCAACTTTTTCACATTTTTATCAAGAGAGCTTACCAAAGTGTTTTTTTTACTGTAGTCATATATACATACATATAAATTTTTAATTGTAGGTGAGTGTGCAGAGTATGCAGCTCTATTAGTGTTGGTCTTTTGTCAGCATATAAGTGCGAAATTATCATCTTCGGAACAATAAAATTTTTCACCCTCATATAGATATACATTTATTGTCATTTCACAGAATATATGAATAAATGAATTTGAAAAAAAAAAATAATACAAAAATAAGTTTTTATTTGAATGGCGGTAAATGGTTGTATGTATAAGGATATTCTTTGGCAGAAGAGGCAGAAGAATTGAATAACATCACAGATGTAAAAATATATATAGGTAGTGTGTATGTGTAGAGACGGTCACGCGAGTTTTAAGGACAATATATGCTGCTGTCGACAACGATTAAATAGAAATGTCTATATTTAAGTAGCCATAAAATGTATACTCATTTTTTTTTCTCTCTAAGGGGAAAGAAGTATCTATCTATAGAGTTCGAAATGACCAAAAATGGGGATAAAGATGCAATCATAAAGAAATTATATATTTTTTTGCCTTTTTAACCATTTTATTTCATCTCTAGGACATTTTTTTCATAGGTAGGTATTACTTCTTTTTGATATACATTCCAAATAAAGCATGTTTTATTTTTTTTTTTTGAAAAACTGTAGATGGAAAATTTTTAAATATGTATTTAGAAAAGACTGATCTCTATATACTCTCCCTTAATTTATTATTATTTTTCTTCTTTCTTAAATTTTTCGCAACCACAACCCATCCTTCTTTTCAATTTTCTTTATTGATTTTTATATTTCCTTACAACTTACAGCTTACAGCTACATATACAGTATATATATATGAGTATAATACTCCCATATGAAAAATCAAAAAATTTTATTTTTGTGAAGAATTGAGCTGCTGAGCGCAATTCATTTTCATCTACGACTATGATTGTGATGTCTTATATGTACATACATAAATATAATATTCATTTATGTATGTATATATACATAGTCTTAAAATGATTTTTTTTTTGTTGGCTGTTAATTTTATATCGAAATTGTGGTAGGAACAACAATTGGGGTTGTATTTTATTATATAAATACATAAAAAAGATACGCTTATATACAATGTTGCTGTACTATGTGTATATAAGATAATATGGTAAATATAATTGTATATGTACATATATCGTATTATATTAGTGTATAATAATTGGAATGAAGTGAAAATTTGCTGTAATTGTGTTGACGTATAATTAATTTGTGACAAAATTGCTGCCATCTTAGATAGGGTATTTTTCAGGCAATTTATATCAAATAAAATTGTGTTAAAGTTTTCGTTTTTAATTTTTTTTTTTTTGTTATTTCGTTTTTATTTTTGTGTTGATTTTTTCTTCTTCTTTTTTCGAAAACAACGATTATAATTTCGTAATTAAAATTGATACATAGTACATATATAATCGTACTAGTAATATATTTTTATATATTTGTGTATTTACTCAACATAAATAGATGCTTATATACATATATATTCAGACAGATACATATATACATTATATATATTTTTGTAATAATTATATTAAGCAATTATTCACTTTTATTATGGACTATATATAATTCTTATAGACATAAATTTCATAATAATTTTCTATTAAACCTAACAGAATTAATTGAAAATTGAACAAAAGAAAGAAAATATGTAAAGATAACATTATAGAAATAAATGGATTTTTTTTTTTTCATAATAATTTTTTTTCTTCTATCTTATATTAAAGATAATTTTTTGCATATTATTTAATAAACGTGTATCTATTATGTGGACAAAATTATGAGTATAGCTTTTCTTCATGCATATACATATTTAAAAATTTTAATATTATAATATTGTAATTAATATTTCATGTTTTACGATATGTTATATCAATTTTTTTAAAATTATATAAAGTATCTACAAGTACATAATTTCAAAAATTATTATTAAAAAAATGGGGAAATGTATAAAGATATATACCCCGTAATATGAATGCAAATATGTATATATTTTCATTAAATTCAACTAAAATTACTAAAAATATTAAATTTGTTCCATACCTTTATATGATAAAAGATATATTTTCATTTTTCACTTATTTATATATATGTGTATTAGTATATTAATTATATAATTTACCTAAAATTACATTGTTTGAAAAATTTCTAATTAAAACAACTACATATGCTTTATTAAAAAAAAAAGAGAAGAAAAAAAAAGAAGTCTTTTAGAATTAGAATTAATTAAAAATTATGAAACCATTACAGAATAATTATTTCCTTTCATCGTACTAATTACAATCATGAAAAAATAAATAAAAGAAAATTGAAAACAATGAACGTAGTCCTTTCTATAAGTATATTCATACACACGCCTACAAATATATTGAGGTATTCTGTAAATATGGATACAGATATGTACATAATATATGTATAGCATCATCGTAATGAATGAAAAAGAAAATTACATATACATTACCTGGATTGTATATGAAACATAGAATGAGGAAAAATTATTAAGAATTTTATTATTAAATTGTATTAGTATAGTATATAGGTATATATAGGTATGTATATAAATTATGTAATGATATGAAAATGTGAACGTTGCGAATATAATAAAAAATTAATGCAAAACGAAATTTATAACACGACATGATTAAAAAGAATAACGAATTGTTAATGTTATATTTTATATTACAGCGAATGTTAATTAGATAAAACGAAACAACCCTCATATTTTCATATATTATTCATTGTATTCAGTATTTGTATATTATCCATCCATACATATTGTATAGAAATATGATGCTCATACCTCATACAACCTCATATATAATTAACATCATTTTCTTATTACTTATGTGCGTATATATACCTTTTGGAATGATTTCATTTAATATAAAAAGATAGTATAAATATGTATTGTACATATATACATACCATATTATATATACCTAAATGATTGTAATTAAGTAGAAGAAAAATATCTTTCATTATTATTATACATATCTAATATTTAATATAAAGAAAACAAAGTCGTTTATGTATGTATATACAAACATCATGAAACAAAGAATATATTTTTATATGTACGTACATAAATATATACGAAACAAATATTAGATAATTCAACAGGAATATGGAATATGTGCAGCATAGGTATATATTATTTATATTAATAATATTAGTTATGTATGTATTTATGTATTTATGTAATATAATATAAAGCAATTTAGGGGTGAAACAAATTAAGCTTTTCAAATAAGATTAAATAAATGATAGATAAAAAAAGAAGATTGTATAAAATTTGAATTTTATATTTAAAATATCTTTACACGTTATCCTGAATTAATAAAATAATCCTTCATAATATATACTAGTGAATATATGTATGTATATATTTTTTTCAAACAAAAAACACAATGAGTACCTATATATATAGAATTATAAAATTGAATAAAATATTTATAAAAAACAAGTATAATTTTATAAATTTGTAAAAATTACTTTTTGTTGTCTATATCATAGTACACCAACAAATTAATAAATCCGATTAAAATAAATATTTTAATATTTTTATCGATCATATTTTATATACATTTACATACATACATAACCAGCGGTGGATTTCTAGATTTAACGCTTCTATAGGCCTAGGCATCATCATTCGAAATTTCAAAATGAAAATTCAAAAATGAGTAAACATGATGTGTGAAATACTGCTCGTAGCCTATTCTATAGTTCTGCTTGAGAATAAGTGTAAATGGAAAAGAGCAAATATGAAATGTTGTTAGTTGATTTTCCATATTTTTTCATGTATTCGCATTCTCCTCAAAGAGAAAATCAACTTTTTCTGAAGAATGTAGATACGAGTACACATGATATTATGTAGAAGTACTATACTCGTACTCTAGTAGCGTATACTGTAGGTACTTTACTAGTCAATAGTATTTAACATTTTCTATATAGTAAACTCGTAAACGAATTAAAACAATTAACCGAAATTTAAAAATTCATTTATAACAATTTAATTTTTAAAGTGCATTATAAAAATGCACAAATATTTCAATTATACCAATAGTACACATATAATTTCCAATTGACAAATACAATTTAATGTAATTATTTTTCGTATATGAAAGCATTTTAAAATAGTTTTTAATTACGAAGAGTTTTATTTGAGATCTCTTTCGCTGCATTTACATGCATGTGTACTATAATTATGGGAGATACGTATATATATTATTGATAATAATAATTAAGTTCTGATAATAAATTAGTAATGTATCAAAAGGAGTGTCAGAATTCATGCATTACAATCATCATTATTACGAGTATGTACATAAAATCATCATCTCACACATTTTAAATTCATAAACGCGTCACAAAATTGCATCAAACACGCAACTTTATGGCACGCTATCTCATCTTATTTATTTTATACTTTATACTCTTGTTGTAAGATATATATAAATATAAATTAAGTGTGGAATATACAGATATAATTTAGATGTTCGTATACACATATAGGCATTTAAATACTCATGAAAAGTATATAATGTATAAATATTTTTTAACAAATGTGCATTGTGCCGCTGTGGTAATATTACAAATGAAAAAAAAAAATAACTTTTATAGGTGTGTAAAATTTATTGATGTGTACTTTGGAATAGATACAATATACATACATACACAAAGTGTTTTTTTATTATTATTATTTTTTTTTTCTTACATAAACACTTTCATATGCTTGCTAACAATTCTTCATTTTTTCTTTCCTTTTTCTGGCCACCACTGATGTCATTTATTTTCTCTTCAAATTTTAAGACTTACATATTTTCGGATAATTGAATACCCGTGCCAAATAAATTTTATAATCCAGAAAAAATATGTAATTCATTTGTATGTATGAGATGTATAAGCACTCATTTCATATGAGAAAATAACTAACACACTTCGTATTCAAAACAAATACATCTATGCATTTTAATAAATTTTTGTTAAAGGATCAGTTGACAGAACAGCATGAATTGTCAGCTGAATACAACATGTATAAGCATCCACTCAAAAAAAAAAAATATATATCAAATTAAATGAAAAAAATATTCCATGTCAAAAATTGATTGTTGATTTTACACAGCAAAAAATCAATTCTTTAAAGTCAAGCTGATTTTTTATTACAATATCCTTATACAAAATACACAGTATTTAAGAACACTTAAAAGATAATTTTCTGAATATGTACATACATACATTAGTTGTATATAGCATGCATATCTGTATACAATTGAAAATACATTTCAGGTTCAGGTAAATATTTCATTGACAATTGAATATGCATTATCTTTTATTTTGCAATTTTGTATGGTTCTAATAACCACTCGAAAATTTCTAATATTCCAATTGTTGTATAAAAAAGTCAAATCGAATATTAAAAGAGTCCTTTTTTTTTAATACACCTATAGAGGTTACCAGGTGTGTAACTTTAATTTATTATATTTTTATATTTTTTATACTTAATTCAAATCAAAATTTCTATAAGATGCAGAACTGATTCAGTGGTTTTATGAAATTTCTTTTTCAATGGTTTTAATAAAAGTGATGACATTTTTAATTATATTTTTATGAATGTATATATGTATATATTTTCAATAGAATATTCCATTAATATGAAATGAGAATAAAATGAATTTGTAATAAATAGTTATTTAATATGTTTACTCCCATATTTAAAGATGTTTATTAATAATAGATTTCGTATTCATTATATGAAATACGCTGGTCATTTCTATCAAATTAATATACTTCTATAACATTATGTACATAATATGTAACGTGTATGTATAATGTTAGTTGAAAGACATATCACATATCAATAAACAATAGTTTAACTGACTTATCCACCCTATTAAAAATGTATTTAAAAGATTTGCAATACTAAATCGGAATCGTTTAATTCAATTTAAAAAGAATAATAGGCGGCCAAAAATCATATTATCCCGTATATTATATATATAGTATATTATTTGATGGTAAGTGATTGAGATTGAAATTCTATTGGATTGGATTGGATTGGATGATGTTTTCCGTTCAAATGATTATGATTTTATCCACTTGAATGAATTCTTTTATTTCATTTTTATGTACTTATGTAGACATTATGTATACTTTAGGAGGATATACATAAATGTACTTATATTTGTACGTATGATGTATAACGTATAACACAGATTTTTCAATCATCAATGATGTTAAGTCTATAAATAACAGAAATGTCAACACTTCTGTTAAATTGTGTATACTATATATAGGTATAATTTCACGTAATATTCTTGTTAATGCATTATACAAAATACACATAAATGTATTTATTATAACAATAATACGTGCGATAAATTCTTTTTCATATATAATAAGTATGTATCTACACATGTGAAAGAAAGAAAATGATTTTAAATTATAATATCATGTAGTATAGCATTGAAGTTGTAAGTGGTTGAAAGATATTGTTGTGATAGTAGAGGTTCACGACTATTTCGATAGAGCAATTCTGTTCAAATTTATTATTATTATACCATAAATTCAAAATTTTAACGGTCATTATTCACATATGTGAACAAATAATACAGATATTGAAAGATTAACAGTATTTCGTCAAAGTATATGAAGGATAATTTTGTTTTTTTGAATTTTGTAATTTACACATTTTTTTAAAAAGTTAATATCCAAATTATCAGGTAATTGAATTTTATAATTATTTTCAGCATACATAACAAAAAAATTACAAACAATAACAATGGAGATTATCTTTTCAAAAAAAAAAAAAATGTTGATGATATCCTCACATCCTAATTTTATTTTTCCACTAGTTACAATTAAAATTTTTAGATTTTTCAAATGAATCTTTTCCGCTTCATAGCAAAAAAAAAAATTTCAATTTCAATAGAAATTTACTATAATTTTTAGTGAACATTTATTACAACATATACATAAATCAGTTAATCATCAGTTTACAAAGTTACTTTTATATATGATATGATATGATGTAACTATATGGATAAGAATCTACTGTTGATTATGCGGATTAATTTTTTTCTAAATAAAATTTTTGAGCATATTTCAATCTCATCCTGTTCTAAAAACTCAACGTAAATGTGCATATGTTGTATATACAGATAAAATATTAGTCTTTTGTTACTTATCAGAAACTTTTAATCATTTAATCTTCTGCTAACGAGGTGTTTTATTATTTTTGCATATATGTATAAATTTATATGATAAACACATATACATATCTATACACACACGTCATATTTACTTTTGAAATTTTCAAAATTGCTTAGAACCACCCGGCTATTTACAATTTCCCCCTGGAGATTTGTTGTTTATCTTTATTCACAATGCAAAAGTGAATGAAAACGCATACTGTACACATGTACATAAATGTATCCCACATTATATGATCGTATATCGTATGTGAATGTATACTAGGTGTTCAGCGCCGGTTTTATCCTCTTGGGCGCCTGGTGCACTTCGAAATGTTTCGCTTTTTAGGTTGAAACTTTACTGTTTTAAACTTAAATTTCATTTTTTTTATTATAACAGAAATTATCATTATTAATTATAATGATTTCTGAGTGTAAATACAAATGACCTTATATATTTTAATTATTAAACGAGAATGGTCATTGAACTGTTGATTATTTGATATGTATAGAAAGGAAGTATAAATAAAAGTAGAAAGATTCGTGAATAATAGTTTTTATTCTCCTATTTTTGTGTAATTTATGTAATTTTTAATAGAAAAATTTCACTGAGAATATTTTTCTACTATGATTTTTAAAATTATTTTCCTAAAAACAGATCTGTGACTTTTATTTTGTACTTATTCGCACCCGTGAGATTTGGCACGGTTTTAGTAAACCATTTCAACGTATAAAATAACCGGGTTTTGTTATTATAAGTTTGCTGTTTAAATTTTTGACATTATTCTTTTGTTTGTATTTTTGTAAATCATTTATGCAAACAAAATTAAATATTGATTGAGGGTTTACGTACACTCGTATATACACATATCGATATATTATAGAAAATAATTTGCGTCCCTTTAATAATCTGTTTTTGTTTATATATTTGCCCGTATAATTGATATTTTCAAAGAATCAAAAATTATTCATATGTTATATGCATGTATAAACTATACATTTAGATATTTATGCGATTATTGACGAATTATGTTGTTCTATGAATATATTATATTATGTAGAAATTTTTAATGACACAAAATATATTGTATTATAACTACAAATGAAATACCACAGGATTTTCAATTCCGTTGCAGATATTTATATTATATAGGTATATACATTTATGCGGATGTTACTTGTATTTCTATATATATGCATATGATTTTTATCTCAATTATAAATGTATTCAAACCGCATGAGTTCTATGTGATTCAATTAAACAAATAGAAAAATAATTTAAAATCATTATTGATTATACATTCAATTTTATTCTACATCTTTGTATGTATACATATATATGTATATTCCTGCAATTTATGTTCGTTTTTGATTTTTTGAAATTGTGGGAAAATTTTATTGTAAAAATTATACCTAAAAATTTACACATTTTTGTCAAAATATCCACATCCATAATATAATCGTCCTATCCCATCTCTATTTATTTCTGTTGTTAGTTAATCAAAAAAAAAACATCAAAAATTGTGATCAATCTTTACAGAATTAATTTTTGCGGCTTTTGATAATTTTATATATGTGACACATTTTTTGATTGATTTTTATCTGTACATTTTTGAATTAAATAATAGATAAATCAATATTTTTTTTTCATTTTTTCATATATTATTGTACTGAAAATCATGTAAAGATTAAAAAATATTAATTTTTTTTTCGTGTTATTCCATTAGTATACGTAAAATTAAAGTAAGTAGCTAAATTTTCTTATATCATCAACATTGAAATAATTTTATATATTTTTTATGTAATTTCATTAAGAAAATGATTAATTTTCAAACGATTAACTGAATAAATTTTGATTAGTATTTCATTAAAAAATACGATGTGATGTAATCTATATACACACAACTTCATTTATATAGCTAACGTACACATCTGTACATATTATTTTTATTTTAATCAAATTATAACATTTTAAAAGACAAAAAAAAAGTACAAACTTATGTCAATAATGAAATTTTCTAGAATTAAAAAAATAAAATAAAACCAAATCAATATTTTCAAATCTCAATATTTCATATTTCATATAAATTGTATTACAAATTCATTTATATGAGTTCCACATGTGCATCAGTTTCAATATAGGTATATGTATCTGCATATATGTATAATGTAACTGTGTCGGTCGATCATTATCAATTTTATTTAGCTGACATTGAATATAATTAAATATAATAATTCATGATAAATTATTGATAATAATCATTTCATTAGTATTTATTGAAAAACAAAAATAAAAACAACACAACCATATATTCATATAAAGGTCAAGCTAAAGAAGAAAATTTTTCAATTTCAATTTCACTAAGTGAGAAATTCACCCTCATTATGATGCATATTCCATACAGATTATTTACAATTACATGTACTCGAGCATTTTGTTATCTTTTCATTTAAAAATTAATCGTTATTTTATAATTTATATAAATTGTTGTTTAAAAAAAAGAACGGAAAAATAAAAACTAAAAATAATTATATATATTTCTTTCATAGCATAAGAAGTATTTTTCATGCACAAGAGTGCATACATCTTTTTACATATAAAAACATTTATAATATAGTTTAATTTAATATAATACTCGTTGTATATATTGTTATAATTACTGATAAGAACTTAGAAGTGATTTGTTAATAATATAATGGAATCGAATTTTTAAATGATAAGAAAACACTTAACCCTTAACCTTAATTCACATGAATAAAATAGATATGTATGTATGTATCTACATATACCTACATAGACATAAATGAATACATGAATTATCAGTATAATTTTATCGATTAAAATTATAACGATGTTTGTATCACATTTCGTTATTTTCCAATAAATAATATAATTTTAATTTATTTATGAAATAATATAATTTTTTACACACATATTTGTATATGACTTTCCAACATATAAGTATACATTATATACATTATAGAGGCATATACGGTTACAAAAATACGACAGCAAATGAAATTATATTTTTTACTGTTTGAAATTATTGAACATAAATTTTGTTGGCTGTCACATTTTGACTTTATTAATGGTATCATTATCTCAAATATCCAGAAATTTAAATTAAAATGAAAAAATAATTGGATTTTATAAATACTTGTGCAAGTAGTTTTGTGTATGTTATTACATTTTATTTTTTTCTAATTTCTTGAAGGATCAGAAGTATGAAAACCAGAAAAGGCAAAAAAAAAAAAAAAAAAACAAAAATTGAAATTCACAATTACAAACACACATACATCGTTTTGCAAATGAATCGAATTATCCTTGTAGACGTATGTATGAGTGTATATGTATAATATAAAATTTTCATTTTTATAATCCGTACCGGCGCCATAGGTGTTACATTTCTGTCTGCTTAAGGAGGAACAATTTTTGTTAAGGATCATTTGCAAAATGCACAATTTTCATTTGATGCTTTTTTTTGTGATTTTTTGTGATATTTTGTTGTTTTTTTTTTGTTTTCTTCAATATAACCGCATCAACATATTGATCCTTTGAATTATACATCAGGAAAGGAAAGCAGAATAAAATGCAGAATATATCTGGTATCAGTTTTCAAGATACATATAATGTATCGTTTATTATGTGCAACTGAACCTGATAATGATTAAAGAAGTTTACTGTGTGTTAAAGATCAAAAAAAGGCGATTTTCTTTCTTTTTTTTCTTTTTTTTTAATTTTTTGACTTTTAATTTTCGAAAACAGTTCATTTCAGAAGGATATAGTATCATCAATTTAAACTGTTGTATGTATCAGTCTTTATAGGGATAACTTATTGTATATTAAACCGTAACATATAATATATATATATATAATATATATGTATATATTTTTTTGTTTTTAGTTTTTATTTTGTAATTATCGTTCATTAATGATTATGTCAGAATTGTTCATAATTTGATGATTTATTTCGTGGTCAAAACACATATGTATGACATGGATATTGTGTGTACGATATAAATTCATTTATGCATAAAACATATGTGCTCATCATATTGTCGGATACATATGAGAAAAAAAAAATATACAAAAATATCCGGAAAAAAAATTTTAAGTACAAATCATTAGTTCTGATATTAAGTTACAGTTGTAATATATAGAGTAGTTGAAGGAATTTATTATTTTACACTTTTTTTTTGTAAATGATTTTTTAACTTGTTTTACGCAGGATATAGGAGTCTACGATTTGTCAAAACAAAAACTTATAGTTATTCGTAGAAAAAGATATGATATTTTACATGCAAATGTATAATATTTAAACAAGCAAATAAGAAAATTTCAATATGAATTTGAAGTTTATAAAAAAATAAGTATCTTAGTCAAAAATACATAGTGAAAATTTTACTATGATGACGCTATCAATGAATGAAACATTAAGAAATTAAAAAAACAATTGGCGACGCATTTTATGAATTATGAAATTATCACGTTTAGGTGTTTGTGTACTTACTCTAATATTGCACTAATAACGCGCAAGCATTTCAATTCGATTAGGTATATTTTTATATCTACAATAAAATACTTATGTAGTAGCACTCATTTTTCTTTATTGTGTAAAAAGCCATAATTGAATTTTGACTATAATGAGTGGACCACACAAAAAGATTCGGCATTTTTCAAAAAGAATAAACTATTCACTTTCAAATTAACAACTTTGATTAGTTAAGTACACAAATACAATACCCATATATGTATAAGTTAAAGCTATGAATACATTTTTTATAAGTTTTCATCTGATTTAGAGTGTAGGCATGACAACACTCATGTTATTATGTGCTCATTTTGATAAAAAACAAAAAATATCATATAAGTGATTATTATCAGTTTTCATTTTTTAGTGATCGTGTGTCTTGTATCAAATTTTTAGCTTACCTGTATCACCATTAATTATTACAGGTGTTTAATTGATAAGAAATTTTTTTTATGTGAATAACACACGGGCGTCTTCAAGATTATTTGTATTATAAGTAATATCCTTTTTCGCCATCATACTTTAGACATTTTGTATACCATATCCAATTAAATATTATGTATATGAATATTAATTTCCGACACATAACGTCAATAATTGTATAACTTTTTTGTTTAATATGTGTGTGGTCTTCACCTATTGGCAACTTTTATATTTTTTTTAATAATTTTTACAATAGTTGTATCATTTTAGCTGATGAATTAAGATCTTCGCTAATTGTACATCAAACAAAAAATTTCATTGTATAAATGTATACCGGTGTCTAGTAATTTTTCTTTTACTGTTAATCAGTAAATTTTGCGAACAAAATAATGTAAACATTCATGTATGAATTCTTATAGATTAACCACTTAAGAAAAAATGCATCGCACTGTATAACAAGAAATATACGTGTACTACGTTATGCGTTATGTTATACACTTATCTTCGTACAATACTGTAAGAAAATCTCTCTTGAAAAAGAGGTTCTTATGAAGCACAGAAAAATATACCGCCACCGCACGAATACCTTTCAATAACTTTAATATGGAAAATAAACAAACACCTTAAAAATATATATATAATAATACAGTTAAAGTTTGAGTGATTCTAAGTAAATATACGAAGAATCGATGTGTTGTCACAGTATCTGAAAGGATCAAAGGCCCCTTGCGGCGTTTTCAATGGTTTTTCAAGTGCACTTAAATTGGCCCTTTTGAAAATTAGATTGCTATTTAAAATGTGTGGTTCTTAAATGAATTAACGATGTCTTGCTGAGTGTATGTATATACATATAACTTGAAAATTTTATTGTTGCATGTATGTATATGTACTATTTTTGTTACACATTATAAGTTGCACTATACATATAAAGACTATGCATTTGTACATAATTCTTGAATTACATACATATTGTTTAACGTAAAAATGCGTGAAAATATGTATCTAGTTATAATATGGATATTATTTTTTTATTTTTTTTTTTTTTTTTTTGTCAAAATGTGAAACAATATTCCATACTCCATATAATAATAATACACGGAATACAAAACATTCATTGTTTAAGACAGACATCTTAGCGCCAAAATTGCAGTATTCCTCTATTGTTATCGAATCAATTATTTTCTAAGGATAACAATTAAACTAGTAATCAGTCAATTTTTAAATAGGAACATCTGTCTACGCTGAAGTACTTCGCTGCGGGTAATCAAATCTATAAACACAGTAAAAACAACATCGAAAAAAAAACACATTCCTAAATTATCGTCTAAACAAAAAGACTAAAGTTCATTATGTGATGTATGAACAAAGTCAAGATTTCTTGTAAAATATATTTTCAGAGTAATATGTATTGTTTTGTTATAAAAATCAAACACCTTTATTTCTTTCAAAATATGTATATATATATGGGATAACTAAACTGAAATAAATCAGTTCTATTATGAGCAATTAAAAGGATATTTCATTGAAATTCTTATACAGATAAACATAAGTAAATTGGATATAAAGCATATATACAACCAATTGTGTTTTATTTTTAAATGAAATTTTATTACCTTCGGTTACCTTAATTCAATTTTTAAATTTATTTATATATATTTATACAATAAATATTCATTTATCATAATTTTGTAAAATTTTTATCATTGTCCCATTATTTCATTTATTTAAATAAAAATAACACTTTTAACACTATATATTTATGTAGTCGTATATACGAGTTCGTTTAATTTTCACTAAAATGTTGTTGGTTTGATGCAATTAAGCACAATGAAATGATTGTCAAATGAATAAAAAATAAATTACAGATTCTTCATTCTTTAAATCTTTCAATATATAAACACAATCAAACACATATACGAATGTCCAATACATATATGTGCGTTCAAAATACTTAAATTTATAATTTCATAATTTATTGACCGCTGTAATTTTAGCCGCTTATAAGATAAACTGCCAGCCAAACTTACGTACGAATGTACGTACACCAGTATAATGTCTTGTCATTTACGTAAAAATTTTTCGCACATTTTATTTATAAAAACAAGAAACTTTTTCAATGCTGGCAATATAACGTCAGCGACCTCACCTAGTTCCAATTCTGGTGATTTCTCATATCTTTTCGGTTACAGTTTAACAGCTCGTTAAATATGATTCCAAAAGGATTACCGAGAATCAACAGAAAAAAAAAGTGTCAAAAATATTTACCAACAATTTTTCGCATATAGGTACAAATGTATATATTTTCGTCTTATATACGAGTAATACATAAGAAAGAAAGAAGCTGAACTGCATTTCATCTTCAATCTATATACCATCTGGATTTCGGTTATTTTGGATTCTATACTTCAATGCATTTTGCAATAAATTTTATTTCTTAAGAGCTTCCATTGCGTGATTTATCTGTATATAGAGGACAGACATTATGCATTTAGTGCTCTTTTAGCTTTTAGTTTACCATATAATGTATTATACAACCATTATTAATTTATTGAATGCACATTTTAATTGAGCAATGAATTGTAGATATTTTTAGTTGGTCTGATATTCGTTCGTTGTTTTTATTTTTATAATTTTATTTTTCACTTTTCTAAATACATACTTAATTAATGATACTTATTCAAGATGAAGTCAAATAATTTATCACTACATTTTAAGTGAGAAAGTGAATTACACCTGCGCGCACACTTAAATTGAAACACGCAAACTTACTATAATATTGCAGCATATTGATAAGAAATTTTAATTCAATTTAAGAAAAGGAATTTCATTCCAACAAGATGCTTTGTGTTGGAAAGATGAAAAAATTAAATATGGCAATGCAAAAGTTAAAACTAAAAAGCAATTTAATTTTCCATTAAAATCTAAAGGTATCATAATAATTAATTCTGTATATACTGGTAAATAGTCCAAAACAAAAGCATTTTCCAATTTTATCGAATTCTTACAACTTTCCAAAGTGATGAATGTGTCAAGAGTCATTGGCAATGAAAAAGTGATCAGAAAATCATTATCTAAAATCCAGGTGAAAATTTTGTCCGCATATACTTCATATCCACTCATCTTAGATATTAGAATCTCATTTATGAAGGTAAAAATTTGTAACGAATGATTTTTACTTTGTCGGTCGAACCACGTCGAACCAAGAATTTTTTATCTAAGTTTTTTTTTGCACCTCTGGAAAACAATTTATTTTGTGTTTATAACAATAACGAAAAAAAAATGTTACAAATATTATCTTTTTAAAATGTTTAAGGCGGGAGCAACAATAAAGCACTTAAATTTGGCACGCATTTAAAAAAGGTGCAAATTCATGCAGATGCAAGCGCCTCCAATTTTTTGTATAGTTTTCAGTTGTTTTTTTTTTCCTAAACATGGTCAGTGTTTTTCTTTATTTCCAATAATTGCAATATACTCTTTTATAACGAGTTCTATGCTTTTTTATTGTAAAACATTGACCGTATATATTTCTAAGAAGTAAAATAAATTTAAAGTGTTTCCATTCAAACAATATTGTAGCGCAGAACAACAGACCATTTCTCATTAAAGTCATATTTGTATTCATTAGAATAATACATTTTGTTTCTCGCTATATTATATGATATCTATTAAAACATTAAAACAAGAAGATCAGTAATGATTTGATCTTAGTGCTTATGTAATTAAATTTATATTAAGAAGTGATAACAATTGAAAATGTTTTTTAAACAAATCAAAGCGTTCGTTAAATGAATATTCGCTTAGAATAAGAATTGATTTGTTTAACTTAGTGCCAATAAACTCAAATAATGAGCGTCACGTAAAATTCAACATCGCGAATTTAAAATCAATTGAATCTTTTGAATTGTTTGTCAATTTGCATATATGACTTTGTATTCTATATGAATGAATAAATACACATATACGTATATATATACGTACGTAAATAAGTATGTGTGTATTTAAAGTTTACACTTAATGTCATTTCGAGTCTACTAATTGACACGGCAAACACTAAAGTCAGTTGGTCCATTGTATTCTTATACGATCTAATGCAAGAAGTTTCATTTCAATTCACTGTGACAAACAAAGGCTTCTATGTTTACGGTTATATATAAATTTTGCAAAAGTTAACTTGTTAACTATTTCGCTATTGAATAAGACTAATACGCTAAATCGCTATTACTAATAATTTCATCTTAAAATGAATCTATGGACTCTTCTTTGTATATTCTTGATACTTTAGTACTTATTTTTTTCTTTTTCTTTTATTTTATTTCTTTGTTTTCTTGTTTGATGTTTGTCACTTTAATTTTCACAAGTAAACAGCTATGAGTAACGATTACTTATTGCAGTACAACAAACAATGAAGTGCAATGATGATGACACCTTCATATACCACAATATGCCATCATCATCATCATCGTCTTGTGAATGTTGCTGCTGCATTTGATTGTACATAATACAGTCTCTCATCAAATTTATTGGCATTCGCTAATCTTGTGTATTCATTTAATTGCCGACTTCATTTACCTGTTGGCTGTTATTGATTCTGATTAAGCTGCTGTAACTACTGTATATGTACATATATAGATATTTGTAATATATAATACGAGTAAGTATATAGTTACTTTCAGTTCTTATTATATTGATCTAAGAAAACCAGTTGTATTTGAATAGTGTCTGGGTAAATGAAGGCATCTTATAGAACCTTTTCAGTTGCTTCTGTTTGAAGTGTATGCAGATAATCACGAACCATGTTAAAATCATTGAAAATAGACCCAACGCCAAATGTTTAATTAAGTAATTGAGTTTGTCTAAAAGTGCTTCTTAAAAATGTGACTTATTTATTTATGTACAAGTATATAGTATATGTACATTTACATAGGCACATTTCATCGTTCTATATTCATGTACCATCATACATATATGTATAGAAAAATTAATTATTTACCAACATAAAAATAATGTTTCTTAAGTGTCTGCAAATCTCTATAAACACTTACAATTGTGTATTTAAATCTTTTTATATACTCTTTATTCAAATAAAAATACGTAAATATAAATATACCCACACATGTGGAAGTAGCTAAATAAGCATTTTTCTTTATTTTTATAAATTTTATAATTTTAATTTTTTAAATTATCATATTAATTTCACAAATACTATCACATCTTAAATATGGCACATTTTCTCAATTCATTCCCATCCATTTTACATTAAGAAAATAACTGACAACATATATACATATGTTTTTTTAATCTTCATATGAAAACCATATCAAAAAACCCAAATTAATAAATCATTTATCAAAAACTTTAAATCGTATATTATATAAATTTATGTAATATACAAGTACATAATCTCATCTCATCTGTAAATGATGTGATTTCGTGTGGAAATTTTGAACATGTATGAATCACAAATTTCTCAATTTCCGTACAACAACCCTTAAATAATACAACGATTGATTACAAGGATATTTATTACATAACACATCTCTCGTCTTGTATATATATATCCGAACCTCCGAAATAATAATAAGTAATATGATATATAAATTTTAACCTAACTATGGCACATATATAATACAGAACATTTAATTTCTGAATCCCTTGCGTTAGCAAAAGTACAAAATATACAAAATGACGAGTAAGAATTATAATGTTATTAAATGATAAAAAGAATCATGTACATACATGCATACATATACGAGGAATATGTATAATATTAACTCGTTTTATCGGATAAGTCTTATTAGCTAAAATTTAAATGAATCCTTTATCAAGGATCATTTGAAAAGTATCTCAAAATTATGTGTGATTTGAAATTTTTCTTATATTAAAAGAAAAATTGCTATATGACAGAGCAGTCCTTATATGTTTTATGTGTAAGTGTAAGTGTTGTACTGTACATTTATGTATGTATAATGATACTCGTATCTATTATGTATCATTTTTAAACAAAAGTCATTCGTCTCATTTTCTCAATTTCCATACGTGTCACATTTAGAAAATTTGACTTTGATATTTCACCACCAGTTTATATAATACATAATATTAATCAGTTTCAAAATATAATTCAGATTTTTTATTTTATCTCCTATGTGCTGGTTTTTTCTATATTTGTCTTCTTTTCTTGCCAGTTTTTCTTTTGTATTTAATTCACTTTTATATATTATTGTCTTGTAATTTTATGTGACTTAAAAACATTCTATAAACTACCCCAAATTCATAGAGTGACATCAATAATGTATAATAGAATAAGGGATGAAAATTCATTACCCTCATTGTGCGTATAATCGTTTTGTGTTCAAATGCAAAACACTCGTATACTTGTACATATAGTCTCATTGGAGATACGTGAATTGAGAGCAATGTGTAATTGATAATACATATTTTTATATGATTATACATACATATATACATATATTACACAATATTATACTTATTTTATAAATAAAAATCACAAATGATATCCCTATTTGTGTTTTTCATTGAATTACATTTAATATACCCATGTTACCATATTAACATTAAAGAGGGTTTGCCTTTGTTATAATATGAAATGATAACTATGATAAAGTCTTTTTTTTCTTCGTAAATTTACTACATACATACATAAATGATTCCTTCCCTTTTATTTACTTTTAGTGTTCTGTTTAGTCACTTATTCAATTTGCCATTTTTCAAGTTAACGATTGCATAGGGAGTTGGTAAAGTAAATTGAATTAATAAGTTTTGGGAGGGGTTAATTGATTTGATTCCTTTTTTTTATTGGTATATATATATATATATTATATATACTCGTATATATTTTGATATTTTTTAAAATTTTTTTTACTCATTTAAATAAACACATTCCTTAGTATAAAATTGTTATTTTATTATTTATATATAGAGCTTAGAAGATATAATTTCAATTAAAATATCTGGCTTTTTGGTAAGAGAAAACATGCATAATATCCTCTAAATAGAGAGTTTTTAGAAAAATAATTTTAAAATTCATAGTAAAAAAAAATATTCTCTGCGAAAAGAGAAACTACATCTCAAATACTCATGAGTTAAATATAATCATGTTTTTTACATATGAAGATATCGGTAAAAACATTTTTCTTATATAAGTATATACGGTTTTGTTTTTAATCCTGAGTTATTTTTCGTACATGGCTACTATATACTTTAGTAAACAAGAAAAGGAGAAGAAAAACTACTATTTGCTTGTATTTTCACTTTTCTTTCTACTTCTCTTCTCATTTCAAATACTCATGAGTTTAATGACCATGTTTGTTTACAAACGAAAATATAGGTCAAAATATTTATTGGTTTTTTTTGTTTACACAGATCAAGTTTC
The DNA here is from genome assembly GCA_951394055.1 of Villa cingulata. Taxonomy (NCBI): domain Eukaryota; kingdom Metazoa; phylum Arthropoda; class Insecta; order Diptera; family Bombyliidae; genus Villa; species Villa cingulata. Next base: position 32,684,228 of record OX596024.1, read on the forward strand.
AATTTGAAATTCTTCTTTGTACACGCCTGCCTGCCTACTAAAGTGTAGTATCTGATGTACACAACACAAGAAAATAAGAAGAGAAACTTCTAAACGCGTATCTTTTTGATTTCTACTTGAATAGTAGTTTCTCTTCTTTTTTTTCTTCCGTATATGTGAACAAACAAAGGTCATTGTACTCTTGAGTATTTGTGAAGTAGAAAGACAAATATAGAGAGATATACGAATATTATTTTTTCTTCTCCTTTTTTTTGTGTAAATTATATACTGCACGCTATAAAAACGTTTTTGTAATTAGAATAAGAAAAATCAAATTAAAATATATAATAGTAACTTTTCAAACCAGAGGGAGAGACATTTAGAAGTGTACTGGGCGTCCAAGAAGCCAAAACCATCGCTGATTATAATATCTCTGCGTATGTATTTTTTTTTAAATTTCATTTCCCTTGTCTATTAAAAAGTTTTATTTAGTTATAATTTTAAATTTTTATTTTTCTAGCTTCAAAACAAACAAAAAAAATAATCACTGAAATTCTGAACATATATAATTGCTTAAATCCGATTTAAGGATTTGTCATAGTAAAATCCTTGAAAAAAGTATTAAACAATAAAGAAATACAAGGCAATTATTTTTTATTCTTTCAAATAAGTTTCAAATAAAAATATCAGAATGTTTTTTGAAATTTTTACTTTCAGAGGATATGTAAAGCAGATACATATATATTTTTGTATAATGAATAGATGTTATTAATGTTGAAAGTAATACATGTAAATAGTCAAAAAATATAATGATTTCAACAATCTTCAAAGGAAAGGTAATAGTTTTTTTTATAAATTTTAAAATTGTAATGAAAAGTTTTTCGAATTAAATTTGACACTGTAAAAAACGTATACAAATAGAATTTGTATATCATTAAGATCGTTCATTTTATTACCATTCCTTTTAGTATTTCTATTTTATAATTTTATTGATTGAATCTAATTTATTTTCAGTTAAATCAAATTTAATTAGCCGTCGTTATAATAAATATTTATTCTTACTTACTATTGCCGTACTTTTTTCGAAATTGATTGTAATATAATACATAATACGTAATACATATTACCTTTGTGTCTACTAGATATATACATGTTTACTTACACGTACAACAACTACCAAAAAAAAAATAAAAAATAAAATGAAATGAATAAATAAAAATAAAAAAGAAATACATACAGTCACAATTTATAATATAATTTTCATAAATCATTTTGAAGTACATTAATTCATCGGCAAGTATGTTCATTATATTAGATGAATAGGGAACGATCATAAATATTTTTGATATTAAATACATATAATAATAAAAATAGAATATAATATGATATACACAAAAGAATTCAAAAGTCTATATATGGCATATGTACCTACTATACCTTCATATAATACATTTTATATCAATGAAACGATATATAAGGACACAAAAATTAAAAGAGAAAAAATATTATTTGTATACTTTTATAAATATCCTTTGAGTAGATATTTTTAAATATGTATTTTATTCAATGAAATAAAAAAATAACTAAAATCGAAATAATATGTATGTTGTATGTACATATAAAGGGTCGAAAACAACACATACATAAATACATGAGTATATAATAATGTTTTTAATATATATATATATGCAATATAAGAAGGGACTATTCAATAAATAACAAAATACTATAGAAAATGAAATCAAATGAATTTTAGGTCAACCATGCATGAAACGTATTCTCTTTATACCGAATAAATGCATGTATCCTTTATTTTTTTTTTTTTTGTTTAAAATGGTGTCACTGGAAACACTTCATATCATTTTCTAAATATTGTCGCATTGTACACACAATATATAAATTAATAGACGCGCATATGATCAATTTTTTTTCTAAAAAAAATTTACACACCAATTAAAAAACGAAACAAACTACTTGTATGATATAATATAAAAGTGAGTAAAAACGGGATTCATTGATTTAACCGTATCTATCATTATTTTTTTCCACTAACGTGAAAATTTAATGATCCGCAAAAGGTGAATTTAACTAGGTCTAAAAGTTAAATAATTGTTAAAATTTTTAAATGTTTTTTTTTCGAGTCATATTTCTTTGGATCTGTGAGAATACGCAGTTGCAGTAGCATAGTAGTCATTTTAGTAAGATGGTAGTAGTATAGTAATAGTGTTAAAAAATCATGTATGTACTCGTATTTTAACGCCTTCAACATACATACATATGTACATAAATTAAAATAAACCTATTGGTCATCAAATTACAAACCATTTAATAATTTTTTTACAGAATCTGTTCATTTGGCTGGTATTTTAATATGAGAAGGTACATACATCATGTTCATGTATAAAAAGATATCCTTTTCATGAATGAAAATGCGGCATTTATTAACAGAAAATAATGATAATAATAAAAATGAAGAAAAAGTAAGAAAAGTCAAAATTCACTTTTTTATGAACGTGTACAAATTTTTCTGATTTGAAATTTATTACAATTTACATTGTATTGTTTTTTTTTTTGCTCTATCAATTTTAACTTTAATTTTATTATCGCAAAACGTTATTACATCTGATCTTTCCTATTTATGTTTCTAGTTCTCATATTGTGTGTGGTTGATATTTAAAAAGGAAAAAAAAACAGCGAAAAAAAAACGAAACAAAAATAAAAATCCTTTATCATAGGTCCATATCATTATTAAAACGTGACATAAATGATCATAATGTCATGATTATTGTCACTTCAATGATTTTAAGGACATAATTAAGATAGATCACTATACATTTTATTTCATTTTATTTATATATATAAAAAAAACATAAAAAAAGTTATTTATATACAAAATGAAAAAAAATGTATAAAATAATAATATAGAAAAATAGAAACATTTTTGTCTAGAATATAATTTAATGGACTTGAACTTTACAATATCATCTGTACTGTTGTTACTATATTCTTTATATGTAATTCTGAAAAATAATATTATATTCATTGTATGATCTGTATATATTTATTTGAAGAATACTAATTTCTAGGTGTACATTTAGTGAATTTTGTGCAAAATAAATTTACAGAAAATTTGTTATATTGTGGTTTATTTGTAAATAAAATATTTTGTTCTGTTAAAAATGTAAAATGCACACATTGCTTTTTACAATGAATAAAAATAGTGTACATTGTACACATACATATGTACGTATATTGATATACTGGTTAAATAAAATGAAATTATTGTGGGAAAATTATGTACAAAAGTTCTATTATTTGACTTTTTATTATTTTTTGTATTTTAAATTAAATATCATTTAAGGATATTTTTCGAAATTCTGATGAATAGCAAAAATATCATTTTGAAACTGCTCAAATATTATATCCTGAATGTGTATGAAATTTTGAAAAAAAATACATTTCTTTTTTCTTCAAATTCATTTTGACTTTCCTATTCTATATGTATATAATATGAGTATGAATACGCACACATAAGCAGGTCTTTGTACAAAATATTGCATTTAATACAGATTTATTTTGTTTATACATTTGACTTTAATTTGTATGTTTTCTATGTTTTCTATGTATAGTGCTATTATAGAAATTATATACTAGAATTTACATAGAAAACATTCAAAATTTACGTGTCCAGAAAACACATACACACCTATTTCTTTTAATTGCAATTTGTTTTATGAATTTTAACTCTTCAAAATTACTTTTCTAGTTAACTGACCATTAAATTTTCTTTTTTTTTACGATTTTCAACAAGAAAAATTTGTTACTGAATTATACGTTTGAATGAATCGATATATTATACACGATCTATAACAGTCAATAAAAAAAAACATTGTTTTTTTTTTCTCGATGTTTATAAAGTGCCTGTTAATTGGATTTCAAATTAGTACACTCTGTTTTTCAAATATCTTAATTAGTACAGACAATAGATAATTAAAATTGAAATAAAAAGAAAACGAAATACGATTATAATACATATACATACTTAGTGCATTGATATCCTATATCGGTAACTATAAAAATTTTAAATACATATGGTATATGTACGTAAATTTTTTTTAACTCATGATTTATTTACAGCCTCTTACATGAACATAAACATACGCATATGTTGTTACGTACATATATTGATTTGGTCATTAAAATTGAAAAAATAAAAAATATAATTTTAAATTTAAAAGAGAAAATGAATGAAAAAAAATTACAAAACTGAATTAAATTAAGTGATCATTTATACTGCAAACTTTATTACTTAAATATACATAAAAATAATACTTACATACCCTTATACGAATCGTATAAGTATCTATATGATACAAATATAATGTACATACATACATGCATGCATCAATATTATATAGTGATTCTCTTCCTGTCGTTTTATGATTTAATTTTATGGCAATTTGATGTAATCGTGACTGCTCTTCAAGTAGTCATTTAGAAACTTTAATTTTGCTGTTTATTTTTTTTTTTATTTCTACATTTCTACTGTTCTCTTTTATATATTTTTTCGTTTTTCATCGAAAACTAATAAGGAAATAATTTTATTCCTTTTCCACTTAATTTTCAAATAAAATAAAAATCTCAAAAATTTTTTTTTTTTTCAAATTTATATATTCTCCTTGATTTATGTACCAAATACATATATTGTTTTTTTTTTCTTATTTAATGTATATGCTTTAGTGGCTATACTTAAATGGAATGAATGAAGTCAAAAATTAAAAAAAAACACACACACAGACACATACACACAAAAAACATTAAGAAAAGCATTCGTAAAAGTTTTATAAATTCATTTAATTTTGAATTAAGATTTATAGTTTTAAAAAAATGTTGACAGTAAAATTAGTTTTTTTATAAAAAATTCATGTGATATTCTTTGAAAATTTGTATTAATTTTTTGCATAATTTTGCATAAAATACAAAATAAAAAAAAACGAAATAAAGTAAAAGAATAATACTAAAAAATAATGAATATATTGTTCATATACACATGTTAAAAGATACGAGCAGGTAAATCTAATCTAAAAAAGAATTTTTATATTATTTATCTTATATTTTATGATTTTTTGATTTTATTTATTCTCCTCTAATATATCATATATGTACCTCTACCTCTGTACATGCATATGTATAACTATATTGTTGTGGAATTTCCAAAAATCAATGTAAATATAAATAATTTCAATAAAAACATATCTATAATTCATATTTTATTTTAATGTTGTCTCTATTTTTTTCCACTTCATAAATTTTATTTTCAAAAAACATAACAATTTTTTAATAACATTTTCTTATTTATTAATATGTAATATAAAATATCATACACATTTATTATATTTACATCATGATATTATAGATTATACTCGTATGTACCTGATATTTATTCATATTTTAAGATCTAACATTATAAATAAAATTATTGCATTATTGTAAATACAAAAATCAATTACAAATGCATATGAATGTACAAAAATATAATAGGTAATTTTGTTTCATTTTGTTGTTGTTTTTGTTGTTTTTGTTGTTGTTGATTATTCAATGCAAAAGTAATAAAAATGAATACGTAAACACATTATTACACTATGAAAAATGTCAATAATTGCAAAAATGAAAAAATCTATTCATTCATTGATTAAGACATTTCAAATGAGTAATGCTAATGGTGTATTAAACGGTTAACAAACAGCATTTATAAATGTACTCGTATTTCGTATAATGTTGTTTACTATCTACATATTATAATGTGCGGGACAATCGAACATTTTATATATCAAAGAAAAGAAGAATTAAGAAGAATAAGAAAATATACGTTTTTATAGTTATATATGTCCATTTTATAGTATCTAAACATTTTGCATTCAAACAAATAAACTTCATCTTAGATACATAGTATAAAAATTTTTTGTATATGTATACGTTGCACATTAAAAGATACATTCAAGCAAATTCAAGCAATGTGAAGTTCAATTATTTTGCTTTGAGTTTGCATAATGCACTTATAAAAGCAAGTCATATACACAGTAAATATACTTATATTGATCAGATTTAGAAGTGTAGTAGTGTAGAATATTTATATATTACATCAACAGTATCAATTTATAGGTATATGCATGTATGTGTACCTATTCAAATTTTTATTAAATCTGTTTTTAACTATACAAAATCATGTACGTACATAAAAGATATCGGTGTATAAGCATGAAATATGCTCTCTTATATTTTTATACATACTTGTGTAAATATCCATATAACCAAATTAGATATACATATATGTAATGTATAATACATATATAATTATGTACATATATCCTGTGGTATAAGCTTGAAAAACTGAAACATGAAAAAATAAAATAATCAAAAGAATATTAATATGTGTATATTGTATACATATTTTACTTGTAAACTGTAATGCAGTTAAAATATAATAATATTCATGCTGTATGGAAAACGTGATTTGCATACGAGTTACTTAAAACAATGTTTTGTCAACTTATTACACAATTATGTGTATTATAGATATATGTATAACATATAATATCTACGTAACACCGTTACACTATAATGGAAATTTTTTTTAAAAAATGAAAAATATAAGAAAAAAAAATGCAAAAAAATAAAAATAAACCATAAAATAAGACAGAAAGCGATAATGTGTGAATATGAACAAGGGTCAAGGAGTATGAAAGAAAAGTCAAAACAAAAAAAAAAAATACCTAATCCATTCTGTATAGTAGTAGTAGATACATAATGTACTGTACATTTATTTTGATATTTTACAAGATTTTTTTTTATTTCGGATTTTGCAGTTTTTATTTTTTACTCACGATTCCTGAAATAGATAAATTCTATTAATTTTCATATAAGATCACATTCATATACTAAATATATAATATAGACTGAATAATAAAAAATAAAAAAAAAAGGAAAAGATAAATTAAAATCACGTTAAAAATACAATGGATTTTTATTAAAATGAAAATTTAATTTTTTCCAAATATCGATATTTATAATCTTTGTATTTAATAGATCGATTAGAACATTTTAAAAGTAAATATATTCATAATAAATTTTCATGTACATATATAGTGTGGGTATGAGTTTAAAACAAACAAAAAACAAAAGACAAATATGTAAAGAGACAAAAAATAATTTGAGGAAAATAAAGTAGCAAAATTATGTTCCTCTCATATTATAATGTATATACATACTGATTATGCATTCGATGATATACGAGTAGATATATACTTACATAAGTACAAGTATTAGCTATAAGTTAACTAAATTCCTTTAATATGCATTACATGAGCATACATGTATACTAAAGTACATATGAATATGAGCATATAATGTAGTTAAATAATAATATAATAATATGAAATTATGTATACAAAAATTTATACATTATGTATATGAATACAAATATTTTCCATATGAATATTTTCAAAAATGGATATTACTTATAAAGTTAGTTGAAATCGTGTTTCTATTAAAGCAAAAATGAAAATTTTAACGCGCCTTGATGTCTCACTTTCCTATACAAAATGCAATATACTTATATGTACAATATATGTATACTATACCGCAGTGCAAATGCACATATCATATATACATATGCATAATTATAAATAAAATCCATGCATACAATAATACACATACATACTCATTCTCATACACATGGATGAATGTATATTTATGATTCGTATATAAAACTTATTATATTATATGCATGGTATGCTAAACTGAATAATCACGCTTTTTAGCGGCGTGCAAATGTTTTTATATGAACAAATACGAAGAATTTAAATTTGCATTCAAATAGATACATAGTATTTATTCACTATAATATTCACATATTATGTATAGATATTCATATGTATAATTGCACACACGCTACATTATACATAATGTACATCTATATGGTAAATTGTATATACAAAATGCATTCTTAATCATTTATTTATGTATACATATAGAGTTGTTGTACATATATAATATATATAATATACATACGTAGTAGATTCAGTTTTAAGCACCAGCTGTGGGTCAGATCAATTTATTATAGTATATGTAATCGTTAATATTATACACTGTAACAAACTAGAAATAAACAAGACAACATGTACTCATATGTGTATATGTAAGAATAAAATAAGAAGAAAATAAGAAAAAAAAATTAAAAAAAATAACAACAATCATTTGACATTAAAACATTAAATTATCTTTTCTTAAATATCATGAAAATGAAAATTTTCGATATTCATAAATTGAATTTGTATACATATACTTATATACACATAAATTTATATATGTATTGCTGTATTTGAGAATATTTTTTCATCATTTTATTTTTCATATTCAATTCATTGTATAATAATTACAAAAATGTAATTGAACAAGAAAATATTTCATATTCATGAATTTGAATAATTACTATTGAATATGCATGTATCTATAATAAATAGTTTTAATGAAAATAAAAATTCCATAATCTTTTCAGAATGTATATATATAATATTACATTTATTTTTATTTTTATAATTTAAATTTAAAAATAAAAATTATTCATGCTTTTCATATGAAATTTATATCCTTGAAAATTATACATTGAATTCGACAAAAAAAATTATCAAAGAAGAAAAAAATTATGATAATGTTCTTATTAAAATCTCTTTGAAATCAATTAATGCAACATCAATCACTCTATCAATAGCTTTCTAATTAAATAACTCCATCAATTGCTTCAACAGGTTAAATATAAATTTTTATAGCTTATACACAATTGAAAATATCATGTATGTACGAGTATATAGATATATAAAATTAAAGTAACGCGGGGTGAATTATTTTAGATTCATAAATGTTAAAAATAATATTAAGGAATGTTAGGAAGGAAATATATAAAAAAACAGATTATAGAGTAAATATTGTACTATGGTTAAGTTGTCAATAACCACATTGCTACTGCTCTACTACTTATAGTCTAATCCTGTTTCTCGTATACTTCTTCTGCTGTGTAGTGCACAACAAGTATAGAGAGAAAATAAATTTTTCTTAGAAGTGAAAATACATGATATGCAAGATGAAGATACTACTATCGTTCTAGTGAATCTAAATACGAGTGTATGGTATGTAAGATACTACTAGCGTACTCGTTGAATATCGTACTATTGTTAGCTGCTAATAACCTTATTTCTCTTGCTATTTCTCGTATACTTCCTATGGTGAGTAGTACGGAGTAAGTATGAAGAAAAATATTATTTTTCTTACTATCTCTTCTTTTTTCTTGTTTACTTCTTATGATGTATAGTGCAGGCAGAGCAAGCAGAAAGAGGAAATAGATTTTCCTCATGAATGAAAATACGAATACATGGTATGTAAAGTACTATAGTGTATGTCGTACTATGGTTAGCTGCCAATATCCCCATATCGCTGCCATTCACTGTTTCATCCTGTTTCTCGCGTATACTTCTTATGATGCAAGTGAACAGAAAAAATGAATTTTTTTCATGAATCAAATTACGAATACATAGCATGCCAATATAAATAGAGTAGATATGGACTGTAGTATGATTAAATACCCTATGTTCTCGTTCAATCATAATTGTGTTGTACAGTCGATTTATTATCAATATATATGTTTAGATAAAATTTTTAAGGTGTTTTTTATTGACAAATATCAATCGATTTATTTAAATTTCAAATTATTTTTTTTAATTTTTAAATATTATACTTTATTTATGCGTCATACTTGAAAATTTTCTCAATGAATTAATCACTATCAACAACACATTATATATTGAAGCGGTATTCTTTATTAATTTTGATTTCGATTTTTGATAGATAGAGTCAGATTCAGATGTTTATTTATACACACGCACAAACATTTAACACAATATAAAAGAAAGAATTATTTTTTGTTCGAAACCAATAGATTATTCTATACAATAGTGCATATTTATATACTTACATTCCTTCAATTTAATTTAACACTTTTCATTCATACATGCGCATATACATATACTTTTTATATACAAATTATTTTTCTGTGCATCTTTATGAAAAGTAAATTTTTCATATTTGTATATATTATGTATATCATACATATACATACACATTTACTATACAGATATTTCTATATAAATGCAAGTACCTACATTATATGTATATTTCATATACATTAGATCAATAAATCAATCAATGCAATGCTTTTATTATAATATAATGTTATATTCTTAGATATGTATATATTTATATATGTACATATTTATATATAATGTAGTGTAGATTTATATACTACATTACAAAAAATCGTAAATTATATAAAATTTATCTAAATAAACGTTTGTAATAGAATATATTTATTGTCCGATTCATGCAAACGATTTGATATTGTGAATTGAATTTCTCACTTCTTATTTTGGTTTTATTATAATTTTATTATAATCATTATTTTTTATTTTTTACTTTGGCTAAAATAAACATTCATCATATCAATATTGTATATAATACGGTTAAACATGAAAAGATATCATTTGAGTATATATATACACATACATATACAAACATTATGTATACGAGTAGATTTTCAATATGAAAATATCGGTATTTTCTTCGTCTTCTAATATTTTGTTTTTTCTTATTTTCAATACAAATTGATTGAATAATCCAAGGTAATAATAATGAAAGACTTCTTCAGTATGATCATTAATTATTTGTTACATTATTTTCATATCAATTTTCTTAATTTTGGTTTTTTTTTTAAATAAGAATATTTGTTAAAGGTTAAATATACAATGTCAAAATTTTTGAAAATAATTTTTATTTACTATTTATCAAATATATATATGTATACGCATACCTTAAAAATTTATTTTTTATTTAAAATTAAAAAATTACGTATATATTTATTGTTAAAAATCAGTTCTAAATAAAAAGATGATTCAATAATAATATTGAAAGTATACGCATATAATGTATGTATATTCATATGATAACAATACATAATGTAAATTGAATGAAATATGAAATACAAAATCAAAAAATATGCATACATAATTTTTCAAAAATTTGATTTGATTTTGATCAATTATATCATTTATTAGCACTTTATTATATTTAGATATAATGTATTTTATTTTAAATTTAATTCAAAATCATGTGCATTTAGTATTTATGCTATGAATATATACATAATGCATAATGTTTAAGAAAATATATTATTAAAGATTAATTTTAAATTTCTGACATCTGAATATAAAGATAATGACTTTATTGTATACTAAATATGTACATAACTTGATCGTTGAAAAATACTATATACACACAAAATAAAAAACAGAGAACAGCATAAAAATCAGTTTCGCATTTGCTTTTTTGATCACAAGTCAAAATCTTTCTGCATATAAATATGCTATATAAGAGTATATATGTATGTATATATTATAATATGCTCAGTCATATTTTTTTTTGTTTTTAATTTTGCAAAAAAAAAAAAATAAATAATAATAATTTTAATCTATAGATACAAAAATCATCAATTTGCAAGCAGTCAATATTATTATACTTAACGACATAATGAGCGGCAATTTTACAAACGCGTTCTCATCGATTTCGATTGATCACCATTCATCGATTGTTACAATTGCAACTCTCAATCATCCCATTACATTTAGTTCGTCTCTGATCTTAGCGATATAAGTATAAGTATGGTATTTTTAATAATATTCACATGGATCAAACAATTATTGTTATTAAACTCTTGTTTGTGATATAATTGAACAATTCATTTCGAATTAAAGAGTTTGGAAAATGTTCTTGTTAAAAATGATTATGATGATGAAAATATGAATGTAGTATAAAATGCATACATATATAAAAATATAATAAGATGAATATATAGGATGTATGTAGGTTTATAACTTAAATGTAAAATCAAAGGCACAAGCAAGCATAATCATAAGCACATTATAATACTCGTTTATACATCTTCATATATATTTATATACGCATCTAGCAGTTCTCATATGTACTTATCTCTACAAAGTATGCAACAGATAGTGTGGTATATCAGCACCATCATCATTGCAAAAACAAAAAATAAAAAGTGGTTATGTGCGAATGTTGCTGTTTATGGTAAAAGGTAAAATAATAATAGCATATATTATATGAAAATTGTGGATATTTTAAATTGCATTGATTAGCTTATTTTTGAAGAAATTAATTGGTACAACAGATATTCAATGTGGCAAAGAGAAAGAAGAATAAAATTTGAAAAAATAAACACAATATTTCGGGTAATTTTTTAAGTGATGTGCGCCATTATACCCATTTTTATTTGTACATTAACAAATTATTTAATTTATCCTTACAAATTTTGATGTAAAATAATCAAAGCAAAGAAAAAAAAATTTAACATTATCTGTAATTAATCTTAAATTGATCTCGATAATAATAAAAGTGTAAAGTTTATATTAATTTTAAGATAAAATTGCCAGACTAGCATCCTATAAAATTTGCGTTGAGTAATAAATAACGAAAATGAATGCAGGAAGAAATTTCTCTAAGACGTGACATTTCTAAATTTTAGTTTTTCATCTTGTTTTTTTTTTTTCATTATATTAAACCGTTTCATGTATAGGTATGCATTTAAATCATTCGTAAATTATTAATTCATTCGTTTGTCTAATATATACATATATTATGTACATATTTATATATATGATAAAAGAGAAACGCATATATGCTTTAAGTAATCACCAATAATCACTACAATAAAGTTAATAATAAAAGTAAATGCATTTAAAATTATTTCAGTATGAAATTCAACGGTTTCAAGCACACCTTTTCTATAAAAGGATTACATTTATGTTTCTTAATGGAGGCTACAAATATAAATGACAATCTCTTTTTATTCCTTTATTTAGAAAAAAAAAGTGCAAAAGTAATGTATAATATTATAACAACGATAATCTTTTACATTTATACAAACATTATTTTATGTGTAAGTATATACACATAAAGGTTTAACAAATCATTAGTGTCTGTCGTTGATCAAAATGTCCCCACACATAACATAAGATGATGACTTATGAGTTTATGAGAAACGAATGATACCAGAATGTTTGTAATCGTATATATACTCGTATATTGTATGTATTTTTTTATACATATGAATGCAACAGATTCATTTAACACTTCGATTTATTGCTGACATATCTAGCCGCGCTTACGAATTATACTTCCTCAGCTTCACAATATTATTTGATACACAATACCTCGTAATCACAATCATTTAATATTATAACACAGCATTGTCAGGTAGTCTGACTTTCAACACTCATAAACTAGGATTAATTTGCTTTTATTGAATCAAAATCAAAATACCATCGTAAATGGTCGTATATATATGTATGTATATAAATAACGATCGAGCATTTTACTAATTGAATTTCTTGAAATGAAGATAACATATACGTATATTATATATGTATATTCGATTCAATGATGAATGTGTTTATGTAGTATGTATGTGTTTTTTCAAAGGATAAAATTCAAAAGTAATTAAAGTTTATGCATACATATTCAGTTATATTTCAATAATTTTTTTCCTCTTCCAAATTAAGAAACAAATTAAGAATTATATTACATACATGTATCATATGTTATATATGCATATGCAAAAATTATCCACTTTAACAAAGAATTACAAATGTTAATTTTCATATCCGCTGCATAATAAATGTTGTATTGCGTTGAACAAAAAAAAAAAAAAACTACATATTGCACACAGTATATTTATGCATTTATCGTACTTCTTTTTCAATATTCTTTTTGTTCATTTTTTCATTTCTTTGCTTTTATCAATTCAAATTTTTGTGTTTTTATATTTATTTTTTTATTAATTTTTGTTTTTTATTTTTTCAATTTACTATCTTCCTCATAATGCAAAGAAAATTGCACGACATGCAAATTTACTAGTGATTCACTTGAACGATTACGTGTACAATAAATCACTTTTCACAGGATTTTATGAACTTTTTCTATGGAGTTTAAGTTCACTCTTTGAAAATGTTTACCTGGATATCGCCTTTAAGAACACAACATACACCTATTATATAAACATTCAGATTATATGCATTAACAAATATCCTCTATAGTCATTTGAGTACATTTTACATAGGTGCTGCCAGGAGATACTGGGACAACTTCATTTTACATTTTAATATTTATAACATCTTCATTTCTAGATATAATACCGTGTATGCCCTCTATGTACATTTTATCTTTACAATATAAGTATGTATGTATTTGCTTTTATTTTCGAGGCATTGTTTTTAACAAATAAAAATCTGTAATATCACCAACATTATATAAATATTATGAGCAAGGAGGAAAAAAATGACAATAATACAATGATTGCGGGTGCAAAGAAACAATGAGGACATTTAAAAAAATGTTTGCCACATTATCATTGTACATGTACATTCGATTAGAATTAAATATGTATACACAATTCGCCTGCTAAAGTTGTTATCATATTATATACGTTCTGTGGTATATTCAATAATAAAAAAAAAACATATGAAAAAAAAAACAGAATAATAAAAATATTCAAACTTTTTAGAATTTGTAAAAATACTGTTTGTCGTGAAACTATGGCACGATTTCTCAAACAACGTTATAATATGAATTTATAGCAATTATTATTATTCGAATTCAAAACGATATATGTATACGTTTTCTTCGATTCAATTTATTCGAAAATATCATTCAGTCGTTCTTTTTATTTGTATATACTTTATCAATATTGATATGTCTCTATTCTAATTAGTTTTCGTATACAACGAAAGACAAACATGGCTTCTATTAACGATATTTAGAATTTAAATATTATAAACTGTGAAGTGCTTGTTAATTGACTTTTCTAATTATAAATTATATATGATTTAAATTATATACATGTCAGAGTTGGATTTAGGAATCGGCAAAATAAACAAATTGACCAAGCATATTATTAAAAAATGAAAAAAAAACCGTTTTGATTGTTTTATAGCATTACGAATCGCAATTCCAATTGATATCAATTAAAAAGTAAAATAAATATGAAAATTGCAGCGTAATTATAGCGTATACGCTATGCTAGTACGAGTAGTATTTCACACATCATGTTTACTCGTATTTTTGGTCTTTAGAAGAAGTTGATTGTCTCTCTGAGTAAAATAAGTATGAATATTGTAAATTGTACACGACAAACACAGAAAATCATCAAACAACACTTAATATTTACTCATCCTCTTTATACATACTCTCTAGCAGTGGGTGTTATTGACTATAACCACAGTACCTGCAATATACGCTACGATAGTACGAATAAGTATCTCACACTTCACGTGTGTCGGCTCATCTTTTCTATTTTCATTTCGAAGCATCGAGTGAAGGCGTAGGAGTACTTAATCGACACTGATTCATGTAGAAATAGAAACTCTATAAAACGAAAGTGATTATTCTAAATATCTTTCCAAATTTTATGTAATGATCTGATATGATAATCTTCAAGTTCATTTTTACTTCTAACAATAAATTTTCATATTCTAAAATAAAATGTCATATTAGTGATTTAATGAAAGTATAAATTACCTCAAAAAAAAAATATATAAATAAATAAATAACTAAAATTCATTTTAAATGAAAAAATAAAAAACAAAGTTAAATACATATAAAGGTTCATCATTATTGGTAACATGTTCATTATTATGGTCTTGATTTTTTAACACTTCATTTGATCAAAATATTATTATGTATATCATAATAGCAGATAATGCGCTAAATTGCCAATTCTTAATGATTAAATACATGCCAAGATAATGATTTAAATGGTTTCATATTCAGGCATTTAATATTGAGATAAAATGAATATAATAACCATTTAATTCTGTTATAACTATATGTACAGCAGCGCGCAATCACTCAATTTGAGACTAAATTAACGTCAGCGATATGTATACTGTATATGTTTTTTTTTTTACTTTTTCATTATGGAAGTCATTATTTCATAAATGGTGTATTTTCTAAAATATCCGTACGTAATTTAAAAATTCAAAAAAAATTTATTTGAAAATTTCATACGTAAATAACGTGATTGAAATAACTGAAAGTATATACCTATAGACGGTGTTATATACATTTATGGTACCTATAAGTATATTATGTATGTATAATGTATATAATGTATTTACTTAATATGATATAAAATGATTGAAAATAATTTAACTAACAAATTTTTAAAATACTATAAAATAAAAATCTAAAAAACAGATAATTATGCAAAAATGTTTTAATCTAAATTTAAATTAAAAGCATATAATCGACGTACTGAAATTTATATTTGAATTATTACTTGAATATATACGCAACACAGATCATAGTGTTGCATACACATATTAATTTCCTGTAGATTATTCCAACGACAATTTTTTTAATTGAAATTCTGAACGATCTTCATTTTTTTTTGTCTAAAAACTAAAACAAAAAAGTTAAACATTGAAAATTGAAAATAGCGATTATATTGAAAAAATAAGATTGTTTATATAGTCATCTTTTCCTGTATCTAATGCTAATACTATGCAAAAAATTTTTTAAAAAACAAATATCCGTTTTTAAATGAAAAATTTAACAATTTACTAGAGAAGAGTTTGCGTATACCTCAGAAAATTACTCAACAAATATGTGTTTGCTTCAATTTTCGTATATAGTATATATCCAGAATAAATTTTGATTTGTTTATTCATCCAAATTGCCACAACTACAGATTAAATTTCTGATTATAGTTATTTTTTAAGTTTTTCAAAAATTAAATTTTATCTTCAGACAGGTACCAATATTTTTTATTATCAAAAATTAATGTTTTGATTATTAAAAATGTTTCAATTATTTCTTATAGATATTGTACTGTATGTACATATATTGTATTCAAAACATAGAGTAATGTATAAGGTAAGATATACATATACATACGAGTATTCATTCTAGCATTCCAAACGAAGTATTAAATAAAAAACGTATGTACCTATATATTTTCATTTAAATAATGGATATCCATAAAAAACTCTATAACATTTATAATATGAATCTATCTATACATAATAAAAATTTTATCTTTCATTACATACGTAATACGTGTTTCACTCTTTATTTCTTCTGGTTAACTTTATCTCAAAAATTCATACATATACACTCGTTTACTCGCGTCGCGGTTTATACAAAAATAAAAACTTTTAAATATCCCTGTACATACGAGTACACAGAATATACGAGTATATTCATACTTACATAAATATGCATTTATTTATAATTCATTCCATGTCAATATCAGAGTGAAAACTGAAATTTTTTATGCGCAAAAATTAGCTTTTTCGAACTGTAACATCTCAATTAAAAAAGACAACTAAAAAACTCATAAAAACAATCATTTAAATGCATCAAAATAATATACGCAACAGTTACTAAATGCAATGAAGCGATCAATTTAATGACTTCTTTTAGATTTTTGTACAATTTTAGCACTTACGTAAATGTAAATGCGTATGTGTGTGTATATATATGTATAGGGTCATTTTATAAACATAAAACTTCTTTAAAATGATCATTTTATTTCATTTACATATTTTTGTAATTAAATCATTAAATTTCTCTTGTCGCGACTTGACAGATAATTTTGCTCTATATATAACTGTTAAATATATGAATGTATTTGTACATTTACATACTTCTATATTATACATTTACATACTAATATATACGTATACGAATGAAAAAAAAAACTGTATAAAATTCTCCATTATACATTATGATTTTATTATCGGTCAAATTCCAACAATTTGCTGATTTTAATTATAATTATTATTGTTAAAAACGAGAATTATTTTCAATTAAATAACAAAAATAAAATGAAAAAAAAAATAAATAAAATCAAATAAAACGAAAAATAATAATATAATATTGCTATATACTAAAATATACTGAAGAGTAATTATCATTTAATTTGGTGCAAAGAAAAACAACTTAATAGCACAATATATTTTAGTTAATCACAATTTTAAAATAATATTATGTTTTATTAAATTATATATTTGGTAAACAAGTAAGTATTTTTAAAATAATAATAATTTATGTGATAATTGACTGATATGTTCATATATAAAATACGCAACATATATACATACAAAATATATTATGTATACATTTTATAATCTGACTGTATATTACACATACAAATATATGCGAAAATTTATAATCGTACATTATATATTCATACACATTACATTACATTCGTATATTATATATGAGGTTAATTTTTAATTTGAGTAACAAGTCCTCTAATCCCCAATTAACATTTGCAATGATAAACAATTAACCCATCGCAATCGTTTATAATAATTAATTTAATCTAATTTAAGAAAAGAAATCAGCAACAATATTATAATAATGTCTTTGTTTTAAAATATTGACAACAGACAAGGATGTCGTTTCATATAAAAGTAATAAAAAGTATGTAAATGATAAATATGAACGCGAGCAAAAATTAATTAAAAATTCATTTATATTTGTATATATATTTACATTTATATATGTATAGATTTCTGTACATATACATACATATGATTATATATAATAGTATAATTATTATTAAATTAAATTATAATGAATAATATCGACACATTATGATAGGAAAAATCAACACGAAATTATCTATCCTACTCGTATACAAACTAAATTTTCGTATGTATATACTAATGTACATACTTACGTATATGTATAATGTGAGATGTGTGACTGAAAATTTTTCTTATCATAAAAATATTATGAATATTTTTTGATCTTATGACATTATTATGTGATTATTGTTATTTATGAATGTTCATGTATACAAATAAATATTTATGTATATTCGTATAATTATGTATAATTATGGACGTAGAATGTTTAATAAATTAAGAATGAAAATAGAAGAGATAAATTAATTTTTAAAAACCAAAAAAATGAATGAATTTTCTATATTATAATTATGGAAATTAAATTAAATTTTTATCAGTTATTAATGCACACATATATCAATATACATATCAGCTATATGTACACATGCATATATAAATACTCGTTTTATTATACTTATTTTTTAAATTTTTAAATTACAAATTAAAAGCATATTGATAAAATGTCACTTTCAGATTTGTTTTTAATTAAAATAAAAACTATAAAAATATTTTTAATTACATATTCGAAGTTCATATTATTATTTGATTATGTATATTAGGTACATTAATATAATATAGTACTTATATATATTTCTACAAAATACTGCAAATAAAGATAAGAAATATATATGATTTACGTTAGTAGAAATGTGTGTTTGTTTTTTTAATTTTTTTTCAAATTTTTTCTGTTCATTAAATTGAGGAAATTATTTGAACTTGATTCTAATGAATTTTTTAAATATAAATAATTAAATAGTTAATTTAATATTATAATCGAGAATAAGATAAATATACTTTATTTATATTTATACATAGAGATAGACATGATTTTGCATATACATTAACTTACATATACAACACATTTCGCAATAGCATGATATGGTAAATAATGTACACATATATACGTATGTAGATAAATAAATAATGGCGATTAATTAATTTTATATAAAACATAGGCACAATTTTAATAAAATGTGCCACTAATTGACTAATTCATGTTTAAAATATTTCTCAAGAAATTAGCATATAAAATGGTTTCTCAATTGATATAATTATACCATCGATTTATTTGAATTTTAATTCAATTGAACTGAAAACTGAAAACATTATAATACCATTATACAATATAACAACATTCTCATTTTTGTGCTGTGCAACATCAATCAGACAACATACAGATAATTAAATCAATAGCAGATATTTTGCAACAATCTGAGAAACACTAAAAATATCGTGAAATTGTTTACTTCATCAACTGTGTATAGTAGTATAGGCTATAGGTATATAGTATACAATCATAGACAATTACAATGAGAATGGAATTACTATTATTACATTATCTTTTATTCATTTTATTGTACATATGTATATTTATTTATTTTTTTTTATTTTAACTTCCAATTACTGTTGTACTAAATAGAAATGCATGATTACTGTATGAACAAAAAGGGCTCATAAATTGGAATCATTAAAAACCAAGTAGATTTTCATTTTATTTTCTGACTCTTTAGTTAAACATTAATTTAAATTGAGAATACAGCTACTACTCGTATAATACTTCTCATTACGAGCGCATAAATAACGACCGCCTGGTGGCTATATATGTATATACAATGTACAATATAACTTTTAAGTATTTTCTTTAAGTTTTCTTTTTGTTTTTATTTTTATTCTTCTTTTGCTTCGTTTTTGCCTTTTTAGAATACATCTCATTACAATTATATGCATAGAATTAAAATTTTATATATGGATATTTGCTATATTATATATACATATGTACATAGATATACATATATGTATGTGTATTTAATGAAATAGAAATGAATTAAAAAATGTTTTGTACTACGATAAATCTCGTGTGGCAAAATTCCCACATTTTCTAATCACGTGAATAAACCAACGCCTCTGCACTTTGGTTTGAACACAAAAACACTTTGTTTACTGTAATTATCTGCAGCAGCTAGTTTTTATAGTATCTGGGTCTGGCTTTATTGTTTCATATGTATATATAGTATAGTACATATAGACATATAATACATGTAATGAAGTATGTTTCTGTAATCGTATACATAAATATGTATCAATAACAATAACCATTACTCCATATTCTGTATACAACATTTTTATACCTACCTATTAACTTCATTACCTTTACCACCTTTACCACCTTTACCACCTTTACATAAATCTATGTAATATAAGTACGTTGTATAATAGCTACCGTTTATTCTATAGACATAATATGTTTTTCGCTATATACACTCATACACCTAGATAAGATACGTATATTCACTTTAAATCGTGTTGCTATACTTCTCTATACGTTTATTATACGGTACACATTACTCCATAAAACATGATAGTTAAAATTAGAGTGAATATGCAATGTGTACGTGTAATAGAGACTAGTATTTACTTATTATACGATTATACTATAGCACTATAGTTCCATTCGACATTATCATATATACAGAACATAAAAAAATAAAAAGGAATCAAATAAAATGAAAAAGTTCGCATAAATAAAAGTCAGTAACAAAAACGTCTTAATTTGGTCTTATACATTTGCACCCACTCTTTATAGTCAATTCCGTTTTACAAAATGAACTTGCTTATAATTTATATCAAGATTGTTATGTTATTCTATGGTTCACATTGTTCAATTATATGTATAATAGATCTGTATATATTTTGTTATAAAAACTTTTCTATATAAGATACTTGATGTAACACTTATTTTTACACATTCATACCATTTCCTATATTTATGATTTTGGCTTAAAATTCTTTAAAATATGTATATGTGGCTCTGGCTATGTATTGGGTATTGTTGCCATATAAATACAAAGAGTATATAAAATTTATACATTTATATACTTTTTGTAAATATACATAATTTAATACCCTATAATACCTACCTATTTATCCAATAATTGTACTAGAAAAAATTTTTAAATTCTCATTATTACGTTACATTTTATATTTGAAAAATGAAATTATGAAATTACAAATATCGGTAATGAAATAAAATATACAAAATAACAATTTATGTGCTTTCATTCGTAAAATTCAAATTTACGAGTATATGCAATGTCATTTGTATGTCTACATATGAGTACGCGGTGGGCTTGGTTATTTGATTTAATGAAATAATCATTAGAAAGTTCCACATTTTCCTACATATTGGAAAATAAGCATTTAGAAATTTTATTAATTACTTTTGAATATAAAATAATTAATGTTTTTATAGCTTTTTTTTTGAACCTCAAATCGAAATTTTATATTTTTTGTTAATAACCCAAACGACTTTCTAATCATGAAAGTCGTTTTTTATAGTACTTTTATTCGCAAGTAAAAATCTTTACAATTTATCATAATAGTTTTTCCTAAAAAAAAAAAACAAATTAATATATCTTATGTTTTCTTTTATATTTCGATTGCAGTCAATTGTAAACAGCACCATTTCAATAAATATTTATGAAAGTTTTAGTTTGTAAGCATTTAACTGGAACTCTGGAACCTTATTTAAATTGTTTAATCTCAAAGTAATTGCACTTCAAGTTAAGAAAGTTAAACGATGCAATAAATATTTAAATGAATAGAAATCTTTATAAAAGTATAAAGCGCACACGTAAGAAATTTAAAAACAATTAATTTTGTTAAACAAGTAGATAAGTATTTAGCCATTTTCACAATTTAATTTTATTTGATTTGCAATTTTATTGACACATACATAAATACATGTGTAGTTATCCTTTTATTTCGTATAGGTACCCTTAATATATTATATAACTAACAGTAAAAATAAACAAAATGAAGATATTAAATAAATATCATATCATTTTATTATAGTGATTTATTTATCGCTAAACGGAATCCCGCCTTTAGGTAGGCGTAACACTTCAGACCTCAAAGTTATTTTTTTATTTTACTAACTTTTCTTATATGGTATATGTATCTCTAAACTTGTCTTTAGCTTCAACATCAAATAAAAGAAAATAAAGGTAATTCATAACAACTCTCCAATTCTCCACTATAAAAGATCAGAAAAACAAAAACAAGTTAAATCACCTTGTTTTGTTTCACCTTATCCAATGGGCAAAATTCGCCACGGTAAATTATCAATATACTTATTGTAGAGGAGTTTCGCCTCACGATTTAAATTGTTCAAAAACTACATTGCATATAAAAATTTATGACCGCCACTTGATGCATGATTGCATGATAACTTTTACCTTTTGGTTTTAATAATCACACCTTTACGTCGGTATAAAGATTGACGTAGCTCCAATTTTATAAAATTGTTTATATAATTCTTTTTTATTCAGATTGAATCTTTTAAATGGTGGGGTCCACTAAGAATTTGAAACATGCATTACAGAATAATGAACATATAGTAGTGTGAAAACCAATTTCTGAATATAATATCTATCTGATTTCAAAATTCTCCGCATCATTTATAAAGTATATTTAGTTTAGTTACAGAACAAAGTTGTACAGGTAAATCGCTTTCCCTACAAACGAACATTTCTATCATATATGCTCTAGTAAGGGCACTCAAAGAAGTCCAAATAAGCGAAAATTTTCAACGGTTAATACATTTAAAATGTTAATATGTAAGTACAGTGCCAGTAGTACTTACGAGAAACGTGATGTATTCGAACAAATTAAAAGTTATTTATACAAGTAACAGTTTTATTTTTTACAATAGAAATTTGATTCCCTTATATCCGTAACCCGCAAATTTTCATACATATAACCAATAAAGCAAAATGAATTAATAATGGAAGTTAATTGACATGCATGTAACATAAACTGCTTTGCTGGTATATAAATGTAAATACCTTTGCAGTTTACACATTATATGTGTGCTGTGTAATTCGCTATGCGCCACTGCAATACAACATTTACAAGTACATAATATATACTTGTATGTATGTACCTGGAAGAATATGGAATTTTTCTGCATGGAATGGCATACTCGTATTATAATAGATGGATGTTTGGGGAGTCAAACATAATTGTTATCGATGCAGCAGCAGTTATAAGGGAGGCATAGTAATTATTTTCTTTAAAAAATAAGTACATACAATACATTATAATGTCTTTGTATTCATGTGTATATTAATACTGTAGTAAAAATTGTATTTTTGTTATTCATTGTGCTGTAGACGGTGCGCGATCAATTCTTCAGGCATTTACGGTTGTTAAATTTTTTTTTCCATTTTGTGTAATACATATTTGTTAAAATTAAAAAACATAATGAATGCATTTACGAAAATAAGTAATTGTAAAAGCGTAAATAATATGCAAAAATTTAATTTTTTTCATGCGTTTGGTGTATTAAAGTACTATTCCCTTCAAATGTTACACTACTTTATTGTAGTGCATTTAATACAAGTTAGCAAACATTATTCACTTATAACAATATAGCAAATCAACTCATATAATAAAAATATGAAAAGTTTTTCAAATAATCAAAATTTTTATTATTTAACCTTTTGTGATTAACATTATTTTTAAAAAATTGCGACTAATATTTCATTGCATTTGCATATGTACATATGTATACCGATGCATAGCACATTAATGTATTATTTCGTTAGTTTTGAAAATTTTAAATCACCGACGCCTTTTTACACTTTTGCTCCAAATTGAAAATTTTTAAAGTTGCTACTGTATTATCCTTTTGTGTATAGGTGTAAGTAATGTTACCTATGCAAATACATATTGTGAAATTTTTGCAGAAAATATTATGCATCAAATTAATTTTTCAATTTCATATTTGTTTAACTAAATTTTATAATTTTCATTCGTTTTTTTTATAAATTATCCTACTATACCACTACTACTTTTTAGGCTTTTACTTAAATTTAATTACATGAAATCCATTATCATCGCATATATGATATATCTATCAATATGATCTAATCATTCATTATGCAAATTAGTCTTACAGGAATTATTGACTTTTCTATATTATATGTTTCTCTTGTTTTTCTCATTTTAATCTTATTATGTGATTGTTGTTTTTCTTCTTCTTCTTTTTCTATATACAAATACACATACGTTAGCATATACATATATTTCTCTCTTATATTCACGTTAATTAGTAAAAACAGTAGCTGACAGATTCAAAATGTTTGCTAATTTGAAAACCACTTTTTCAAACATTCTCCTTTTCTTGAAGTCTTGTATTAACCAAAAACTAAAAACCAAAAAAAAAATAATAAAAAAAAAATAAATAAATAAAAATAAATGAGAAATAAGAAATACCTACCATTCGATCTTCCTTTTGTCCACATCTTTAAAATTTGGAACTTTGTTAAAATGGTTGTACATTATATCTGATGATGATGACGATGATGATGATTATTATTTACCTTATAATCATCTCAACGGTCAATATAATATATAAGATATATATGTTACTACTTTAAATAATAAGTATGTATGTGTAAAAGGAAAAACATTTTGTATACACTGAATAAACTATAACAAGGATATGAGAAGTATAATATACCTTAAAGAAAATATACAAGAAAAAATAAAATAAAAAGAAATAAACCAGTATAGAAATGCTAAATAACTGCCAAAAATAAGATTTTAGATAAGGAGGTCTCATTAATGAGACACATCTTTAATACCTACTTTATAATCGCCTCAATACGACGTGTCTAACTGACGGTGGCATGTTTTTTTTTTATATACATTATACCATACATATTGAATCATTTAATTTACATACAAACACTCGTTTATAAATTCAACCATATGCATACAGTACGTATATATGTACATATAAATACACTTTTTTTATGCTTTAATTTGTTATTTCTTAAATTTGATATCAATTAATGTATGTACGTTCATATATACTTACATTTCTGTACATATGTATATATGTATTTACAAAATACAAAATCATTAATTGTACAAGTAAAACATTTAATTTATCCCAGATTGAATGTTGTAATAATAACTGGTTTATATAAAAAACTAAAATTAATTTTTTGAATATAATTATGTATAAAATTTTATAATTTTGCATAAAATTATACAGCAAAAAAAAAAAAAGTTAAACATTTTTTCAAGTGTTTTTCTTTAACTTAAATTACTTGTAGGATTATTAAATTATTCGAGTGTACAATTTATTGTTGATGTAAACATATCTTTTATAAAATTTTTATAAATTTTTAACGAAAATTACATACCTAACACAAAATTAAGATGTATATTTTTCAACAATATTTTCATTTAATAATTTCAACATGAATATACAGTAAATAATTACGTGTCAAACTGTTTTTAATTTTACAAATATGGTAGCACAAGATATATGTAATAAATGAAAACATATATACATATGTAATGTACATATTAAGTATATGAACGTTAAAATGTATGTAAACTATTTATGTATGACTTTGAATAAATTTTTACTTTCATATTTTCATATTTTATTGTTTCAAACATTTTTTTCATTTTTGATTATAATTAAATTATTTCTTGTTATCATAAAATATAAGTTTTAATTAATGTACAAACCAAAAACAAATCTACCATCAAAAATAATAAAAATTGTAAAAAAAACGAAACAATCATAATATTTTGATAGAATAATTTAAAAAAAAAAAAACCAGCCTACGCATAAAAATCACAAATAAAATGTAATTTATAAATTATCATCGAATATGTATCTTAATTTTTAATAACAACGTTTTTCGATTGTTGTGTATTTCATTTTTTTTTTTTTTTTTGGTAATTTGGGTATTATATGCTATGCTGTATTGTGAATAACCGAATCTAAAAGAAAAAAAAAATCTGCAAAACTCCTACGCTTAAATTTAATTTTCGAAAAAAAAAAATAAATAAATAAATAAATAAATAAATATTATATTCCAAACTTCTTGTAAATATTAATTGGCATCGTTATGATAATGAGCATGCCCTATCAACACAACAGAACAGATAAAAGATATCAAGTTTGGAATTAAAAAAAAATGTATTTATACATACATAGTATACATTTGAGAATTAATTATTTTAATCATCTGAATAAAATACCTTTTTTTATAGTTCTTTTTCTTTTTTTTTTCTGGATTTTTTTTTTATAATTATATACATATAAATAAGATACAGCACGAGTTTAAATTTGAATTGACCGATTGATTAGAATAAAGAAAATAAGAAGCTGAAAAAAAAACCAATAATTTTTTTAAAGGTTTTATTAGTTTCTGTCATTTGTGTATACATGTAATCGTATCGTAGATATATGCTACCATATGTACATATGTATATCTGATATACTATATATATATATATATATATATATATAATACCCTATATAAGATATTATACAAAATCAAAATACATATATTTAATTTTGAATATTTTCCAAGAATAAAAAACAAGAATTCAAACAGTATAAATATATTAAAGAACATTTTTATTTATTTTTATATAAAATTTATGTAAAAATTGACGATGGAATTTGTTTAACAATTTATATATCTAATATAAAAGATAAGGGAACCATTTAATTTAGTATATACATGTCGTATTTTTTTCTTTTTTCAAAATTATCTAAATTTGATTTCTTTTTATTTATTTCTTTTTTTTTTTTTAATTTTTGATTCATTCATTAAATTTTATTTCATTCTTTCGTATATATTTAGAAATGTTGTTTGTTTTTTTTTGTTTTTTTTTTTTTTTCATTCAAGTCATTTAGATAAAATTGGCAAATTGTTACAGGAAATAATAAATTTTATTAATTATATTATATAGACGAAAGAGACCTTTTGCTAGATAGATTTTATTTAAATTAAAGATTACATGTCTTCTCTTCATAATATATTCATATTGATGGATTTACTGTAATTTAGAAAGTATAAAAATTATCCATTATCGTAAAAGATATTTTTTTCTTATTTGAATTGAAAAAAAATATTATTTTTCTGTTATAGCAACTGAATTTTAATTTCAATTCAATTACTTTTCATATAATGAACAAGTATATATATGTAATGTTGTAATTCGATATATTTTCACATCTATATCATTTCATAATAAATACGTTGACTTTAAATTTATAAACAATTTTATAGATTTTTTTTATCATTATAATAATTATTAATATTATAATAATTTCTCAACAATCGAATAGCAAAAATTTCTCAAAAAATTACCATGTTTAAATTCCACATTGATGACATTGACTTAAAATGGATATAACCAATAATTTTTAAAATAAAAACAAGAAATAAAAGAAAAATACATAAGTGTATAAAATCAATCCTTCGAAATTAAATTCTATATAGTAGCAGAACGGCAGCGTCATCATCATCATCATCATCATCATTATCAATGATTTGATGATTTGAGTATATGAATACCTGTATGCATATAATAATAAGTGAATTCATACAAGATACAACAAAGTATTCGTATATTATTTAAAAGAAGAAAAAAAAAATCAAAATATACAAACAAACAAACGTTAATAAATTTAAGCGATAAATCAGCAGCAACAATGCTCTGTATTTTCCATTCACTATATTAGATGACTGCATTCATATATCTAGTATAGGTACATGTACCTAAATTGCATATAAAATGAATGTTCATAGTACCTATATATGCATAATCCTGCATTCATATACATAAATAGATAATCATTCTTATATACATACTGACATGTATATAAGAATATAAGTATATATGTACATACATACATTTACCTATACATCAGATGAATTCAAAAGGCCTTAGACCAATTAGCGAGATGATAGAAAATATGTCAATTTTGCTTTATGTACCTTCGTATTCGAATAAACAGAAAATAATCAAAAGATGAAAGATATCTTCCAATAACCATATAATAAGACGAATTTCATATAAATAATCAAGTTACTATTTGCAATACTATAAGTAACTATAATAATACACTATATATATACTAAAGCAAAAGTATTCGTACATATATATAAATGCACATGCACATGCAGTTAAAATAAAATAAAACTTGTATCAGAAATATAATATTAAAAAAATTCATTAAATACAGATAAATTTTACAGAGTACCACAAAAATTCAATGGAAACTGTTTACATTTTATGCAAAATTTAAAGAGATGTTTGAATTTCTTATTGAAAGTATAATCGTGTTTGTAGTTATAGAAATAAATTTGAAAGGACCATAAAATTACCTCTTTTTTAATAATTAATTCTAAATATTAATAGCAACTAAGTATTAGGTTTTGAAGGTTTACAATAAGAAAATAAGAAATAATTACGATGATGTACATTATATCTACAATTCTTTTCAGTTGCTCTAAGGAATCTCTACTTAAATTATATTCAAAAATTAATTGATATTATCATTTATTATCTAAATAATTTTCATAGTAAAAAATTTATAAATAAATTATTATCAATAATATTCATTTTATATTACACCACCCAGTTAGATGCTATTATCCAGATATTCTTGATTGGTTTTGATATGTTCAAAAAGATATTCTTCATTGAATGGAGAAACCTATCATGTACAAATCGCAATTATTGCTCTCTTTGAAAGAACAATTGAATTGTTTGTTGTTACTTTTACGCTATAACTCAGTGGTATTTTATAAGATGCATATACATGTATGTGTTGGTGGTATGCATATACATACTGATCTATAAATACCTAAAATTATAATCATTTTACATATACATATTTTATAATATAATAATATAGTAATACTTTTCTTTTATTGTTATTATTATTTTTATTTTATTTTTTTATTTCAATTTTTCAATTTTGGTTTTTATTGTGGCTAGTATAGTATTAAAGAGAGCTGCTTTTTAACTTTTCACTTCAATAAAAACACTGAACTTCATATAAATGCACATATACAGAGTGCATAACATATTTATACGCGAGTATTATTGTATAATCGTATATACACATATGTATATGTATGTGTAGTTATATACAAAATCATCATTGAATATCATTTAAATTCATAGTATCTATACAATTTTAAGCCACTTAAAGACGATAAATACATTCTGTTGTTTAATTCCTTTATATATATGTACATACATATAAACGAATATATGTATGTACGCGAGTATTATTTCAAAATATAGCAATAATAATGGTAAATAAATAAAACAATGATTTGTACTTTTGCAGCCTGTGGGCAGGCTATTACACGTTTATTATTACGTATCCCCCGTATAGGTAACCGTTTATCACTTTTCAACCATCTTTAATTGTTAGCACGAAAGATTTTCCTTGAATTTGTGGATACCATTTTAAGTGAATGCAATATTATGTTCATGTACATTCACATATACTTGTATACAAACAAATATATGCGAACATGCATATAATAAAACATATAATACATGCATGTATCTATATAGTACAGTACTTTGTTTTTATTAACATGAAAAAAAAAACACTACTTTGGTTTTGGTTATATATTAAATATATTGAAAATAAACCTAATCGTCTCGCATATGTGATGAGAATGAAATTTATTCTATGTCAAATGTATACATAAATATATACAATATACAATATATTATACTTATGTTAAATGTATATATGTGTGTAGAATTTTCCTTTTTCAATGATGGATTTTAATCGGGACAAAGAATAATCAGAATTATTCCTTAGGTAAAACTTTAAGTATGCGCTACAATATATTAAACAATATATCTTCTGTATAATAAATAATAGAATGCAATTACGTACTTACATGTGAATAAATATACAATATACATGTACTATGTACACGTACATATGAGGTATTCTTTCATAACGAATCATAACTGCTATTATAATTGTAATAATGCAATAATGCACAATGTAATAAGGACCTTGGGGTTTTCTTTTAGCTAATATGGCCATCTATACCTGTATAAATATCGATTGAATTCCTGCGATTACATATAGCAGAAGCAGCAATAATAACAACAGCAATAACAGAAACATACTCCTAATCATATTTCTTCAAGAAAAAACAATGAAATTATTAAATAATTGCCGTTCATCAAATCTTAATTGACAATATAAATCTAGTTAACTAATATATATGTGTATATGGACAAGTTATACAAGGCAAATAAATAGACTCTAACAATTGCCCAAAATAGAATTATGAATTCTTTAATGTTATAGATATAAATTGTCGTATAAAATTACATTATAAGTATAATGGAATGTTATATTATACCTATCCCAGCTACAATGTTGTATATACATTTGTATATCTGTACATTTACAATAACTTAATTTGAATATATACTCACTCGTACAAGTGAATTTATTTTTTCTAATTTCCTTGTTCATCATTAAAATGATTATTTATTTTTCAATAATAATTTTCATCAGACATAATGAATTCGTCAGTTGACTATTATATACAAACATTTAGTATTGGATTGTTAATTTTTTATTAACATCATTAACATTTATTAACCAGTGTTAGCTCATCATTTTCAAATATAACATGTTACATTTATTTACATGTACCTATACAAAATCGTACACATATGTACATATAGGTATGTGATTAAAAAAAATTTTTTTTTTCTGCAATAAAAATACCTACATACCACATACTGCTCGTATACATTTTTAGTTGAATTTTCTATTAAATACAAGTTTTAAAAACAATTTTGTTCTAATTACCATTAATATAGGAGTATATATAGTATATGTATATTCTACGTATATTTTGTTTATTTAAAATAAAATCAAAACAAAAAATACTAAGTAAAATAAAATAAAATTAAAAATATAAAGTCTTTTAGGTATATAATTATATAGTATTGAATTCAATGAAACGCCATCTAATTAACAATTATTACGATATAATAAACAAATAGAAAAATAATACACACGGCATTATAAAATATTCACATACACTCATGTAAAGTTTATATTATCATGTACATATTATAATGTATTATTTTAATATACAAAGATTCACCTTCAATTATAATACCTGTTAAATATAATCATAGAAACATACAAGTCAATATATATATATATACATATATTTATTTATGTATATATACAAATATGTATGTAGTATATATGTATGTATATTTTTTAGATATGTAGGTAATATAATTTTCTAAAATGAAAATCTGAAAAAGCGCAAAATTTTTACCATATCTATACACTTTACAGTGGCAAAGACAACATTAATAAGCAGGCAGTCTACTAATGTGATAAGCAATTAATGTCACGATCTCTTTAAATTAAAATATTTCTCATTAAAGAATAAAATGTTTGCGATTAAGTTAATTTGTAATTGCTTAATGCTTTTTGTCGGACTCGAACTACACTATTACAGCACCATAATATAGTAGTCTCAAGCGAATCAAAATTGTCGTTGTTTTTATTTTTATTTCGTGTATGTGTGTATATAGTACACATAAATACATATATGTATATGTATGTATAGTTAATGTATTTATTCGATTTTATTTTACAAGTTATATAAGTATATAAAACGAGTAATCGTTATATTATATTGAATTTAAACTTTTACAAAAAGGAGCAATAATTCGCCATGGAACAATTTATACGTAACATGTAATGTTTGTACATATGTATAAATGTATACGTATAAACCATTATAAATGCATATATTATAATAGTACATTTATTATAGAATAACATCTATTTCATAAATAAACATATACAAAGAAAAATTTTTTTTGTATAAATGTGTATACATACATTCGTAAACATATATATATAAGTACATATATGTATAATATTAAGTCGTGTTTTTTGTAATGAGGATATATACACGTTATACATTTACCTTAAGTGTAACTATACGTATAGTAACTAAAAGTATTTAACTTTGTCTTTGGTATGTTAATATATGGTCCAGATATAAACAGTTATTCAAATAATTTGATATTCATTTCAAAAAGAATTTAAAATTGAATTTGCTTTTTTTTTCAAATTTCACAAAAACAATTCATATAGGCAAATGAAAATAAAAAACTTTAATTTCTAGAATTGCAAATTATAGGTACTTCTTAAAGTTTTAAATTTGTCACAAATTTTAAAAGTCATTATTTCAAATTAATTGAATATGTCGGAAATTTTTTTTGAATAATTGTCAAATAAATGAAAAGTAATGTAAGTATATATACTGAATTTATACGTAATAAATGTAATGTATAGTATTTGTAATTTTCAATTTTATCATGATATTATATACTATAATGTATGTACATATACACATGTATATAAGCATATATATCATATATGAGATCTCTATAACTATATATCTTATTTAAAAACAAAATCTCATTATTTTCAACATAGTAAACATTAATAAAAATGCATTACTATTATAACATATATACAATATACATGAATACTGAATAGATGTAGTTGATATTTAGCAGTGCAAATAAGGTTTCAGGAATTTGTTGCCTTAATTTATTGTACATAATTAATGTTAGTTTGAAATGAAAAATCTAAAAAACTAAAAATAAAAATCTTTAAAAATAGAGACGAGGTCATTAATATGTATGTACATACTACAATATATGTATGTATCTATACTTATGTACATTTGATAATATACGAGTAGATTAACAAGTATTATAGATGTATTTAAAAATGTGTATTATAAACATTATTTTTATACATATTAAATAATTATGATATACGTATATTTTATAATACATTTTTGTTTTGCAAAATTTTTATTAGATAATTAGATAATTTTTTCTCATAGACAGCAGTCTATAGTAGTAAAGTAAATTAAATCAATCAAATTGTTTACTAGAAAAAAAAATAAAAAGAAAAAATTCTTATATTATACTATTGATTTGAATATAATGTAGATATAAATAAGGAAACCGAAGGAGAAAAAAAAATATTTTATATAATTATCTGATATCTTCATCATTTATTTTTTCGGGATAAACAAGACACAAAAATAAAACAAAAATCAGAATATTTATTCTTGTTTTCTTATAAAGAATGTTCAATATCTTAAATCAATTGGAATAATTCTTAGAATTTCATATTCTTATAACATGATTTTTTCAATGATTTTTCATTAAGAAAAGAGGTCAGTTATTGGTATACATTTATATACTCGGGTACATTTTATATGGAAAAATTCAAAAAAAACGAAAACAACGACAGCAACAACATTAAAACATTTATATATCTACACCCCAATTTAAAAAGCCCTTTATGCCGATTGAAATCAAAATTATTCGTTTTATTTAAGGTAAATATGGTGTAGTATATAGTATATAGTATAGTCGATGACGATGCCAATTAGAAAAACTTGAAATTAATGAGCCCACGATATGTATTTTTACAAAACTGAACAAACTTCTTATAATATCATCTATACCTAAAGATCACGCCAGTTTAATTGGTTTTAATTTCTTCTTCGCTTCGTCAGCGCCATAATTTTAATTCTTTTCTTTTTGCTATCAGATTAAAAAGGTAAAAACCGAAAGAAAGAATAAAATATTATCAACATCATACGTGTAAATATGTATATATGTATATCCATGTATTTGTATGTATATTATGTATATGTATTAAATGTACCAAATACAAAGCAGGAACTAAAACAATGATTATAATTGTTGTCGATATATACTTTTTTTTTATTTTTTTATTTTGATTTTTGATATTGTCTTCTTCGTCTTTTAAGATTACTCTTAGTTAAACAACAATCGAACAAAATAAATTATCAGATTTATCTTTTGTTAAACCGTTTTGATGAAGATACGATAACCATCATTTATTAGTCAAAATAAATTTTTTCAGTAGCTTCTGTCTTTAGTATTGATTCGAAATTTCTTGATGTGAGATACACAGTATATACGGTATATAATGTAAATAATAAAATTTAGAAAATTAAATGGCTGCCTGCATTTAAATAGTCAGTGAAAGCTGATTGAAAATATTTTTATCATATAAATATTAATTATATAATTAACAAGAAATTAATACACACACTCACACACAAACATTCATATTCAAACACATTCAATTTTTAATTTAAAATTAGAAAAAAAAATTTATAATTGACTTGATTTCCATAAAGGACAAAAATGATTTTATTTTCTATTCAATTTTTTTTGTAGGTACCCTAAAATACTCATTAATATTATTCTTTCTATTGAAAAAATTTATAAAATTTGTTGGTGGCCTTTTTTATCGTTTCTAAAATTAAATAACTTTAAAAATCCTTGTTAGGTATTTTAGAACAAATAAAATGACAGGTATTTTTTTTTTCAAAACATAAAAACATTTCCTTAAATTTAACAAAAAATAAACGAAAAAAAAAATATTTGATCAGAAAACTATATCCATATATCCATATAGCTATACGGCTATAAGTAAACAAATATAAGTTAATAAATTTTGATTGTAAATTGTTTGATAATAAAAACAATCTGTGACATTAATTATATCAAATAATCTGATTAAAAGTAATTTTCTGTTTTTTTTTTTTTTACCTAATTAAGATTGTTATTATAATTCTTTATTGAATTGGATATTTTAATTAAATTAAATTTATTTTATAATCAAAAACATTTTCTACCTGAAATTATTTTATAATTTTGAAACAACATCAGATCAAAAGGCACCTTAAATGATATCAATAAAACAATTTTACATACAATTTGCAATAAAAATAAAAATACATATTTATATGTCTGTTTACATATATACATATGTTATACACTTATATCCTTTTAGAAAATATTTACGAGAATAAAAATTCTAAAATTTCAGATAAAGCTCTTACAGAACATTTTATAGAAAAATATTTTATCATTCCCATCGCATTATAAAGACAAAATACTAAATTCAATTATTATATATGTATGTATATATGAAATGTTATTTGAAAATGAATTGAAAATTAGATACAAAACAATGAATTTAATCAATTGAAAATTTATTCAATTTAAAAGAAATTTTTAATTTAGTAATAAATCAAAATAATTGAAAAAAAATGTACAAATTAAGAATGTCTTAAAATAACTGCAAAAATAAATTTTAATGTTTTATATATATATACATATGTATGTATACAACCACATTCATATGCACACATTTGAATCCATCTTTATTCATGTCATATAATGTAAAATGGTAAAATGAAAAGCAGTTCAATTTTGTTATATACATATTTACTGTTTCAAATCATACACAATAAATCTGATTGTCAATAAATCCTTGATAATTGCTAAAGAAATATCCATAAAAAAAAAATTAATTCTAAAAGCTTGATTCTCCGGTTATTCATAGAACGATGACGATGATGATAATGATGATGATGATGATAAACTTTCGCATTATACATCCATGTACATATCTACACATATAATACAAATATGAATGAATTTATGTATACCTAAAAATATTATACACATATATGTATGTACGTATGTAGGACATAAATTGATTGATATGTACACATATTTAATGACAACAACCGAGGAACAATGTATTCAATAAGAAAAATTTTTTTTTTGTTGCTGTTGCTGTTCATATCCTTTATGTTAAGATTGCATTTGCTCGATTATCAAATAGGTACATTATATGTATGGATAAAAAAGCTGATTATATCCTTGAATGAAACACATAAAAAACAATAAATAATAGTAAAGATTATTCTCCGCCTTTTTACATATTAAATATAATGCATTATAAACTAACATACATATAATAAATATACCAATGTGTATGTTGTATGTACACAATATTATGTATAAAATTCAACTAAAACTAACCACCAATCCAATCTTTGATAAGATATAAATTTCTATGTTGACAGTAACAAAACGTCGATAAAGAAATTCCATCATCATCAATGGATGGATGGATCAATGATAAATGCAGGGAAAATCAAATTATTCTTATAATAATAATAATAATAATAACAATAATAATAGTATACAATAATCAACTATAACTAAATATACAGCTGATTCTCATTCTTAAAATTCAATTCTATATATGTATACTCAATATTATTATATATCTATAATTGAATTAATAATTGAAAAGACACGCAATTCAGGTTAAGGTAAAAACGTAATAAAAGTGAAGTAAATTGTTAGCTGTCGTCTACAAAAGAACAGCAAAAAAAATTCCAACAATGTCAGTCATCAAAGTTGGATTAATTGGAAGTTTAACTGTAATACAATTCTGTTTTTATGTATAAAATGTCTTCTCGACATTATATACTTACAGATATACATATATATATATATAGTTATACTTATGAATGGATGATGGCAGCCCACTAAAAACATACAAGTTTTTGTGTATATAATGTTTCTCGAATTAAAGCAAAAAAAAGATGTATCTATACTTTTGTATATAAACGTACATATTTGTAATCAAAGATTCAGTAGCGTTCTTAGAATTACAGATTAAAAAAGAATAATTCTCAAAGGGTCATTATAATTTGTTAATAAAAAGAATGAAACAACATTATCCAAATCATTCAAACTATCACAGATTCTAATTAAAATTCTTTAGAAATTTGTTTTTTTTTTTAATATTTTTTGTCTGTAAGGTATATTTTTCGTTAAATTTAATAATTTGTTTTATTATTTTTTTAGTCAACAACCAACAACTACGTCAATGGTTTCATTTATATCGGATACAGAAACAATTTCTCAGCCAATAATAATATCCTTAACTTGATCTAACTTAACTATACATCATTTTCATCGTACCACATCGTACAGTATTCAATCGAAAGATCAATTTCAAGGAAATTAATGCAATTTACGTGAAACTTAAATAGTTACTAGATATACTTAAGTACTATTTACTACGCTATAGAATAGATACATGATATACATAGGTACATAACAGAATATACATACATACTTTATTTTATATATGTATCTGAAGAAATGAAATTTACAATATTCAGATACTCATATAGACTATAATAAACGTATGTATGTATGTAAACAGCTGCAATTTATTTCAGTTTCAACTAATACATTATAGCCAATATAAAAAAAATATCTGTGTATGTAATAAAATAACAAAATACTGAATTCTTGATTTGGAGCTACTTTTTAACACGAATCCAATTTTTATAGTGCAAAATTAAAGCAAAATGTTGAATTTAAAAAAAAAATTTCATCACAAATTCAACCATCTAAAAAAAAAGGAAAAAAGCAAGAAAGAAAAGTAAAAATTTAAGTTTTATTTTTCTTTAAATCATCGAACAAAGTATTTTTCTGAAATAACATTCTGTTATTAGCAACAATCTACAATGCAACAATAAATGCAGTAAATGCAATTTACTATTTTGTAAAGAAAGATATTGTCGCCGTGTCGATTTATCGTGAATTTGTTACACCTGTTGTTTTGGAATGCCAGGTAGCAGTTTATTAAATGCAATATGGTTGAAAACGTACTTATATAGGAAGAATAATATCTTTTACATTTACGAATTACGCTACATATACATAATACGAACTACCTTATCTTTGAATTGAATTTAAAATACATATATGAGTTAAAGAGTGCGCAATGACTTAACATGCTATTCGAATTCGACCTTAGTTTAATTTAGTGCATTTTGTATGAACAACAGATGAATGTTGGAATTGGTATTTGGAATTTTAATTGAGAGAAAACCAATGAGAAGAAATTCATTTACAAATGAGGTGAGGTCATGTTCTATATTAGAGGTACTTTTAGGATAAAATTTTTGTTTTTGCATCATCCATACATATACAGATACACATTTCAATATATATAAATTTGTGCATATATCTTCAATATCAATTTAGTTTCATGATATGCATATAATAATCTATATGTAAGCGTAACAATGTACATATGTATACGAGTATTATGAGGAAAAAAAATAAGATTAAAATCATCGAATAAGGAGGTGATTGTGTGCATCTGAAAAACATGCGAAAATATCTTACTTTTAATTACTAAATTATTTTTAATATAATGTAGGTATACACTATTCGTATTTTGTAAATACTTTTTATTATCTACGAATTCACGTATTACGTATGTAAGGTATATGAATATTTATTTGAATGAATAACAACTTCAAAATTAATACAACAAATTATCGAATAAAAAAACCCTAATTACTTGTGTATTTTTTTTTTTAATTTATTTAATTCGTATTCATATTATTATTGTATTTTAATCAATTTATTAATCATGTACATACATACATATCATGTATTTTTCCTATAGTACATAGTCATTCTAATCCTTGAATAATACACGTCATATGCAAATTTATTTATTAATTATTTATTTTTTATTGTTTTTACCATATTACCATAAAATTTGTATTTAACAAATATAATTACATTTATTTCAATTTTACTTATCAAACAATTCAAATCTTTTAAACAAGAATATATGTATAAGAAGTAATATCTTCCTATCAGAATGAACAAAAACTTTTATATTTTATTTACATTATTTATATTTTTCTTCTGTTCGATGTGTTGATGAAAAAAAAAATTTTTTTTTTAATTTATGCCATTTCAATGGCAGCAGCAAGCTAACAATCTCTTTTTGATTAATTATGTAAGATACATATGCTAATTTGACTATAAGCATAAATCGACATTGTTTCAAATAAATTACATATTGGTTCATGTTATACTGCGACATATACCGATAATAATTAAACTCAATTATAAAATTTATAAATACTATATGTTTACAGTATTAATTTTAATGTATATTTTTAAAAAATATGTATGTAACACATAATATGTAGCTACATAAAAAAAAAAATGTTATGAAAAAACAAATAAATAAATAAATAAAAATTAAAAAGTATTTAAATTATAAAAATAATCATTTATATACATATTATATGAACGGTAAAAAAAAATTAAATAAAAAATACAAAAATAAATATAAATAATGTTGCTTATGTAATAAATGTATACATTATACCTATATGTTATTTTTTCATTACACTTGCCTGCAGTTGCATTCTTATAATTCAATTTTTAATGGATAAACATAAGATATATGGGTAGATAAGCTAGTAGCTAGTAGCACAGTGTATATACCCATTATTTGTTTTAGAGTAGGTATATATATACATATAAATAAATATATAATATATATAGATTTACACCACATATGTATAAGTATATATACTTAGAATTGCAGTCAAATAAATCACTCATGTCAACGGGTTAACATTTATTGACTCATTAGCCACATAAATCTGTAGGTAATTCGATGCATGTGTGTGAATGTTTAATTTGATATGTCACGAAAACAAATAATTAACTGCAATATATTTATATATGTATACTCTATAACGGCTATGAGACGGGAATATAATACATATATATACGTATATATAGAGAAATTGATAAATAATAATAGTAAGACAAGAAAAGGTTAAATCAATAAAATGAATAAGTTTTAATATCTTTTTGCATCTTTACAAGTAGTAGCAACTATGCTAGTAGCTAGTTCGTAGTTACATTTATTTTATTTACATATACATACTTGCATTATATTTTTGTATGTATCCTATATTACATATTTATACTTATCTTAATCAATATTTTATGTTACTTATATAGGCGTATATGTGCCAGTTTATTCGTAAATGATGTATAAATATTTATACAGGAGATAAAACTTAGCTAACTTTTCATGACTTCTCTGACTTTCTTCTTGTCACCGATAATAATTATAAATATTGAAAGTATGTGCAATATATAAATTATAAATAAACATATATATATATATATATATATGAATATGTATATAACTGTATAGTTATATTGTAAAATGATGAGATCGATTATTCAATTGTATACTCATAACCATTATAGTAAACTGTATATTTGCGGTTTATAGGGTCATATACTAACACTATACTTACACATTCCTAAATATAAGAGTAATATAAGTATACATTATATTATTATATTCATATTGAAAGGTGTAAAATTTTGTATTGCGTTTATCTTGTTTCTAATTTATTGTAATAAAATGTGTCTATTAGTTTTCCAATTATTATTATATGAGCTTATCTAATTGCACATATCAGTTTGCGTGTTATGCTATTCTTATCGTTGAGTTTGTCATTTTAACTATGTATGTGTATAGCCAGCTCCTTAAATCATGTATATAAACTTTATTTTATAGTAGGTACATATTTTTATACACAATTGAAAAAAAAAACATTCATAATATATACATTCATGCCTTATTACAAATATAATTTATATAAAAAAAAAATATTCAGCACTTACACAAAAAAAAAGATTAATCAAAAAATAAAAATAATAATAAAAATTAATAAAATAAATGGACAATAATTCTTAGGAAAAAAATGTAAACAATTTTATTTTATAATAATTGTTACATTATAACCGTAGACTAATATGTATAATTTTCCCTGAATAATACTTCAACACGCAATCTTAAATTACAGAATATTTGCATATAATTATCAATGTACATGCGTGTATATAGTACATAAGTATATAATGTATGTTACAAATTTACTATACCGTTAGAAGACATTATAAAAAAAAAATTGAAGCAAAAATGTATTGATGCATTTATATAAAGTTCATTTTAGGTGGTTTACATGAGGTAGGTTGTTCATTCATTGTACTCGTATGTATGGTTAAACACAAACAAATATTTGTTTGTTATTTAAATTTATACATAAAAGTTTTCGTAAAGATTTTCTGATAATTTTCATGCATATGCACAAAAGTGTAAGGAAAATAATTAAAATTACAAGTACTCGTATAAGAAAGAATTTTTGTTTTTCTTCAATTTTATTGATTTTATTATTAACAATAGTATGTAGTCTAAATTTAGTACACTTCAAATAGAATCATGTATCTATATATATATATGTATATGCACATTTATGTGGTTTGTAATTTAATTAATTTTCATTTAATTTTTATCACTAACATTTTTTTTTATAGATTATTAAAAATCTTGTATATACATTTGTACAAATTTTCCAAACTTATGCACGTATGCACCTACTGCATACATAAAAATATACTTTGTACATATGTAATGCATCACTTGTGAATAATTGTTAAAGTATAAAAGATAAATAATTTATTCAAAATATTTTGACATACAAATGGCGCCTGAATCTATATATTTCAAATCTTTATAGGTAATAATATTTTACGATCATTTCGATTTTATTCAATTCATATAAATGTATACGAGTATTTAAATGATAAATTATATTTTGATATTCTGTTTTACAATCAGTCAAAATAAAAAGTAATTCAATTAATTGTTATTGAAAATTATAAAATGATAAATACGAGAACAACACATTGATCTGGACTGATTGAAAATATTATGTATATCTTCTTATTTTTATATCTTATTTAATAAAATTGAATGTGAAAAAAATTACCCCATATATTTTCTTTTTTCTTATTTATTTTTTGGTTTGTCTTTTTAAATTTAGTTCATGTTTAAAATGATCGCATTATGGATACGGATATATATACATTATACACATACTGTATATTCAAATATCAAAATGCATCTTGATACTCGTTTAAAACATAATCAATCAGTGCGTGTTAATTGATACGTTGATCCAAAATCATTAATAACTATGACATTTGGTATTTGTTTTAATCATTTTATTTAATTTTTTGTTTGTAGTTTGTTATATACTTATGTGTACACATTATATTAATATATTTTGATATAGAGTTTTATGATGAGATACTTAAGGTAGATATGTATCTTTTACCAAAACTTTACCATATTACATTGTGAATAAGAAAAATCAATTTTTTTCATTAACTAAACAAAAAAATAAAAATAAAATATAGTACTTGTATGAAGAAAAAATTCATAAAATGAGGCACAAATCGTGTGTGTATATGCATATACTCGAATTCGTATGTACTTATATAAAACTTGATACAACATACATATTAAAAGATAATTTTGAACGAAAATGAAGAAAAAACAAAACAGAAATAAAAATAGAAAACAAATTTCATACTCTGTGGTCCAAATAATGATTCGTAATAAACTGAAATAGTTGAATGACAGTTCAGAGAAAATTTTCAACTGAAAAATTGTTTCTGGTGACACTGTCACATTTTCATGATTAAAATTATATTTTATAATATGTACATATATTATGCATATTACAAAAAAATTTACATTTATATAAGTGTGTAGATATTCATTACATATACATACATGTAAGTACGTATATAAAATATGTATGTTCATTCATTGCATTGATAATATCCTCCTCCATCATATCATAAAATATTTAGGTTAGTTTTTAGTTATATACATACTGTAAAATTTAAGTTACCTTATTGGATAATTGGTTTTTAAAAAGACCCAATATCCCATACAACATTATATGCAAGTATACGTAATGTATAATACATGCATGTACGTGCTACATAACCTAATCAATATTATGAATGTTTATATGCTTGTTTGTTTAAATTTACAAGATACAAAATTGTAGATAAGATACATACGAGTATATGTTAAACCAAACATGTGCACACAATTATATATGAAATTTATATAATATAGATATGTATACATATATATTCGTATATATTTTTACTTAATATAATATACTTAATTATGTAAAATTGTACACATGCACAAATGTATGTACATATTATGAACATTATGCTGTCAATTTGATCATTTTAAATTGTTAAAAATGAATTGTTAATTTTTTGTGGTTACATTTTTTTCTTTTTTGCTTTCTGAAATCATATTTTTCGACTAATTAATGATTGTCTGTATGTACTATGAACAAATTCAAACGAAAATAATGTACAAATGTATATGTGTGTATATATATATATGTAATTATAAATCAAAAATTTTTATATTATATTTATAGATACGACGATACGAGTATATTATGTGCACTATACTCGTATAAATATGTATTTTTGCACACACTTATTTTATTGAATTAATGTGTTATATTACACTATACAAAGTAGAACCATATGTTTAATAGATTTTTATGTGAATTTTCAGTACTGTATTTTCGTAATTTTGAAAAATATTAACTTAAATTATTTTCACACATGTCAGTCTCATATAATAATAATTCATCACTTATTTTTACAATTAAATATTTTGCCAAAATTAAAATGAATTATAAAAAATCGCTAACAAATATACGAATACAAATTCGTATATGTAAGTAATATTTTTTCTTTGAAGAATAAGAAATAAAAATAAAATAAAAATTTGTTAGGTATAATTTATTTGGAGAAAACAATTTAAATACGTAATTATTTTGAAAAATATGTAAGTATACATTTTGCTTTTTAGACAAGCAGCGCAATATGCGATGTCCACATAATTTTCATATAATAAAAATATAATTAGATAAACTGTTTTTTCAAACATTTACATTTACATTTTTTTAAATGTTAACATTTTGTTTGTTGTCTTAATTTAAAGTCTGAAAATATTCTATAGTTACCATGTGGAAAATTGGTATAAGCAATAATCAACTTTCTATATTGAATGAATTCAATCGATTTAAAAAAGTAGTGTCTGATTTGTTAGTTTTAATGTAATTATTTATTAATTCATAAAATATACGTACATCTATATATATATGAGATGTGATGATGTATATATAGACTATATACATTTAAAATTCATTTTTATTCAATATGTATGATATAAAACACAGATATGTATCTTCAATAAAAACATAACGTTCCATATAATATTTAACTGGATATACTAGTTAGATGAAGTTTAAATGAATAAATGAATGAATCGATGGATATTGCCTGTTGGTAATTGCAATATAACCGTATAGTTAAATCGATTCAATTACTCATAAATAATTAATCGAACGTATTATATTAATATCTTATAATGAAAATGATTTATTGATGTTAACCTTAAGTTTATTTAAAAAATCACAACAGTTTGTATGATGTAAATACGCGTATACATGAATATGTTTGTTGCGCTCAGCTTTCTCTTGTGGGAATTTTCTTT
The DNA here is from genome assembly GCA_951394055.1 of Villa cingulata. Lineage (NCBI taxonomy): Eukaryota > Metazoa > Arthropoda > Insecta > Diptera > Bombyliidae > Villa > Villa cingulata. Next base: position 32,729,093 of record OX596024.1, read on the forward strand.
TCGAATTATTCATTATCCATGTACCCATATGTACAAAATGTTTTATAAAATGTGTGCATTGCACCCATACATATGTATACTAAAGCCTTATGGTAAAGAATTTAATTTCTACTATATAATAGTATGTCATATAACTACGTTAAATTGTATATTAAAGTTAAATACACTTGCACATAACTTCAGATATTTAACAAATATTTATTCTCCTTTTTGATAGCATTTTGTCATCCTGCAGATTTGAAATAAAATTTAAAATAATAATAAAAATTGTCTATAATCTTAAAATTACACAACAATTGTCTAAGACCTATACGACCTACGATCTAACTATACGACCAAAATGTGGAAATAAAATGTTTAATTAAATGAAGTAAAGAATTCTCGTGGAAATGAATGATATTGATACAATTATATATGTATTATCCGTATATTGTTGTAAAAATTTATATTTTTTTAATATCTGAAAAATTTGGAACAAATCATGATCAACACGCGTTTAGTAGACACATAAATTCGACTTTGATCAATATATGAATAATAATATTTGTGTTTCAAAAACAAAATATTTTATGATTAGATAAATAAAAAACATATCAATTTTATTTTTAATAAATTTCTATATTTATCTTAAGTTTCTTCTCAGTAATATCTTCTAAATTTAAATCATACTAGGGGATTTTTATAGTTTAATTATCAGTTATTTTGTAAACATAACTTATTTTCAAGTAGCTATATTTACAGATATACGTACTTACGTAATCCAAAAATTTAAAAATTAAAAACAAAATTCAAAGATAATCTATTATCGATTATTAAGTAGCAGTATATCAATTACTATTGAAAGTGATCAAAATTTTAATTTAGTACACATTTCAACGTTCAAGTGTAATTAACTCTTGTAAATTTATTATAAAAAAAAAATGAAAACTGCGTTATTATTTGTTTTGGTACTTTTTACAATCAATTACTACGTTTCGGCAATCAATGAAAAGGTTTTGTATCCACCGCAACGTTCACATTTTGGTATACGTGTAGTTGGTGGAGCCGATGCAAAACCAGGTTCAGCTCCATACCAAGTTTCAATGCAATATTTGTCTGGTCCACATTTTTGTGGAGGAGCTATTCTCAATCAAAATTGGATTATTACGGCTGCACATTGTGTTAGGCAAAAACAACCAAGTGAAATAAGTGTTTTGACTGGAACACAAAATTTGAAATGTGGAGGAAAACGCTATTTGGTCAGTGAAACTTTCATGCATAGTAGATTTAATATGCCATCATATCATAATGATATCGCACTAATAAAATTAAGTTCACCGATAGCTTTCAACAATTTAACACAGCCAATTAAGTACTCATACGAACAACTTCCAAACGATGCTATTTTAACTTTGACCGGATGGGGATATACGAGTATATCTGAATTGGAACCTTTTCCGACTAAATTGCAAGTTTTAGATTTAAAATATGTACCACATGAAGAATGTAAAAGACGACATTATAATTCACCAAATATTGATATTGGACACGTTTGTACATTGAATAAAGTTGGAGAAGCAGCATGTCAAGGAGATTCTGGTGGTCCATTAACATACAAAGGTAAATTGGTAGCAGTTGTTAATTGGGGTGTACCTTGTGCCTTAGGATATCCAGATGCACATGCAAGCATTTCATACTATCATGATTTCATTCGAACAACAATAAATTCAAATTAAAATTAAAACAAAATTTGTAAATAAAAAATTATAATAAAGTTAAAGGAAGATAATGTAAAATCAATTATGAAAAAATTAAAATTAAAAAATTATTATGAAAATGGTTGTGTTTTGTGTTTTGTAACAGCACACCTTATCTTATCTTATTATGCAGCAGAATTATATGTAATGTATTCTGCTGAAAAGAAAAAAAAATACACATTGTAAAAAAAATATAATACTCATGAATTATAATACTTATGATGAAATGTAATGATTCATTTATAAATTGTAATGTAAGTATATCCACAGCCATACGCACTCACATACATATATGTATCTATCTTAAATTCAAGTAATGAATTGATCGTTATTTTTATTTTATTTTTTTATTCTTCATTTTAATCATCATTTCATGAGACTGTGAAAATCATTAAACAATTTTTATTAATTAAATACAATGATAAAATATTTCATATTAGATATTATATTATACAGATATCTGCACATCATATACATACCTACGAAGACAAACATATAGTACATAGTTATGTATCAATTTTTAATGATTGCTACAAAACATAAAAATCAGAAATATCCAATAAAATTAAACAAAAAACAATGAAAAAACAAAAATATGTACAAGTATATATAGCAAAAAACATATAAAAATAAAATAAAAATCGACGTAAAAAACAACAAAAAAGTAAAAGAAAAAATATGTTTTCCAACCAGTTTTCATATTATTGAACGATATTATTTTTTGTTTTTATCTTAAAAAGGAACAAAGAAAAAAAAAGGATAAAAGTTTCTTTTCTTTTCAATATATACTAAAACTGAACGCCATTTAATCAGCAATTAATTGTCCCATCTATTGACGTAAATGAGAAATTAATTCCACGATTTCGGTTGTTTGTTGCGTGATTTTTTGTTTTTACTTTTGGTTTTAATTTTATTTTTCTTTTCTTATTCAGTTTTTATTTTACTTCTCATTTTTGTATCTAAATTTTATGTGTGTACATATACATATATACAAATATATAAGTATAAGTGTATTGTACTAGTAGAGATTTTGTGCAAACATATTATTTGCTCGTTTTGTTAACATTTTATATAATCTAACACACATAAATTCATAAGTGTATGTATTGTAAGCAGATATATATGTATGTAATGTAATTATACATATCCACATAGTAAAAAGTGATATCTTGTACGATATTCAATTCATACCCATATTACATTGTTCACTTTCCTTAAAAAGTTAAAGTGGCGGGCGGTTTATTATATCTACAATATATTTACAATATAAATTTGTATATGTATATCATAAGTATATATACAGTGAACATAAATATGTAAACGTATTATAAATATATATATGTCTGTGTATATAAATACTCGTATTTGTATAGTGTACATATATTCATGTCCTAACGATTATAATTATAACGGATGGAGCAATTCTGAAAAGCTGTGAACAAGTTGCAACAAGAAGTTGTGCCGCTTAATTGGAGCAAAATGGCAACAACAAGAGTACATTATAGTTCAGATAGATTTTATATGAAAATTATTTTATTTTACATTGTATTGTACATATTAATGTGTACGAGCAAATATATGTATAAATTTTATATTTAAATAAATATAAATATATCTACCTTTAAAACTTTATATATAGGAAAACTTAAATGAAAATACGAGTACATAATAATAACAATAAAAAAAAAACATTTTCATTTTTTTTTTATTGTCGATACTAAACGAAAAATTCTACATTTATGTGTGTTTGATACACATACAAGTGGAAAAGTTAAAGAATTAATTTATTGTTCATTTAGTGAACCTATGTAAAACAGGAGGGAATGTTTATAATTAAGTTTTGTCAATGAATTAATTGGTGGACAAAAATAAAAATGAAAAAGGAAAAACAAATAAAATTTTATGCATATTTATTTTATACACAAATAAACAAACAAAAAAACAAATATACTCGTAAATATAGACTTGAATAAATTATAACAGCTAGGTATACATATAATGTAAAATGGTATGGTACGTTTTGTGTATATACAAGTATTTAAATAATAACGAACCAAATGAAAATAAAAAATTACGAATGTAGGTGTATACAGTATTTTGTATATGAGTATTAGAATATAAACGCGAATTATATTTAATCGATATATATAGTAGTTATAAAATGGTATATGATTGAATTTTGTATATAGAAACATACATACATACTATTATTTGTCTATTTCTAATGAATAAATAATGAATATGCATAATATAATATAAAAAAAAAATGTTTTTTTATAATCACGACATTTGTGTAGGAAAGAAAATTTGATGAGTTGAGTGTAATTAAAAAAAAAAAAAAAACAAATGTATTTATTTATTTTATTTTATTATTTTTTATTTTTTTTTGAAATTTGAATAATAAATTATTTCTGAAATAAAGATATTATCTAAAAGATTATCTGCAAATATACATATATATGCAATTATAAACATATTTATATGATTAAAAAAATGTTAAAATATTCAATTAGGTATAAAATACAGTTACACATATATCTATATCTATATGTAAATAAGTATAAATAATATGATTGAAAATATAAAATGATAATGATGGTGGTCTTTTTGAATGGTGGGTGTTACTGGAAATAAACCAAAACAAATCTGTATATACATTAGGATAAAATTAAAACCTATAATAAATATAGAAAGCAATTTACATGAATAGATCAATTAAGAAAGTATTTATTACAATCTTTTATCCATATACATAAGAGATTACTATACATGTATTTACGACATGGACAATATAGGCATGTAGGTATGATTTCTCACAATATATAAATAAAATAAAACCATAGAATTGAAAGTAATATAAAAGTTTGAAATAAGGAAAAGTACATATGATTGTTATTCTCTATATAACAGAATTTTAAAGCAATAATATAAGTACGAGTAGTATTTTCTACACATCATGATGTGTACTCGTATTTTCATGCTTCAGAAAAAGTTGATTTTCTCACATTTAGTAGAATGCGAATATTGTACATAACAAACACGAGAAATCAACTAACAACATTTTATATTTGCTCCTCGCCCTTTATACGTACTCTCGAGTATTCCCATAGTATAAGCTACGATAGTATAGTACGAGTAGTATTTCACATTTCTTTTCACATTTTTATTCTTCAGAAAAAATTTGCTTTCTCTCTTTTAGTAGAATGCGAATACTGTGAATAACAAACAATAATGAACACGGAAAAACAACTAACAACATTTTTAGTAATTGCTCTTCTCCTTAATACTTACTCTCAATCATATTGACTATATAGATAATAAGGTTATATAATCTTTAACATTACCTATACCTATTGCCTATCTACAACCTGCGATAGTTTAATTTATTTCTGTTTTTATACGTATACAAGTAAATGAATAAAAATAATTATATGGCAAGATATTATTTCATTTGTTTCGTTTGCAATTAAATTAAGAAAAGAACAGTTTTTTGTAATATTTCAGATTATTTATACTTTTTTTTCTCCTTATAATAAAGGTATATACGCTTTCATATATGTTTATATATAAATGTATCAGAATCGCAAAAGTTCATCTTATTGGAGAATTAACGTTCAATAAGGAAATTTAAAAAAAAAATAAGATCAGAAAACAATTTTTTTCCAAATATGAAATTTATATTCAGATAGAAAATTAATCAATTATTTATGTGTGAAATTTTCTTTCGATATCTTTTATTAAAATCATTTAAAATCAATTATCCGGTGTTCAGAATAAGAATAAAATACCAAAGTACATATCATTTTAAATATACTCATAAAATATGCATGTACATCATACAGGTATGTATGTATATAAATAAGTACTCGTGAAAGAAAAACTTCCAACACTTTTCTTCAACAAACTCAAATTGATTTCTGCTTATAAGCCACTTATACCATATTCGTAAAAATAAGCATTTTCACCTTGTAATAAATAGCCATTAAGGTGTTATGTATATATTATATTATATTTATTCATACATGGAAATATTTATTGTGCATAGTTTGTATACATGTATATATGCATTTTGCCACAATATATACGATTAACAGTTCAACAAAAATGGAAATATATAGGTGCACCAAAGTGTCATTTATCGGTTTAAAATCTTCTGACGATTCTGCACATGATGATGATGATGATGATGATGATGGTGATGATCCTAAAATGTATTCTTTTGTTGTTGTAAATGTTCATTTGTATGTATTTATACAATTTGATATACATATACGATACGAATAAATTGCAATTACATACGAGTATATATTTTTTATTCTATAAACATAGATTTATCCTTGTTTGGAAATATACAAAATTGTTCAAAATTGATAAGGATCTCATATCATTTATATGTATGAGTGTATATATATATATATATATATATATATATAGACAGTACAATGAAATATAAAAAACAATCTAACTATAATATATACCCGTTTATATGCATTTGTGAAATCAAAATCGCACACAATATTTTTATCGATCAATTTATTTTTGTAATTTTTGTTTTTCCTTAGAGATTTAATCTTTAACAAAATACATATATACATATAAATAAAATGAAATAATACACAAAGATATTATATAGAAAATTTTAAAATGTCTATCAGTTGATATAATCGATTAAATAGTTTCTTCCAATTTATTGGACATATTGATGTTACTATGATAGACATGTATAGACGAACTCGTTAGCTAGAATCATGTTGATTCAAATAAGTAATATTATACATTACATAAGACGTAATGTAAAAGGATAATATGGAATAATTTTAAAGATTTTTATTTTATATGTAATATCCATAATATACATATATATACATACATACATACAATATACTTTACTGTGTATGTAAGTATTTAGTACAGACATTTTTCCTTTTTTATTTTCTTTCACTTTATATTTTAAATTTGAAAGGAATTACTTTTTGATATTATACTACGTATATGTACACGTATATTTAAAATTAGGGTGCATACATAATTTTATTGTTGACATTATAAAGTGTACATTATGATATATGTATATATGTAGGTGGATAATGATTTATGCGAAATAATAATAATAATAATAATTAAGGTTTGATTTTAATATGAATGCAAATTTTCTTAACACGTGCATAGGAGGCATAAAAATATATGTACATATGTGTATTAGAAGAAAATTTTAATTTAAAAGAAATTTATCAAAATTTATGTAAATGTTATTATGTGAAGTTGTAAATTAAATTTTTCACATCATCATCGTCATCATCATCATCATCTTCTTCATGATCTTCGTTAATATTATACAAATCAAATAATTCATCATGTCTTAATAGGATTTGTAACAAAATAGTACAATAAAAAAACATCACTAATAACATATGTATATAAAATATCTGATGGATATTAATTTAATTAAATAACTATCGTACATACATATCTCTGATAAAATAGAAAAATAAACGTAAGCATTTAATTTAATAACATGTTATATTTAAAAATCTGTTGCTGTGCTAAAAATTCGTAATTATATTGTCTTAATCTTTCATATATAGATATTTCAGTAATAAAATATACACGCTAACAAAAAGCAAAAAAAAAATTAATAAATTTTATTTCAAATCTATATAATGTGTATAGGATATATTACAAACTAGAATTATGATGTAAAATAATAATTACATATATACAGTTTATTAATATATAATCGTTATTATATTTATATCATGTAATATAGTATATTAAAAACAAAATTGATAAGTTCAATTAAATAAATTAATTTGATTCATTTTAGTATTGAAAATTTATTCAATTTTAATTGAATAATCAGACAGTAGCGAAATATTAAAATGTGTACAGATGTATATATGTATTAAATTATGTGCTCGAATGTAATTATACCAGTTCTATGTTTATATCTGCTTGCATACTCGTATATGTTCTTGTATTAAATTACAAATGATCAGTAATTTTATTAAACAATTTATTGAAAAATCTACCAATAAATGTATACATACGAATGTAAACTTAATAATAAATTAATATATATAGAATTTCGAATATATAAATAAATACATATATCTAAATCTAGTATTTCATATACGAAACGTGTATTAAAATGGATGCATGATATGTGTTTATATTTAACATTTATTAATATTTTAAATTGTAACAATAGTTATTTATATACAACAAATTAGTCATAAATTACTAGAATTTAATTAAAATACTTAATTAATAATATGTAGGTGAATATTGTACATAAATATACATTTATACATATGTATAGTATATATTTAAAAATATAAATTATTTCGAATTATAATTTTTCTGTATAATTTAGTTAATAAATGCATGAAAATAATTCATTATTTTTCATAAAGAAAAATAAATAAATGTAAAATGCACGAGTATAAATGTATATCATTATTATTTGTATCGTATAAATTAAAATATAAAAAAATTATTCAAATTAAAAAATTAATTTTAAAAAAATAACATTTGCTAATTTAAATAATTTAAATATATTATTGCTATTTAATATGTTAATTAAAAAAAATTATAATTATTTTAATTAGTATATATACGTAATGCGTATCATAGACAAATCAAATTTGATTTCATCCTAAATAATATACCTATACGATATTATAGAATATTATAATATTTAATTATACTTCTTATATTCGACAACGAGAATATTTTTTATTTAATTCAACAACAACAAAAATGAACAACTCAAAATAGAATGAAGTAGAAAAAATTTCACTGTAAAAGCAAAATTCATCTCTATAAGCTAAAAATAATTTTATATATTATTTATTTTAATCACAATAAAAGCATTCTAAAAGCATTCAAAAGAGAAAAACTTTTTGAAAAAAATTACATGTGTACTCGTATGTAAGTATAATGTCTAGAATTTTTCAGCTAAAAATTTGAAGCACATTTATAATGTGGCATATAGAACTGATAGCAATAAAAATTTGAATCATTTATATAAATCTAATTAAATTATAATACATGCACAAATTAATTTTGTTTTTTTTTTTTTTTTATGGTATGCAGTTCTTAATAAAAATTTTGCTATTGGTACGTTTTAATTAATTTGAAATCAACCGGTTCCATGGTGTAATGGTTAGCACTCTGGACTTTGAATCCAGCGATCCGAGTTCAAATCTCGGTGGAACCTAAATTATATCTAATATTTTATATATATAGATAAAAGAAATTAAAAACATATCCCGATTTTTTTTATTGTTTTTTAAACCAAATCACGTAAAAAATAGTAAGAATAAATATACTACTTAATTAGATAAATAACATATTTTTATATAATTTTTTCGAAAAAATTTTTCCAAATCAATTTAAAATTATTTTGTGGATAATTTATTGAATATTTTGACTTTTAAAAATGGAAATTGTAAAGTTTTTCACACAATGTCAAAATGATTTTAGAAGAATGTGAATCTCAATATTGTATTTTCATGCACTTACAGATAGATATATAGAATTGCATCATAAATTTCTATTCATTAATTTATTATTCTAAACATATTCATCCTTTTTTTCAATATATTCATTATAACTACCAGGCTACCAGTCAAACATCATTCCATAAAAATACATTTTCATAAATTAAATTTCTTAAGTATATGCTGTAAAATATGACATGCATATATTTTACAATTTTAACTCTCTATTACATCCAACCATCCAACACTATACAAACAATAATATGTACTTTCATATACATTTTTCTTTTGTTTTACATTCTTCCTCTTCAATGTTTTGATTTTCATATTTAAACGTGTATAAGTATATGTGTACGAACAAATGTTTTAAAGAAAATTAAGATTTTATTCTCTAATTTACGTAAAATAACCTTAAGGCTTAAGACGAGTATTTCATATAATACAGTATTTATATTTTTATTTATTTTCATTTTTGTCCGCCCCGATAATATTACTAAAATATTTTTGTGTATCTACCTCCGTATATATACATACATGTGGATATAGATGTTTATATGTTCGTATATATGTACGTGTATGAGCATATAGTATATAAGTACTTCCAATTTAGTGTCGTGTATAAAGATAAAGATGAGTTAAACGAAATGAGATTCCATTTAACAACATATCAGCTACTGGTTATGCTTATTGCATCTTCGACGTGTTCTTGCAGCTCTCTTTTTCAACATTTTTTTTATTTTTTTTTTTTTTCATTGGTTTCTTGTTATCAAGATTTTCAATACCAAAAATTCTTAACAAGAAGTTTGGACCCTTTTTTGAATAATTTTAAATTTGAATTTTTCGTATAACGCTTTTTATAGATCTTTTCTTTACAGGCTTTTCTTATTTTTTTTTATTCTACAGTTTTTGTTTTTAAATTTTATTTTCCTTTTTTTATTTTTCATTTTTTCATTTTTGTGTCTTCTACAAATGGTTCGGTTGGCATCATTTTTAAATCTGATAAAAATATATATGTATATTCAATTCCAATTGTATTTTGTTATTGATCATTAAATTTCTTGTAATGTGAAGAGTGAATTGGAAAATTCTTGATAAAAAGAAATGTTTTTAATAATAATAAATAAATGTTTTGAATAATTTTAAATTGAAAAAATATGTATATGAATCCTCTCTTTTCACTTTAAATTTCTTTTAGTTTGTTTATATGTATATACACACATGAATATAGTATATTTCAATTTAGAGGACGTAATTCAGAAGTTTTTTAAAGTATAATCAGATACCATTCACACAAATCAAAGTTTATTGATAGTAATTTTTCAAAACAAAGCAACAAAAACAATAAAATCAGCAGCAGCAGCAGCAGCAACAAAAATATCAGCATCAATAATAAAATGTTGAGAAGAAAAGCAAGTAATTGGTTCCAAATAAATTTGATAGCCATTTCATTCTACAAAATTTTAATATGAAAACAAAAGAAAATGAGAAAGAAAAGATACACGTTGATCATCTTAACAAAGGATAAATGAATAAAATGGAAAAAAATTGATAGAAAAACCAAAAAATAAACAGGAATTTATACTTTTGACAGTGGGCTTGAATCAATTTCTTCTCTTCTTCGAATAAAAAAATTAAAAAAATAATAAAGGATCCATCTGAATATCAGAAAAAAAAAAAGGATTTTTTTTTTGTTTTGATTATGGTCGGAAACCAAAAAGTTGAACTGGTAAAATATATTCGAGTTTAACGCTACTAATTGGAACAATAAATTGTTAAAAAGGAATGAATCTCAATAATAACACATTGATTGTCATCGTTTGACTTTTTTAACTGAAAGAAAAGAAAAAAAAAACAACAAATATTTCGTGCAGGATGATATCGAATTATTTATTTTCACAGGAAGTTTTTTCTTAGTTTATTAGTGTAATTGGTTTATTAACGTTTAAAAAATTACGAGTATCGGATCGAATTGAATGGTTATGCGCATAAACATTAAATTTTTATTTTATGAATCCCGAATTTCCATATTAAATTATTGTAAGTATAATAAATATTGTATAATATCGGATTATTATATTCATAACGAATTATTATTTAAATTATTAACGAGATATTTTTGATTAATTGCTAATTAGAAATTTATCATATTCGATTAAAGAAATTATTATAAACATTACATAATAAATTCTTTATGATTTCTTTACGTTATTAATTTATTCTTCTAATTACTTTTAAATTTATGACCATCAATATTATCTTATGATTATCGAACAGGTTTTAATTTCTGTATAGTGTACACTTTATAGTTAGTATTCGTATACATATGTATACGAACATAAAAATTAATACATTCATATTATACAGAAGCGAATTTTATTGAAAATTATTTTTCACCATTTGAAAATCTTCAAGCTTTAATGGTGTATTTAACTACTTTTATATAGTGTTTGAAGTTATTATAGTAATACATAAGATGCTCAAGTATGGAGAAAGATATTTCGTGCTCGCCCCCAGCCCCAGTAGTCATCTTCGGTAGTTAAAATATATTAATACACATGTCACTAGTATATAGAGGAGCTAAGAGGTATGTTAGTTAATTTACAAGAGAGATAGTGACGTCATTGTGTCGACTGCTGTTAGATCTGAAAAATATTATATATCATGCCATGTACTCGTATTTTCATTCATGAGAAAAATTCATTTTCTTTTACTTGTTCTGCTCTACGTACCATAATATCACGATAAGAATACGAAAAATAGGAAGAGACAATAAATAGTAGAAATGATAGGCTATTGGCAGTTATGCAGTTATCTATAGCACGATAAACGCTATAGTATCTTGCATACCGTACTATATTTTGATTCATAAGAAAAATAAGAATAATTCATTTTCTCTTTATGCTAGTTTTGCACTACACACCACCACAAGAATTATACGAGAAAGAGGAAAAGACAATAAGTAGTAGCAATGAGGTTATTAGCTAGTTAGTACAATATACGAATATGTTAGTATTAGCTATCATACCAGGTACTCGTATTAAATTTATTGGTTGATCAGATGCCTGTTGATCAATATGCGAGTGAATATGTATGAATGTTAGATAGATCCTTTCGACAGTCATTATGAAGGTAAACATTTTTTTTTTTAATTCTATGCCTTTTTTTTAATTGATTTTAATATCACCAGCTGATTTTAATCACAAATTAACTGATTTTACATTTTTTGGTGAATAACATTTTATTTCGTCAGAAATGCCTTTTTTTCAGTTATAATCTGAATTATTTATTTTAAAAAACTAAACTATATCTTTTAGAACAATCCTTACTTCCCCCTGACTTTTTTATAAAGTTTATAACTTTCAATTTAATAAAGTTAGAACAATGCATACAATATGTATATCGACACAATGACGTCACATGACATGAAGAGAAGAAGAAACACGTTTAATTCCATCATACATTATTTACTCTTTATACCATGTAGTACAAGTATGATGAGCATACGTAAATGAATACTGTATATTTAATCTAATATGTATATGGAAATATAAGTTATTCATTCATAAATCAATATAAATGACAGATATTTTTAGATATAATTGCATATCATAATTTGCGGTTCAATTAAAACTGACAATATACTTATATGTACATATATGAAAACTGATCACCTTTAGGAAATAATGTACGTAAATGTATATTTTATTATAAGATATCGAAAAACTTTCTTTTTCTTTTCATTTTTTTTTATTCCTGATAATATACTGTTTCGAATTTCGATTTAAATGAATCATTCACACCTTTTACAATAAATCATTTAGTATTTCATAAAATTAAATTTTGAATATTTTTAAAATGTTCAATTCGATGAATAAATAAATTAACGAATGATGAGTTTTTTTGCCAATTAAAAAAAAAAAAAAATTTTAAATATCATACGAACGTTTTATTCAAAAAAATATTCTGGTGTGACTAAGTTTGAAATTAAAGTTTAATAATTCGTATATGCCTATTTATGTAATAAGCCTTATCGACTAATTAAAACTTTTTCAAAATAATGAGAAACAAATTTTTCAAAAATTAACATTTTCATTACTCGTATATACATTTTAATTTACATTTTTAATTATACACCAATATACCTATACCTGTAATTACAAAAATAAAAATTTTAAATAAAATATTGAGGGTAATGTACTAGAATTTATAAAAAAAATTTTTCGTCATAATTATCATATACATACACAAATTTATTATATAATTACGTAATCACATCGCAATCGTATAGACATTTTATGTATGAATAATTTATAGAAAAATTTCTTAATTTTATTTCGATTTCAATTAAAACTTGAATGTGATGAAAATTGAATAAACGAATTACATATTTTCAAAAATTTCAAAATTTAAATCAATTCATTGTGTTTTATACTATATATGTATGTAATGTTTTTGGTTTTTTTTTTTTTTTTTAATTATTCCGTATATTAGATGATTATAAAACATCCTGCATACGTATAATTTAAACACGTGGATACCCCCGCAATAAAATAAAATTCAATAATATGTTTTAATGTTTTATTAATTTTTTACTGAAAAATTTCCTAACATTCATATTATGTACTCGTATATAGTTCTTTTCTTTTTCAAAATAAAAAAAAAATAAAAATTACGCATTGTCACGATTTATTTTAGTTAAATGTTCATTTTTATTGAATCCTAATGAAGTCATCTTATAATCGTTTGAACATAAAAAGACGTATACATACGTGAAAAATTTAAAATAAAAAGAAAATATAATATATTTATTTATTGCATATGCACAAAATATACCCACACAAATTGTAAAAATATCACATCTTTTATATATAAGAATATTTATTAGAAAAAATAAATAAATATATGTAGATACAAGTATAATATAAAAAAAATATATATTTACAAGTCATTCGCCCAGGTGGTGATAATTTTATAATAAATCGTTCTTCCTTTATATGCTTAATTTGACAAAAATTTAGGTCATTTATCAAAAAATCAAACTATATATACACACTTTACATTATTAACTTTCATTTACTTTATACCATAACCATTAAATATAATAATAATTTAAATTTTCATTTTTCTTTAAAATGAAAGAAAAAGTAATTTTTAAGTAACTTCTTATGTTAGGAGTTCATTAATTCTTTTAGAAATTTAAATTTCTATAAAGGAATATGACATTTTAAAGATTATTTTTTTCGTACTGCAAATAGTCAATTATGCATAAATGTATCCAAAGTGATACACAAATACATGTGTACATTATTATTACACATCATGTACACATATATATATATGCATGAATATACATATACACGTATTAAATTCTCATGAATAAATCTTTTATTTCATTGATGAAAAAGAAATTATTGCCGATGAAAGGAACAACTCAATAAGATTCATTCATATACATACATAGTATAGATATGATCGATATAAAAGAATTTATTTTTCATTGAAAAATTTTCTTCGGTCTCATTGGCAAAATCTAAATACAAGAATATACTCGAATGAAAATAATAATAGAACACCAGGGAGTTAGAAAATAAAAAATGAAAAAATAAAAAAAAAATACGTAGGTATGATGATAACGAAAAATTTAAGTAAGTATTTGTTATGTTTTTATTTATATGATACAATAGCACATTGACTATGAATTCAAAATGCAAATACATGACATGTATTATTATAGTTATGTTTTTTTATTTACGTATACATACTTGAGATTTTTTTTTGTACATTCCAAGTATTAAAAAAAAGAGAGAATTATTCTGTTATTAGATTTTTTATATTTGTACCTTTATTTCTAAAAAAAAACAGATTTAGTTTTGGTTGGTTTCATTTATTACGGATTTTCGTAAAAATTTATACTTTTAGATCTGTGCTCGTGTATTATACTTTATATCCTTTTTGCATTGAACAATCTATTTTTTATGGCAATTATGATCGCACATTAATCATTAATTTTTTTTTTTTCATAAAATTTATATAAATATCTAGCATTTTTCTAATAACTATATATTTTATTAATAATATATGGACAAAAACGTATTAATTTAAGATTTTATTTTCATTTCAATAAAGTGATTTAGTGTAGTAAAATGTCAATCGTTATAAAAATTATGTATTTAACAATCAATACAATTGTAACATGTATATATTTTTTTTTTGATTGTATTTTTATTTTATATTATATATACATATTTTCTATCTTCGTATGTGACTAAGATGACTATTATTTAAGTATCTTAACCTAAAACTAAATGACTAGATACATACATACATACGTATACATAATGTATATGGCATAGAGAGTAGATAGAGTCTCCCTTACCTGTTTTAATTTAATGTCATATAGCCGTATATACGAAATGATATTACCTTTGATGATATAAATTAAAATTAGACGATATGTGCATTGAATCAAAATTTGAACTACTGTTATACAGGGAGTCACATAAATTATGTTATTCGATGTTCGGCAATTATAATCATTGTTCAAAAATGTATACAACATATTTTTTTCTTTTACATATTTTTTTGTTTGTAATATTGGTCTACTGAAGTGGCAGATTAAAAGAAGAAGAAGAAAAGGAAAAAAAATTAAAATGATAATATGTACTCTGAAATATACATTATAATATAGACTTGTATTTATATGGTATGGCATAGATACAAAGAAAATTGTTAAATTCATCGTAATATTTATGTCTTTATATTACTTATTTTTATAGATTTGTTCATATTTTTTTTTTTAATTTTTATACTATCTGAATTTTTTTTTTTTTTTTGAAATTGAAATATTGAACTAATAAAATTTTTTTCAAATTAAAAAAAAAAAAGTATCAACTAAATATGTACACATGCCTTATTTATATGTATATAATATATACATATGGATACATTTTATTTTATTATTTTATTTTTCTTGTTTTTCTTTGTTAGAAATGATATAAATTTCAAATTTTCAATAATAATCTGACAATTATGGCCAATTGTGGGGTCTTAAATATATCCAATTTACATTTATTTTTCAAATTTCTATATATTATTTATTTTTTTTTTTTTGCTTTATTTATTTTTTTAATATTTTTTCTAAAAAAAAAAAAAAAAATTAAATGTTTAATGTGATTTATTTTCAAGAAGCCAATAAATATTAAAAGCGAAAAAAAAAATTATAAATAAATTTCTTTAAATTGAAAAAAATATATATAGGTACATAAAAAAATAGTAGAAAAAATTAAAAAATAAAAATCTTTTTTTTTTCTTTTATGACATCAAATCCATTTTGACTAGTTAATTTTAATTGCTTTTCTTTATCTAGATTAATGATCATCACAGGAATGAATTATTTTTATATTATACAATATATACTTACATTAATAGTTATGAACATTAAATTTTAGATTAAATATATAAATTTCGTGTGTACATATGTATGTATATATAGTACCTTTTAGACACACATAAGTAATTGTGGACATACTATACGTGTACATAAATTTCGTGGTTAAAAAATACGAGTATATCATAAAACATATTATAACATTAAATCTTAAAAAATATATATGTAAATATATACATGTATTTTTCTAAAGCTTATTAACTATTTGTAAAAATAATGATTTATGCCATGATTTACATATATGATACATACGTGCATATCTATTTAAAAAAAAAAAAAAAAAAGATTTATTTTTAAAGGATATTAAAAAATTCGGATATTATTGAATAAGATTTTTGAATTTTTAAAAGGTGAACAAAATTATTATTATTATTTTTTCATTTTAATGATTTTTTAATTTTTTTAAAAATTCATATAAAAATTACTTCAAGATTTTTTATTATAATTCTAAGTAATCGGATCAGGATTTATAGACACATGCACTATATATACACTATACATATACTAACTTAACATTTTTATGTCTTCAGGCTCTAATATTTTCATATTCCTCAGACTTTTAGACTTCTATAGTATAATATATAATAGATATGACAAATAATTCAGTTTCGATATTGAGCAATAACCAATAAAATTATGTATGATATAATGAATAAATTTCAAAATTGATTGTATCTATGTATGATTCCATCGTTTACCTACAAAAAAAAAAAAAAAAAATTGAATACTTTAATTATTGTACAGCCATATACTTACTTATTTAAAAAATGTCAATATAATTATAGGTAAATGATCAATTCTCAATACATATACATCGGTACTTTTAAATAGTGTATATATGTATATAGATACAAATATTTATTATTTATTCTATATAATGTATATCATTTATAGAATAACTGTTCATTTCCTGTAATTCGTTTTCAATAATTATTCAATTATTTTTAATTAAATAATGTCATTGAACTTTATTTATAATATCTAAAACTAAATTTATATTTATAAGCGTAGGTATATAATGTATACATACTACTACTGTATTTGTGTTATGTAAAGTAAATTTTATATTTCTTATTTCGTTAAAAAAAAAAATCAATTCATTTTTTAAAGAAAAATTTCCAATTTAAAAAAAAAAAAATAAAACTAAAAATAATTTATACATGCTTGCATATGTATACATACATATATTAGATAGACAAATATGTATATAGAGAAATTAAATATGCATAAACACATAACGTATGCATATTAGTATCAAATAAAAAAAATACACCTATAAATAAGTATTTATTAGAGTCAAAAGCGCAAATAATCATAATAATCAGTGAATTAATGAAATTTTAATGAAAATTACATTTCACTTTATAAGTATTACCATTGTGCATATTCACATTCGTAAAATTCATGACGTTTTTATTTTCCTTTTTTTTATTAGTACATATTATATTATTTTTTACTCGTTTGTATGTATATTTGTATTTTGTATGCGTACAACAAAGAAACATGCACATAATGTAATGACCGGGTGTGAATAGGAATTTGAAAATTATTACATTTTGTTATATATTTGCATATTATTTAATTTAATTAATTTTCCTGTTTATACGCTAATGTATTTTTGGTATTGTTTTGCATAAATTTTATATATACGTAAGTTTGAACATACTCGATTTTATGTATAAATTGCATTATCTGCAGTGGTGGATTTTCAAAATTTTAAAATGAAAATTCAAAAATACGAGCATACATGATGTGTCAAATAACTATATACTCGTACTATCGTAGCGTATACTATATAGTTATATTGTTGTAATCAATGACCTCTACTGTTTGAGAGGAAGTATGAAGGGAAAAGCAAGTATTAAATGTTGTTAGATGATTTTCCATGTTTGCTTTGTACAATATTCGCATTTTACTAAAGGAGAAAAAATAAAGTTTTACTGAAGACAGAGTAGACACTTTTTTTAATGAATTCGTACTATCGTAGTGTATACTATATGGGACTGCTCGACAGCAAGTGTAAAACGGAAGGAGCAAGTATTGAATGTTGTTAGTTGATTTTCCTTGTTTTTTATGTACAATATTCACATTCTACTAAACTAAGAGAGAAAATCAACTTTTTCTGAAACATGGAAATACGAGTATACATGATGTGTGAAATACTACTCGTACTATCGTAGCGTATACTATATAGCTACTGTTATAGTGAACGACCTCCACCTCACGAGAGTATGTTTAAAATGGAGGAGTAAGTATGTAAAATATTGTTTTAGTTGATTTTCCGATTTTGTCATGTACAATATTCGTATTTTTCTCGGATAGTAAATAGACAGGAAACACGAGTACACATAATGTGTAAAACACTACTCGTACTATATTTTTCGTGTACTATAGGTATATTTAGAGTCAATTAAACCTTTACTGCTTCTCCTCCTATATTGCCTATATGCTATAAATTCATTGATAATAATTATTATCTGTTAAATGATTGGTTGATAAACCAATTAAATGTCAATAAAACGATTGATTTTTTTTCCACTCATAGAATGAATTGATTATCTGAATTCATTTACGTCCATAAATGAAAATTATACATAATTACTGTAATATTAATATATGAATCTATTTTTTGAAGATCACAAATAACAAATTATCAACCAAAGAAATGAACATTGATTTTTATTTTGGTTGAAAAATATATTATTACATTTTTTTTCGAAAGGAAGTGAGTTAAATAATTCTAAATACATACTTACAATATTTAAATTTCAATTATATCTAACTATGTACATACAAAAATGTATTAATGAAAAAACGAAAAGGCTAAACTTTTTATTATTTTCTTTTTTTAATACATAGGATAATGTGTGAATAATAATGAGTAATTATTGAATGCAACCAATTAAAAATATTTATCTCATTATAATGTAGAATGCAGGTAAGATTATTATTATTATTATTATAATCATATAATGTTGATAAAGTGCTTTTAGTTTATTGAAAATTAATGTCTGTGTAATGTTCACATTTAAAACACTACTCTTGGTAATTTCATACATCTTGAGAAAAACAAAAAAATGTTATGCACGAGATAACGCTCGAATATTATATGCGTTTTTTATGTGCTTATATAATTTACATATAAATATGTATTTATATAAATACATACTTATTTATATATGATGCCATATGCATTTCTACTTACATACATATATCATATATCATACACTTACATACATATGTGATAGGTTCATGATTTCCATAATGCATTTATTTATTTTAAACGAATAGTAGTAGTAAACGATATACAGTAAAACTAGAAGCTATCTAATTACATAATTGAAAATTATCGAATATATATACAAACGAATATATAGTATATCTACCTGACTGTATATACACATATTTAATTTATCTATGTATATAAGTATTGAATCGAATAAGTTATCTTCTAATTAGAAATTTATTAATGATCGAATCTAATTAATTTACTTGCAATGTTTTATTTTATTTTTAATTTTATACATGCATATGTGTATTGATATCACATTAATATGTATATGTATTTATACATATATACATATTACATAAAGTATTTCATGAATTTAATTCATATCCATTTCAAACTGGTAATATATAAAGAAATCTTGTCTGTCGTCTTTATTATTGGCAGGAAATTGGATTTGAAAATTTCAAATTATTGTTTTTATTTTCCTTTGATTTTTTGCCTATACTTGAACATGTTTTATTACAATAAATACATTATGTGCATATGTATATGTATTGAATATATAAAGTGAGATGGCCTCTTTTTTAAATGCATATATATATATATATAATTGCATTTAATCATTTTATAAAAATTACATATACATACATATATGTATACGCACAAGTACAGGAAAAAGGCAATTCGTTGTATATATGATATGTGAATATATATACGATTATATTTTACTTTATATGTATGTATATTATATTTTCTGTATCCTGTTTCATTTGGAATTAAAATTCTTACTAATGCATATACATTACATATCGATAGTATATTTATAATTTTATATATGAAATGTACACTTTTATATTTTATCAAATTAAAATAATATAATATATTTTATCTATTAGAAAAAATTATATCGCAGCCATAGATTCTATACTTCTTCTATATAGCTTTTGAAAGAATGTCATCTATACCTTCATTTATATATACTATAATGTATATAAAAATCAATTGTATTTCATCTATTTAAAAACAAAAAAAAAACAACGAAAAGGAAAATCAACTTATTTAAAAAATTTACAATTATTACGATATAAAACAACTATAAATGAATTCACTAACTAATACTGGTTTGCATTCATGTAATATTTCTACATAATTTAATAATTTTTTTCTAATTACAGCATTTTAGTGTGTATTATATGTATACATATATATGTATCTTGTAAAATACATACGCACATATGCAGGCACATACATATATATATTTAACCTCAAATACAAGTTTATAATACACATTATTAACTTTTATATTAAAAAATTTTTCTACTAGTTGTAAAATCATTCAAACATGTGTAATATTTACAATAAAATGCTGTTTCTTAACATCTTATCTTATCTTATTATATCTAAAACATATTCGTATCGTTTATAAGATAACTGTTTTAACAACATTTTTTAATTGATTTTGAATCAAAATACAAATAAAATAAAAAAAAATAAAAATGTACTTAAATCTCATATAACATATATCTTCATAAATCTTCATAGAAAAATTTTAAAATTGATTTCTTCTGTCTAACTGTATTACATTTTGCATTAATTATTAATTATCATTAATTAATTAATGTACCATAATTATGACTGACTTTTTAATGATCCTAATTATATGTACTATGAAACGTTGTAATTTCATTTAATTTCACGATGGAATGCATCTGTTATATATAATGTAATAATATATACATATGTAATGTATATATGTACATGAGTGTATAATTAATGTGTGAAATCTTATAACAAATGTTTATAGACATATATACCAAATCTATCATGTATAATCGTATATCTTATTAGGATTTTAATGTGATTTTGAAATAGAATTTTACTTATGTATAATTATAAACGAATTTTCCACAAAATTTACAATTATGTATCAAAATTTTCAAGATTAAAAATCTCATAAAAAACTCATAGATTACACAAATTTCAGTTAAAAACACCAACACTATAGTTTGTGATTAAAATTTTCTGTTTTATTCATATAATAACAGCAAATATTGATCTTATTTATATAAATACATAATTTCAAATTTATTCTTTCGACTTACCACCCACTTATGTAGATATAAATGCGATTATAAAAATTCTAATTTTATTATTCAAAATTCATTTTATAAGAAAATACAAGTACTATATTGTATATGTATGCATATACGTATGAATGAAGTTTTACGAATGTGCACACAATACGCTTTGATGGACGTCCATTATACATTACACGTATGTGTATTATTAACGTGTACATTTACGTTAATTGTACACCTAAGTATATGTACGTTACTATATAGTATATTATAAAAAATTTTACCATGAAATCTTATACAAATTTAACAAAAGCCTATGCATATATTATATAACAGAAGTTATAATATCATAAAATTTTTCAAGCTCGATGAATGAACAATATTTTATTTTAAATTAGCATTAAGTCGTTTTTATTTCAATATAACCACCTTACTACAACCACATATAAAATATATAGAACATATATTCCATACAGTCAGCTCCTCAGCTCTATGTAATATTTGTATTGTAATACAAATAAACAAAAAAAAAAGAACAAAATTCTCTGGTACGTGTTCAGAAATGTTCTGATACGCTCAGTTTTAAAAAATTTTATGATCCATAATACAAGCATAAATTGTATTATTCTTTTCATCATTTAATGTATGTATAGTATATGTAGATATAGGTATAAGTATAAATGTATGAAATGTTAAATGCATTTAGTTTTACTTTTCATTTAATATTGAATTATTTTTATACAATTACTATATAGTACAAGTAATGTACTTGATACATATCAGTAAATGCAATAATGTAATTTTCATTTCATATAATATATGAATAATTGATTTTTTTTTATTTTCGTTTTTATTTTTATTTTTCTTGTCTTTGTTTCTTTTGTTTTTTTTTGTTTTTTGTTTAAAATTGATATGCATGCATGTAAAAATTTTTAAATAAATTTATTGTAGAAAAAATAAAATAAAAGTAATTACCAAATCGAATTGTAACACCTTACTAATTATTATAATTTTACTTGTTTTACATTATTTTTTGTCACATATAATTTAGTATAAAAATAATTCAAATATGAAATTAAAATATTTGTACAAATAAAATACTATTGTATGTAAATACATAAATATAGAAGAGGATGGTATTATAGAATATATATATGTATGTATGTAAATAGATTATATATAGATAGATAAAATTAATTTGCATAATAATTCAAACGAACTCTAATAACCTCTTGTTACCAATTAGTTATTTAAATTTCAAATTGAAAATCAAAAACTGAACTTTGTGATTGTATACGTATACATAATGTATTTTATATATTTTTTGTATATTATACAAAATACATTTTAAATACAATTACAAAATATATCAGTTTTATTTCTTTAGTATTATATAGTTATATCAATGTTAAGGTCATTATTCTCATTAATGTATTGAATAATTAATTTTTTTTTTTACATTTTTCTTTCTTTGTATGTGTTTTTGTTTCATTTACCATTCCATTCGATTTGTCTTTTACATAAATTAAGTAAGTACGAGTATGGAATATACATACATACATCTGATGTGTATTATATATGTATGTACTCATTTATTTCCATTTTGTACTAATACAATTTAAAATGCAATTATTCTATACAGAATTAGCAATTGCAATCAAGTTGCAAACAGAAATAATTAAACTTGAAATAAAAGTTAAAAACGATTGTAATTTAAAATTGTCACAGTTTTCATTAAAAATATTTTAAAAAAGAACAAAAAAAAATGAAATGAAAAGAAATAAATAAAAACAAACAAACAACAATTACGGAAAAAAAAATTGCTAAATAAATAAATAATAAAAATCAAATTGATTTTCAATAATTTATACGTGCATTTACCTTTTAAAGGGTTGATGCATATAGTATATTTTTTTTTCCTTTTTTTTCGTATATTTTTCTTATTTTAAATTATGTGATATCTGACTACATTCATGTCATCATCATCATCATCATTATTATCGTCATCATTTTATTCATATTATTATGTTTATGTATGTACTCGTATATAAGTTCATGTGGATATTACATTTGTTCATATACACATTGAATGAATTTATATAACATTACCTACTATTATTATTATGTCGTTTTTATATAAAAACCAAAAAAAATATGGAATATAAATAAAATGAAATAAAAAAAAAAAATTTACACAATATTATTTCTTTTTCCGCATACATAACGTGTACAGAGTAAAATTGTAGGTACTTCAATATGAAACATATATATATATATATATGTATGTATGTACTTACGTACGTAAAACACATTATATATATATACATATATATGTATAATAATGTATTTCTTATAACATGATCTTCGCAAATCATTCAACAAATCAAGTAATTCCCATTGAAAAATGGCGAACAACTTCATTGCGAGCAATTAATTAGTGAAACACAAAAACCCTTTTCGTCTTCGCATCGACTTGGAAAAATTTTAATTGGCAATTGTTGTGCATTTTCCTGTTTCAATGGTCATAAAAATTCTTTTAACGTCTCTCTGATTTTAAAAATGAAGATACAACTCTTCTTCATCTGGATATATGTGAATGAATTGTACCATTTAAATGCAAAAAGCCTCATAAATAAACAGAATACACAAATCACGTTTCTGTGAGAATGGTGAGACAGGACAAAGGAACACCATATATCCTTTCTAAAAAGTAAAATATCTATTCGAATTGATGTTTGGTATGTGATATTTTTCTTTATATATGTACATATACATATATGTATACAAGTATATATATATATAATATCGCATCTACAAATAATATTTATGTACATATACATACTGACACTTTTACGAGTATATGTAAACGTTTAGAAATATAATAAAGTTTGCATTACATCATTGCATGTATATACATATGTACATATTTAAAAATAATTTCTATTTTTGTACATACACTATGTACATGTATACATATACAAATGTTCAATTATGGTATATAACATCTTCTAGAATAAGAATTAAATTTAAATGCAAATTAAATTATACAAATATTCAAAGATTTTCAATTATACATATACAGAAATGTAAATGATATTGGTATGTGTGTAAATCAATTATCTTGATATATGTACGTATACGAGTACTAACTTTTAATAATAATTGTGATCAAAATTGGTTAAATTCAATGCAATGGTATATGAGAAGAATAATGATATTTTACAATATTCACTTATATATAGGGATAAATATTTTGCTTTAAATTGCTTTTTTACAGTACATATATTACTTATGGAGAATGGAGTTATATATTATATATTCTGAATTTAATTTCTAAATAGGATATATGGTATATGTACGCTCGTATATTTGGTATATATTGACACTTTTGAATAAATTATTTTGAAAATTGATGATAAAGTTTTCGAAGTAGGTTAGGTAATAACGTTTAATTATTTGAACACACACTTCATATGTATATACATAGCTGCATATAATTTATAAGCAGAAACACATATTATGTTTGAATTAAAAATTTATATATCTACGTTAAAAATCATAAAAACAAAATTAACTGATAAATTTACTAATTTATTTTTTAAAGATACATACTATAAAATCATCAATAAAATCAATTTAAACTTAATTTTCTAAATAAATAATGATATAGGTATACATAAATGCAATAATATTATTAACAAATCTAAATCTATGTTAATGTGCGGCTGAAAGTTCATAAATTTTTTTATGAACATACATAAGAACTCTCTTTTTCTCGATATACATATAATGTTTAACCACAGCACAGATAATACAAATTTATTTTTACATATTATATTATCTGGGGTTTAACTACATATTAGTGCATACATTCATCCTATAATTTAGTTACATTATTGATACAATAAATGATGAATGTACAAATTAAAATACTATGAGAATATATATAAAATATAAGAAACATACACGGTTCATTTATAGGTTGAAATGGTTCACTAAAACCGGGCGGAAATCTCGAGAGAATCTGAACTTCATTGAGAAAAACGCTACTCCTAATCCTACTTCTTGGATGATGTGAAAAGGGTGTAATTTTTTTCGCTAATAAGAGCATAGAAATTGAAATTTTGTGCTGTTAGAATAAAAAAAAATCAAATTAGAATTTAAAATAGTAAAGTTTAAACCTAAAGTGCGAAAAGTTTAGAAGTGCACCAGGCGCCCAAGAGACTAAAACCGGCACTGGTAAGAAAAATAAAAATAAACAAACAAACAAAAATACTCTGGCATAGCATCTCATTTATAATATTAATTATAAAGTTAAATAGCAATTTTAAACCATAAAATACATAAAAAATATAAAGACTAATTTTATTAGCCGCGAAGAAGCAACCTAACAAAAATATATTTTTCTTATTTTTTTTATTATTCTTTTTCTTTTTTTCACTATTATTATAGGTATAGTGTGCAGTGATATTGATAGAATTCCTTTATAATAACTACAAGGAGTTAACATACGTTAATTTGTTTTTATTGCAGTGCAGTGTAATTCACGTTCAAAGTGTTCAGTTTTCTACATGTATAAACATACATACTGTATTTAAGTATATATGTAAATATGTTTATTTCTTTTATGTGGAACAAAATAAAACTTTTAAAAAGTTACAATCATCATAGAAAAATACAAATGAAAATTTATACACAATACGCAGTATGAGGTGTTACATGTAGCATCTACATTCTACATATATGTATATGAAATGAATGTGTGTACAGATATAAAGTTTTAATTTATTATTTCAAGTTTAAACTGGAACAAACATATAACTCTTTGACCGGAGTTAAAAAATCATATCAAATGTTTATAATATGTGTAATAAAAGCATGTTATAGTGTATACAATTATATGATCGCACATGTTCACAACGAACACCTTGCTAGTCTGTTTTCAATTATTAAAAGATTTTTCATCCAAAAAGAAAATAAATAACTTTGTGCAATACTTTGGACTTTATTCATTTATAAATTCAAAAATTAAAAATTTTGCATAAACAATGTAGTATATACATAATAAGAATTTAAATGCTTCCAAATCAATTAAACTTAGTTAAAGGCTAGTAAATTAGCAAAACAACTTTACAGCACGTTCCAAAAAATTACATTCAATGTTTACATATTATAAAAAATACTACATACATCTACATAATTTGTATTATATGAGTAATAACAATTAAATTTGTTTGACATTTTATACCTAAAAAAAAAATTCAAAGAAATAATACTTGATGCGTAATGCACAAATTGCAATGTATGTATGTATATGCATGCATTATTGAGTAAAACTGAATTCAAAACTATACATTATACATATGTAGATATTATAAATAAAAAATAAAATAAATGTTTGTATAGCGAAATTTTGTTTCTCCGATCCCTATTTCACAGAAAATAAAATTTTCGAAATAAGGTTACACATAAAATTATTTTGTAATGGTTCACAAATTTTCAAAACGTTTTTTTAAAACATGAAATAAATGCATTTACGTGATCATATTATATGAGTATCAGTATATGTATTGTTACATGTATATGTAGGTCTGAGATTCAAATACTTTTATACTAAATAATATAGGTATACCACGATTAAAAAAACCAATTACAATCACTCACTATGCCTTTTTCGTGTTGTAAAGAAAAATTTTATTCGATTCATTTCAAAATAATTTTCAAAATTTTAAATTAATTCACCTCTCCACCTACCTCTATATGTACACACATACTCACTCTTATATATACGTATATACAGTTGATGTTTGAACTGATTTATACGATCAATTTTAAAAATATTATTGGTATTTTATTTATCAATTACTTTAATTTAATCAAATAAAATATAAAACAAAAATCAATTAATAAACAATAATAAAAAATTAAAAAAAAAAACATTCACATTCACACAAAACTAATATTTTTTCACAGATTGTGTTCGTATACAATAAATTGTACGTACATATACAATAAAATATACATTATAAATATAATTATCAGAATATGTAATGTGTATGTATATAAGTATATAGTTGATACAATTGTGGTATATTAATCTGTATTTATCATTTATAAATTTGTTTGATAACATCCTTTCAATATAAAACCTGTTCTCCTTTTACTGACATACTTTTTCTTGTAAAAATTTCGAAATAATAACAAAAATGCTATATATACTACCCGCTGCGTTATTAGTCATGTCGGTTCAGCATTCAAACCGTTTAAGGAATTGCAATTAATTATTTTTAACTGCATCTTTCGATATATGTACATACATTCATATAAATGTAGATATATACGTGTACGTCTTTTGTTCGTGAATATACGTTCATAACATTACATGTATACATATGTGTAAATTTACAAATATGTATATCTTTATAATACACGCACAATATTAATTGTTTTCTTTCATTTATAATTTTTATTTTTATTTTATTTTTTATTTTTTTTTTCATTTTATTTGTTTGACTTTTTAATGTGCAGGTGATTCGTTTTCTTCTGATTTCAAGATGATTCGTTGTCGTCGTTCAATTCAATATATGTACGTTCACAATATTGAATTGGTTTCTTTCATGATTCCTTGTTTGATTTCGAACTAATATAGAAATATGTTATAATATAAATGGTTTTTATAAAAACTAAACTTAAAAATTTTAATTCAATCGCATAATTTTCTTTTCGTTGTTGTCCAGTAAACACTATCTCATTCTGAAAAAGGTAATTTTATTTGATGGCCGCCATACACATTATGCTTACATATACATATATGTATATAATTTATAACAAAAATTCTATGTATATCATACACGTATATATGTATGTATTTGTGTATACATAACATATAATGTGTTTGGTACAATCCTACAATCCTTTTAACCTCTTATTTTAACGTTTTTTTTTTCAATGAATTTTTGTTTTCATTCTTGTATTATACATTGTGATATATAAAATCTGACCATTCTATATACATAATAAACATATAGCCTAAAATCTATATACAAAACAAAACTAATTTGGCATTCCAATCAAACAGACGTCATGGAATCCTGTTTTTATGTAGTATACGTTTTTTATTTTTTTTTTTTTTTATTTTCGTAAGCACAACATAAAGGTAAATAACTATTTGTACAATATAATATACAAATATAACATTTATATGTCTACTACCTTTAAATACATTATATATATCGAAGTTATACACATATTCGTATTATATATTATACAGAACTTCAAATGTTTTTGTGTGTTTTTATCATTACTACAATTGTATATCCTTATATTGTTTTTATTTATTTCTCCATAATTTGTCATTTGTTTAATTGGGCAACGGTTTTATCATCAAAAAAATGGCCGCTATTCTCTATATATATACATATACGAGTATATATGTATGTATACATTTAAAAGTATTAAGAAAAAATAAAACAAAAAGATGAAAAATCATTTTCATTTTAGCCATTCTTTGACCTGAATTCATCGATTTGGAAAATGTTAATCTTTTTTATGTTTTTGCTCTAAAGATACCATACTCTGTCCAATAATGTAATATTAGGAAAATTACTGTATAATGCACATAAACCACTATAAAATACATACATACATTTTACTTTACAAATATCATACATCATTATTTGTATTACATTTTTATCTACATAATATATATATTACACACATACAATCAGTCATACTTATGTGTAGATATATATGCATATAAATATGTTCATTTTTTTTTTTGTAAAATTAAATGTAGGATATCTTCTTTTTATTTACAATAAATAAAAATACATATGTGCATATACTAACTATTCTATACATATGTATGTACACAACGTATACACATTTTTTCTTGAATTGTAATCATGCAATATTATATTCTTACATATAAATGTATATATAATGCATGTGTATCAATGTTTTAGTTGATATTTTTGGTGGAAGAAATTTATTTTGGAATTTTAACAAGCTGTTCGTTTTTGTGTTTGGAATTTTTAAAATTTTATACCGTAAGAGCTTTATGTTTCTTATTATTATTATAAGTATTTAGTATATATGACATATATGTAGACTGTCTGTAATCAAGTACTTTATATAGAAATTATAAATGTTGAAATTAAGTACATACATACATACGTACGTACGTATATATAAAAAGATATTAATCGTTTTTTTTTTTTGATTATAAAATTTGTAATAAAAGAAAAATAAGTATAATGAAAAAAAAAATAGTTCGAATTCATTTAACTTCCATATAATATTAAAACATACAAACATACTCTGTATGTATATATTATGATAAAACAAATAATATGTAAAAAAAAAAACGAAATATTCGTACGGGGTGGGTGTAAACTATGTAAATATTGTTACTTCCCCCTGACTTTATTATAAAGTTTAATTATATAATTTATAAAAATTTTAACGGACATAAAAATTCATATTATATTTATATATGTATGTATGTATATTATTATAAATTTTTATTTGAAAATTACATATAAACATATTAATAGTAATTTGTTTATGTAAAAGCATAAAATAATATTTCAGACAAGTTTTATTATAATAAAATTAAATGATTTACATATATAAATTCATGTCGTACATACATATGTTCATATATGTGTACTATTAGATACTAGTTTAAGTGTATGCGTAATATGCAAAAATTATAAATTCTCAATCACATATTGCTTTTAAAATATGAAGAAAAATAATTAAAATTTTCAAAAACCAAATATTTATAATTGTTTACCGATTAAATGCATATTATAAGGACAGGACACATACATTCACGTAGAAATTTTCCTTGGAAACATAATATTACATACAATTATTATATAAATGAAAAATACAAAAAATATTACTATTCGTTTATACATATTATATATGCTTTTTCAATTTAATTCTCGGGAGACTTATTTTAATTCCTGGTAAGCATAAAAATTCTTGTTTTTATAAAAATCAAAGTACATATATGTACATATAAGTTTGTGCATTGTGCATATATATTTGCAATGTACATGAAAATATTTTTAATAAGAAATTAAATTCCATTTTCCATAAAATTTTCTTTTTCATTATACGTGTCCTGCCTGATATATTGATATCTAATATTATTACATAATTTTATAAGATTGAATATATGTTCACCCCATATACATGAGTATACGCGTATAATAAATGTTAATAAAATGTTGTTAAAATAAAAATTTATAACGGGAAAATTTAATTTTTTAAAAATAGAAAAAATAATAATAAAGTAAAACAACCAAAAGCAAAAAAAAAATCTATGCAACTATATAATATGGTAGATACATCAATTTATATAATAAAAAAAAATGATTTTCGATTAAAAATTAAATTTGCGCCACAATTTCTTAATGACACTTGTCCATCTGAAAGTGTCACTATGGAATTTTAATTACAACAAACTACCCATATTAGCCAATTTTGATTGAAGTATCATGGACATCAGTTTTATATATTGCATATTATACTGCATATACATACACACATGTACATATACAACAATTTTCAAATAAGTCAGAGAAAGGTGGAATAAAAAATTTTTATCTGTTGACGTATAGCTAATTAGAATAGAAATTAGCATTACCTTATATGAAAATCCAAAGGAGTTGTTATTTAGTTGAAATCAACGTGACATCCGTATATTGAACTACAGTATTTCTATACGAGAATATTAATATATAATTTTTTTTTTCAATATTATATAATTCTATGTTACTTCGTATTTCAAAAGTATAATCAATAAATTAAATAAAAAAATAGTTTAAAAATGGTTAAAAAAAAAACGCTAAATAATATCATAATAAAAAAAGGTGCAATCTAAAGACGTTCTCCATTATAAATTTAAGAGATAACCACCATATGTACTATATACAAGTAAGCATGTGTGTGTTCTTATACATATTATTTTATAAACTTATAAAAGTAAACAAATGGTTGTTATAATGTGTATAGTATTACAAATACATCTAACATATATCTATATAGTGTAGTTTATTATTACTATTATTCGTTTTCTTATTTTACTTCCAGTATTTTTATATTTGCTCTTGATTGCTGACAGCTACCACGGATTAGTAGTTAGCTTATTATTATATTTGATATCATATAGAGAGAATATGGTACAGGTACACAGCATCCATACATACAGACTTCAATATTCTCAATAAAATGTGCAATGACAGATGTCATTCAATTTGAATATATGCTTTTAGACTTGCATGTCCGTAACTTCAATTGCCAATTGCAATTATTTGATCATCTGATATGAGAGAAAATAAAAATAAAATATAGTAAACTTGCATTTGTATACACACTTATATGTGAGTATATATATATAAATATAATATGTGTATGTATAACTATGTTGTACATTTGTGGCTTGTGGATTAAAAATGTATGTGTATGTATATATATAAAGTTTTCCAATATCCACTTTTTTTTTCTAGATAACGTACATTACTTAAATTATGTACACATACATATATTCCTATACGAATATATAATATAACTCACATAAATAACATGATTATACATATATAAAAATAGTATATTATTAATAAAACTTAAAGAAGGTAAGTACGTATATCTATTCCAAACTACAATATTCGATAAATTTACTTTGAAATCATTACGAATAAGAAGAGTTTTATAGCAACGTCAAATAGTATACATCGCTGTTTGTACTACTACGACATAACATACCATATCTATATACTTACATTTTATATACATAGATAGATATATATTACTTTTCTACTTTGGTGGCTTTCATATTATAATTGGTAACTTCAGTTATCCATCAATCTCAGTTTTGGTTCTTCAACAATTTTTAATGCTACTATGTGTTTTAATTTAAGTTAAGTGCATAAATTTAATGTTTATTTACATTTACCTAAAAA
This sequence comes from Villa cingulata, assembly GCA_951394055.1. Classification (NCBI taxonomy): domain Eukaryota; kingdom Metazoa; phylum Arthropoda; class Insecta; order Diptera; family Bombyliidae; genus Villa; species Villa cingulata. The sequence continues at coordinate 32,762,058 of OX596024.1, forward strand.
ATAAAAAACAGTGCACGTATATTTATGTATAATACATACAATGTATATGTAAGTATATTACATTTACATCATATACATAAATAGTATACAATATGTACATATATTTTGCTTAATGACGGATTGATATAGATAATGATCAACTTTTTATGGTACATAATTAATAGAAAATTTTATTTGTTAATAAATGTACATTTATATCTATAATCGACTACATATTATATTGTAAAAATACGTTATTCTTTATATGTATATAAAAACAATGTTTTTATATAATATTGAAATAAATCCTGTCTATGATTAAAAAAAAATATTGAATATATACTCGTATATACTACTAGTATAATATGTAATATGTATACCTTATACTCGTATACATATTCTTATTATACAAAATTAATTTCAATATTCATAAAATGATTGAAAATATATAATTAAAAAACTGAATGAAAAATTCAATCTGTCTTTTATAATAGTGGGTTTCATTCATTCATATATGTACATATTAAAAAAAATATCTGACTTTGAAATGTGTGTTACGTAAAAACAAAAATATAAAAAATAGTAAATTATTTACATATTTTAAAAATAAATAATATCCTATAATGAATTTTAATAAATTCAAATCTTGATACATACGAGTACATTACATGCATATATACATATTAAATATTATTTTTAATTTATTTATTTTGTAATAATATAAAATTGTAATGAAAATACGATCAATATTTTTTTTGTAATTTTTTTTAAAGTATATACAGAACGGATAGATTTATATGATATGGCACATAGTATCTGTATAATATTGACAAACGAACAAACAGCAACCCAGTAGTGTAAGGAAGTAGTTCTTCAATCAATTCTGGAACTAGTGCAAAAGAACAGCAACTACTTCTCGTTTAGATTCCATTAATCAGAAAATACACATTACCTTTTACATTAGATGTCATAGGAGGCAACCAATCGCTTATACCTTCTGCATTACCAAGAATCGATTGAAGAAGTAGTTACGGTTTACGGAAGTAATGAACAAGCAAAGGAAAAGAAGTAGTTTTGTCAGTTGTTCTTCAGAATTAAATTTTTTTAATGGATATAATTAAATGTAAATTAAAAAGGACAAATTAAATACTTTTTCATTTCAAATTTTAATTTTTATTTGGAGCAAAAAAAAATAATACCATATAATATTGTATATGTACATATTTCAGATAAATTCTTAAGCAAAAACAAAAATTAGTTCATTTTTTAAAACTAAAGTAAACTTTATTTAAAAATTATTAATGTTTCTTTTTGTTTTGCGGACAAAATATTTATTTTTACATACCTTAAATATCTCTCTGATTGCGGCTTCATAGTCCTTGGTGTTATTTTCATCTTCTATTACTTCTGAAAATATGTAAAATAATTTTATTTAACATATAGCATTGGCTTTAGCTTTATATTCTTTGATACTTTTTAGAGATACATATGAGAACTGCTAGATGCGTATATATATATATATGAAGATGAATAAACGACTGTTATAATATGCTTATATGATTATGCTTGCTTGTGCCTTTGATTTTACATTTAAATTATAAAACTACATCCTATATATTATTATATTTTTATATATATGTATGCATTTTATATTACATTCATATAACATATAATAATATGTTTAACATGATTCATTTGGAAACAAATATTGCAAGACATAAGAACTTTGTAGCCGACAATCTCGTCACATCCCCCCCTCCAAATAGACAAAAAAAAGCAGAAGAAATAGAAATCACAAGTAAGTATTTCGTACTCGCATGATCGTCATAATATCATAATATAATTAATCAATATTTTATCTATTTCCAGAACTTCACCTGATTTGACCTCACAAAATGGATCACATATTTTTGAAAAACAAAAAATAGACATCACGTAAGTAAGTATTTCGTACTCACATGATCGTCATAATATCATAATATAATTAACCAATATTTTATCTATTTCCAAAACTATTTCAAATCAAAAATAAATGGCTACACTCAATAATCTCAATATTTAAAATTGTTACCTATCTACATGTACATATGTACGAGTACTATGATACCACAGGATACCACATACATTTTACAAAATAAATACGTAGTATATATATATAAACACAGATTAATACATATGATATAAACATCTACGGATTGTAATTTAAAAGTCATTAACTTTTCTTTTGTATAAAAATCTGTATAGCATTATTGTCAATTGTCGTGACATTTTTGATTCTCGATTAGAACGTGTGTATCTTTTAGTCAACCATTCAATACTAATGTACACCTTATATACATATGTATATACTCGTATAATATATATATATATATATATGTATATTCGAGTATAATAAGTAAATAGTACAGTACATATTTGTTAATCACTTTTCAAAATAGCCGTCGAAGAATTAATTCCAATCGTCCAGTTTGTCAACGGAATATAACAATTTCAAGTGTGTATACTATACTAATGCTATACTACATCTATGTATTACCTCTATATAATGATCCCTTGGGAGCGATATACTTGTAAAACTACTATTCGCTACTTAACTTTTTAGTTACTTCTTACATAAAATAAGGATATAAATATACGATTATATATTTTTGTGTTACATACATACATACATATTATATAGGTACGCTTTTATAAATAAATATGTACATACATAAATTTATATAAATACACAAAAACAAGTACATAATGTATTATTATCATTGTTGTTTTGTTACCATCTATATTTAATCTAGAAGGAATAATACGTATTTATATATATCTACAGATATTAATATATTTATATTTAGTATGTTCATTTTAATATATAAACACAGAAATCATTTAACGATTATATACTATCTCGATCGTTTTACGTATAAATATAGTAGTTATAGTATGCACATACATTTATAGTAAGCAATTTACCTGGAATTTAGTTAATACAAGGCACTCGTCTACCATTTACAAATAGCAAAATGACTAATTAATGGCGCGCTGAACACATATCAAGTTAGATCGTAACTTTTATACGGTAGCCATATTATATAGAAAAGACTTCTTATTATAATTGTTATATAAAATATAGGTACCTAATAATATTATTTTTGTTTAACATCGCAGTAAGATTTCTTATATGAATACTTACAAATGAAAAAAAAAAAAAAAAAAAAAAAAAAAACAAAGAAACAAACATAAGAAAAAAAAGTTAGGGAAAAAAATTGATTTAATCCAGCTACTTTATTATTTATTGTATATTATATGTATGTATTTATATATACATATAGCTATATAAAAAATCAATTCAGAGATGACCGATCAAAGTAAGAGTCAATAAGTGCCAGTCTTATCCTATATAAAGTAAAACTGTCGCGTAATAGGCATCAACATATTGATCGTTGTTTTTAATGAACACATCTCTTGGGTTTATTTTGTACTTTATATCTTTTAACTTATTATTATTATTATTATTATTATTTAGAGAAAAAAAAATATAAAGAAAAATTTTCTATATACTTATTTGTTTTTTATTACCATTATTGCGTATAAAAAGTAAATTTTCAGTTAAAATAACCTTTATTATATAACATGTACATATGAATCGATATATAAGTAATACACAAAAAGATTGATGAAGAATAAACACGTATAAGGATCTTTATATTGAACCTATTAACTTTAATGTTTTATACATTTTCTAAAGTACTATACAAAATATTTATGTATACATTATGTATATATGTATGTATTTACTTGTATTTCACCTGTATATATACAAATATATACATACATTATATTGCTATATAATGAATTGCATAAGTGAATGTGGGATACATAAATTTGTTCCAATAAAAATAATCTCCGTAAAGAGTTAATTGAATTTTTGTTGTCTATCAATATAGAATCAATAATGCCATTTTTCCTGAATCGATATATTGTGTATTTTATTATGTATATGCATATATAATACAATTTACAATATTATAAAATACATATTATATGTATAAATGTATACCCTAGATGTATACGAACATACGAATCAGTAATATATCAGTATAATACTGAATAATCATGAGAAAATTTTAAAAAAAATAAAATAAAATTATTTGATATTTTTTCTTCATTTTTACTGTTATACATATATAAAAATTCTATTATTTATCGTTGAAAAGCAAATTGTAAATATGTACTTCTTTTTAAAAGAAAACGATAATAATAACATTAATATAAAATAAAATATAAAAACTATAATTTTATATGTTTTGTCGTTTATTATTTATAGTGACATCTTTGCTTCGTAATAAATTATTATATCAAAATACATATATTTTTTGATTAAATATTTTTATTTATTTATTTTGTTTTTTGTTTTTCATGATAATTGGAATTAATTAATAATAATTTTCATTAAAAATACTAAATATCAATGCAATAAATAAAGCAACAAAAATTTTATATTTATTCACCCATATACATAAATGTATAGAAATGAATGCATATGTACTACCATTACTATACATTTATATACTTATGCATATATACGTATGTACATTTCTTCAGTACACTTTTAAGGTACATTACATGGTACATATTATGTATAAAAAGTATATCAGTTCAATACACTGTCACACATTCAGTTGTTCATTTCGTTTTTCCTCTTAGTTTTTTTTATTTATTTATTTATTTGTTTTTTTTTTTAAAGGAAATCTTTTGAATATATAGCGCTTTCCCTGTGAAAGAAAAAAGAAAAAAAAACTGTACCTATTTATAAAACTGTAAAAAACATTTATATTTAAATAACAACAATTTAGTAAATTTACATTTGTACACATTAATGTAATAATCTTAACATTATAAATACCGCCATAAGCACACATAATTTTTTAATGTGGTTTCAAACTTCATCATTTTCATGCATATGTATATATTTTGTTACACATCTTGTTCATTTTTTTTTATTAATTTTTTGTAAGGAAAGTCAAAAATTATAAAAAGCAATTAATATTCTGCGATATAACATGAATGTATGTATGCTATTTAACAGTTGGGTAGAATAATGTATATTCATTCATACCATAAGTGATATACATATGCAATGAAATGATGATGATGATGATGATCGTGATGATTTTTCCACAATATTAAAATTGATTTTAATAGCTGTTAGAAGAGTTTTTAATAAGATATATTGTGTTAACAATATTTCATGTTTTTTTTTTTTTGTTCATCTATTTTTTAGTAATGATACAAGTAATTCAGTAGTGTTCTCTATGTAATGGGATAGTAAAAATACACACATACGCTTTTATTTTGTATGTAAAATACAAAAAAAAAAAAAAAAGTAGAAAATATATTTTTAAAACAAAGAATCCGACAATGTATCTATAACGAATCAAGATCACAAGGATAAAGATATATGAGGGCACATTACGTTCAATATTCATTTTTTTAACGATTTATGAACTTACGTTTTGATCTTATAATGGATTTTCAAGTATGATGCACTCATGAATGGCATCACAACGTTTCAAGTTATTATTATAATAAATTTTGTGGTTAATGGAAATAGCTTTGATTTTTTTCATCTTTTATGAGAAAAACTATATATGTGTATTTAATCGTTTCAGCACAATATACGGAAATTATTAATTCTGGATTATTACGTCAAAATGTTATAGAAAAGCAATTTAATAATTACAAAAATTAAGAAGAGCTCAAAACACCACTTTAAGGCGTTAATTGTTTAATAATTGAAAAACATTTCTTAGATACATTTGTACATACATACATATTATAATGATATATGTAAGCAAAATATGTAATAATATTATTATTATTCCCTTTGAAATAATTAGCAAACATGTATTTTCTTGAGGTTAAAAATTGTAGCTCACATCCACATGTTTTTCAAAAAGTCTTGTTTGTTTCACACAGATTTCATGAATGAATTTCATTTCATGAAACGAATTTTTATATTTTTCCTGTCAAAAACGGTTCTCTTATTTTTTAACTTGCAATCTTTTTAAAAATTTAATGCAGTATTTTAGGCGTTAGATTTTATTTCTATGTTCAAATTGTTCAAATTTCATAATTTATATACCGAACATATTTTGAATTTTGAATCGTTCACACTTTTAAATTATCTTAACAGAAACTTTATGATTTTTGATATTAATAAATTAAAATAGAATATAAATTATTAATATAAATTATTATCCAGGACTACCAATGCACGAATTTAATATAAAAAAATAATTGAATTTTGAAATCCGGTGAATATACCAAATATTTCAATTTCAAATTTTACAATATTCACAAATATGCAGAACAGCATTACCATTTTGATAAATTTTTAAATGATATGCACAAATGCATATTTTGATTTATTACTATTTCGTTTGTTTACAAATTTCATTCAAAACGAAATAAATAACTATGACTGAAAATTGGAAAAATTCTTTAATGAACTATGTAACAACGGCTAAACAAATAATTTTAAAAAATAACAAATAATATTAAAAATAACAAATAATATGTAAAAAAAAAAAAAAAAAATATTCGTACGGGGTATAAACTATGTAAATATTGTTACTTTCCCCTGACTTTATTATAAAGTTTAATTAAGACAACAAGGATTAATATATTAATAATTTTGCTGGATGGTAAGTGCAAAAAATTTTGTTTGAATGGCAGTATTTAATTGAATTATTCACAATCATTACATTCACCATCACTTTATTTATTCACCACACCACATTAACACTATTCAAATTTTATATTTCATATTTCATACTGTTGTCAAATTTTTTATCTCATTTTTTTTTTTTTTTTTTTTTTTTTTGATTTTATAATTGGTACCACACCACAATCAGCCAGCCAGCCAGATGGCAAATGTGAAATTATATATAAATGTAATGTAAACGGAATAGAATAGTGAAAATATCTGAATTGTCAAAATCAGAAAAGTGAAAAAGAAATACTAGAAAATTTCTAAATTAGAAAAAGTTTATTTAATATCATATATCATATAATTTTCATATACAAAAATTAAAAAAATAATAATAAAAATTAGAAAAATGTCTGTTCGAACAAAAGTTTTAGGTTTAGTGGATGTGATAATGAGAGTACCACCACTTTTAGTGATCGATGAAATTCTTAAAATTAGTATGGGACTACCAGCAAATACTAATTTTGATCCAGATATAAGAGATTCTTTACCGCAAACATTAAATTCATATACAATCGATAATCAAAATAATATAAGTCAAATAAATGAATCAGTCAAAGTTATACATACACTTATTGATGATCCAAAATTTTATCATTTAATATCGTTAACAACAGTAAAATTTATTGGATGTCTTTTTGGTATGTGTATATAATTTTTATAAATATTTTTTTTTTTTAAATAAATTTACATTTGAAATGAATGCATTCATATAAAAATAATGTATATATAGGTACTATCACTATTACCATCACCAATTTAAGATTTATGTTAATTTATAAATTCAAAAAACCTTGAACACTTTGAAACCAGAAATGAAAATGACATACATTAGCAGAAACGATCATTTTACTAATTATCATTATATCGAATCATCATTATGATTATGAATTATGATGGTAACTAGACCAGCCACCAATACAAATATATAATATAATTATACTCATACGACTCATATTCATATTTACAATTTGAAAGTGTTAAGAAGAACTGAAAAATAAACTAAATAAATAACCATAACCTCATTTGGATATATATTTGATGCTGTCATCATTACTAGCGTAAAGTTTATTTTGGAAAAAAAAATTTTTTTATTAAAACAGAAACAGGTGTCTATGCGTACATTTTATACATCATTACATTACATATTACACATTTTTATGACGTCCAAAATGTAAATAGAAGCAAATAGAAGCCAACAATACTACATATATCATGAATGAGACTATGACTATGATGTAAATAAAAAAGTTAAAATCGAAATATTTTACATATTTCCATTGCATTTTGAATATACATAGTTTCAAATTCAAGGTCATGGAATTTCTCTGCATACAATATAAGTATTTTTGTTCTCACTGTAACATATTTTTACATTATTATATTAAAAATCAATAAAACCAATATGTAAGTACGAGTATATATATATTTACATTTACATATTTAAATATATACGCATAATATGAATGAATATAGTTATTAAAACAGTGATCGTAAATGCAATAAATTTATGCATATAAAATGTAAAAATTTCACAATTAATATTTTTAGAGGCTGAACTGATTTGATATGGTTCATTCACCCAGTTTTATAAATATAAAATAAACTTAGTCTTTTCTACTTTTTCTTTTTAAAACAGATAAGAAATTTATAATTCAATATTATTATTATTATTATTCTCCTATCTCAATTCAATGCATAACATTGTCAAATAATTCATTTTTTGTTTTGTCTGAGAATTTAAAGCGAAAAAAAAAAAAAAAAAAAAAAACAAATATTTATTCAATACATAGACAATTTATATAAATTTATAAATGTATTTTACTGAATTTTCAGGTTGTTTTAGTGCAGCATTCATATTTATGTTATGGACGAGGCATCTAGTTATAGTTTATATGTTTATAATATCAGTAGGATTAATATTTCTTTCTTATTGGAGTAATATATCAGCATTAGCATTGATAAAAGATGGCCCTTGTCTGCTTGAAGACATTCTATCATTAAATATGAGCAGATTATTAGATCCGGGAGGTGTAGCATTTGCTGTACTACCACATTTATTGTCACAATGGATGATGGGAGTATTATTTGCTTACATACATTTAGGACCAAAGTAATTATAAATAAATTAATTTTTTTTTTATATAATGCATATTCTAATAATTTTTTTTAATACATATTTAAAAATAATTTTATTTTTCAAATAGGCTTCCTATTATTCAAAAAGCTTTGCCAATAAGCTTTTTGATGCCATTATTATTGGCTACGTTACCTCTACCACATTCAATGTTAAAACATACACCGGCATTTGCCGCAATTTTACCATTAATACTAACGAAAATTTCATTATGGAATAGTTCAATAGATGTAACAAAAACCATTCTAAATGGTTACTTGTATGCTAGAAATTTTGCAACAAATTTTGGTCTTTCTGCTTTAGTTGAAAACGAATGGCAAAGATTAAATGTTCCTTGTGTTTTAAGAGCATTTTGGACTATAAGGTGAATATCAAGATTTTTTTGATTATATTCAGAATTCTAAAATTTATTTAAATTAAAACGAAATAAAATAAAATTTATAATTTTAGATTATTTGAACAACTCATAAGTTTAATTGTAACTAGTGAAATGCCTCTAAACTTTTTAACAACAGTCCAAAATTTATTAGTGAGTGGATGTGAAACTTTAACAGCCGTACTAGGAATGACTAGCATTATATCAATTATATGCCATTATATTGGAAAATTATTTCAATTCTTTTTACTTGCTGAAAACTATGATGAAGACAAATCAATTGGAACAGTATCTGCAATATTATTTTATATTTTAGCTTTGCAAACAGGATTAACATCATTAAGTCCAGAAAAAAGATTTATTCGATTATGTAGAAATTTATGCCTTCTCGTAACGGCATTACTACATTTTCTACATAATATTGTATCTCCGATATTAATGTCGCTAAGTGCTGCACGAAATCCATCCAAAAAAAGACATGCAAGAGCTCTAATTGTTTGCGTTTTCTTATTGGTTGCACCAATCTCTTTATTGGTTGTACTATGGTCTAGACATTCACCTTCAACATGGCTACTTGCAGTGACTGCATTCTCAGTTGAAGTGATAGTAAAGGTAAACAAAATTTTTTTAAATTCGAAAAAAAAAATTATTTGAAATGAATATATATATAGTTAATTCGAATTTAATGCAGGTATTTGTAAGTTTGGCTACGTATACTCTTTTCCTATTGGACGCAAGGCGTCAAACTTTCTGGGAAAAATTAGATGATTATGTGTATTATATTCGAGCTTTCGGAAATTCTATAGAATTCTTTTTTGGTATATTTTTATTTTTTAATGGTGCATGGATTTTATTATTCGAGTCTGGTAAGTATTTATATAAAATCCTTTTCATTACAATTTTATGAACAACATAATGTGCGAACAATATAATTTGATAACACAATATGTTACAGGTAGTGCAATAAGAGCTCTGATGATGTGTATTCATGCATACTTTAATATTTGGTGTGAGGCTAGAGCTGGTTGGACAGTTTTCATGAAAAGACGAACTGCTGTACATAAAATTTCTTCACTCCCAGAAGCTACACCAGAACAATTAATGTCTTTCGATGACGTATGTGCCATATGTTATCAGGTAAATTACTTGTTACTTCGTAATTAGTTCAAAAATATCTTAATAATAATTTTTTTTTTTTTTTTTTTTTTTTTTTTGACACAGGAAATGGCAACAGCTAAAATTACACGATGCAAACATTTCTTCCATGGAGTATGTTTGAGAAAGTGGCTGTATGTCCAAGATCGTTGTCCATTATGTCATGAGATTATGATGTATCAAGAAAAACAAACAAATGGTAATGAAAATCAAGCCGGTGAATCCGAAAATGAGCATTCTGAATCTCAAAATCCAATCCAAAATGTACGTATAAATAAAAAAAATTCAAAAAAATTTTTTTACAATTTCTAAGTTTTTCTTTTTTTTTGTATTCATTTTATACATTAGGAAAATGAAACTGAATCATCTTCGTCTCAGTCTACAGCAAACATTCATGAATTTCGAATACAAGGTACTGGTCGAGTATTTACATCCCAAAATGATTTTCTTAGTAATGAAATTGAATAATTAAAATTTTTAATTTATCAAATATCAATTATGTATAATATTATTATATTGCAGACTATTTTTTTTTTACTGTGTAACTTAAAACGAAATATATTATGATACAAATATATATATATATATATATATATATATATACATATTATGTACCCTTGTATACCAGTGTAATTGAAAATTGAAAAAGAAAAAAAAAATACTGTATTCTCAGATACAATTAAATCAATTACTTGCTTTACGTTATGGTTTCTTCTGGATTTTGTCCTATTTTCATGGAAATTATTCCCTTTTTAATGTGTTAATCTTTGTAATTTGTAATAAGGTAAAATTAAGAATGAAATAAAATAGCACTAATATTATTGGTGATGTAAATATGAAAGCAAAAAAAAAATACATAAATAAATTGTAAAGTCTGAAATGAGAAAAAAATAAACAGATAAAAATAAAAACAAAAGCAAATAAAAGACTTATTTTTGCTTAAATATTTCTTTTTTTATCAACTTTTATTCATTTATTTTTATTTAAAAACATGAAACGTAATGTTTGTTATTGTATTTTCGATTTATGTGTTAACATCATAGAATAATTCAAACTTGAAAATCCGAAGGTACATAATGAAAAATTATAAACACGATTATGTGATTATAAATAATTGTTTCAATAATTAATTAAAAATCAAATCATTATAATTTCGTAATAGATGATACGCTGATACTCGACAACATGTTGTTGTTCTTACAACTGTTAAACGATCAGCTCGTTCAAAATTAGCTTTAACAGTTTCATAATAACGTCCGTCACTGAAAAGTTTTTTTTTTTTTTTAAATTTAATTTAAACAAAATTTAAAAAAAGAATTTTACTAATTATTTTCATTACCTAAGAACCATACATCTCAATTTTAAACATTTAACTCTCAATAAATCGATTGCTTTTTGACTTTTATCAGAGAATCGTAAGTTATCTGGATCCCATCTAAAAATATGAACATTTTCGAAAATTACGTGAAATTTTCATTATATTTAAATGCTTTATTTTTTCATACCGTAACTCCAAACGCTCTAAAAATGAACAATTAGAAGCAATCGCATCCATTAACTGATCAACATGAATATTTACACCCAATTTTTCTGATGTTCCCATAACTAAAATTCTAAAAATCATATTTATTTATTTATTTTTTTTTTGTTCGGTAGTGAAACTCTAAATCTATTCAAATGCAATTACTTGGCATTGGTCAAAATCGGAAGTATACTCATCCAAAGTTGATCAGTGATATGTGGCATTCCAGATAAAACACAGGCATGAAGTTGACCACCGAAACGATTCAAAAATTTATTTAATGCTTCATCATTTAAATTATCAGATGAATCTAAATCAAGTGAAATAAGTGATCTAGAAAATGAAAAACAATTATTAAAATTAAATCATATGTGTGTAAATATGAATTCGAAAATATGTAATAATTGATAATAATTGAATATTTTACCGAGGATTACCGGATTCCGCCCATGCTTTAAGTACAGAATCATTGAAACCATTTATTTGTCCAGCACTCAAAAATTTCAATGTCGAAATACGTGTTAACAAATCAATTAGACATTCTGTTGATAAATCAGTTGCTGTAATATCGAGTTCCTGTAGAGCACATTTATCCCAATCGGTTTGCATAACGTATTCAGATTTTAAACTCGTTCCATTCATTAAGAGGCATGTCAAACGTTTCGAACGTTGTATTAATGTTTTTAATGTTGATCCAGTCACTTTATTGCAATAATTAACAGCCAAACATTCTAGCTACATATTTAAAAAAAAAAATTTTAGATTTTTAATTTTTTTTACAGAAAATTTCTTATAAATTGAATATAAAATAAACATGTATGTATGTATGTAGGTACCTGAATACAATTTGAACTGAATGCATCGATATGAGAATCATCAATAAAATTAATTCCATACAAATTGATAACTCTTAGATTTGGTGTTGCTGATTTTAATTTATGTACATTGATTACTTCATAAATTTCTTCTTCTTCCTCTTCACATTTTTCATATGTTCCAATTAAATGTAGGACCTTAATAATTTTAAATATAAATAAAATAATTTTATATATTATATATTTTTTTTTTTTGAATTTTTTCAAACTTCTTACTTCCAAACCGTTAATGAAATTATAAATTTTTCTCATGAAACCTTCCATAAAGATGACTTCCGATAAACATATGCACATGTATCTCAATTTTGTTGGAAATGCTTGCATTTCACTGAAATCATGTAGTTGCATAGCTTAAATGAAAATTTGAAAAGAAAAAAAAAAGTAAAAAAATATAATTAATTGAGTCGAATTTAAAAAAAAAATACTTTATAAATGAATATTACCAGTGGAAAAATCTAAAAGCATATGAGTTAAATTTGGACATTTTGCAGCTAATTCATGCAATACGGTGTGTGTAATCAGTTCGATTGGTAATTCAATATAACGTAATGATGGTCCAAAACGTACCGATATCAATGCTAATAATGATTCAAGTGATCCAACATGTAAACCTGAAATTTCTGGACGTAATGATACATTTTTCCATAGACGTGTATCGTATGCTATTTGTCGCCAACGACGACAAACACGTGCCATTTGACATATTTCACGATGTGATAAATATGAAAATATATTTAATATCACTTTATCGGGAAGCTTTTCGATTGTCTAAACGAATAAAAATTTTTAATAAAATATCCAAAAAAATAATAATTAGATAGAATAAAAATTCATTTTTTTCTATTCAGGTAATTATAGAAATAATACAAAAAGCGTATAAAGTAAATTATAAATTAACTAAGTATTTACATTTTAAAATGAAAATAATATTTGTATGTTTAATGCATGTACATATATTTATGATGTAGATGATGAATGTAGTAAATTTTATTTTAATAATTATTTTTACAGTCCAATTTAAATATTTTTTTAAAGATATTTTTACATATTTTTGACACCATTACAAAAGTTGTAATAAAAGCAATATTATATAATTTTATATTATCATTTTATACAATTTACATATGTATATAAAATTGTTAAAGCAATAAAATGGCACAAAATAAAATTATCATACTATGAAATTGAAAATCAAATAATTAGATACACTGGCCCATTTTTAAAGTATAAAATACGAGTATGCATGTATATAATACGATTCGCACAAGAGTATACACAGTAAATATTTTAAATAATTTTTCTTTTTTTTTTTCATTATTTTGTCAAAATTAAATTTATAATTTTACCGTATCTGCAAATGGACTACGTTTTGGTCCATCCGTAAGATAAACTTGGGATGCTTCAACAGCTAATTGTCCCCAAATATCCGTGGAAAGATCCATTTTATTTTATTTTATTTTACAAAAAATTAACACAAATTTACAATAAAAAAATTGAAAATAAAATGATCTAGATAAATTTTTCACAATATTAAATGATGAAAAAATACTTTTTTTTTTAAAAAAAAATAATATTGAAGATTTTACATCAAATAGTAATAATAAATAAATAAATAAATAAATTTGTAATAATGCTTGATTAGTTTAAAATAAATTAAATCAAAAAAAAGATAAAAGAAAACCTAAAATTTTCGTGAGAGAAAATTCTTCCAAAACATTTTAGCTAAACATTTAACTGAGTATAATATTGGGAAGAAAATAATACATATTTATTTTTAGTAACAAAAATGTAAGTAAAATCTTATGTACGATATACGTATAAATCTTAAAGTACATATTATATACATATATCATTCATTCTGTTCGCGTTTTTTCAAAAAATAAAAAAAAAACGTTTTTTTTTCTCGTATTTTTAACACATCAAGTATTACATATATATCAAATATTATAAAGAATATAAGAGAATTTTATTTTTCTTAAGAAAATTGAATATCGAGAATTAAAGAATCGAGTATTTAAACATACATATACACGTATGGGCTCACAAAACAATTTTTGTTTTACGTTAAAATATTTAAATAAATTTCTATAATGTTTTTATGATAAGAAATGCAATTACTTATTTGTTATTCGTTATATTGATTGTTATATATTAATTTCAGTTACTGTTTTGTTTTTTTTTTTCCTCAAATATAAGAAATTTAAATTAAATTATAAAATTTATTGAAAATTAATGCATGCATTTAATTTGTAAAAGAAATCAGAAAATTAAAAAAAAATCGGTAAACAAATAAAAACTAAAACTTATAGTAAATTCGTGTATAAATTAAATTAAATAAATTTTATTGTATTTTATTGTATATGTTTTAAAGCAACCACCTGTTTAATGTAGTGCGTGTATATTGTTTAGGATGTTATTTATGTTAATGTTAATTTTATACACATAATATCGAAAATTTTAACATTATTTTAATTTCGAACAAAAATAATATATGTACATACTCATGTCTTGTGTATTATGTGTAGAGATTATCCACTGTCTAGTAAAAAAAAAAACACCAAAATATAGATATATTTAGTTTTTTGGCTGTGATGTGTAGTGATCATTACGAATACATATTATATTCTAGATTTGTTATTTATTTATTTTATAATAATATTGCAACAGAACAATGCATATTATTATATGTATAGTTATATGGCGTTTAAAACAATCTACATTATGTATATGGTAAATAAAATATTTTTACAATATTCTTAAAAATATAATATTCTACCACTAAGTTATTTAGCTCTGTGATTCTACAAATTAAGATAATTCTTTTACTACCGCATACGTACTACATTACTACGCACCCACTGTGCAGAGCAGAAAGATTGTTAATCGAACAGTGTACATATTTACTTCTAATAACAGTTTTTAGTATTATAAACATTATTAAATATATTCTTTTAAAATATAATATGAAATTTTAAAAAATTAACGAAAAATAACTCACCTTGATCGAATATTTATTTTAAATTTTATTATTTTTTTTGGTTTTGGTTTAGTGTAAGTAAACATTACTTAAATAACTAATTAATTAATTACATAAAATTTTTAGTTAAATTATTCAGTTATATATCGTTAGATCCTTTTAAATATTTTCAAATTAATAAAATGCAGTTATTTTCTACCTATAAACTAATAAAATTTATGTTTATTTTTTTTATTATTATTATTAATTTAATTAATTTCATTTTTAGTGCACATATACATTATGCATATATGCAACAATTTGCAGTTTTACTTTGAATTTACAATGAAAATATGTATTAAAATTCTTACCAATTTTCCTTTATGAAAATTACTATTTGTATCACGATCATCTAAGCCAATTACAGCTGATGTTTGAACTGATGAAAGTACATTCCAATTATCCATGTTTTATATACAAAATTTTTGTATATATAAAATCAAAGACTTTTATTTCAATTTGTCTCTTAAAAAATTTACTTAACACACAATAATTACAAGCTAAATCTTTTACAATATAAAAGTATAAAACGTAAAAAATAGATATGTATTTTGAAAAATAAATATATTACTATGTACTATATAATATTTAAAAAATTTTCATAAAGAAAATTATGCCAGCAGAATCATAAAGAAATAATTAAG
Source organism: Villa cingulata (assembly GCA_951394055.1). Classification (NCBI taxonomy): domain Eukaryota; kingdom Metazoa; phylum Arthropoda; class Insecta; order Diptera; family Bombyliidae; genus Villa; species Villa cingulata. Next base: position 32,778,525 of record OX596024.1, read on the forward strand.
TATCTTCAATTATAATGTACTACAATAGATGTATGTCATATAGGGTGTATACACACGTATTACTTTTGATTTATTTTCTATTTAAATTTGGTTTATGTATTTTCTGTAACTGTTTGCTGTATAGTAATTGTAAAAATGTATGTGTTTTCTGTTTCAGAAAAACTAAAATACATATTGTGTATACAATAAATTATTGGAAAAAAAAACATGCTTGCCGATATATTCATCATACATGAAAAAGCGATATATATGGAAAAATTTATTTATACGTTACATTCATACATACATATTCATTATTTATGTATAGAGTATGGCAGTATGCAGATAATATTCATTCAATATAATATGTATTTTGGAAAATTCAAATATGTAAACCCAGGAAATTTTGGAATCCATATAAATATACAAAAGTAAAAAAAATTATTTTTTTTTTATGAATTATGAATGGATATTTTTTATACTCAAAATAAAAAAATTAAAAAGAAAAAAAAAACTGAAAATCACACAAGAAAAATCAATTGAAAATTTACCAAATCGGTTTCCACATTCTTTTGTATTAGAGGCATTTTGTTTTTCTTTTTTAATTAAATATTATGTGCTGTACATTAAATTTAAAATTTTTCGTCCGTTACTACTATCTTCTATAATAAAATATATTTTGTGTATATAATACCTTCTAAAATTAAAAATTATCTTACAATATTTATATAAGGAAATATATAGAATAGATATGTTATAAAATAAAAATGTGAAAATAATCTAATTAAAAATTATGTATACAGCAATTATTATTGTTTATTTAGTAAATTTTAAATATGTAATATTAGAATTATATATATATACACGTAATAATAATTATTATGTACAATATATATTTTTTTTCTGGTACTCCCAGAATATATTCAGAACATGTGTGTAATGTACATTCAACTGAAAATATAAATGATGATTATTTGCAGCTAATATCCAAAAATAGACTTTTTTGCAAAACCAGATGTAGAAATGATTAAATCTAAACTTTAATTTCACAAAATTATTTTTTTTTTTTAGTTTTCAGTTTTTATTCCATATTCTTTTTTTAAGAATTTTAAATCTAAACGAACAAATCAATTATTAATAATCATTTTAAATAAAAAACGAAACATATATATATATATTTTTAAAAAAATAGAACAATTAAATAATACAAATATAATTAACACTATACTAAAATTTGTAATATGGACAAAAGATTCGTAACGTAAGATCCGTTTATTACAGAATACAATAACTGACTAATAATGTAATAAATAATCAAATTTGATGGGGCCTATAATATAGCCCTTATGCTTTTATTATTATTATTATTATTTTTATGATTATAATTTTTGCACATTATGATGAGCCGTATATGTATGTATAAATATGTAAAGCTCATTTTTGCATTTTGCAAAAAAAATGTTGATCTATAAAAAGATTTTGATCTGTAAAAGATCAAACAGATATTCTTTATGTAGAGCATATGTCAAAAGGAATTCTACATGTGTTGTGTAATAAGTTTAATTAAAAATAAATAGGTAAATGGATAATTGATAGATACTCATGTTGTCATCTAATATAATATCTAATATTCATTTAATTAATTTCAATTCTAGAAAAACAAAAATAATGATAATTTACTGTATCCAAATGTAAGAGTAACGAAAAGGATGTGATAACAGTAACTGACATATTTGTGCGCTTTCTAATCTTCTTTAACACGCAACTAAAAATTGTAAAAAAAAATATAAATTAATAACTTTATGAAGCTATAGTTTTGCTCTAAAAAATATTGATTAAAAATCAATATTCAAAAAAAAAAGCAATCAGTTGCAGAAGATACAGTCAGTTAGAAAAATTACAAAAAGTCGGTAAAATTTTAATTTAAAAATTATCATGTGCTCATTTTATCTTCAAAATTCACCACTGCATCATATCTTTGCGACGGTGAATTACAAATTACATTACAATTACAAATTACAGATGATTTTACTTTTTTTAAGCGCATTTGACAATGAACAATGACATTGTAATCTAGTTTAGATGCAATTTAAAATTTACAAATTCACCAATTCTTTTCTATTTCTGTTTAGTGTTTACTGGTTTGTTTGTATTTGACTTCATTCAATATGATAGGCCAAGATAGTCCAATTTTCTGTATATATATCTGTATATATTCTGTAGTTGATTTGAGATTGTTCTGCTAAACAAAATTAATTAGTTTATATTGAATTGAGTAGATCAAATTAATTTTGAGTAGATAAAAAAAAAATTTAAATAATAGGTATATTTTATTGATAAAGAAAGAAAAAATGTCAGATATATTTTCAGTTGAAAATTGTGCTCGAAAATATCCATTTAAGGATATGAAAATATCAGATAATTCTTTCTTAAATGGAATTGAAGGTAGAAGTTCATGTATAAAATGTGGTAAATCGCGTAAATTTTTTTGTTACACATGTTATCTACCAGTTAATGAAATATGTAATAAAATACCAAAAGTTAATCTACCAATTAAAATTGATATAATCAAACATAAAAATGAAATTGATGGTAAAAGTTCAGCAGCACATGCATCAATTTTAGCACCGAATGATGTTAAAATATATTCATATCCAGATATACCGAATTATCATAAAGAAGATGGTGTAATTTTAATATTTCCTGGTACAAATAGTATTACAATCAAACAGTTATTCAATAAAAATATTAAAGTGATAAAAAAAGAAAATTTTGGTCTACCAAAAGGATTTAATATGGGTACATTACTGAGAGTACGAGTCGAAGAGGAAACATTATCTAATGATGAAGATGAAGAATGTAATTTTAAAAATTATACATTGGATAATTTACCAATAAAGAAAGCAGTATTTATTGATAGCACATGGAATCAAAGCCGAGGTATATACAAAGATGAACGTATATGCAATGTAAAATCAGTAATACTCCAGAATAGAATATCACAATTTTGGAGACATCAGCGTGGTAGTCCAAGATGGTATTTAGCAACAATTGAAGCAATACATCAGTTCTTGTTGGAATTACATGTGAATGCATGGGGATTGAATAGTAATTATAGAGGTCTAGATAATTTAGATATTTGCGAGAAATTTTATGAAAATCTTGATGTATTAGATTATGACAGTGATGATGATTTAAATTTAATGGCTCCATACAATGGACAATATGATAATCTTCTATTCTTTTTTTCGTATATGTACAATCTTATTCATTTCTATTATGATCACAATGAACTGAAATCATACAAAAGACCATTTTAAAGAAGAAATTTTGTTTTAAATTTAACTAAGAACAAACATTATTGAATGTAAATAAAATGAATTTTGTATTTAGTTTAATACTTTTTAATTTTTTTTTTCTTTTTTTTAAATTCCTTATTAGGTATATTTAATTTAAATCAAACTTTATAATGTATGTGGAATGTTTTATTTTTTCTTTTTCTTGGACTCTTCGTTGCCGCTTTCAGGTCTTGGCTTTTGCCAATTCAATGGTTTACGTCTGTATATTGGCCACGGTGGTACAGTGAGCTGAAATAAAATCAAATTGATTTCATTTAGAAAATTAATTTAATTCATTTAAAAATTTTTGCAGTAACTATATAATTACCCAGGATGCCAACAGAAAACCAGCACCCAATATGTAAACTGTTTGTGAGAATTGTTGGATTACAGCTCCCCAAATTAACCCTACTATACCAAATAATGTTATGATAAATCTGGATAATTTTTCAGCTTTATGCTGTCCATCAAAATCCTTAAATTAAAAAAAAAACAGAATGAATATATTTTTTCAAATAATTTTAATTCGCTATCATTTACCATATGTGTTTGAAAATTAAACATTTTTAATAAATTTTTATTTAATGTTTGTGAATATTTAATACCACGTCACCGAACAGAAGTAATCGAAAATCGAACCAATTGCTCAGGGCAGAAAAGTAGAAACAGAAAGTTGTAGTATAAATAAAACAAACTAAACTATTGCCTATTGTGTGTGATGAATATTTAGATGAAATATGAAATGTCAATGTCAACGTGAATTTTCATAAAGAAAGGTGTATGCATAGCATGTATGCATAGTAGCATAGTGCATAAGTGACAATAATGAAAAAATATCAAAATACAACCAACCGGTAATATTATAAAAATGGACTAGAAAAAGAATGTACAAAATTAACGTAAAATACGTAGAAAATGCGTAAGTACAATTTTATCAGCTGTTATTGTATGTATTTATATTTTCATAAAATGGATAATCCATTATCATTAATTAGAAAGAACTGCCCTGTACAAATATTTCTGACATTTCTTTGTTAGGTTACTATACTTATTAATTACTGCTTGTGCATGCATATGTGTTAGTTAAATGAAATTGAAAACTACATAAAGTAAAAGTTTACTAAACTATTCATTTGTTTTACATTGCATTTATATAATTATTTAAAGAATTTTAAATAGTTTTGTTTTGTTATGGCCTTATAATTACAGTGAAACGAGAAAAATACAATAAATATTCGACAAAATGAATATCGTTGATTCAAATCCGTACGGTAATGGACTTTTATACGTAGGTTTCAATCAAGACCAAGGTAATTTGTTATTGTTATTATTTTGATTTGATGATTTGTGCATTCTGCTGCTATTCTGTTATCTTATCAATGAGACTATTGATATTTAAAGGATGTTTTGCTTGCGCCACGGATACTGGATTTCGTGTATACAATTGTGATCCATTAAAAGAAAAAGAACGACAATATTTTCCAGAGGGTGGATTAGGGCATGTTGAAATGTTATTTCGCTGTAATTATTTAGCACTTGTTGGTGGTGGTATACGTCCATTATATCCACCAAATAAAGTGATTGTATGGGATGATTTAAAGAAAGCACCAGCAATTTCATTGGATTTTAATCAGCCAGTAAAAGCGGTTAAACTTCGACGAGATCGTATCGTTGTTGTATTGGAGGGTATAATAAAAGTTTACACATTTACACAACAGCCAAAGCAATTACATGTATTCGAAACAAGTTCAAATCCGTTAGGATTATGTGTTTTATGTCCACATAGCAATAAATCTCTTCTTGCCTTTCCAGGACGTAGGACTGGACATGTTCAAGTAATATTTTATAGATAGATAAATTATTTCATTTATAAATACATGCATATATTTATATACATGTATTTGAAAATACACTTACTTTAATTAATAGATCGTTGATTTAGCAAATACCGAAAGAGCTCCATTAGAAGTTATTGCGCATGAAGCTACTGTTAGTTGCATTGCTTTGAATTTACAAGGTACACGTTTAGCGACTGCAAGTGAAAAAGGTACACTTATCAGAGTATTTGAGACAGATAGCGGTAAAAAAGTAGCTGAATTACGCAGGGGTAGCAATCAAGTTAGTACATTGTCTGAAAATATAATTAAATACTTTATTTAATTCTTTAAATTATTAATGATATGCATTTTATGTTTATATATTTCAGGCTACAATTTATTGTATTAATTTTAATCATTCTTCCACGATGTTAGTTGTTTCATCAGATCATGGAACTATACATGTATTTAATTTGGAAGAAACAAAGCCAAAAGAATCATCATTACCCATAATTCCCAAATATTTTTCAAGTCAATGGAGTTTTTGCAAATTTTCTATACCCCAGGGGCCACCATGTATTTGTGCCTTTGGAAACGATACAAATACTGTTATTGGTAAATATAAATTTATGTATATATTTTCTTTTTTAAATTTGAAATTATTGAATTATTTAAAATTTTATATTTTATTCAATATCAAAAAAAAAAAAAATTAGTGATATGCGCTGACGGACATTATTATAAGTTTGCGTTCAATAATAAAGGTGAATGTAGTCGAGATGTATGCACCCAATTCCTTGAAATAACCGATGAACAAACTTGAATAATAAAATATTTAAGAGAAATAAAAAAAACAACAACAAACGAATACATAATATAATATAAAAACAAAAATAACCTGCGTTTATATCCAAAACACACTGATCAAATGTAGCACTCTATATTATTATAATTATTATTATCTTTATTTTTCATATTACATTGCATATATTAATTAAATACATATATGATGCCAATTGAATATTTTACTAAAATTTTATTTTAAATTCTTATTTACATTTAAAAATGAAAAAATATAAATACATATAATCTTTATAAAACACATCCTTAGGTACAAGAATATTAATTATAGCATTAATAATGGATATACATAAATAATATTGCAATAATTTTATTTGATATCATTTATTACTATTGTTATTATATTATATCTATGATTATTTAGATATTTTATGTAATATTTATAAGCTAAAAAACAATAATATGATTCTTTAGAGTTTAGACTTCCTTCCTCCTATTAAATATACTAGGTAAGAAGAAATAAAAGTTTAATGCAAAAATTAATTTTATTCAAATGTTTTTTTCTCAAATTCCCTTCTGTTTACTGTTTAAAAATTATTGTTTTATTTTGATTTAAGGTGAAAATTGTTTTATATTTTAAAAAAATTTTAAGAAAATTTGACTGATTTTTTTTTAAATTTTTTTTAACGAACAAAGTGTTTTTTTTTTATAATTAAAATATAAATAAACGAATAAAATGCTAAAAATTCATATTTTTACAATTTTTACAAAAATTCATCATTTTCGACGTTATATAAAATTTTTAAAAAAATTTATCTGGCAGTGCCAACTGATTATTTGATTTCTGTTGGTTATCTGTTATGTTTATGTGTTCTGTTTCTGTGTTCTGTCTTCTTTCTTGTTTCGTCGTCGTCGCCATTTGTCGTATAGTACATCGTACCCGTACCCGTACGTACATTTGTACTCTACTCTATCTATCTGCACTATTATTTACTTTTGGTGTAGTTTATTTTCATTTTTCGGTATTTTTTGTTAAAAAAGTTTATTCTGTTGTTCTGATGAATTATGGAAAATAATGAATCTTTTTAGTTTTATCGTTTTTGTTTTTAAAATATGTAATCTAGCTATTTCTGTAATTTATGACTTATAAACACGAATATCTTATACGGTGTTAAGGCTGTGCTGTGATTAGAAGTACATACATATATATTTATGCATATATCTATGTGTTATTTTTTTTCTTTGATTTTATTTCTCTTGCTTGACATTCTAATTAATTAAAAAAAATTTTTTTTTTATTTGTGTATAAATAATTAAGAGAATTTCATTAAAAATGCAAACCTAATTGTTTCTAATTTCAACATGTTAAAGATTAATTAAGAAATTCTTGAATAATTTAATTAAAAGATTGTGCAAAACATAAAAGTTACATTGCATTGTAAAGAAAGTGTAACATTGGTGTAACAACAAGTAGTTAGAGCAAGCCTCGGTAGCAGCAGCTATCTATTCTACTTGTTTTTTATTTCTTTTTTTTTTAAAAAAAAATCTTTGTTATTGCATTGCTCAATATTTTGTGCATTTAAAAATACAAGCAAAAAGATACGAATATATTGTTTTGCTTGCATCCCATCGTATAAAATTATAATATATACTTAGATAGCATAAAAACATAAATATTACACATAGATCTTCCTAGTGTGCATTATTGAAATATATTATTTAAAAAAAAAAATTCTTAATTATTTTGATTTGATTTAGTGAAAAAATGTTGCGATTTTTAAGTAGACGAAAAGTACGAAATAATACTGCTACTGATGGACATAATCAAGTTAAAACATCAAATTTCAATGCAGTCAATAAAAATAAAATTGACTGTCGTGTTATCCTATTAGATGGTGGTGATCTATCTATAGTAATGTCGGTATGTATAATATACGAATATGATACAAAAGTTGTTTGGAATTTTATAATAAATATAACAAATTTATCTAGTATCTACTCTACTACTACCTTACCTACCTAACCTACCCACCTATTTATGTAATGTTACATTTAGATACTAACTAACTAGTAACTAGTCACTAGATACTCACTGTACTGTACTAAGTGGACTGGGCACAAATATAATTAGAGTAGAATGTAGAATGGTGGCTGGTGGATGATTGTTTTTTTCACTTTTTAAAAAATTTCATTTAATAGATAAGATAAAATACGTTAGGTTTCGAGGTAAAATATTAGATAAAAGCATAGAAGTTAGGATCAAATCGAATTAAGAATATAGAACAATATAAAAATAAAACGAAGACCATTATTTATGTTATCATCATCAGACGAAATTAATAAAGTTTCTAGAAAATAGGTATATAAAAAGAAAATGATAGTTACAAATTCTTATATTTACACGAATTTTATGTTTACAAAATAGTATACGAGCACGTTTTAATATAGGTAGGTATATGCGAGACAATATATTATTGAAATGTTAATCGAATCAATATTGAAATGAATTCAAAAATAATAAAACAATTTTTTTTATTCAATTTTCTTTTTTAAATTATTAATATTTTCTTATTTGGATATCTGATTACATATGAATGTGTATGTACATAAACAGTACAAAAAGTATCTACATAGATGCAGCATTTCATGTATACTTTTATTTCAAACACTTCATTACTTAATAAAATGCTTGGTACGTTATTTTTCATTTTAAAAAAGAATCATGTTACCTACATACGTACGTACTCGTATATATTTTAAAATGTACTCAACATAAAAGAATTACATACTTACATATCATATGGAGCTATATTTTTAAATGAATTCTAGATGCACATAAACGTACATAATGTATATATATCTAACTTTGAAAAAAAAAAAATTAGCAAAAAAAACATCATAGAGACTTCTTGAAAAAAAAGATTATTGATTTCTTCTTTAGAAATGAGCTTGATGTATGTATGTAGCTATATAGTACATAATGCCATTTAGCACAAGTTGGTATATTGCTAAATTAACAAGAAAAATTCCAAGTACATAGTTGAAAGAAGATCATGAAAAGGTTGTAAACGTTACGTAGACAAGCCTTTTAATAAGGCAAGTAAAGGTGAAATATTGAAAATTGAATAATAAAAAACCAGAATTTTTTTTTTCTCACCCAATCCACCAAAGTAACTAAATACAATAATTTTTTTTTTTTTCATTTTTTCATTTTTGAAAAAAAAAATACATACATACATTATTTACATGAAAAGATGTGAATACTGAATAGAAAATAATAGTAGCTAGCTTATTTATAATATAATATTATATGTGCAAGTGCATGCATATGATATAGGAATATTTTGCTGTACTGTAATAAGGCATTGTACTTCTAACTTTTTATTCAAAATAAAAAAAAAAAATGAAAATGAAAATAATAATAAATAAAAAACTCTGGTCTGTACATAGATGGATAGATGATGTTCGATTTTGTCTTTTAAAGACTGTTATTACATTGAAAGAGGAAGTAAAAAATATTGAAAATTTTGAAACGACATAATAAGTAAGGTACCTAGTTATTATTATTAAAAAAAAAAAAAAAAGAAAATTCAAAAGTATTCATGGATTATGATAGAATTACATATTAATAGGATAAACGTAATGTTAAGTTTTTTTTTTATCGGTTATTTAAAATTAAAAGTAAAATATGTATTTGACTGTAATGATATATGTAATGTATATAAAATAGGATAAAAATATATATAATTACTAGTAGATATTTTATGCATTTTAATTTTTTATATTTTTAAGATTTTAAAAGTAATAAAATTGATTTTATCTTGTATTGTAATTATTTATTAACAGAAAAAAGCGTTGGGTAGTCAATTATATGAGCAAGTATTTTATTCTTTGGATTTAGTCGAAAAAGATTATTTTGGATTACAGTTCACAGATGCAAATCATGTTAAACATTGGCTGGATCCAACAAAAGCAATTAAAAAACAAGTTAAAAGTAAATTAAAATTTAATTTAAAATTATGTATTTAAATCAGATTTATTTTATTTTATTTTTTTTTTTTCAAAATGTAAATTTTATATTTTAATTGATGTTTTAGTTGGACCACCATATACATTCCGATTAAAAGTGAAATTTTATTCTTCCGATCCACATACACTGAGAGAAGAACTTACCAGATATTTTTTCTTTTTACAATTAAAACAAGACTTACTAGAGGGTAGATTAGAATGTCCAGATGATAAAGCTGTTGAACTTTGTGCTCTTGCTCTTCAATGTAATTATAATTTATTATTTTTTTTTTTTTAATTAGGTAATTTTATAATAAATTCATTATTAATTTATCAAAATATTTATAGCGGAACTTGGAAATTACGATGAAAAAATTCATACAGCAGCAACAGTATCTGAATTTCGTTTCGTTCCGAATCAAACGGAAGAAATAGAAATCGCTATATTGGATGAATATAAAAATTGTAGTGGCTTAAATCCAGCACAGGCAGAAACTAGTTATTTGAATAAAGCAAAATGGTTGGATATGTATGGTGTTGATATGCATACCGTCCTTGTAAGAAAAAATAATGAAAATCTTGTAATAAATTAGAAAAAAAAAGAAGTAATTTATATTTTGAAAATAATTTCAGGGAAAGGATGGTTGCGAGTATCATTTGGGTTTAACTCCGACTGGTATTCTGGTATTTGAAGGTCAACAAAAAATTGGATTATTTTTTTGGCCAAAAATAAGTAAATTAGATTTCAAAAAGAAAAAATTAACTTTGGTAGTTGTTGAAGACGACGATGACGGTAGAGAACAAGAGCATACATTTGTATTTAGATTATACAATGAGAAAGCCTGTAAGCATCTTTGGAAGTGTGCTGTTGAACATCATACATTTTTTAGATTGAGAGCACCAGTAAAAGGACCATCAGCACGACAGAATTTCTTTAGAATGGGTTCACGTTTTCGTTATTCAGGCAGAACAGAATTCCAAACAACTCAACAGAGTAAAGCTAGACGAACAGTTCAATTTGAAAGGCGTCCATCACAACGATATGCTGGACGACAATCGCATTTGTTACGTGAACGACAAAAACAACAGCAACAACAACAACAATTAGAACAGGAACAAGGAGAAAAACGAAATAATACTGCAATTACCACTGAGGCCGAAACAGAAGTTCCTGATAATTTTGCATCGACCAATTTGAATTTGACCGGTGGTGATATGTCATCAATAAAATCTATAACACCATCACCGTCGATCCAAACAGTTATTCATAACAATATTGGGCTGGGTTCCGATTTAGATGGATCTACACCAATCGTAAATGGTATTATATCAACAGCATCTCTTGGCCGAGTATCAGTGAAATCTGTTTCATCCAACGAAGACAGTGGATATACAAAAATTGGTTCATTCGGAAAAGGTGGACTTTCTGTTAGGTAAATTTTTACAGTTAGTTTTTATAATTATTTTAAAAATTAACAATATACCAACAACAAACATTAATTATATAATAATTTTTGAAATTTTAAAGGCTGGAATCAGATAATTATACATCTTGTAAAGTGATGGATGAGACATCTTTTACAAAACCTCAATCACATCATGGCTCTTTTGGAAAAGCTTCGATCAGTTCAACATTCAGGTAATTTTTAGACTACCTACTCATAAATATCACAACATAAATTATTTATTATTAAAAATAACTAAACGAAGTCAGCTAAATTGTATTTGTATGTACATATATTATATATTGCTTAAAGGCGCTTATTAATTTGCTTTTGGCAAAACAAACAATTATTAGATTTTGTTGATAAATGTACTACATACTTAGTATAATTAATACTTGAACAAATTGCATTTAAACTTTTAAAGATTAATCAAATTTACTATTTATGTATGTATTGTTTTGTGTATATAAATCTTGTCCAAATTTTAAATTAAAATGAAAAAAAAAATAATAATTAATACATGAACATAATAAGTACTTTTTTCTTGCGCTTAGATAAATTATTTGTACGAGTACTTTACAAGTATATAATCTGAATTCATCTTTATTTTACAGTGATATATTCATTTTAAATATATTCTCTGTATGTGTGCCAAATAATGAACAAATGTTACAATTAATTTTCTATCTTTGTGTATGTATGTATCTCATGTAGACATTGTGCGTAAATTTAACACAATAATGAATTTTGACAAATGCATTTATATAAACGAAAAATAATATGCAATTATACAACTTCCATTTTATTAACGTTAAACAATTCATTTGAAATTTACAAATTTATCTTCTTGGATAATAATTAATCATGAAATTTGTTGAAAATTTTTGTTTTGTTTTTATTGTCGTATGTTGTATATCATCGGTTTGTGTTCGTTTTGGTCTCATTTATGTGAACATTGTTCTTTTGTTTTACAGCATAAAAAGTGGTTTATCGGATAAAGATAATCAGCTAGATTCACTGCTTAAATCCATTGTTAAAGATCCATCTCCCTCTATCCTAGCTAATGAGGCTATTAATGATGCTAACAGTATCAGGTAGATATTAAACTTTTAAAAAAAATTTTGTTTTTATTTTTTAATGAATTTAGTTTAATTAAAGAAATGAAATAAAAAAGATATACATATATGTGAAGAATTAATTGAAGAAAATTTATTTTAACTTTTTCTACATTTTCTAAAAAAAAAAAATTCGAAATAAAATTCTAGAGTTACCATCAACAAAACATCAGATCTAGAACATAACACCGAAACATTAAAAAGATTATCATCGACTGAAAAACCGAATAATCAAGTGAAATTAGCAAATGTTAGTGGTACACCATTACCGCCAGGACAAATAAAATGTAACATTTTGAAAGCTCGTGTTGAAGAGGAATTGGGTGCATCGAATGCAAAATTAACAAATCAAATGTTTGTACCATCGCCAATAAATCATTCTGATTCTGGTCCAGATTCTTTGAATGCTACATATATTTCAGTTGTAAGTAAAATCAGAATTTTTTTGAAGTTCATAATTGTCATTTTGAAAAAATCCGTTCAATATCGCTAAATTTTTGTAATGTTTTATTTAAATTTGTTTGCTATTGCTAGTTAATTTTAATTTGAATATTAATTTTTGCTTTTTGTATTTGTGAATTTGTTTTCTCTTTTTCTTCTTTTGTTTTTTTTTTTTTTGCTTTCTTTTCTTTGTGTTTCGTTTTTATTTGTGCCATGTTTTTTGTTGTTGTTGTAAAATGTAACATGAAAAACAAAGGGAGGTGATAAACTTACACTCAATATAACTCAACCTGAACAAAAATCCATTTCAAATATAACAACGACGCCAACAGTACCATTAACACCAATACCACCAACACCAACGACACCAACACCAACAACGACAATTACAACAATTGCAGGAATCAATGAACTACCATCATTATCAATTAATCATATTGATGTTGAAAAGAAAGTAAGTAGTGTATTATACACATAATTTAATTAATTAACAAAATGTATTATGCACGAAAAATGAAATTTAATAAGTTGGCATTATACAGGAATCAGGATGGCTTTAAAACAGTATTTCCTTTATATAAAAAAAAATAAACGACAAAAAATTATTTAATTTATTTTGATTTATTTTTTGTAATTTTTTTGTATTTATTTTGCATTGTTATTTGTTGTTTTGTTTTTTACAATTTTTTACTGTTACATGTATTTATCATATTCGTAAAGTTTAATTCATAATTATTTTGTTTTTAATTTATTAATTTTATTATTTTTATTATTTTTATTATTTTGTTTGTTTTTTTATATCACATAGAATTCAGTTAATCATCATAATATGAATTCACCAAATGAAATGGTTTCACCATGGTTAGTATCATCTGAGGTAGTATCAGCTCCGAAAGGTAAGGAACCAACAATTATTCGTAAATCAGTTATTACAACGCAATTATAATACATATATTTTATTTTTTACAAAATGAATACGAAAAAAAAAATATATATTTTTTTTTTTTTTGAAATAAAAATATCATAAAAAGAAAAAAAAATAGAGAAAAATTAAAAACATAAATAAATTAAAATAATAAACTAGAAATGAAATTAAAAATCAAAATATTATATTTAAACGTAGTTAACAATTTAAGTACATTTACATATACCTACATTAATAATATAAAATTATAATGAATATACATAACATATACATATATATATTTATTTATTTAGGCTGTTAATGTTTATAAATATAAATTTATTCTATATACTTACATATAAATACCCCTACATAACACATATGTAATGCTATCGCAATATATTTTAGTAATATTGAAAAAAAGAAAAATGAAACATTTACGTAGGTACTCCTTTTTTGAGTATTAGAGAGTCTGTTTATATTTTTATTTTTAGTTTTTGTTTTTCTAGAAATATTTTATATTTTAGAAAGAAAAAAAACATATCGTGACTTTTCCATAGTACCTATGTACATATTGTTGGAAAAATGTTATTTTATCATTTTTCCTACTCTTAACCCTTTTTTCATTTTCTGTAGAAATTCTACAGAAGCAAAAAAAAAGGGTTAAAAGTCTTTAAAAAAAAAAGAAGGAAGAAAAAGAAAAAGGTAAGGAAAAAAAGGAAAGGAAAGGTTTTATGGGAGGCCGAGCGGAGCCTTAAAAGAGGGATTTTATAATAAAAAAAAAAAACTCACCTTTCCCCTTTTTTTTTTTTTTTTTTTATTACACATTTTTCTTTTATCTCACAAAAAAAAAGAAACTTGCTTTTATTTTTTTTTTTTACAAAAAAAAAAAACGAATTAAATTAATTTACAAGAAAAAAAAAAAAAATTAATTAAATTAAATTTTATTTAATTAAAGAAATTGATTTTTAAAAATAATAGAAATGAAAAAAAAAAAAATTTAACTAAGATACCGACTCACTAAAAAAAAAAAAAAAAAAAAAAGACTGAACTAAAAGAACTCGATTAACTGCATCAACTCTACTGAGTACTGAAAACTGCATTATTAACAAAAAAAAAACGTGTATAGTGACGACAGCATTCATATACCTGTCGTCACATACAAAAAAAAGAATCGATCTTCTGGAAGTTTCTATCAATTCGCCGAAAGATGACAACGTCAACGAATTGATAGAGACTTCCAGTGGAAAGTGGAACAACTTTCTACAACGAATGTCAACGAAATAAAAGAAAGTGATTATAACGTTGACATTGACGTTGTAGAAAGAAGAAGACCACGTAAAAAAAAAAATGTAAACAAAGTGGTGTCAATATTGCAGGTAAGTATGAGTATTATTTTGGTTAAAACTATTTTAATTTAAATTAATTAAATTAATTAATGACAATTTTTTTTTTTTCTTTGCAGGTGGTGCAAATTTCCAACACGACCCCCCGTTTGAAGGCTCAAAGTTCCGACTGAGCCTTTAGAGTGTCCAGATGTCACTGATAAGCCAGGATTACCTGAAAGAAAAGAAAAGAAAAACAGGCTTTCCGCAGTGAAAAGTTCTAGACACTATAATAAAACAAAAGTAATAAAAGAAAAGGCTCACTGGATCGGAACGAGGAGAAGTGAGGAAAGTGAGAGTTTGGGTGTGAAGCCTTAGATTATTCTAGGAGCTAGACAAGTACAGCAATGCATATGCGGTTGAAAGTTCGAGGCTATAGGGTACTCTACATGATTAACTCTTCGCCCCATATAAAACATCCCATTCCACTATCGTGCTCTAAATTAGCGAGAGAAGAGAAAGAAAGGCAAGTAGGTTTCCCAAATTTAGGAAGGTAGGTTTAGATGGTCTCCACAAATCGCTCTCCTGAATCCTCCTTCCGCAATGGTTCTAAAAGAAGAAAAACGCAGCCAACTCACCAACGTCTCTGCCACTGTTTCAGCCCATCAATAGCCCAGCACCTCTTCGTTCTTTAAGCTTCAGAGCTAATGGACTTTCCATTCCCTATTTCCCCTTTGAGGTCCAATTGTTGTCCAATATGCTACAAAAACTTCCATTGAGTTTCTGCCACTGTCGCTCATCGTGCCGTAGCGGAACAGTTGTCCGTAGTAGGTCTCCGCGATAGCCTAAACTATCAGGTCTTCTCTGATGAGCTACTTCTCCTAGAGTCTACCACAGTACGCTCAGGGGATTTCCGCGTAGTGCCCCTGAGACATCGCATCTGCGTGTCATGATTTCTGCATGCAATGTGGATGATGGGAAAATCGAATTTCTGAACTGTGTCTGTCCAGAAAGCTCGTAAGGGGCCCATCAACCACCCCAAAAATCATTACAACGCAGTAGGGGTCGATGTCTCACAAGGTAGGATCGAAAGAGCTAAGCAGCTTCCTTCGAACTACGCAGAAAATCGGTTACTCACTGGGCGTTTTACTGTGGGACTTGTTGACCTCATAGCCATCTTGGAGTCACCGCAGCACTGCTCCCGAAAAGTCACTTTCCTGCGACATTGATGGCTTCCCCTCAACAAAAGTTCCAATATTCACAGATGCATATTGGACAAGAAGTCCTCAAAAGTCCAGGAACGAACGAATGGACTGCCCAAATAGCCCGATAATGTGCCGAAGAGACCTCGCACAGTACCATTTCGATTAGGCACCGAAAAGAAGCAGTGACGTTAGTTAATTTAGAAGGCGGACTTCGTGAGAAACGAAAAGAAAAGATCCATCTACTTCCTTCCAGTAGATTGTAGGGGACTGTATTGCATCTTGCCCTTCAATCCCTCTCACCACTACCTTTAGGGTATAGGAATCGTCTCCACAAGAAGAAGAGGGGAATAATGATAAAAGTTTTCAATCTGCAGGCCAAACCAGATAAAGGAAAGGTATAGATAAAATTTCCCCAAAAAAAATCAAAATGTGAGAAACACCCTGTAATGGTTAAACACTATTCGCGTACAATTACTAGTTTTGCTTGCAGACAAGAAAATGGTCACCCTGTCATGGAGCAGTCTATACAACACTGTAGTGGAAAATTTGCAAACAGGAATATCTAAATTAAAGAACAAGAAGGGTGTACAATGAAAGTAAAATTCAAAATTTTTTTTACAAGTAAAAAGATGAACAACAGTCTTAAGAAGGAAGCAAGAAAGTTTGATAACAGGAAGGGAGTGGTACACTTTATGCGCACAGGATAGGTAGAAATTTCTACTAAAATGAAGCACTATAAAGAAAGGGACCACCTGTTACAAAAGAAAGTAGGCCTTTTGTAACAGAAAGGGTGTGGTATACTTTATAGGCAGCAGGATAGGTAGAAATTTCTACTAAAATGAAGCACTATAAAGAAAGGGACCACCGGTTACAAAAGAAAGTAGGCCTTTTGTAACAGAAAGGGTGTGGTATACTTTATAGGCAGCAGGATAGGTAGAAATTTCTACTAAAATGAAGCACTATAAAGAAAGGGACCACCTGTTACAAAAGAAAGTAGGCCTTTTGTAACAGAAAGGGTGTGGTATACTTTATAGGCAGCAGGATAGGTAGAAATTTCTACTAAAATGAAGCACTATAAAGAAAGGGACCACCTGTTACAAAAGAAAGTAGGCCTTTTGTAACAGAAAGGGTGTGGTATACTTTATAGGCAACGAAAAAAATCGAAATTTCAATTTTAGCACTACAAAGAAAGGGACCACCTGTTACAAAAGAAGGTAGGCCTTTTGAAACAGAAAGGGTGTGGTATACTTTATAGGCAACAAAAAAAATCGAAATTTCAATTTTAAGCGCGATAAAGAGAGGGACCACCCTGTTACCAAACAAAAAAAAATGATCTTCGTTAGGACTGAAGAGATCAAATTCACTTGCAACAAAAAGAATTTAGGGCACCCTGCAAAGCATTAAACACCCTGTTGCAGGAAAGTAACAAACAGTTTTTAGATATTCCACTTGTTGCAAGAGGAATTTAGAACACCCTGTAACGTAAAAATAGGAAAACGAGTCACCGTGTTACAAACACAAAAAAAAAGAGAAAAAAAAATAGTCTTCACAAAGACTGAAATTTATTTGTAACAAAAAAGATTTGTGACACCCTGTAGAATTAAATTTTATAAATAACTGATTTCATATAACCTTGGTTGGACTAGGTACTACACGGGTAAAACTGTATAACAAAACACGTGTACAACAAAAGAAAAGAAGTAAAAAAAATGAAATACACGTGTTTTATAGAACGTCGTCCATAGAACAACCAAGATTATATAAAAAAAAAAAAAGAAATTTATGCACTGCACTGTTTTTTATAATTGCACCCCAAAAAAAAAAAGAAAAAAAAAAACACAATATCCAATTATAATGGAACAATACAATAAAAGATTGTTGCCCCAAGTGTCTCTACTATAACCATTATGTACTTTTCAAGTACATAAAAAAAATGTATGCAAGAAAAAAAAAAAAAGAAAATTTATAAAATTTGTAGAAAAAAAAAAGTAAAAAGGAAGAAAAAGGGTAAAAAGGAAGAAAAAGGGTAATAAGATCAGGTGGTGGTGGTAGGATCTTATTTCTAAGATCGATCAGAGGACCCCACACCTGACACCAATGTTGGAAAAATGTTATTTTATCATTTTTCCTACTCTTAACCCTTTTTTCATTTTCTGTAGAAATTCTACAGAAGCAGAAAAAAAGGGTTAAAAGTCTTTAAAAAAAAAAGAAGGAAGAAAAAGAAAAAGGTAAGGAAAAAAGGAAAGGAAAGGTTTTATGGGAGGCCGAGCGGAGCCTTAAAAGAGGGATTTTATAATAAAAAAAAACTCACCTTTCCCTTTTTTTTTTTTTTTTTTATTACACATTTTTCTTTTATCTCACAAAAAAAAAGAAACTTGCTTTTATTTTTTTTTACAAAAAAAAAAAACGAATTAAATTAATTTACAAGAAAAAAAAAAAAAAAAAAAAAATTAATTAAATTCGTTTTTTTTTTTTTGTAAAAAAAAATAAAAGCAAGTTTCTTTTTTTTTTGTGAGATAAAAGAAAAATGTGTAATAAAAAAAAAAAAAAAAAGGGAAAGGTGAGTTTTTTTTTATTATAAAATCCCTCTTTTAAGGCTCCGCTCGGCCTCCCATAAAACCTTTCCTTTCCTTTTTTCCTTACCTTTTTCTTTTTCTTCCTTCTTTTTTTTTTAAAGACTTTTAACCCTTTTTTTCTGCTTCTGTAGAATTTCTACAGAAAATGAAAAAAGGGTTAAGAGTAGGAAAAATGATAAAATAACATTTTTCCAACATTGGTGTCAGGTGTGGGGTCCTCTGATCGATCTTAGAAATAAGATCCTACCACCACCACCTGATCTTATTACCCTTTTTCTTCCTTTTTACCCTTTTTCTTCCTTTTTACTTTTTTTTTTCTACAAATTTTATAAATTTTCTTTTTTTTTTTTTCTTGCATACATTTTTTTTATGTACTTGAAAAGTACATAATGGTTATAGTAGAGACACTTGGGGCAACAATCTTTTATTGTATTGTTCCATTATAATTGGATATTGTGTTTTTTTTTTTTCTTTTTTTTTTTGGGGTGCAATTATAAAAAACAGTGCAGTGCATAAATTTCTTTTTTTTTTTTTATATAATCTTGGTTGTTCTATGGACGACGTTCTATAAAACACGTGTATTTCATTTTTTTTACTTCTTTTCTTTTGTTGTACACGTGTTTTGTTATACAGTTTTACCCGTGTAGTACCTAGTCCAACCAAGGTTATATGAAATCAGTTATTTATAAAATTTAATTCTACAGGGTGTCACAAATCTTTTTTGTTACAAATAAATTTCAGTCTTTGTGAAGACTATTTTTTTTTCTCTTTTTTTTTGTGTTTGTAACACGGTGACTCGTTTTCCTATTTTTACGTTACAGGGTGTTCTAAATTCCTCTTGCAACAAGTGGAATATCTAAAAACTGTTTGTTACTTTCCTGCAACAGGGTGTTTAATGCTTTGCAGGGTGCCCTAAATTCTTTTTGTTGCAAGTGAATTTGATCTCTTCAGTCCTAACGAAGATCATTTTTTTTTGTTTGGTAACAGGGTGGTCCCTCTCTTTATCGCGCTTAAAATTGAAATTTCGATTTTTTTTGTTGCCTATAAAGTATACCACACCCTTTCTGTTTCAAAAGGCCTACCTTCTTTTGTAACAGGTGGTCCCTTTCTTTGTAGTGCTAAAATTGAAATTTCGATTTTTTTCGTTGCCTATAAAGTATACCACACCCTTTCTGTTACAAAAGGCCTACTTTCTTTTGTAACAGGTGGTCCCTTTCTTTATAGTGCTTCATTTTAGTAGAAATTTCTACCTATCCTGCTGCCTATAAAGTATACCACACCCTTTCTGTTACAAAAGGCCTACTTTCTTTTGTAACAGGTGGTCCCTTTCTTTATAGTGCTTCATTTTAGTAGAAATTTCTACCTATCCTGCTGCCTATAAAGTATACCACACCCTTTCTGTTACAAAAGGCCTACTTTCTTTTGTAACCGGTGGTCCCTTTCTTTATAGTGCTTCATTTTAGTAGAAATTTCTACCTATCCTGCTGCCTATAAAGTATACCACACCCTTTCTGTTACAAAAGGCCTACTTTCTTTTGTAACAGGTGGTCCCTTTCTTTATAGTGCTTCATTTTAGTAGAAATTTCTACCTATCCTGTGCGCATAAAGTGTACCACTCCCTTCCTGTTATCAAACTTTCTTGCTTCCTTCTTAAGACTGTTGTTCATCTTTTTACTTGTAAAAAAAATTTTGAATTTTACTTTCATTGTACACCCTTCTTGTTCTTTAATTTAGATATTCCTGTTTGCAAATTTTCCACTACAGTGTTGTATAGACTGCTCCATGACAGGGTGACCATTTTCTTGTCTGCAAGCAAAACTAGTAATTGTACGCGAATAGTGTTTAACCATTACAGGGTGTTTCTCACATTTTGATTTTTTTTGGGGAAATTTTATCTATACCTTTCCTTTATCTGGTTTGGCCTGCAGATTGAAAACTTTTATCATTATTCCCCTCTTCTTCTTGTGGAGACGATTCCTATACCCTAAAGGTAGTGGTGAGAGGGATTGAAGGGCAAGATGCAATACAGTCCCCTACAATCTACTGGAAGGAAGTAGATGGATCTTTTCTTTTCGTTTCTCACGAAGTCCGCCTTCTAAATTAACTAACGTCACTGCTTCTTTTCGGTGCCTAATCGAAATGGTACTGTGCGAGGTCTCTTCGGCACATTATCGGGCTATTTGGGCAGTCCATTCGTTCGTTCCTGGACTTTTGAGGACTTCTTGTCCAATATGCATCTGTGAATATTGGAACTTTTGTTGAGGGGAAGCCATCAATGTCGCAGGAAAGTGACTTTTCGGGAGCAGTGCTGCGGTGACTCCAAGATGGCTATGAGGTCAACAAGTCCCACAGTAAAACGCCCAGTGAGTAACCGATTTTCTGCGTAGTTCGAAGGAAGCTGCTTAGCTCTTTCGATCCTACCTTGTGAGACATCGACCCCTACTGCGTTGTAATGATTTTTGGGGTGGTTGATGGGCCCCTTACGAGCTTTCTGGACAGACACAGTTCAGAAATTCGATTTTCCCATCATCCACATTGCATGCAGAAATCATGACACGCAGATGCGATGTCTCAGGGGCACTACGCGGAAATCCCCTGAGCGTACTGTGGTAGACTCTAGGAGAAGTAGCTCATCAGAGAAGACCTGATAGTTTAGGCTATCGCGGAGACCTACTACGGACAACTGTTCCGCTACGGCACGATGAGCGACAGTGGCAGAAACTCAATGGAAGTTTTTGTAGCATATTGGACAACAATTGGACCTCAAAGGGGAAATAGGGAATGGAAAGTCCATTAGCTCTGAAGCTTAAAGAACGAAGAGGTGCTGGGCTATTGATGGGCTGAAACAGTGGCAGAGACGTTGGTGAGTTGGCTGCGTTTTTCTTCTTTTAGAACCATTGCGGAAGGAGGATTCAGGAGAGCGATTTGTGGAGACCATCTAAACCTACCTTCCTAAATTTGGGAAACCTACTTGCCTTTCTTTCTCTTCTCTCGCTAATTTAGAGCACGGTAGTGGAATGGGATGTTTTATATGGGGCGAAGAGTTAATCATGTAGAGTACCCTATAGCCTCGAACTTTCAACCGCATATGCATTGCTGTACTTGTCTAGCTCCTAGAATAATCTAAGGCTTCACACCCAAACTCTCACTTTCCTCACTTCTCCTCGTTCCGATCCAGTGAGCCTTTTCTTTTATTACTTTTGTTTTATTATAGTGTCTAGAACTTTTCACTGCGGAAAGCCTGTTTTTCTTTTCTTTTCTTTCAGGTAATCCTGGCTTATCAGTGACATCTGGACACTCTAAAGGCTCAGTCGGAACTTTGAGCCTTCAAACGGGGGGTCGTGTTGGAAATTTGCACCACCTGCAAAGAAAAAAAAAAATTGTCATTAATTAATTTAATTAATTTAAATTAAAATAGTTTTAACCAAAATAATACTCATACTTACCTGCAATATTGACACCACTTTGTTTACATTTTTTTTTTTACGTGGTCTTCTTCTTTCTACAACGTCAATGTCAACGTTATAATCACTTTCTTTTATTTCGTTGACATTCGTTGTAGAAAGTTGTTCCACTTTCCACTGGAAGTCTCTATCAATTCGTTGACGTTGTCATCTTTCGGCGAATTGATAGAAACTTCCAGAAGATCGATTCTTTTTTTTGTATGTGACGACAGGTATATGAATGCTGTCGTCACTATACACGTTTTTTTTTTGTTAATAATGCAGTTTTCAGTACTCAGTAGAGTTGATGCAGTTAATCGAGTTCTTTTAGTTCAGTCTTTTTTTTTTTTTTTTTTTTTTAGTGAGTCGGTATCTTAGTTAAATTTTTTTTTTTTTTCATTTCTATTATTTTTAAAAATCAATTTCTTTAATTAAATAAAATTTAATTTAATTAATTTTTTTTTTTTTTCTTGTAAATTAATTTAATTCGTTTTTTTTTTTTGTAAAAAAAAAAATAAAAGCAAGTTTCTTTTTTTTTGTGAGATAAAAGAAAAATGTGTAATAAAAAAAAAAAAAAAAAAAAGGGGAAAGGTGAGTTTTTTTTTTTTATTATAAAATCCCTCTTTTAAGGCTCCGCTCGGCCTCCCATAAAACCTTTCCTTTCCTTTTTTTCCTTACCTTTTTCTTTTTCTTCCTTCTTTTTTTTTTAAAGACTTTTAACCCTTTTTTTCTGCTTCTGTAGAATTTCTACAGAAAATGAAAAAAGGGTTAAGAGTAGGAAAAATGATAAAATAACATTTTTCCAACATTTGGTGTCTTTACTTTACCTTTTATGTACTGTTTTTTTTTAGTACATAAAAAAAAAAAATGTATGCAAAAAAAAACTGTAAAATTTTTTTAAAATTGTAAAAAGGGAAAAAAAGGAAGAAAAAGGGTAATAAGATCAGGTGGTGGTGGTAGGATCTTATTTCTAAGATCGATCAGAGGACCCCACACCTGACACCAATGTTGGAAAAATGTGTTTTTCTATCATTTTTCCTACTTTTAACCCTTTTTTTCTGCTTCTGTAGAATTTTCTACAGAAAAGGAAAAAAAGGGTTAAGAGTAGGAAAAATGATAGAAAAACACATTTTTCCAACAATATATATATATATGAATACGTAGATGAAAAATAATGAAAATCAAAAAAGTATAAAATAAAAATTTAAAAATTATGTATTATTATCTAGACGTGAAAATACAAAATACAAAATGAATTTTTTTTAGGCAATAATTAAATCAAAATTTACAAATATACATTATGTAATATATGAATAATTTTTATCATGAAATATATGTAATCGAAAATTGAAATAATCTATTGATCCAAGATAAATGATTTTTTTTTTTTTAATGTAATCATAGATAAATTTTTCATATTTTTCATATATTAAAGGACTAATTGTAGTTATGACTTATGAAAACAATTAAATATTTGACTAGAAAAATTTAAAAGAAAAAATTGACTGAAATTAGAAAAATATAAAAATTAAAAGATGTTTATTGTAAAAAAAAAAAAAAAATTATTAAATGCAATACATATATACACACTCATAATGTAGGTAAAAAAAAAAAAAATTAATTAAAAGGTAATGGGAAAATTATAATAAATATGTAATGTAATTTTAATCCTGTAAAATGAATTTGAATGAAAAATAAAAAGAAATAAAAATAGAAAACAAATTTATATGTAATTAGGAGAGAAAAAAAAAATCTAATAAGAAATGATGATTATAAAGAGAAGAAAATCATAAAATCAAATACATTAAATATAAATTATGGTGCCTTATTTTTACAAGAAATAATTAATTAAATAAAATTCCATTTATGATGATATATACAGTACAGTATAACAGTACATAATATATACATGATATATAAAATTTATAAAATTTATATTCTTGCCAGTGTGCAATAAGATATTAAGGAAAAATGTTTTTCTTCTTTTTCTTTCGATAAAAATTTATGATAAGACATTTTTTAGAAATTTATAATTTTCATTTTATCGTATATCGCGTTTACAAATTATAATTAAATGAATATGATCAATTTAAAAAAGGACTAACAAAAAAAAAAAAATAAAAAAAATGAAAAATAACTTTATGTTATTTAAATTTAATTGATAAAATGTTAAAATGTTAGATAAAAATTAATTGTAAATCCTCGAAGAAAAGTTCAATGTTCATCAAATTCTTTTGAGGTTAAACGATATGAACTTTTGAATTCTATTACAGCTGTAAAATTATTTTAAACATTCCATTGGAAATAATTAAATTGAATTATTTTATATAAATAAAAAAATATACATACATACATATATATATATATATATATATATATATATATATATATTTTTTTTTTTTTTTTTTATTTTAATTTGAAATTACATTATTACAAGTACATTTTTATACACATTATTTTGAATATGCATATCAAATGCATAAAAATAGATACATATACATATACGAATAGATATAAAAATTTTCAAATAAAATAACAATTAATAAAATGAAAACTTCATACATATAATTAATGATCATACACATTACACAATGATGATGATACAAAATAACATTCCCTCCAATTTATAATATAAAATGTACATACACTATAAAAACAAAAAAAAAACAACAAAAAAAAAAGTCAACATAAATCCAACAACAATAAATTGCAAACAAGAAAATCAAATTCTATAATTAGTTTTTGGTTTATATTTTAAGTGATCTCATTTGCAATTTTCGTTTATTATTTCTTCATTTTTCGTTTGGTGTTTTTCTTTTCTTTTCTTTTTTATTTTTAAATTAAATACATACAAATTAAATATGTGTTATGTATTTGTAATTACATTTAATTAATTGGATTTTTTTCTTCTTCTCTCTAAATAGAAAAATAAAAATTTTATTATTATATTACAGCATTACAAATTAAATGAAAAAAGAAATACATATTATATCTTTTGAATAATTCCTTAAAAATTTTAATTTTCTCACTTCACTTTATATATTATTTTGTTGTTGTTGTAAAGTATTAATAAAATAATTTCGAAAAATTCATATACATGTATGCACATGCATTATGGATAAATGGTTGTCATTCATCGATTGTGAGAATACATTATATCCTCGATTACAAATATTTCTGATATTGTGAAACGATCTCGAATAAATTTATTATATGTAATTGCCTTGAATTATAGCCGGAAAAAAATATTTCATCGAAAACTAAACTCAAATTGAAAACAAAACCTTACAAAAATGTATTGGCATCCCAATAAACTAACTTTGAACACAAATATTCCATATCAAGTAACTTTTTATTGTGAGGAAGATTTTCTGAAATTTAAAATTAAAATCGAAAAAAAAAAAAACAAAAAATTCTAGCACATTCACAAGTTTATAGAGGGATTAAAGTTTACTAAAATTCAAATTTCAGAATTTGTTTTCTCTTTTAAATGTGAATAAACGCTTGATCACTTTCAGCAAATATTTTTTCAATTTATTTTCACGGTATCCAAATATTTTAACTATTTCGATGAATCCAAAAAAAAAAGTAAAAATATGTCTGAATATACAGGATTTTAAGTATCAATGGATATACTTGTATCTCGATCGATGAATACAATTCAAATAATTTTAGAAGTATCATTTTATATTATGCAAAAGTACTTAATGAGAATTGAAATAATAATAAAATAAAAAAATAATTAATTTATAATCACAATAGAAAGGCACATTATGTAACGTCATTTCAGTGCCATTAAAGATTTTACTAATTATTTTAGTTTTATTTCATTCATTGTAGTTAAGAAAGAAAAAAAATATATATAAAAGAAAGGAAAAATTTGAAAAAAAAATGAATGATTAAATAAATAAATAAGATGAAGAAAAATACATAAACAGTACATAAATGAACATATAAGTATATAAAATCTTTTTTTTATACAGTAAACAAATATTGTTATAATAAATACATATACATATACATACTCTTACATTTATATATGTATCAATAAAAAATAAAATAAAAATAATAGTATTAATATTTCAGTTAATTTTTTTTTTTTTTTACTATGTTATTAATGAAACGGATAATATATGAGATACTATACACAACATACAATGTAATCTGTCTATTAGAATCAAAAGGGGGATCATAGGAGTATTAAGTGAAATTGAGAAAATCATGAAAATATTCTCATATTCATATTACTGTTATTGTTACACGTTTCTAACACTTGTCCTTTTCTGTAGCACAAATAAACACGATATAACCAAAAACAAAAAAAAAATGAACAAATTTCTTACGGTTTTATTTTAAATTTACATATAAAATTTGGAAAAGAAAAGGGTACTTTTTGAAACTGATACATGGAAAAGGCAATATTTCGAAATTAAATATGTATATAAAGTGAAAATATCGTGAATATGAAAAAAGCATATTTAAAAAAATTAAAGAAAACGAAAACGAATATAAAATAATAATTCTTTCTCTTCTTCTTCTACGGCCATACAGTCCTTAAGAGGACCCTTGCCTCTACAAAGAAAAGTCGCCACTGTTCTCTATTTGTGGATTTCTTTTTCCAGTTGCTCATTTGTAGCTTATCTAGAAAAAACCACTGATTTTCGATTCGATTTTTAAACGATAAATGGTAATTTTTTAAACTATTCCTTATAGGAAAAAAAAACAAACTGACTTCTCTTTTTTTCAAAAACTCCAAAGACCTCCTTTTGATTCTAATAGACACCATAAAAGTATATTTCCTTTTTTCAATCATTTAAATTTTATTTCTTTGTAATTAGTTTAGTAATTTTTTTTTTTTTAAATATAATACTGTAATGTAATACAAATAATATACAGAATGATGCTTATTCAATTATAATAATATTATACATGTATGTGTAATAATAATAAAACGAAAAATTTATGATAAGAAAAAAATAATTTGTTTTTGTAATGCTTTTGTTTTTACCTTAGAAACAATTATTTAAATTTGATGTTTTATTTAATAATTTTTTTAAATAAATTACGATACTTTCTCTTTTTTAAAAATTTATAATTTTGTTTTATATAAAACATAATTTTGTTATAAATTTATTTAATTTTCTTTTCTATTTTCAAGGTAAATAAACTATACAATTATTTTAAATAAAAATGAAAATAAAATGAAATCAAAAAAGATTTGAGAAATCAAAAATATATATATACATATATAATTTTATTTTGCACCTTGTCTATAAAAAAAATTTATTAATCATAATAAAATTGAAAACATAAAACAGCATAAAGTTGATAAAAGATTAACGATAATGATCTTCGTTTTTGCTAGCTGATGATGATGATGATTGGATTTCATTGAAATATTTTTATGTAATAAAATTATTATTTTGTTTTTCGACTACAAATAGTATGAGTAATTCTGTTCTATTGACGAAATAAATTTTTATGGTTTGATGGATATATACATATGATATGGATTTTAGATTCGGCACTTCATCCAAGTTAGAAAATAAATAAAAATAGAAATTTTGAAATTTTGGTTTGAAATGAATTTTATTTCACTTTCATTTTTGGTAAGTAAATAAGAATGAAATGATTTTTTTTTTCAAAAAATATGCGCACAGTTTATTTATTTTTAATTTTATTAATATGTACTACATAAATGTGTATTACGATGTACTTGTGTATATATACATCAGTTGATATTCTTAAGAAATAATCGAATTTTTAGATGATATCGTTTTGATGAAATTATGTTTTTTTTTTTTATATTTCAGTAAATCAGTAAATTTTTATATGACATAATTTGAAAATACATATGATTGTATTTCGAAAATTTTAATTGATTGCTGGAAAAAAAGACGACTGATATCAAAATTATTGACGGTAATTTAATGATTAAATTGATTTGTAATATCAAAAATAATTAATTTGTAATAATGATATTCTATGAATCAATTTTGAAATTACGATCAATTAACGACAATTTTCAAACCTTAACTAAGGATTGAAATTAGTAAAATGTTGTTTTTAGGTATTTTAATTCAGTAATGTATGTAATTAGTTTTATAATTATATTTTTTTTTTCCTTAATTTCGACTCAAATTTACAAAAAAAAATATATACATATATATATTTTTAAATTTTTTGACTTTATCTGATCTTTAGGATACCTTATGCCTTAACGAAATTAACTTAAATTTAATATAGTAAGTATTTTTAAAAAGTATTAAGGTCTCTTTAACTTTATCAATATAAAATTAATTTTAATTACAAAAATTAATTCTTAACTTAACTTTATAACTTAAGAATTAAATTTAATTTTACAAAAACAAAAAAAAAAAAAAAACAAGAAAAATTTTAATTTAAATCTAATCACTTTCAAATTATTGTTTTAAATGAAAAGACGTTTTCTTTCATAAAAATTATGCATGCAAATACGATTTTTGTTTTTTTTTTCAACAAAATATATTTTTTTTTATTATAATTTTCACATTTTTAGCAAATTCTTTTTTTTGATAAAAAAAAATGTAAGAAAAAAAAAGAAAACAAAACAAAAAAGAAGAAAAGATAAATTCGGCAACAGTATTACTACATAACACAGCATTATTGAATTGCGGGGGATATTATAATGATCACACACAATTATTTCGTTATTTTATATAACACAATCATAAGTATATATGTTTTTAAGAGTTGCTATATACAATAAAGGATTTTTTTCTCTCCTCATCAAAACGATACGATGGTCCAAAAATAAATTGGACATGCTTATTTTTGAAGATTCAAAAAAAAAAAAAAAGAAAATATATTTCTAATATAATGTTTTTTTCCGTTCTTTTTTTCTTTTCTTTTTCTTTTTTTTTTGGAAAATTTTTCTCTTTGGTATGATATGATGTGTAGTACGTGGTAGTACATATTTATATGTACATTATTACAAATAATTATATGTTACATACATAGATGGGTAGATTCATAAAACAACGTATAAATGATCCACGATTATCGTATACTAGGTATATGAAAATATTTATAAATATTTTTTTTTTAATGTTAGAATTTATTTTAAATGTAAAATGATAGAAGAAAAAAAAGAAAAAAATACTTTTAAAAAATAATAATAATAAAAAAACCAAGAAAAAACCAAATTGAAATAAAATAAAATGTTTGAGAGAAGAAGAACAAGAAGAAAAAGAAAATGTTTCGATTTTTGATTTTTTTTTTGTTTGATTTTTTCTAAAAATATGTAGATGTACACACATTTTTTATATGTGTATGTATGTACGTTCATAACATATGGAAGTATATATACACATGAATGTATTTTTTGTTAAAAAAAAGAAAAAATAATAATACATATTTGAACTATAACGTATGATATACGTACGTATAATGTAATAAAATAGTAAACTGTATATGTGTATTTCTGTTGCGTGTACATCCATAAAAGCGATATTATGTATACTTGTATAGCGTGTAACATAGAAAATATAAATGAAAAATATACATATTCTTATTTTTCGACAAAAAATTGAAAATAAATACTATATACTATACATACATAAATGTAAATGTGTATAACATAATATGTATAATAATAATGACGTGTATAAATTTAGATTGCTGATTCTATATTCAAGGAATTGACTTCATTTTTGGTTGCAACAATATATAATGTACGAATACGATTTGGCTAGAATGATGATGATGATGATGATGATTGTAATATTTATAATAAAAATAATAGCAAAGCAATATGATGATTACCTATTTATATATTTTGTGTAGTATGTATATGAATATGAGAAATATCACGACTATACAAACATAAATGTACATATATGTATATGTTATGTATGTGTTTGAGATAGGCATATTACCGAAAAATATTTAATATTCAATATTAATTTATTATCGAATTTAAATATAAATTTGTCATAAATAAAATAAAATTAGAATTATTTTTTGTTTTGTTATTTATACACCTATAAATGCATGTACTTGCATACATAATAAGATTATTGTTAATATAATTATTGCTCTGGCTATTTCTATATATTTATATTTATTGTTATTATTAGGTGCTTTCGATTTGGCAATTTCAAGTATTTGCCAGTATTAAAATGTGTCTATAGGATAAATTGTTGAAAAGAACTACACAAAAATTATTATTCGTAACTATGTATTTGCAGGGTGCTTGAATAGCTCGATGGTTGGGTGTCGGTCTTGTGATCTTGAGATCACGGTTCGAACCCCAGCCAGCGCGCTACTCTTGCCCAAGTCGATCATTAATTTTTCCCATCAGCAATGTACACCAGTAACTGATTACTGATGATAAACTGGATGATATATCTGACATAAAATTACTGATCGGCGGTGTCATTAATGGACTGAGTATCCGCGTGCACTTAATATATACTATATACATTGTATGTATATATGTATATTTAAAAGAAAAAAAAAATGTACTTGCAGCTACTTGAAAAATTTTTCATGAGTAGCTGCGAATAGATGGTTTAGCATTACCACAGACATGACATTTACATTTTCTACTCGCGCAAGTACTTTAAATTGCCAAATCGAAAGCACCTATTATTATTATTATTGTACGTATATAAATTAAATTTAATAAATGAGTGTACAATTAATTATAGAATATAAATTTCATATTATTTAATTCATTTTTGGCATTAAAAATATGTAATATATGTACTTATGTGCAACAATAAAATAACAATAAATAAATAAATAATTTATATTATTATTCTCACAGGTGGAATTTTTATTTTATTTTATTTTATTTTCTTCTTTTTTTTTTTTAAAGAAAAAAGGATACTCTACATATTCATATACATACATATGTATTAATCATTTAATTTATTTATTTACATTTTTTCTCTTTCTCTCTCATGAAACGACAAAAATAATGTGCTGCTACGAGTACGATGACAAAAAATACATCTTTAACCACAACCATTTATGGTAATGCCAAAAAAAAAAAAAACATTATGTATAAATATTTTTAATTTAAAATACCATATGATAATGTGTATATTTGTGTATACGTTGTATATATACATATAATATAAATATTTCAGGTACTATATTTTATGCTTGTATATATAAATATAATTAACAAATACATACAATGAATGAGTAAGTGTAAAATGTAAAATCAAAATTATATAGTAGGTACATATGTAGCTATGTATAATATCCCACATTATAAGTATTGTTGTGTAGTGTATAAATATATGTATAGTAAAAATATAAGTCAAATTTGGTTGGATTCAATTAATTAAAACATTAACAGAAAAATTTTTATATACACACGTTTTTATGCAGCAACGCCCACATACATATATTTTTGAATAACTATATGCATGTATAATATAAAGTATTTTAACAAAAAAAAAAAATTAATATATGTTATTTAATCTGAAAAAAAAAAATTATATTTATATTTTATCTATATATGAATGTGGATATTTATAATGTAAACAGAGATTCAAATTTTATATGATATAGATATAGAACAAAATATCTCGTATTATACATGTTATATGTATCCCCCCATTCATAGACTTTCACTTTGCTTCATTATGATTATTATTTACATGCCATACATATATACATACCATCATATGAGTATGTGGTATAAATGATGAAGTTTAATGTTTAATATACATACTCGTACATATTCTAGTTTAAAATATTCAATAATTAGTTTTAATAGTACCGAAAAAATAATACATAATGTACTCTGTTTCTATTAATATTGTTTTTTTTTTTTTTTTGAAGAAAAAATTCTTTTCTATCGTATGGACGTATGGATTAGCAAATCTTTGGCAATATTCCAGAACAAAAAAAAAAAAAAAAAAACAAAAAAATTAAAATGAAAAAGAAAAAAGACATGAAAGAAAAAAAAATAAAAAATTATATAAATTATTATTTCCATTATGTAGTGGGAAAATATTTATCTTATGAGCAATTTAAGGAAATACATACTTATATGTACATTTATTTATCCACATTTCATTTATTATAATGCTCCTGATTGAAGAAAATAATAAAAAAAAAATCTGATTATATTTTTACATAATAATTATATTAGATTTTTAGTTGAAATTTTTGGAAATTTTTAACAACTATTTATATAGTATAGGAGGGGTATTATAGGGGTATATATATTTGGAAAATTTATGATTTGGTATTCCAAATCAACACACACATATTTATGGTATATTATGTGTGTGTGTAAGATAATTTTTAATTTCTAATTATTGTTATTATATCGATGTTTATCCATCAATATTCTATAATTATGTTTATAATTTTTAAAATTAAATTTTCATGCAATTACCTTCTAATGCATCATGATACATACATACCTATATTTTAATATGTAAAATATTTTTTTTTAGAATGTTTTTAATTTTTTTAAAGAATTTTACTTATCATTTTTTAGATGGTATGTGTGTTTTAGATGATATGGACCTTTAGCATTAGCAATCCATATCCGATTTTGTACATACTGTAATAGATAGTTCTATCTAGATGTACTTTTTTAATATGATAGATAAATAAATAAATAAATATGTAAATTTTTTAGATGGTAATACATGTTAAACTGTAGGTGGACACATGATAGTAATAAGTCTAGAAATCAATTCAAGTGAAGGATCAGGCTGGATATGAGCTGCAGTATCATTGAAGAAGAAGAAGTAGAAGGAGAAGAAGACGAAGAAGAATACATTTTTAAAAATACATACATAAATATTCATGAGAATACAATAGTGAATAATGTTTATAAAATTGAAAAAAAAAATGAATATTTTTTGAAATTTTTTGATTAAAACTTTATCATTTAGATTTTAAATGGAAGTTTACTCATTATATACTTTTTCCATGTATACATATATGTATTATATGTATAGTACATGCTGTATGATATTCCTATTTTGGAAATTTTCAATCAAACACAAATTATGTTGAAATGTGCATGTGCATATATGTATATATCTCATCAATATTTTCTTTGAGTCTATTTTAAATTTTTATTAATAAACTATTAAAATAAAATGAATAAAAATACAAATTTTAAATGAAATTATCATCATTTCATCAATCATACTCATATATCATTCAATATTTGTATGTATAAATGATGTATACATACCAATGTATGTATGTGATATAATTTCATTGCACTTTTAGAAATTAAAATAATCCATGATCATGAATTTTTTACATCACAAGCAACTGAATTCTGAATTAATATACATACATATATGTATATATACACTCGGCATATTGTAAATAGATAGAAGAAGACATAATATGAGTATATATAATATATATGAATATAACATATAAAATTCTATACATATATATATATATATATTTTGTTTTAAATATTTGAATAAACAGAATAAATCTAAAAATACTTTTCCACCAAAAATCAGAAAAAAATTATTTCTTTTTTTTTTTTCTCCATAATTAAAATTAGAAAATTCTATATATGTACATATGTATGTAGAAAAAAATAATACTACGTAAAGAAAAATTTTTTGATAACAAAATAAATACAAAATATTGTTGTAATGTACATTGCTTTGTGTGTAATGAATTACCAACATAATCTGTTATCAAAAAATGAAAAAAAAATTAATTATCATAAATTTTATTTGGCATTTTTTTTTAGAATTTTATCTTATTGAAAAAAAATAATTATTATACTATGCACCTTTTAAGAATAATCAATTGATTGAATTCGAATCGTTTACTCGATAATAATTAAGAAAAATAATTTTTTTTTTTAAAAATATTACAAACTGTAAAGTAAACTGTATATAATATCATCTGTTCTATATTAGATGTACTGTATAGAATGTGTTTTATCTAAATCACTTATGTTTGTATTGTGAAAAAAATTAATAATTTTTTCTTATCCCGAATGTTCATTCATTTTTATTTATTTGGTTTGTTTTTTGTTTTTTTTTACTTTCTTTTTTATATGTATGTATATATATATTTTTTTCTTTTTTTTGAATGATGAATATATGATGCTGATGATGATTCTATGTTGACGATCATATATGGTAGCGTAACAAAGTTTTCAATTTTAAAATTTTGCATATTGAAAAATAAAATAAAATAAAATAAGAACACACAAAATAATAATAATAATAAAAAAAAAAGAAGAATAAATAACACAATTTACGTCTATTTCTACTCTTTATACTTTCGTAGATATCAACCGATCCATGTATGGGATGCCTAAAAAATTTTCCCCCAATACAAAAAATTTTTTAAAATATAATATATATGTATGTGTGTATATAGTAATATATGTATATGTACATACATATATGTTATGATTTCTTATACTTTACATACATTTATCTTATAATATAATATACTCTTGACGTTCTCATCTTTTGAAAAATTTTCATAATTTTCATTTCTTTATTTGTATTTTTTATGTAAGATTTTTATAAATGTGATATGATATATCCACTCATATAATCGTAATATGTATTTATGTTGATTGAATTTATAAATGATCTGTATTTTTTGAATATGTGTATGTATGCGTATATTTTAAAAATTTTCTATTTCCGTCCATTTTCAACATTATTTTCAATACATATATAACCAACCTAAAGAGTAAAACAAAAAAAAAACAAATTTTTTTTTTATTTTCGTTTCGTTTTTTGTATACCGAATGAAAATGATCGGTTATTTTTTTTCGAAATTTTTTTTTTTTAGATCCGATCTTGAATGATATAAATATTAGGTGAAACGAATCCAGGAATCACTCGCAGTTCTACAGCGAAAGTGTTGATTTAGCTTTTAGATTTTTACTAAACGGTTAGTTATTAAATTTTTAAATAATAATAAATTTATACATAAGTATTATTTATAATTATTATAATTTTATAAGAAAAGTTTTAATTTACTTAATTTTTTTCTTAAATTTAATTTAAAAATTTTGAAGAAAAAAAAATCAATCACGGAAAAAGTGTAAAAAAAAAGAAACAATTTAAAGACGGAAGAAGAAGAAAAAATACAAAAAAATATTAAAAGGATAAACGTGGATTATATTATACAAAAATTGGATTATATTATACGACAATTAAATTTGGATTTGGATTAATTAAATATATTTCAATTTGAAATTTCATTTCATATAAATTGATAAAAATTTTATAAAAAACAAATACATATATAAATTATTGATAATTAAAATTTGTTTTCGGAAAAACAAATACAAATAATTATTAAAAAGTGAAAATTCATATAAATGATGTACATAATTAAATTTAATGCACGTTTATCTGATTAAAAGAAAATTAAATTAAATTCAATTCAATTGAAGATTATTATATAATTTCGAAATTTTTAATTTTTCCAAAAAAAAATTATACTTAATTTTTTGTAAGATCAGATCTAAATTCAGTAACTTCAAATCCAAAAATTTCTGATTAATTTTCAAAACTGAAAAAAGTATAGAAATAACGAAAAAATATAATAATATTTATTTACTTTCATTCACAATTTTCACGTATCAAAATCAAATATTTTTGGGACAACAAAAAGCATAAAATTACAAGATTCTGATCGAATTCTTTCCAACGATTGTAAAATTCTGAAAAGAAAAGAAAAAGAAAAAAAAAAAACAAACAAAATTATATCGTTTATATATCGTTTTACTTTTCCGTTCAGAAATTGAACAGATTTCTTTTATCTAAAAATAAAATTTTTTTTCAAGAAATTCATATATAAGAAAATTTCTCATTTGAAGTCAAAGATCAAATTGAGCACGTGTTTTAAATCATCTAGATAGACGTACAACAATTTATTTCTGAAGTCTAAAAAAAACGAAAAATTTTTCAAATACGTGAACGAAAATAGTTTTCTTATAGACATAAAAAATTGTGTATTTTCCGTTGCGGGAGATTATATATACTTACTTCTAAGCATTTTTATTAAATATTTTAATTTTAAATTACCGGCGAGTAAAATCAAGAAAAAATAATCTAATAATTCGTATTTTGTTTGTTTGTTTGTTTGTTTACATACAGAATAAAATAAATACGCCAACATGTGTGACGACGAAGTTGCTGCATTAGTCGTAGACAATGGATCCGGTATGTGCAAGGCCGGTTTCGCCGGTGATGATGCACCACGTGCCGTCTTCCCATCAATT
The DNA here is from genome assembly GCA_951394055.1 of Villa cingulata. NCBI lineage: Eukaryota > Metazoa > Arthropoda > Insecta > Diptera > Bombyliidae > Villa > Villa cingulata. The sequence goes on from OX596024.1 coordinate 32,815,170, forward strand.
GTAGGTCGCCCAAGACATCAGGGTGTCATGGTTGGTATGGGACAAAAAGACTCATACGTTGGTGATGAAGCTCAAAGCAAAAGAGGTATCCTCACATTGAAATACCCAATTGAACACGGTATCATTACAAACTGGGATGATATGGAAAAGATATGGCATCACACTTTCTACAACGAATTGCGTGTCGCCCCAGAAGAGCACCCAGTTCTCTTGACTGAGGCACCATTGAACCCAAAAGCAAACAGAGAAAAGATGACCCAAATCATGTTTGAAACATTCAATGCACCAGCTATGTATGTTGCTATCCAAGCTGTTCTATCATTGTATGCTTCCGGTCGTACCACTGGTATCGTTTTGGACTCTGGAGATGGTGTATCACACACTGTACCAATCTATGAAGGTTATGCTCTTCCACACGCTATTCTCCGTTTGGATTTGGCTGGCCGTGACTTAACTGACTACCTCATGAAAATCTTAACTGAACGTGGTTACTCATTCACAACCACCGCTGAACGAGAAATTGTCCGTGACATCAAGGAAAAATTATGTTATGTCGCTTTGGATTTCGAACAAGAAATGGCCACAGCCGCTGCATCTACATCATTAGAAAAATCATATGAATTACCTGACGGTCAAGTCATCACCATCGGTAATGAACGTTTCCGTTGCCCAGAATCACTCTTCCAACCATCATTCTTGGGTATGGAATCTTGCGGTATCCATGAAACTGTATACAATTCAATCATGAAGTGTGATGTCGATATCAGAAAGGACTTGTATGCTAACATTGTCATGTCTGGTGGTACCACAATGTATCCAGGTATTGCTGATCGTATGCAAAAAGAAATTACTGCCTTGGCTCCATCAACAATCAAAATCAAAATCATTGCCCCACCAGAACGTAAATACTCAGTATGGATCGGTGGTTCCATTTTGGCTTCACTCTCAACCTTCCAACAGATGTGGATCTCCAAACAAGAATACGACGAATCCGGTCCAGGAATTGTCCACCGCAAGTGCTTCTAAGCATTTTATTAATTTTATTATTTTAATTATAAACAAATTTAATAATATAATAATAATGATAATAATAATGTTACGATAATGGAAAGAAAAGAAAAAAACAAAACAAAGAAAATCTACAGAGGGAAAAAAAAACGACACCATTAAATATATGTGAAAACTTTTAAATAATTTTATTTTGGAAATTAATTATTTCTTTTTTTTTTTAAATGATCACTTTTATTTACACATTGTACATAAAATAATATTAAAAAAAAACATTGATAAAAAAGTAAAAATATCCAAGACTGTTATTTCCAAAAACAAAAAATAAGCGAAAAGTTTTTATTAATCATCATCTATAATACCGTATTATTCAACATGTAGGAAGCTTATAAATTGGTGATCATAATATCGCAACATCTCAACATCTTAATTTGTATATTATATACCATCATTTTTTTATACCATCTTTGAAATTTTTTATGTGCACTGATAGATCGAATATACAAAAAAAAAAAAATTAATTATTAAAGCAAAAAACAAAACAAACATTTCTTATTATTTGAAAGGATTCTTGTTTAGTTCATTCAACTTCTTTTTATTATTCTCTAATTAAATACATATACATACATAGTTTTATGGTCATTTATATATTTTCATTATGTACATACTAGATATATGAATTTAATATTGTTAAATCCTTGATCTTGAAAACGATGATTAAAATCTGAAAATTTCACTACAAATCTAATTCATATATTTTTTTCATTAATTTTACTTTTATGACTTCTTACTTGTATCAGTTCATTTCTTGGTTTCTTGTTTCGTTTCATTTCGTCTCATTTGTTTTATGCGACATCAAGGAATGCATTTACATAAAAAGTATACATGTGAATACGTTTTACATTTTTCATAATGAAAATACTCCTCCTACCTTTCATATACCTTTTTAAATTTAAATATTTTATAAATTTTTTTCTGTTTTTAATATTTTGTTTTGATTTTCGTAACAAACAAAAAACAAAAAAAAGGGAAAAGTGAAATATAAGAGAGAAAAAATTTAAAAATATTCTGGGAATTATTTATTTATTTCGTTTTTTTTTTCTTTTTTTACTAAAGGATTCTAAAAATAAATTTTTGATGTCAGAAATTAGAATTTTGTACTATGTTCGCATATCTGTACAAATATGTACATTATGTATATTATGATGACGGGTACGGCGTTTGAATATTTTCATCATGAAAATTCACTTTGAAAATTTCTAAATTTAGTCATTTTTCTTGAATCTATATACACAAATTTTAGTTTATGATGATTTTAAATAACAACAAAAAAAAAAAAAGAAAGAAAATATATTAGATACATTCTAAGATTAATAACGAGGAGGGGATGTAGTGTAGTGTGATTGAAAATTTGTTTTTCTTCTTTTTTTTTAAAAAAAAATTAAAATTAAAAAAAAAATTGTATCCGTATATGTACTTACATTACATACCGAACTGAAATATAATATTTATATTTAGGTACTCGGGTACTCATCATATGGATTGTGTTGTGGGATTGGTCTATTTGGTTTTTCATTTTCTTAAATATTTTTACGAAGAATTTTTTCTGTAGAGGATAGTGGTGTATATTATATGTGGATTAGTGTATTTGTTTTTCTTTTCTTGAATAGATTTTTGGTCGCACTTATGTATGACATGACTAAGATAATTTCATATAAATTGTATGTTGTATCTTGTATTTGTAGCTACATAAATGTACATTATAAAATTTTCGTTATCATGTTGAATATCAAATTAATTTTCTAAATATATTGAAGAAAAATAACAAGTATATGTATTTTATGTTTATATTTAGATCGTATTCTCATCATCATATACTGAAAATGAAAATGAACAAAAAAAAAAAACAAAAAAAAAAACAGAAAAGAGAAACAAATTTTTATTTGTTATTTAATAAAACAAAATTATGTGTATGAAAAATTTTCGATGACAAATATCCCATGAATATTTATTTAATTCTTTAATATGCTCTGTTTAATATTATTATTTGTAACTGAAAAATAATGATGATGATGATGTGATGATGTTTGCATAACTAAAACATTATGTTACGACATTAATATAGAATTATATGTAATATGCGCCTAAATATTTAATTAATTACTAATTTATTACACGAAATAAAAATATCTGAATTATTTATTTGTAATAAGTCATACATAAACGATGTATCAATTTTATAAAATTACAGGAAAAATAAAAAAATAAATCATAGTAATTTTATTTATTCAAAAATCATATTGATAATGATCTACAGAAAATTATAATTACAACACGCTTATGCATTTTATATTCTCTAGGGTTCTGATAAGTAAACAATTGAAAACCTATAAAAGAAAAATAATTTCATATTTATGATGAGATTATAATTACATTTGTTTTGTCGAATTTGTAAAGTATTTTCATCAGTAATTGAATTAAATATCTAAAAAAATTTAAAAAAAAATGTATTTATTATTTTTATTATTAACAACTGTTTCTGGTTCAAATATTATCAATAAAATTTCGATTTCTCAAGATAATCATTATCAAATAATACCGTGTATGAAATATTATTTAGAAAAATATTTTAATGGTGGTCCAACAATTTTTGGTTCAATCACTGTTATTACATTAAGTGTTAATGATACAATAATTATTGAGAATATTCTTAAAATAATTCATAATGAAAATTATAATTTTTCAATAATAATTACAAAAAATATTGAAACCGACGAATATGAAGAAATTGATTTTGAATCTGATTATTTAAGAGCAAAAAATTATTTAGCATTTGTAGATGATATAAATGATATAGAAGATATTGTTGATGGATGGAAATCATCATCAATATGGAATCCATCAGCACAAATAATATTTTATTTTTTAAATGAAACATATTTAAATGAATCTAAAGAAATTATACAAATGATAACGTTATCATTGCTAAAAAGTGAAGTTTTAAATGTGTATATTATATTACCAAAATATGAAAATAAAAAATTTGAATTATATACCTTTTATCCATATGAAAATGGTAATTGTGCACATAATTCTATGGAACCACATATGATAAGTTATTGTGAATATGAAATAAATTCAAATTCAAAATTACAAATTGAAAATTCTGATAATTATTTTAATGTATCGATACAAATTCATTATGAAAATGAAGAACTTCCTAAAATTCCAAATAATTTACATAATTGCCCATTACGAATTTCAGCTAGAGAATGGGAACCATATACGATTTACAATAAAGAAACAGAATTATTAGAAGGAATCGATGTAAAAATTGTTGAAATTATTTCTGAATATTTAAAAATGAGTTTAATAATTACTTTAGAAAATCGTTCAACGTATCATATTATACAAGATTTAATCGAAAAGTAAAAGAAATTAAAATTTATGTAAATTCAAAAATGAAATTTTAAATTGAAAATTTGTCTAATTGTTTTATAGAGAATTAGATGTTTTTATTGGTGGAATCGATGAAGATCCAAACATGAGTAAATTTATAACATCATCTATACCATATTATCAAGATGATATGACATGGTGTGCACCAAAAGCTGGATTATTAGAAAATTGGTTACGATTTTTGGGATTATTTGATATGAAATCTTCGATTCTAATTATTACTGCTATGATTTTAACATCTTTAATAATCGTCAAATACATAAACAAAAAGAATAGAAATTTTTTTACTAAATATTGGAAAATATTTTTTAGTATATGTCGTATACCTCTAAATCAGCCACCACTTCTTGGTAAATTCAATAAATGGCAAGCGGGTCTAATTATGTACATTTATTTTGGTTTCGCATTGGTTATTAGTGCTGCATACCAATCAGTTTTGATAAGTTCTCTAACAAATCCACAAATGGAACATCAAATTACGACCACACAGGAAATATATTACAATAATTTGGATGTTACCGGTGGTGTTGAAGTTATACGGCATTTAACAAAAACTGGAAAGGTAATTAACTTATTGGATTTAGATTTCAAAAATTTATTCATTTTATATTTTATTTAAATATTTATCATTAACAATTTAAGATATTTATTATTACAAATTGGCTAATTTCTTAGGTAGTGTACCGAATGCTGAAATTACAGTACCTTTTGTTCCAGTGATAGTTGAGGTAAATGTAGGTGGTGGTATATTTGTTTTCACTGTAGTATTCGGTATAGGTGCAGGTTGATCCCATTTCGATTTTCTAAGATTAGTGAAAAAAAAACATTAAATTTTTATTGAGTGATCAATTAGTTCACATGAAATTTAATGTTAGAATGTTTACCGTTTTTTTGCTTCCTCTTCAGCTTTTTTAGCGGCAGCAGCTGCTAATTCTACTTTATCTGTTTCTTTTCGTTCCTTTTGTCTCTTCACCATATCAGCCTTCTGCACTTTAGATAATTCTTCGTAGTATGATTCAGGACCCCATTGCAGCGGATCATATATTTCAGGAGGATAATTTGTTCCAAATTCATTAATATCACAGAATTGAATTAATTTCTCATAAATACTTGGATTTCGGAATTCTTTACGTTCTTGAATTATTTTATTCATATCCATATTATTTGTTTCCATTTTTTCGTATAAATTTTTTATTTTTTCTGTTAATTCTGATGGTACTTTTCCTTTCGGTACTGGTGGTAATGAAAATCCATAATGTGCATATTTGTCTGCTACTGCATCCATTTCTTCTGATTCAATTCTTTTATTTGGCTCCTCATCTTCATCTTCAGATATATCCATATGAGTGTTTTCTTGATTTGCTGTTTCATCATCTGATACAACCGTATCATCGTGATAATTCACTAATCGTAATGCATTACTATTTGATGAAATTTTCGATAAGTTTGTTGTTGTGGCAGGACTTTTTCTGATAGGAGTGAAAGATGATTTCTGTTTCACAAACTAGAATATTTTGTAAATTATATTTTCAATAATTATTCAGTTAAAAATAATATTATAATTTAAATTAATAAGTAAATTTCATAAATATATCAATATCAATAATATCACTTATAAAATCAATATCAATTACTTGCGAATAAGAATCTTGTGATGATTCTGAACGAGGACTCTGTTCATCGTCCGAAATTCCTTCATTTTCAGAATCTGTGTACGTTGCTGTTAAATTTGCTAATGCTGAATTATTTGAATTCATTATTAAAATTATTAAATTTTAACTAGAAATAAATAAAATTTAAAATTATACACCAAAACAAAGTTATTCAATGTAATTTGTTTTTCTATTTCTGTTTCTGTCAGCAAATGTCGCTTGTCGCCCTGTCGCCTGTCGCCTGTCGTTCTGTCGCTGTCGGTCGAATCGTCGAATCGTCGAGTCGAATTTCGAATGACGATTTCCGATTTGACACAAATAACAATTTTATAAATAAAAAGGTTTCTTCTTCTTTCCTTATTTTTAGTTACTACACGTTTTGATTTATTCAGTAGAGTGAGTGTGGTGTGTAGAGTGTGGAAAGTCGTACAAACTGCGTTATCTTTAAAATGAGTGAGGCCGTTAAATATTTTTAAATTCAAATTTTTTAGTACATATTTTACAACTTTCTGCTAAGAAATTTCGAAATTTTAATTTTTATAAATTAAAAAATATGTAATTTGCAAACATAATAATCATTTTTCAGTATAAACAAATAACAAATCAGTTAAAAAAAATATAATTTTATTTATTAATTTACATTTTAAAATTATATAAAGTTTAAAAAAGAGGAACTAAAATTTAAATAATATTTTTGTTTTATAAAATCTGTTTAAAATTTCTGTGTTATAGGAACATTTTGATTAAAATTTTGTGGTAACGATTTGTACATAGTATGTCTGCTGTGCATTACTGATGATGATACTGGTATTGTAGATGACGGTGGCGGCGGGTGTGGTAATGATAATGTTGAGGGTGGTTGATGAAAAATGATTGTTGGAGGTTTTACAATTATCGGCGGATGTTTGATTACAAGTTTTGTTGGCGGTCTTTTAACAATTATAGGAGCTGGATTATGAATTATAATTTCACCAAACGAATCCTTATCCTGATGCATTGGTGAAGAATTTTTATTTATTGTTTTTGATACTGGAACAGAACAATTTGTACGATGATTTTTATTTAATAATTTCAAAATATTTAATACATTTGATGATAATTTTTTATCTGGATACGATGTGCAATTGTTTGATTTTATAGGAAATTTTCCTGTTTTTGGTTTAGAAAATAACGAACGTAATGAAGTTGTAGTGGTAGTAGAAGAAGTAATCTGTAAAAATGAAAAAAAAATGTATGTATACATAATTATATAATTTAGTTCGTTTAATTTTTATCCAATAGAAAGTAATATATAGTTTGTAAATAAATTATTTTTTGTTTTTTGTTTACTTACTGTGATATAAGCTGCTAAAAATGCAGCAATAAAAGTAAAAGTTCGCATTTCTATAATTCAACTGTAATTGAAATAATGAAATTAATTTTATATTACTTTACATTTAAATACAAAAATAAATTGTCTTTTTATATAAGATGCATTTAAAAATGTGTACGTGTCTTCATGCTGGTCATACAATATATATAATGACAATAATAATAATTGTATTATATTTTATTGAAATATTTTTCATCTTTTGATGCAAAGAACTAAATTACATATGTGTATGTATCTACAAAAAATGAAAAAATTTAGACAATAAATGAATCAAATAGGAAAATATTCGGTTTTTTTTTTCAATGTACTTAAATGCATTGTACATGGTTTGTAGTTTTACTTTTTTTTTTGTTTTTGTTTATAGGTAATGTATAATATATAAGTGATTGTGCATATGAGTAGAACGTGAATATGTTGGCTTAAAAAGACAATAAACTGTATGTACTTTATTAGACCACATATATACGTACATACATGTATATGATGTAGGTACAAAAGTTTATTGTCATTCATTACTTAGCAAATAAACGAAGTGGAAGAAAAATAAATGAAAAGAAAATATTTGTAAATAAAAATACAATATAAACATAAACAAATGGCATAATAATATAAAATATAAACAAAGCTACATAACATACAATATAGTACACTACGAGTACGACACGTGTTATACAATGATATACATATAAATTATGATTGGTTTGGTATGATAAATAAGACCATATCTCTGTTATAAATAAATATTATGCAATAATACTTAATAAAAAACTACTGATATTTAAATTTAGATTTAATGGAAAATAAAAATGTTGTATTTTGACAATAATTTACAATTAGAGTTTATGAATAAACTTCTAAAAAGTAAAAAGAATTACAACTTTTCATAAGATATTAATTTATTTATTGCACTGAAAACTTATTATATAATATAATTTTTAAAATTTTTTGTTATTTATTTTTATTTTTTATTTTTTTTAATCATTATTTCATAACAATAATTTTATACTAATTGATTTTACATAATTCTAATAATGTACTATATCTTATCTATAAATTATAATTTCAGATTTTTGAATATCTTCGTCGTAAAATTGAAATATGCTATAATCTTGAAGAATGTTTAAAAAATTTAATAATATATCGTAATTCAGTTGTGGCTGTATCTAGACAACATGCAATATTTAATCCACGTATTAAACATAATGAAATGTATTGTTTTGATCGAACACAAAATATTTATTCATATTTGGTTACATTTATTGTATCAAAAAATTATCATTTATTAAATAAATTTAATGATATTATAACATATATAATTGAATCTGGTTTAATTAAAAAATGGACAAAAGATTTAATTATATCTATGACAATTAATGAAGAATACAATAAAAATAAAATTGAAAAAAATTTAGCATTAAATTTAAAACAAACTCATGGAATATTTTTTTTACATTTAATATTAATTAATTTTTCAATAATTGTTTTCATTATTGAAATTATTATTAACAGAAAAATTAAAAAAAATAAAAAAATTAAAACAAATTCAATTTGTATGAAATTTCATAGATTTTTTTCGCGTTAAACAATTTAAATATCTATATATCTACATAAATAAATGTTATGTGCAAAATATTTAAAAGTATTTTTATTTGGATTAAGATTTGATAAAATTTTTATTTTAATTTTATTTTTAAAAAAAAATTACTACTAAATATGGTAGGTACCTTATATGTACTCTATATTATATTAGAAATATAAATAAGTAAGTAATTTTTTCCAATTATTATATTGCAAAATAAAATTATTTTTTCTTGTTTGTTTATTTGTTAAATATTTGATATATGTATTTAAAATAATGTCTCTGTACAATGAGACCATATAATTTAAAATTTAATATACTAGAGAGAAATATAGAGGTATAAGAGTGCATATAATGCTACATGCATAAGCATATTCATCTTAATCAGAAGCACATAGAAGTATAATGTTTAAGATTTAAAGCAACTAGCTATCCACATATTTATTGTAATTGCACATATATAAAAATATAAAAAAATTATATATGTATGTATATTAAATGAAAATAAAAAAAAATATTAAAATGAAATGATTCAAAATATGTATAACTAAAATCGAACCTGACCTATTGTAACAACGTTGTTTACACCGCAACCATACTTATATGCATGTATGTAGGTACATATAATTATCTTTTTATTAAATCGTACATGTAAATATACATGTATGTATAGTTGTAAATATGTTTTCATTACATAATTATGTTATAGAAATGCATAAGTATAGTACAATACAAGTAACAATATTTCATGATACAAAAATGAAAATAAAAAAAAGGTGAATTTAATAATAAAAATAATTTCTATGTTTATTTATGTTTTGTTTTATTCGGAGTGTTGTTAATTTATTATTATATACAAACATGTACATATTATATATACTTAAATATTTCTATATCTGTAGTTGAATTGGATATTAACATCAAAATGTCAATGAATTTTTTTATATATGTATATATTTTTTTTGAATTTATATTTATTTTGCAATCTTATTTTTTTTAAATATACAACGGGTGCTGGATAAATGTGCTTTTATCGCTCTTGTTTTGTTAATAAGTAAATGGAAAACGTAGGTGTACTATTGTGTATTTCCTTGTATTGTGTACGAGTATATTCAAATAAAATAATATACGGGTAACTAATATAGTGTTATCGAGGTATTTTTTTATGTTATTGATTACTTGTTTTGAAACTACATTACTATTATACGTATAATTATGATGTTTATGCACAATTACAATTATTGATAACTCGCGATAGAATTTATATCCAGTATCAAGTTCATAATTCGTAATGAAATTGTGATATAAATTTTATTAAAATTTAGCCAGTTAAAAATTATTATAAATGTATCATATGCATATGCAATATAGGCATGCAGTACGTAATATAATTGTTAAACTTTATAGTCGTTTTAAGCAATAATATATGAGCATTCATACATATGTACGAGTACGTATATCTTATCGTATGTACGAGTAGTGTGTTCACACATCATATGTTGTGTACTCGTATTTTTAATCTTCTGAAAAAGTTGATTTTCTCTCTTAGTAGAATGCAAATATTGTACATAACAAAAAATGGAAATTCAACAAACAACATCTAATACTTGTTCCTCCCCTTCTTACATACTATCGAGCAGTAGAAGTCACTAACTCGTATATGTAGTATATCTACGCTACGATATTACGAGTAGTATTTTACACATCATGTGTAGGAGTACTTGTATTTTCGCTCTTTAAAAAAAGTTGATTTTCTCTCTGAGTAGATTGCTAATATTGTACATAACAATAACGAAAACAACATTTATTTCTTGCTCCTCCCCTTTTTCATACTCTCGAGTCTCGAGTAGTACCTATAGAGTATTCGCTGCAATAGTACGAGTATTATTTCATACATCATAAGTAATCGTATTTTCAGTTTTCAGAAAAAGTTGATTTTCTCTCTAAGTTTAGTAGAACACGAATATTTTATATAGCAAAAAACGGAAAATCAACAAACAACATTTAATATTCGTTCCTCCCCTTCTTACATACTATCGAGCAGTAGAGGTGTCACTGATTCGTAACAGTATATGTACGAATACGTACAGCTAACGATAGTACGAGTAGTATTTCACACATCATGTATACTCATTTTTGAATTTTCATTTTGAAATTTCGAGTAATATCTGTAGGTAATAGAAAAATTGCGCTTAAGATGGTAAGATACTCGTATATGGTAAGAAATAATCTTGATATTTATTTGTATATATCACATATGTATATATATATAATTAATGTATTTGAAAACTGTACAAGTAGAAGTACATTGAAAACAATTTATTTTTATTTTTAAAAAATAAAGCTGTATAAAAATGAATCGTTTTATTAATTTTAAATTTGTGTTTCTAATTTTTTAATTTTTTTTAAATAAAATTATATAGAATACTTAAATTACAGAATATAATTAATAACTTTAAATGTAATTTAGAATAGATACACTGTATTTTCGTGAAATCCACGTACCTACATTTTTCTTGAATTTTGATTGATTTTATATTCAATTCTGAATGCAAGAAAATTAACAGGCACACCTACTTTACATTGGTGGATTTATCAGAAATATGCAGTTTGCAGTTTCAGCTTTTTGTTTTTATAAGTAATGTACCATTTACGCACTTGTCTATAATATGGTATTTGCATTCATTTACATACATCCTATTATTTAATGTTATGATATTTTATTTGTAAATTCTTTAATACCAAAGGTACGAAGTATGAGCATAATATCTTTTAGAGTTGTTATTTTCGATTGAAAAAGTAGGTGTATCTGCATCGCATTGAATTGAGAACTTTCATTAAAAATAACTGCTAAAAATTTGAAAATTTAATTCACTTCTAAAATTATTTTTCTTTGAAATTATAATTTTGATTGCACCTTCATTTCTGTGCATTTGAAATAAAATTAATTATTTTAATATCGTATTAATAACTTTATGTCCTTAATGTCATTATTTTTAGGAGAAAAAAAATGTTCCTTTTTTTTTGTGGTACCATACTGTTTCTCGTAAAACTTAATTAAATTTGGATTACTGAACGTTAAATAAATGAATCAAAGTACATATACCATATACCATGTATAAACAACACAATTGTAGATTGAATATTGATTTAATATTATTTTGAAATTGTACAAGTCAGCATATTTTATGTTTATGCTTAAATTTATCCAGAGCAAAACGCGTGTCAATCATTGCAAACTTTCATTATTTCTCGAGAAAGCAAAAAAAATAAAAGAAAAAAAACAAAATTGTATACCTCATGAGTATAAAAATTAACCCTTGATTCTTGTCTATTATTTTATTTTGTTGTCATTATCATCTAAATTATTTATTTATTTTTTTTTTTTTTTTGAATTTTGCAGAATTATTTATAGTTTAACCTTGTTGTCTTGTATGTTATGACAAAACTTCATATCAAGGTCGTTTTGGTTACTTTCAATTATTTTCGTACATACCTAAGTGCATTTACATACATATGTACATTACATATATGTTTTATAATTATTTATAAATGTATGCACATAAATCATATGTGTATGTGTGTAAATTTTGCGGAATGCAAGATTAACTGAATAAATTTTAATCAATTTTTTTTGAAACATCGGTAAGTATAGAGGCTGGTATATAGGTAAGCTATAACATGTCCATTTGCAAGATTTTAAAATTCAATCTATTTGAATGACTTAATTATATTAATATAGGTAGAGGTACCTACTGAATAATGTGCATGTATATATGTACATACATATATTTTCAGTTTAAATTACAATCCTTTTGACCGATAATTTCAAAACAATAATTAGTAATTATAAATTCCTTAATTCATGGAAATTTTTATATGGTATTATACATTAATATTAATGACTGAATATTACAATGAATTTATATGAAAATATTTTGTATGCATAATAGCATGGGTAGATGTATGTATGAATTTTTTAAATAAAATTTAACTTTCCTTTTCAATTGTATTATATAAAAAAACATTTAAAAGTTTAGAGTTTTTTTTTTTTTTCAGAAATAAATGGTAAATTTCACCTTTTGATAAATTAATAAATATATTACTTACATGAGATTATATTTAAAGAATCGTAAAATATGAAGTAAATAAAATTATACAAGATATGACATGACTGATTATAAATTTTTACATTGTGATTATTTTCTAATTCATACATATATTTAAAAATAAACATATTAAAAGAAAATAAATGTATAGGTATCTTTAAATGAAATTTTCTTATGATATAATATTATTTTATATTTTATAATGACAAATATGAATTTTAAATAATAATTTTCCTTTTAAATAAATTATGTATGAGTATATACATACATATACTTACATTTATATATAATGTACATATGTATGGCTAGATAATGAATGATAATAAATACATAAAAATATATTGAGTTTGTATAAATGATTTCATGAGTATGTATACATTACATATGTAATGTATTTATGAGCTTATATAAATTCTAATATTATTATTTACTTATTTCATATAAAAAAATGGACAAAAATAATATATTATATTCAATTTATCTTTATATAAAAATTATAGAAAATAACTGAAAAAAAAATATTTATTCACAGTACTTTGAAGTAATAAACAACATAATAATAATGATATACAATAACAATATGAATTTAATCAAATATGTATATGTACATATGTATTTGAATTGAATATATGTATAATAATAGTATTATTTGATATTATTTTTAATTCAAATTAATTTTCTGCAATTGTAAACAAGAAAATTAATTTTTCATGACATTTTTTTTTTCTTTTCTTTAAATAATATCTTTAAGAGATTTATTATCTTAAAAATCTTTCTGTATATATGTATTGGTACATGTGTGAACTTTATGGTAAAGAATATATATATCTGTATATAAATGTAATCTTGTGTACATATAAAGAAAAATAATCGTTTTAAAGTTTGAATAAATTGAATTCATCTATTTAAGGAAAAAATGAAATACAATGTAAATTTGAATTCCGGACTCGTACTTATAATCGTATTCGTAATATGTTACAATATTATTTCCGCTTAATTAGGTACAATTTTGACTGGTATAAAGTACGTGAATTGATAATAATTATTATTAATTATTTAACGGTGTTAAAGGCTCGTGATTAAATGTCCCATATATACGTAGGTATTTAATTGAGTATATAAGTAATTTGTACATTATGCTTTATGTATTGGTTAATTATGAATTTTATAATTTGAAATCTATATTTGGGTTTGATTAATTACATAAAATTTGATTTTTAATTTATTGTTTTTATAATTAAAAGATTTTTTTTTTTTAATTTTTTAATTAGATCCTTGAAATTATAGGTGTGTTTTTAAATTTAAATTTTTAAATTACAAATGAAATACTTATAAAAACTTTTTCTTTTAATTAATTATTTTTCTTTTATTGTTTCAAGTTGAAAATTTTAATTCGATTTTCTCTAAAACTAAATAATTTGGATTTTTTATTATTTGAACAATTTTTTTTTGAAACGCTCTCATTAATTATTATTATTATTATTATTTATTAATAAAAAAATGCAAGTATAAAATTTATATATGCATGTATTTTTTTTTTTTTTTAATTTCATAATACGATACGAGTAACTAAATTGTACCATTCATTTTACAATTGTCAGTTTAGTTTTCTGATAAAAGAATTAGTTAGTAATATAGTAACATGAACGTATACTCATCGTATTTTGTAAATGACAGCATTTTTAAGCACTTAACAATTACATTACCTACTTATCTATATGCAGCGCCGGTTTTAGCCTCTCAGTCGCCCGGTGCAATTCTCAATTTCCCCCATTAAGTTGGAACTTTACTATTTTAAACTTTAATATCATTTTTTTTTTATCTAAAAAATTACACAATTTCCACGTCACAAGAGGTAGTAGAGTTGTAACAAGTCTATTACAGTGCAGTACATAATTATATACAAGAAAAGGAAAACAAAAACTACTATTCGTGTATCTTCTTTTTCTATTTTTCTACTTGTTAAATACTCAAGAGTTCAATGACTAGGTTTCTTTACAAATAAAAATATGTATAGGTAAAAACATTTATCAGTTTTTCTTGTATACACACAGACCAAGTTCCAATTTGAAATTCTTCTTCGTGCACGCCCACTATATAGTGCAGTATATAATATAAACAAGAAAATAAGAAGAGAGAAACTACTATTCGTGTATCTTTCTACTTCTTTTCCTATTTTGCTCTCTACTTTTATTTCTAATTCTCCTTCTACATTACATGTTTGTTTGCAATTATGTTTATATACACGGATTTTGAAGAAGAAGTAGAAAGATACCGAATTAGTATTTTTTCTTTTCATTTTTCTCATGTATATTAGTTACTGCACTGTAGTATAGGCGATTACGAAGAAGAATTTGAAATTGAAACAGGATTCGTGTATAAAGAAAAACCGATAATTGTTTTTACCTATATTTTCATTTGTAAACAAACATTGTCATTGAACTATTTAGTATTCGGGAAGTAGAAATAAAAGTGAGCATTTTAAGACAAAATATTTTCGGTGCAATTTTCAAAATTATATTTTTCTAAAAATGAATACATGACTTTCATTCTATCCTGAATTGCGTTGCGCCTACGAGATTTGGTGCCTGGTTTTAGTGAATTATTTCAACCTATAAAAGAGACAGGTATGTCTATTCGTACGTGCATACATAGAAAAATTTTATATATATAAGCAAATAAAAAGAATTCAAATATTCCTGAAAAATTTTAAATAATTTTCAATGATTTACATAAATAAATGCGATTATTACCATAATTATTTGGAAAATGCAATGTATGAATTGAACAGTAAAGTATGTATATAAATATTATTTATTAGTATACGATAACTCATTTGCAATAATAGATTCAATAGTAAAAATATTATAATTGATTTTCAATATAAAAATTCATTTCTTGTACACGCACATATGTACATATATTTATTAATAATAATTTTATACAATAATTATTTTGAATTGAAATCAATTCCTTTTCAAATTTGACGCTTACATGATAGTTGCATATATGTAAAAGTTTCTAATATCAAAATTATTAAAGCATAAAATTAAATTTTATATGAATTCATTTTATTTATAATAAATATATCACTTTTTTATTTTTTTAGTTTTTTTTTTTTTTTTACATTATTAATTTTAATTTGAAATTTTAGATTTTTTGAATTTAATTTTCATATAAATTATATTTTTAATTTGAATTTTTAATTTTAATTTGAAATTTTAGATTTTTTGAATTTAATTTTCATATAAATTATATTTTTAACATCTATACGATTGTTTTGTACATATTGTATAATTACGTAAATACTAAAAACATATTTAATATTTGTTTTTTTTTTTTTTTTTTGCATTTACACTATTTACTCATATATTCTGCATAAATATACCTAGATTAACGTACATGGTTTTCCATTCTTTGTTTGGGTGTAAAAATATTTTTTAATTTTAAAAATTTACGATTACATATGTAAATCGAAGACTCAATATATTGTGAAATAATTTTTTTTCTGTTCTTTTTATAATATGAAAACATTTTTGCATTGTACATATACTATATACTCGTATATGTACCGAATTAAAATAATTAAATTAATGAGTAACTTTTTATGTGAGTATATGTAGATATATTTGAAATTGAAAGGAAATGTTTGATAGGTTCATCGTATGATTTCAATAAATCTTAAATTTTGAAATAACATTTCAAAGGAAATATATAAATAAATATACATGTGAATGTATAATAAAAACGCATAAAATAAAAACAAAGAGGAAAATCGAAAATACGTATGTACATGTATTGAATTGTAATAGGTATCTACTCTATATAAAATATACAGTCAGTTTTCTATTTTATAATTTCTATATTATTAGTCAAAAAATATGTACATTTTGCACGAAATGCACGAAATTTATATAGTTAAAATTGAAAATATTGTCTTATGTACATATCGGGAATGTTACAGTTTTTATCTAAATGCATATACATATTATATAAAATTCAATGTTTTAAAATAAATTTTTTTGTAAAAATTATATAACGTACTACACACATATAAATACATTACTCGTATTTTTATATCGATTGTAGTTTTCAGAATATCTTAAGATTTAAGATCTAAATTGTAAATTTTTTTTTCTTGTCTCAAATTTAATCGTCTAATCTCTAATGTAATGAGGAAATTTGTGTGTGTCTGTTTTTTTTTCTACAATTCAATGCAATATACCCACATTGTAACATTGGCTATTATTTGAATGTAACTTTTTGTGTATACGAAATTTATTTATTATTTTCATATTTTCTGCATTATCTTTGGTTAACATTTTCAACGCGAATATGTGTATAATGCCCGCACCCCAAATTTCAGCAAAATTGTTTGTAAAACGTGATAAAACGTTAACAAATAATTTTAAAACAAGTTGAAGTTTTGAGAATTAAACAACCTTCTTGTAAAATACTTAGAAACATAAAATGTTACATGATATGTAAATATTGATGTATAAAACATAAAACTGAAAAGTCTCATGATATTTTTATGATTTTTAAGGATACATATACAAGCATACAAGACAAGTGAACGAAAATATCAAAAATATGAATATATTTAAAATATAAAATTTTCCAGTTTTTATTTTTATTTCCACCGGATATGAAGCAACTTTAAATTGAATTAAATCTTTCTCAAAAGGAAATGTACTAGATCATACAATAGTTAGTATATCTGTCTGTCTGCCTGCTTTTGAATTCAAAAAAATTGAATTATATCATGACGAAATATTGTGAATGATTGGAATACATCATGCAAATAAAGACCATTATTTTTAATGAGTCTCGTAAGAATATTGTAAAATAATTTAAATTGTCACTTCCATATAATGAATACATAAATCGCATTTAATTATGTATGATAATAAATAAAGAACAAAAACAAAGAGTAATGCATTTTAAATGAATCATAAAATCAATCTATATTATGATCCAAAGTTTTTCTTCTACATGTATTTGAATAATTTGACAACATTCAAAGGAAAATTTTTTTCAAAAAAGAAACAAATAAATCTTTATATCAGTATGTTTATGAAATTATGGTTAATTACCGTAAATTTGTGTACCTAAAAGGATACATAAATGATACACTGTATCGATTTGCATGAAATTCGTTTATTGAAAACTTATTTAGGAATAAAATAAAAACAAATGAATTTTACAGTTTATTCGTAGAAGAAAATATGTAATGATAAAATTAATTGATACCTATTTTAGTATTAGTTTCAATGACAATTACACTTTAATCACCCTCACATCAGGTCAATTAACAGTTGTCCAATTTTGCACATTATAATGCCAATTTTATTAGATAAATATGGTACTAATATTACGTTTTGAATTCATCGATGGTAATCAATAAAAATTGTTGAAATTTGATGTTCTAGTTGTACACATATGCCATGTACTCGTATTTTAAATCATATAAGAAAAATTCATTTCCTTTTGTACTTGCTATTATTGCAATTTATTGCTTGCTATTTATACTGGTACTACACACCAAAAAGAAGTATACGAGAAGCAGGAAAAGACAGTAAATGGTAGAAATGAGATTAGTACGATATATGAGTACACTATTAGTAGTATTTGTAGTACCTTACATACATACCATGTACTCGTATATTAGTTCATGTGGGAAAAATTCATTTTCCTTTTTTCATATTTTCAATACTTGCTCCGCACTACACACAACAAGAAGTATACGAGAAAAAGGAAGAGTCGATAAGTAGTAGCAACGAGATTTGGAAGCTAAGAATAGTACTATATACTATACGAGTACGATAGTGGTTCCTTGCATACCATGTCATGCACTCGAGTCTCAAGACAGTGACATGAAGAGAAAGATAAACATGTTTCATTCCATCAATATCTTATCTACTCTATATACCCTGTTACACATTACGTACTCGTACTAGTACAAGTAATTATGATCATTTCAAAATTTATAACATTTTAATGTTGCAATAATAATATTTCCACATTGTAAACTATATGGCATGGTCTTTTAAATTTTCATGAAAATCTTTTTCTAATACAGCAGGGAGTTTTCTTTTCAAATGTGTAATGAACTGTAAAAAAAATGATTATTTAAAATGATTTATATTCTATTTTATATACATGTGTCTTTTCTAAAGGTCAAGGATGTTGAAACTATACTTTTTAATGATTCATCTTTACTTGTATTAAATTCATTTCGAATTGATATATTAATCAAAAAAGTTGATAACTTTATTTCAGAAAATATTTGTAATATCTAAATTATTATTATCAAAAAAATATTATATGTGGCGTTTTTAATTATAATGTTTTGTCTGTTAATTGCAAAATAGCACTGTTTGAAAAGATAATATTAAATAAAGTATAAAAGTGAAGTGCGTAATTTCAGATTATCTTTCATATTAATTTGAGAATTAATTCTGAATTATAATATCAACATTGTCATTTTCTAAATAAAAAAATTTTAGTTTTTGAGCAATCAGTTACATAATATTGTATATGAGTACTTATATGTCTTTTCACGTTTCTTATGTTCATTTTTGATATGATTTTGACTATAGTCTGGTTAAATTGTAAAACATATGTTTATTTTGTAGCCTTTGGCAATTCGCCAACACTCCAATAAACATAATATATACATTATACAATAAAAATATAAAGTACAGATATTATTTTAAAAATAAAAATGTTATGTTATGATACATTAGATTCAATCTTATCTTTTATTTTCGTATCATATCATATTCACAAGCAAGGTGTACATATACGCGTATTAACTACATACAAATATGTGGCAGCAGGGTACTTAGACTTGCGTTGTACGTGTACCTTTACCAAACCATAAAAGCCGAAACCAAAAACAAAAAATTAACAACCGAAAAAAAAGGTGGTTTTTATAAAGGTGGTTCAGTCTGTAAACAAGCAGTTGTACAGAGATCTCATTGTGGTTCAGTTCGTTCGTTTCGTTACATATTCTCGGTTATATATTTTTCTTATACTTACTTCCAATCTTTTACACAAATTGTAGTGATTTTTTTTTTAAAAAAAAAATACAAAATACAATTCATAAATTCAATGCATTGAACATATATACATATATAGGAGAAAGTATTTAAAATACATTTGAAGAAGAAGGAAAGAAAAAGTTGTTTATATTATATACTATAAGAAAAGTGCGTACAAAAATATTATCAATGTCATTTGAATAATTAAGTTTTTCTTCATCTTAAATAAAAGTGCATAAGGTATATAAAGCAAAATTTATTTCAAAATTTATGTATATTATTTGTAAAAAAAATATATATAAAAATAAAATTCAGAAGTGTAACGGCTAAATAAGTACATATATTACATATTTTTTGTAATTTTTTAGTGGTTTTATAAATATAGTGCTAAATTAATTTTTATGATTTTATGAAAAAAATAACGATTAGTATGGGTACTTTTTTGTTATTCGGAATCGGAATATTTGAAGACAACAAAGTCCGAGTAGAGAGAGTATACATTATAGAATTGATTTTTATTTTAATTTAAAATTTTCTTCAATGAAACGTAAAATAAAGTAACAAAATGAATAAGAATTTCATTATTATGTAGTATCTACCCTACCTAGTATGTAATTTGGTATCATACGCACATATTAAATTTAATTTTTCGTTTTGTGTTTTTTATGTTTTAAAAGAAAGTTTATTTATCTTAAAATGAATTTTGAATATTGAATGATTTTGCACATAAGAAATTATGTGAAAATGTATTGGAAATGAATTATTAATTTTCCAAATATACGTACATAAAATGCGAAAAATTGAATTATAATTTATGCATATGATGTATAATAATACAAATATATAATTATTCAAATTATTTTCTACAGTCAATAATCTTTGATACACATAAACGTATGAAATCGCATACAATGTAACATACATGCAATGCAATGTATAGATAAACATATTTTTTCTCACAGAATGACATAAGATGTACTATTATGGATATTACCATATACATATTAATAAGTGGATAGATTTTGATATTATTTGTTTTTTGACGATCAATATTTCATTTACTATATATACAATAATTTATGATTGTTGGAATAAGGCATAGGTAAAATAAAAATAAATAACAAAATGTATCAAAGCACTACAACATGAAATAATTAAAATAAATAATTTTAATGTTTATGTTTTGTCTTTATTTTTCCAAAAAGTTTTTTCAAGTTTTCTCACAATTGCAAAAAAAATAAAAAAAAAAATTCATAAATGTAGGGCATACATATACATTTTTGGGAATAATATTGTCTTAAAGACAATTAAAGAAAAAATTATTTCCAAATAACTTACGAATGAATGAATGAATGTTTGGAGAATATTCATTCCACTGTATGAGTATTTGTATATGAATGCATTTAAGTTTTGTATCTTAAAATATATACATATGTACATGTGTATATGAATAAAATTATAATATTATAAATCAACATATTTTATTTTGAATTTTTATAATGTCTGTCGACACTTGCTGCACGTATACAAAATAAATGCCTTAACATTGGCTCGTTAACGTTCGTATAACAATTAACAACATAAGTATCTTTCGATTTCGAAATAAGTGTTTATATGCATAATCGTATATAAAAGGTACAACAAATATTATTAATTTTCAACTAAAAACCGGATTATAAGAAAATAATCTGGTATTTATTTTTCATATGCGTTAAATAAATGTGACGTCATAGTGTATAAATTGAAAAAAAAGGGACATCATTTTTTTTTCTTTTCTAAATTACATTGAAATTAAAATTAAGTGAAAGTTTATGTAACATTGTTCCTCCCATCATGTTCAAAACATAAAGTCGGTTTAATAATAATTATAATCTACCCTTTTTTTCAAAATTTTTTACATTATATGTAAGTACCTACATATGTAAGTAATTTCCTTCTGGACATTTTTGTTACAAAATTAATGAGGAGTTTCCAAATTATTATTTATTTAGTACATTATATAAATAAATATTCAGGTAAATATGTATTTATGAAAATTTATTCATTTTTAATTCAATAAAATGACAAATTTCTCCTTTTTTTCTAAATAGATATTGTTAATTTTTAAAATTTTTAAGTAAGTATTTAACAATAAAAATTCTCCTATAACATAAATTAAAACATAAAAACTTATAAAAAATTAATTATAAAAATAAAATTTTTTACACAAAGTACCTAATAAAATTTTGAACAAAAATATCTTCTTCATACGTGTAGATATTAGTATCGGTTTTTTTTTCCTTTTTTTTTTTTTGAATAATTCAGCACCATATGAGGGAATGAAGAATGAAAGACATTAAATTAAATTTACAACATTAGCAGGATTATTATCAATTTTTATTGAAAAATCACCAAGACAACGAAACAATGATTTATATTTTATTTCAGATTTTTATTGAATTTAAATTTAAAACAATCTTTATAGCAATTATTTTCTGTATTTTTTTAAACGATGATTCAAAAAAAAATAATCGAATAATTAATTTTAAAATTATTTGATGACATTTTAGTAATAAAATCAACGATTAAGTTGAAAATGACAAATGAAATAAGATTTGCAAACGTATTTTTTTTCAAACTTAAGATTATTTTAATGTAAAGCTCTCAATAAACGTGCATTTTATTTTTCACAGTTTTAAGTATAATATTGTTATAATCATTCATTAAAATGATTTAAAAAATCGTTTTGAAAAACAAAAGATGAAAAAAATTATAAGATTTACTTTATTTCTATAATGGTAATTCAATATAATAAGTTAATAACTAATGATTGAATATTAAAAATTGAACATATTGATAAGTGATCATATTAATCGTTTATTAGTTTTTTAGCGCACCAATCACTTTCAAATATGAATGAATAATACTATACCATTGCAAACAAATTTCAATTAGCTGGATCGTGTAGATAATGAATATTTTTTATTTACATCTACATTTTATATCAAACAAAAATAAAAATTAAAGTAAATAACCTTGAATATTGGTAGCATAGATTCAATTAGTAAAATCTAAAAATATTATAATTAAATTTTAAAATAGAATACATACAATTTTGTTAGTATGTATACATAATTTTATAAGTTTAAGATCACTTATTTATACTATAAAATTTTAGATCAATCATTTCAAGCGTTATATATGTAATATGTACATATGTATGTGTTATAATTATATACTACTACTATAATTACATATCATTAGAATGACGATGATATTTCCGACATCAGATATTATAACATAATATAAAAAATGTTAAATATTTACGTACATGTGAATTGAAAATAAAAAAAAATTAATATATAAGCTACTGTATTCGGTACGCCGAAAAGTTATGTAAGAATATAACTTGTGCACTTTTTTCATATTTATGCAGCTGATATCATGATCAGATCAGATTTTTAAGAAAAAAGTACATTTTTTGATCTCTTTTTATCTTGAATTAATTTTATTCATTCAGTATGTAAGTACATAAAACTATGGTTCATAATTTTTATTAATTTTGTCATATAAATTTTATATTACTAATAATACAAATATTTATTTAGTATTATAGATTAGATTGCAAATGTCTACAATTTAAATTTATAATCTGAAACATTTGTGCCATTAAACTTTAAATTTATGCAAAATGAAACAAGTTATATTGTTATTTAATAACATTCGTATAACAACGATAGACAGGAATTGAATATTTTTGAATTTTAAATAATCGTACATTAGACGGTATACTATGATAACATCAGGACAAGTTTCTGAAAGAAAAATAAAATGTTTTTACAAAAAATTTGCAATATCGGTTATTTGAATTCACTGTGGAATATAATATGTACTCGTATATGTACATATACTTATGTAATTGTTTAATAATGAAACTTTCTAGCTAACAGATTTATATTTTCAAGATCAACTTACATTTACTTTCATTACCACGATAAATGAATATTACGATGATAATCAAATTTTTTCCATATTTTCAACCGGTTTTATTACAAAACTCTTCTTAAAGAACAATTTTTCAATTTTCATTTCATATGTTTGAATGAGTTGATTGAATAATTTACGGAAATACGTTAAATTTTATGTTAACGGTTATTAGATTTGTTAATTTTTTTTTAAAAACTATTAGCAGGGGACATTATCCATTAAATGCATTAAACATGATATGTTTATTTTATTGAACTGAAATAAATTAAATGTGGATAATTCAAGTAATTACAAAATCAGTAAACTATTAAGAATTGAGAATTGAATGTCATTCATTCGAATAATAAATTTTAAAAAAGACAATGATTTAACCATAAAATTAAAGATTTGCGCATTGTATTTTAAAGACGGAAAAGTATCTATACTTGATAAGATGAAATATCTAAAAATGGTCTTATATTGAAGTGAAATATAGACACAATGAAATTTACTACTGACATTCGACAAGTGCCATGACAACAAGTCAACAATAAAATCATTTTACATTATTTCCACAAAATACATATTTCTGAATTTTTTTAATTTCATACACAAACTGAATAAATTGAACAGACATAAAGTATCAATAATATGACTTCCTATTATAACGAAGTCTTTTGATAAAAATAACTTTCAAAAATCTGATTTAAGACTTTCAATTTTTAAAAAAAAAATTTTTCATTATTATTTATTTCTTAACAGGAAAATCCTTTACGAACAATAATAGTTGTCAACAGTATTAATTAAGATACAAATTTATAAAGTAATTTTTTTTCCGTGAATTCCATTTTTCGATATTTAAACGTACATTGTACATATGTATGTCACAATTTGTCAATAATAATTTATAAATGTGACGATGTTCGACATTAAAAATATGTATATTTTTAATTTTACAATTTCACAAAATTTTGAGGCATGTCATTAAAATTTTAATAACTCTAAAACAATAAGTACAATAACATGTCCACCTGTATACACTTATTTAATACAATATAGAGCCACTTTATAATGATCACAAACAATTTTATGATACAAATAAATTATATCAAAAAAATTTGATCGAATAAATAAAGTCTAATTTATAAGTTTTCCTAATTAAAAAAGAAAAAATAGATACTATCATAAAAATGATTATGTATAATAAAAAAAAATCAAAATACATTAATATCTTAATTATTTAAGAATTAAATTTTTGAAATTCATTAATATGTATTTTTCATGGTCAAACCAATGATTAATTAAATTTAAAGATGAATAATTCGTACTACATTTATCTTAAATTAATCTAAATGTTATTCTTTTTAACAAAATCATATAATCATAATGTCTGCTATGTATTTAATATTTACCTTTTTTAAATGTCTTTCAATTTTGTTTTTCATTAACAAAAACTTACTTTTTTCATAAAATGTTGTCTAAGAAAAATTACATCAAATTTAAATTGTATGGTCTTTCACCTTACCTTATGACCATTTTAAGGTGTCTAAGATTAAATGAATCTAATTGAATAATTTCAAAAAAAAAAAAAAATACAGTAGAAAAACAATGAAAATACTTTAAAAATTTAAAACATTTTTGATAATTTTAAAGTGGATTTTTTTTGTATGTTATGTGAAGTTGAAATTATTCATAACCATTACTTCTTAATGTGTTACTTACTTATTATGTCGTTATGACTCTAGTGTATGAATATAAAATAATATGTAGACATTATGTATTTATTAACCTTGAAAAAATACTCTGTATTTGAAACAAATTACAATTAATACAAATTTTACTTAGAGATTTTTTTTTCTTTTAATTATGTATTTATTTATATATGTATACCTTGTAAGTATATGTACGAGTACATACAATTCAAAGTAAGAAATATTTTATGTGATGAATTACGACGGACAAATCAAAGCAAATAACAAAAAACTAACCACCTGCTGAGGAATTATTAAATACATTATATCATTTCTAAGATAAGAAGAAAATTAAAGAAAAACTGACCCAATAATTTTTATTATTATTATATAACTATTGAGTATAAAATTTGTTTAATTATTATATATAAAAAATGATGAAGGTTAAGTGATGTCATCCTTGAATCTTATGGATCTTATTAATTTATCAAATTTAAATCGATCTCAATAATCGGTTTTGATGATCAATCCAATGTAAATATAGATTTTGTATACTTCCTAAGATAACTAAATTTATAAAAATTAAATAAAATTAACGAATAATCTTAAATTATACAACTCAGCATAAATATCCATATTACATATATTTGTACATAAAAGATATATCTAATCCACTTCTTATTTAAATTTGTGTGGGAAATGTAGATAACTTAAATGTATTTATAGCGTATGCAACATAGGCATGTAGGTATGTTAAGGTATGCCAAAGATCTTTTTTACAATATACAAGTTAAAAACAAACCGTAAAATAAAATATAAGCTAAGCAAAAGTACATAATACGAGTAATAGTTATCCTTTAGTATAGATTTTTTAAAACAATAATATATGATCATAGCATGTCAACAACAACAACATTTAAAACTTGCTCCTCTACTCCACAGTATACATAATCTAGAGCAGCGGAGGTTATTGACTTTAACAGTAGTTATAGTATAGGGTACGATAGTATGAGTAGTATTTTACACATCATTGTACTCGTATTTTCAAAGTTGAAATAAAATTGATTTTCTCTCTGAGAAG
Organism: Villa cingulata; assembly: GCA_951394055.1. Lineage (NCBI taxonomy): Eukaryota > Metazoa > Arthropoda > Insecta > Diptera > Bombyliidae > Villa > Villa cingulata. The sequence continues at coordinate 32,842,112 of OX596024.1, forward strand.
AATGCGAATATTGTATATAATGAACAAGAAAAATCTACTAACAACATTTAATACTTAATCCTTCCCTTTACTACAATAGCACCGAAGTATTAGTACTACCTTTTTTTTCGAATTCTCACTTTGAAATTTTGTAAATATGGAGGAGTATTATGTCATATAGGTACTGTCTGCCTGGCATATGTAGGTTTTTCAACTTTAAATTTGTTTTATATACATATTTTTTTCCTTTTTTATCATATTTCATTGAAATTTTAAAATGTGATTCATGTTAAAGGTATAATGAATATTAATTTAATAAACAATTTATTTTTCATCACATGACTCATATATAATACCTATACATAAAATTTTTTAAAAGATAATGCATTGTATATGTGCAGATATATGATTAGGTTTTTTCTATAGTGAAAGTAATACACGGTATAATACTTTTTGAAAATATATAGTACATACATATCTACAAATATTTGAATAAAAATACATACATAATAAAAATTGAATAATTCAATTAAAATTAATGCATGATTTTTTATGTTATTTAGATTCTAGATATCGTATAGCTTAGAGTCTATATTAGTATCCAATGTTACGATGGCTATACAAAAAATAATATTATATTTTAATTTGATAAATGTGAGCATATGATATTTTAAGAATAATATGCTATATTTGCAGCTAATATAATGCAATTTAAACTGAATTGCACAAAAGTATATGTATGAATATATGTACATAAGTTTAATATTTATGTATTTAATGAAAACTATTTACGAAAAACAAAATGCCACACCCATTATGTACTCATAAAGTTCATAACGAAATTTAAGTATGTACATATGTATATGTGTATACATAATTGTTTACATAAATGTGAATATGTTTTCTAAACAATTAAATTTTTAATGTTTTTATTTGTATAATGCATTATACGAGTACTATTATAAGCCCACTTAAATTCTTTTATAACAACATGTTTAGACTTTTATAAAGTTTTATTTGTGTTTGTTTTTATAATTAATTCCTAATACAAATTTTATTTTTTCTATACATTGAAAATTAAATTGACTATGTATCACAATACATACATGCATTATTTGAGTACAATAAAATTCTATATTACTTGTACAAATAATTTAATTAATATTATTCATATACATATACATATATATACTTACATACACCGTCACAGCGACATATCTATACAAAGTTAACAAGCATAAATAATACTTGTACACAAAAATAAAAAAAAAATCATAAAAGTCTAACTATTAAAAATCAAAGAAATAATACTTAAAAAAAATATATAAAATCTTTAAATGGTAGGAAGTTTAAGTTAATACGGATACAAGTACGGCAAATCTACGGTTAATTATTATGAAAAACTAGTTTCAATTTTAATAGTACATGGTACAAAATTAATTTAAAATGTAACGCTTTATACGAGAATTGGTACCTACTTTGAATTTTTAATAATTATGTACTAAAGTAATGAAGTATTGCCATAATCTGGTTAATTTAGTTAGTTAAATTTTTCTGAAAAAATAATTTATTATGGGTACAAATTTTGTTTGAAATGAAAGTTCATAATTTTTAAAAATAGAATTTTTAACATTTCCATACTAATGAAATGAAAGTGATTTATAATGTGTAAAATTAAGTAGCTATAGATTCTAAAATCTGAATATACACATTATACACATTTTTTCTATTTTATTAAGTATTTTTTGCATTTGATTTATAATTTTAAACTTTGATATAAAATACAGATCAAGGTTATCGATTAAGAATTAATAATTATTCATCAACTTCTTTCAATTTATAAAACGAATGTTAAAATAAGTAATGTATATGTGCAGTTTCATTATACGAATTGATATTCTATTCGAATATATGAATTTGAATTAATTGAATTAAACTATAGTATAGTTTACTGTATTTAATTATTTAATTCTACCAAAAATATTATAGTTTCATAAAAAGAAAAAAAAAATTAACATAGAAAATGTTTCTATTTGTTTATGTTTATACTTATATACACAGATACAAAATAATAAATCAAAATGTATATTTTCAGTTCATTGAATAGTGGATAGCTACTTATGTTACATTTATTTTTAATGTGCAGTTTTTTTTTACACCTGTTTGAAAATATTGTAGTATGTACAGTTTATACATAAGTATATGTATATATATACATATATGTAGTAGTAGTGATTGCTATAAAAATAAAATTAAAATTAATTAAATCAAATACGATATGTCATATATGTACGAGTACATATACCATAAGTTTTTGAACATTATGTATAGAATAATAATATGTCCGGCTAATGACAGAATGAATAATAATTATATCTTATATCAGTTAAAATAAGGTATATAAAAATATAAATCTGATACGGATACAGATATTATATGCACCTACATGTACAAGTAATTCAATTCATTTTAACTATATGGTATACAATTAACTTTCTTTAAAGAGCTCGTTATTAAATTATATATGAAGTACATAAATATTGGACAGTATAAAATATTTCTTCGACCAAGTAAAGGTATTAATTTAAAGAACTGAACACATCATTTATTATTTTAATTAAAAGTTGTTCACTTTAAAGAAATTAAATTATTTTATGAAAGATTTTTAATTATTACAGACATATGTACTTATCATAATTTACACAAAGTTCATCCATACATTGTAAATACTTTTAATATAAAGTAAAAAAAAAATAATAATAATAATAATATTGTACAGATGGATGCGTGAACGTTCAAAACAATTAATCATAGTAAAAAAGAAAAAGAACTAACTAAGTAGTTTATTAGATTTAAAAATGAATACAAGAATGTATTAGTTGCTGTATTAAAAATTTAATAATAATTCAAATTATATAAATTTTTGAAGTATCTTGAAGTTATAAAATATTCGGAATACTATAGATACTTACAAAAAGTGTATCGACGATAGATATTAATGAAAGTCAAGTATGTATTATTATTCAAAGAAGTTAATTCACGAGTTCTTGGTATGTATAGTAAAAAATGATTAAAAAAAAAATAATAATTAATTATTCACAGTAGCATATATACTACTTATATAGGTACTTTAAAAAATTTTTAGTATCTGGCTATTGATGTTATTCAATTTTTCGAGCATGAAAACAGGTAGTTTCAATTATAAGAAAATTATATATGGTACAATAATTGTTATTGAGTGACTTCTCGATCTGGTATCCAAGAACAAATAATTGAAGTATTTTATTTTAAATGTCACAAAAAAAATTTTTTTTTGAATTTATTTAGTAAGTATATGTTATGTTAAAATCTGCAATGTCATTTATCTTGTATATACATTATAAACGAGTAGATATACTTATGCAAACGCTCGAACATACCAATTCACTATAGCAAGTATACTGTGTGGTAAATTTTTGAATGAAGTTAATCGTGAAAACTTTATAGTAAAAATTTAACTACGTATTACCGTGTATTACGTACAAAGATCAACCAGTCTTAAAGCTGCTGTTAAAAATACAATTATTAGTATAAAAATATGCAGTATGAAGTTATCAAGAACTTCATGATAATTGATAGTAATGAATGAATAACAAATTCATCAAAAATTTTATAAATCTAAATATTAAATACGAGTAATTTCAAACACTATAATTTTATCAAATAACAATTTATATTATATTTAATTTTGCTCATGTGATTATTGTCTAGGTATATGAACAAAAAAAAAAAAATCTGCCTCTTACGTTCTTACTCAAATAAATATTAACGTATAATATTGATAAGTAATTTTTACAATTGCGAAATGAAATTTTTTATTTAAAGTTTTCAAATAAAAGAAAATTATTTGAAAAATTTTGTATAATATATGAAGTTAAAAAAAAAAAAAATACGATTGAATTATAAATACTAGACATAACAAGAAAATTATTAGTGTATGTAGTACATACAAATTTATATCTATCAAATATTTATTTTTATTTACTACGTATGAGTATGTATTTATTTGTACTACATAAAATAATAAATAAATAAAAGAGACATATATATACATGTTATAAATGTCTAGTAAGTATAGTCCCACATATACAACAACAAGTACACGTAGTACTCTGAATATCAATAGTCAAACATCTATTTATCTAGATCAGTGAAAGGATTTTTTGGTACGTTATAATGGTTTTCAGTTTTTTTTTTTTAATTTTTTAAATATAGCTGCATAAATGATATAATATTCGAAACTATAAATTTATTTAGAATCGATTTATTGGTGTTTAGTGGTCGTTTCTTTTTTGTTGACTCCATTTGTAATTAGATATTATATGCACGCATGAAAATATACAAAAGTGTAGAGTTTTAGTACTTGACTAGTAAAATTTTCTAAGTAATAAATTTGTATTTTATTTATTGATAAATAAAATACAATTTTTTCTCCAATAAAAAAAATTATATAATATATCGTCACAATTTATTAATGTCTTCTTTGTAAATAATCATAGTTCAGCGGACAAAGTAGGACATAATGTGTACACAAAGACAGGAAATAAATTTCATTTCATAATTTTATTTGATTTTATATTATGAGATAAATACACATACGAATATGTACATATCTATTTTAATTGCTTTAGAGTTGTATGTAGGTAATAGCAAATAATAGTTTATTAAAAATTATTTGTATTACTCACAATACTACCAATAGTTCCCAACTGAATTTTTTAATTTCAAATTTTACTAAAAAAAAAAAACTTCTCACTTTATTTTTTTGTTGTTAAGCGAATGTAATTTAAAAATTATTTCAAATGTGAAAAAATAATGCAAATTTATTATACAGCAATTATTATATGTATTATAAAAATGGACATGAATTATCAATCCATTAGAAATATGTACAACCAATGCATGCTATTACAGAGTGAATATTGCATTGTTATTTAGAATTTTGTTAATACAGTTCAGGTTGGCTGGTTCTGGTTGTAATCATGATTTATATATACATATAACTGCAAATATATTTATATATATATTGAATACTTGAATAATTTTCATTTGTTCATATAGGTGGGGCATCATTGTGGAGTCTTTTTGGTATTTAAAAGTGCATATACGTACATACATATTTTGCAAATTTAGTTTCAAGTATAAATATACATACATATTTCCCTATGTGGAAATATATAATCATTTGTAGTTGTTATTAAAAGTATAATTCTGATTCGTCCTTTTCAAAACAACTTAAATACTTATATTTTAAAAAAAGAATCAGTTTATTAAATTTTATATTTTATTTATTTTGTGAACAAGCTTTTATGAACAAAAAAAAATAATTTACAAACATTTTATTAAAAACAACTTTCATTTAAAATCATTTTAACAAACACTTTTATTTTCGTAGTTTCCTTTTTTTATTCAATTTTTATTTGTAGGGTGTATAGAATAGTATATCTTTAAATTTACATGAAACAAACCTTGTTTTAAATTAATTTTTAATTATACCTTACCACGATTTACCATATACTTAATGTATTTATTAAATAGTAGCATAACATTAGCAGTGAATGATAAAATCGTGAGAGAATGAAATATTTACAATAAATAATCTAGACATTCAAAAATAATGAAAACTTCGTTTATTTTCCAACACCTTTCGGAATTGTTAAGCGTTTCCCGCATGTAGTACATTACTTTTTTTTTGAAATAAACAATTTTTTTTATCTAGGTAATTTCTGATCTTAATCATGTATACACCATAAATATAATTAAATGTTCCCATGAATGAAACGAGATAATTACATTAGACATATTTTCAACTTAATTTCAGAGAATATTTCGTTTATAATAGTTGGAATTCAATAATGCAGACATTGTGAAACACACAATATGGATCTTTTGAAAATATTAATTAATTGTAAACCATTAACATCATTATATTGTACAATAACATATGCATATACTTACATCTAGTAATAATATAATATACTTACATCCAAAATAAACATTGAATTTTGGTTTGAAACTGTAATTCAAACACCCTGTACTCAGAAAAAAAGGAAAAACATAATAAATATTGACCCTGGACCAATAATATTCATTCACTTCTTTTACCAGTATACTAAAATTCCAAACAACATGCTTCGTCGTATATCTTATTAAATACTATTATTTTCTTAGCATTATCTACCAATACCGCATTGTACCATTTTGATTTTTAAAAGTAATCAAACTGCGAATTTCATTTAAGTATCTCATGTAAGAGGTATATGAAAGTTATGTTGTGGATATGATATCGAATATCTTGATCTTTTATAATAATTGTATTTGCATCTGCATGTCAGATATTGAATATAACTGACACAATAATTATAGACTTTTGTAGATTAATGATCACATGGAACTCCTTTCTTAAATGTCTGTATAAAACAAAGAGTGAAATGCTGTTTACTTATTTAGTGAAAAATTAAAATTTTAATCGTTCACTTATGCGGAACATAAAATAATACCACTAAAAACTAACTAATAACGTGCATGATAGAGACACATTACCTATATATGAATACTTTTTTATTAAAAAATAATATTATTTGTTTAAGTTATCTGAAAAATTTTTTTGTAGTAAAGTATTTCTCTATAATTAAAATTATTAAGGTGCCAAATTAAAAGTAATTAAAAATTTATCACTTTTGTCGGAAAATTATTTAAACTGTGACGTCGACTGTAAAGCGCACATAATACAAAAATAAAATAACGTGACTAAAGTAATAAAATTTATTTTCATCACTCATAATTGAACGAAGTTCTTTTTAATGATTTTTGGAGGTTGAACAAGGTCGTTTTGTGATCTTGAATACTGCAAATTATGTACGTCTGAAAGGAAGGAAGATATTAAAAACAAATTTGCAAAAATTTTTAATTTGATAAGGTATATACTTACATAGACAATTTGCATAAGCAAATATCACAGTTTTATTAGTTTTCTTTCATTCATTAAATTTTAAATCAATTAAAATGTTTTAAATATAAAAAAAATTGTTGTTGTTTTCTAAATAATTTCCTGATTATAAAATTTTTGAATTACGATTTTCTTTTCCCATAAATACGAGTAACATTTAAAACTCTTACTGAATTTTAGTGTCTCTGTATTGTTTTGGAAGTGTTAGAACTTCCTGCCTAAATCATTGTAATATTTATATTTAAAATAAATCAATATAATTTTCAATTAAAATCCTTTTAAAAGATAATAAAAAAATATAAATTTTAGTGTTAAATTATATTCAACTATTGGATCAAGATTTTAAAGTATCTTTTACATTCATAGAATAAAGGTACGTTTTTATACATTCATATTACGCAGAGTGTTTTTTTTTTTTTTTTGTATTGCACTATAACCACTGAAATTTTGCAACTGTGTAAAAACATAAAAATCGGTAAAATTAAAAAAAGGTTTAACAATTGTAAAATTAAAATTTATTTTGACTATAAAAAAAAATAATTCAAAAACCAAATTGGAGCATCGTAAATTAACTCATGAACATTTCTTGTGCGCTGTAATTTTTTAATTTTTTGTTTGTTTATTTACAAAAGCAGTATACATATTTCAATTATTATTACAATAAGATTACGTTAATTTAAAGTTTATTAAATTGATCAACAAAAAAGAAAAAAAAACTGCATACAATTTAATTTGTGATACGTGATTGTTTTCTCAAATTTTAATTAAAATTTATATGTGAAATGAATGATGGATGGTTAAACTGATGCGAATTTTTGCATTGAATTATAATTTATTAAAAGTAAAATTATTCTGATTTTATTCAAAAATATAACTTAATCCCATAATATCTATAAATACATATATATATATATGGTTAAATATTACGGTTGATTAAGGAAGTGTTCATAATGTTATTTTTCCATTTAATTTTCTTTTATAATTTTGTTTTTCTTTCATTTTTTTAAATATTACATTATTTATTTATGAAAATCATATAAAAAGATTTACGTACCACTTTTTTTTTTCTTAGTTCAAACCAACACTATAGTGCAAGCATTGTATACGAGTATGTACATCAATGAAAAAAAACTTTTATGCGATTTACTTTTCTTTTGATGCGTAAGAAATATTTTCATTTTAAAAAGAAATACATACAGGTATGCTACTATGATTCAGATTCACAGATATCTTGCAAGTGTGTAATCGAATTATAATAATCGTATTGTGTATATAATAATGAAAATAATTTATATAAGAAAATACAGAAATCATAAATTATAAAATGTTATATTTAAAAAACAATCAATCGTTACATTGATTACTTTGAATACTTTTACACATACATATAGGTACATATACTTATTTATGAAAGGTGGGTGTCTGTGTGTTGTTTTTCGTTGATTATTTTTTCGTAATGATTTAATAGCTGATTTACTAATATATAAGATGAAATTTTTCGTGTCGAGTAGAAAATGTAAGTCAAATTAAAGAGTTTTAAATTGTAGTAATATATATTTTTTGAAAATCTCTTAATTTTTTTTTTGTGAATGTATTTTTTGATTACTTCTTATTTCTGGTTTCTTTGAAAATAATATTAATTAAAATTTTGTATATGTCGTACATAGATTAGATAGGTACTGTATTGTGTGTAAGAATATTAATTAAATATAGCAAAAGATATTAGGTTATCTGTTTATAGTGTGTGTACCAAATTTTTAGTATTAAATATTAATGAGGTGATAACAAGATTTATGTATACAAATTACAACTTACAATGTTCTCCAAAAATGTATGAATTTATAAATTACATATGTATATATTTTCTTTATCATTTCAAGAATTAAATAAATTTTTAATTACCTGGTATTGGTATATTCCTTTTTATCTTCTTAGCATTACATTAGCAACTTTTATTTTTGCCCCCAAAATTTAATTTTTAATGTGTAGGATGTTATGTCTTATCGGCTTTTGGTCATAAACAAAATATTTTTTGAGTTTTCATATTTTCTAATTTACAATTTGATAAGATACGAAAAGTGTCAGATTAAATAACAACTTTTCATTCGATTTTTGACAATTTCATGTTGTGTAGTTGGTCGAATGATAAAAACTACATGATGCAATATGTTTTTACGTAAAGATTTATCAAATAAATACTTAATAAATCTACAGATATTTAAATAGAAAAAAATATACTCGTATACTTATGTTTTCCTTTAAAAAATCCTTCAAAAATTCGCAAATTAAATTGTCTTTTTTAAAGTGTCTATAAATATTGAAATGTAGGTCATATATTTAAGATTTAAAAATTCTGATTGAATTGCAAAATTTTATTTTTCGTACAAATACACATTTATCTAAATATCATACAAATGAAAATAAATTTAGTACTTCATATTTACGTAATTGTCGGCTCTCATAGTATTAAATTATATTTTAGATTTCATAATTTATTAATTTACATTGATTGGGCGTTTCACAATTTCGAAAACAATGGTTTCTTTGTAGCGATGTATTCTTAATGTTTTTTATTAGTTTTAAAAACTATATTTATTTATAGCTTTATGGTATGACTACATATTGTTATTATAACGTCTCAAAAGTCGATTCAAAATTTTTCATTATTATTTGAAATTTCTACATCCAAAGTGATGAAAATGAATTGTAAATAGGAAAATCTTTACTACAAAAGAGATGGTATTCTAAAATGAAATAGCTACAATTATTGCAATTTAAATTACTTTAGTTTAATTAATTATTTATGTTTCAACACTTTTAATACATAGGAAGTACTTTCGATTCGACGTGCCTTTTATAAATAATAATAACGATCTCACGTTTAAACGTGAGGTAACTGTTCAAATATTGACATATATAAGATTGAAAATAAAATTGATCGATGACATATACAATCAAATGCAATCGATCGTCAATTATTCTATCGTTATAGGTAAAAGATTGAAAAGATATCTACTATGATAATGATAACAAATAGATGAAAATTTATATTTCGCTCTATTTTCTAAATAAGCAAGTATAACCAATAGAAAATTCCATTCAATTTATTAAAGTGATTGTAAAATAATAATGTAGTGTAGAGGATTAAATTTCTTATTTGTAATATGAAATCATTTTAAACAAAGTCAAGTTTAACTACTCACACCATTTCTTCTTCTTTTTCTTCTTCTTCTTCTTCTTCATATTTTTTATTTCTTATCGATTTAAATGAAATCGAAACTGAAATTTGTGGGATTTACTTTTAAATTTTATTTTGATTGTTATTCAAAAAAATTAATTTTCAATTAAAAATATAATTTCATTTACGCAATATTTTTTTTTAACGATTGTAAATGGAGTACGTAATCTATCTTACATATAATTATAATATGTATATGTTGTTGTTGTATGTTCCAATCCCATATAAGAAATATTATGTGTTAAGTTTTACATACTTGGGTATGAATAATGTTCACGTATACACGGTTCCGGCCGGTTGATTACCCTATGTATAGTTTTTCAGTTTACATAAGATTTGTCGGTCTTGTTAGTTTGGTTTGAACTCTATTATAATCATATGAATGTTTATATTTTTCACGGATGTATATATATACATATTTCCATATATAAATATAAATTTACATAATATACTTGATATAATTTATCGAATTTCATGTGTTACACATTTCAAAATTACATACAAATATGTAATAAATACATTATACAATACATGTGTAAATTTTTTTTTTATATCTTAAAGTGTTTAGAAAATTTCATATCAGAAATATATACGAGCATGTATATATATATACATATATATATTTTTCAATTTTGGATCTGGTAACGGTTTTAATAGTATGTATATAGTATTAGACTTTTATAAATTTGCAATTCAACCTTGTATCTTACATGTTTAATTTAATCTATGTACAAGGAATAATAATTATAATGGAGAATTTAAATATCGAAGTCATGCATATAAATATGTACATATATACATGATATAAATTCATTTGAAAGTAACTATATGTATATCTATTGATTTTATATGCATTATACTCGTATTATGCAAATTATTTTCGATTTGTTTATACCTTATATTCCTACTGAACTTACTGATCTAGTAATTAAATTTTTTTTTTAATTTGAGCTTGAAAATGAACATATCACACTATTATTTATGTAAAAAATTTATAAATTCAACTATAAATAAAATATAAAATATGAAATAATAATTTTATGAGCCATAATTACCAATTAATGTGATATTTTTAACAGATTGCAACATTCATGTAGAACCAAATATTTGCATGTTCTTTGGCAACTATATTTAAATAAATTACTGTTAAAATGTAAAATATACTCAGAATTATTTTTAACACTACAAATTTATCTAAAGTATTTTCTTTTAAAGAACTTGATTTAAAATTACAAATATCATTTAGCATATTACAATATGGGATACTGTACGTACATATGTTATTGTTACACAGAAACAATGCAACCAATGTAAATAATGATAAAAACGTGAGATAATAAACTACTTTACAAAGTAAATTAAATAGACCATAATTGTTTTAATGCAATACATTATGTATACATAATACCAAAGACGATAATACTTAGAACATTGTATTACAAGAGGAATTATTATTATTTTCTATCATGTTTTAGTTTTATTCTCAAGTACCTACTTAAATATAATTTACGAGGTTTGTTAATTTTCATTAAAGAATTTATTGTTTTCTTGAAAATAACAAACTATATCCATAAAATTTGATTTCTATATTCAATTTGTGTGATTTATTATTATTATTATTTTTTATAAATTATAGACAAGAAAATTATATACATATACTTACTATACTTACATAATTGGATTTTAAAATGTTTTTCAAAATATAACCGAAGTTTCATATATGGTAATGGTATGTTCATACATATGTCATCCAATTTAACAACTTATTAATATAAATTAATGTATGTATATGGTTCATGCTTATTATCATGCCATAAATTTATGATTTTATTCGCTTCTTATTATACATCCATACTTTTCACCATAGTGTTTGAGAGTTATTAAATAAGACATATAACTATATATCTAATAACATTTATTTAATAATTAGTTTTTGAGTTTCCAATTACGTCTGTGACTAATTTTGAAAGGTCTAATGCTAATCTGTTACTGTTCATTTCCTGTTCCTTTAATCATTAATGACATAAAATATCAATCAATTTTAATAAATTGAAATAATTTTGTAGGAAATAATTAACATAAATGAATTTATTAAATATATTTTGAAGATTTATTTCACAAATTCTAAAAATAAAATAAATTTTAATTAATGTCCATAATAAAATGTATAGATAAATGTTTTTATTTTAATTAATATTTTTATATGTGAACTTCTAGATCCATAAAATTATACATTATACTCGTACATAAGTATTTTCAAGTTCAATTATATTTATGAAAAATTCTAAATTATTTTAATGTGAAAATTAATATATTCATATCGCATTATAAAATAATTAATTAATTATTTCACAAAAGAGTAATTTTGATTGATATCATATTTGAAAAAGTTTTAAGCATGCATGCCTTTATTTATGTAGATGTACTGCAAATACATTATCATGATTATTTAGTTCATTCACCTACAAACAGTGTAAAAATTATGCATATATATTTTGCGAGTATGCACCTAATATCTAATAGTTCATGAATTTATTTGAATTTAATTACATAATAAATATAATAACTTATGCTCATGTCATATAGCTATGTTTATTAAAATTCATTTATATTTACGTTCAATGGGCTTATAATGACACAGATAATTAGTGAGAAAGTTGTTAAAGCATTTGAAAAAATTATACGTACATACGTACATGTAATGTACATACTAAATATATTAAGATATCTATATTTATTATTTCAAAAAAATACAAAAAAGTATGAGGGTATAATACCTCTTCATTTATGCACAATTTATCCATCAGACATACATAATTACATCAATGTAATGTGTATATGTGTACAATTTATTACTTTATAGGTATTACTCTAGACACTTTTTTTTTTTTTTACAAAATAAAGTAATCTTGTTTTTACAAAATTCCATTATGAAAGTAATCTACAATGAAATTAATATGTCAGTGAATCATTATTACAATAAAAGTTTTAAAAAAAAATTAATTTCAAAAAAATAAAAATTACATAAACCCTTGGATATTTATATTTAATTGAAAAATTTTCTTATAAAGTTAAATTTTTAGTTGTTTTAGTTCGATTAATTATTACAATCATTTTGTTTTTTTATTATTATTATTATTTGAAATATAAACTCGTGCACTTGTAATACTTGTGCAACTACTGTAGCCCTCGCTACCTATATTGCAATTGCCAAAAAACAAATTAATAAAATAAATAAAAATAACATGAAACATGAAATATTAATTAAAGAAGGATCTCTTCATTCATTAATATAGAAAGATAAAGCAAGTGTATTACCAAAACTGTAATGACTTGATTCATTTCATATTTTTAGATTTATTTTAAAAATACAAATCTCATAAATTAAAGATTTATTAATTATTTATATTGTTTATGGAGTTAACACCAAATCTAATCACAAAAATTATTAATATTCTGACATAATAGATAAAAAATATCTAAATCTATCCACCTTCATGCATATACGTATGTTTGTACAATTATTACTTACATATTATATGCATATATGCATTCCAGAAAAATCGTGATTTTAAATAAATGTAAAAATATAGTGTAAAGAGTGTAGATTTTTGATTTTCAAAACGTGATCAAAATATTTTTCATTACATATTATGTATATTATTTTTTTGTGTTTTTACAATATTTTTTGATAATTTTATTTTCAATGAACATGATTATATAATTATAATTTTCTGTATTTTTTGATTATTGTTGATTGGATAAATTTATTTAAAAAAAAATCCAATGACACATTATTATGTTTATAAAATTTAAGTAACACCAAAGACATAAGATATTATGAATCATCATTGTTTTAATATTTTTATTCAAATTTTTTAATTTTTTTTCCATATTTTTGAATGGCCAATAAAATAAAAAAGAAACAAATACAAAGTAAGACTAATTTATGTTAAGTTGTGTTGTAGGTATGTCAAAAGTAAATAAAAATTTAGTCAGACGTTAAATTTCGCACTATACTATTATGTTAGTAGTAGTAGTTGTTGTACAAAACAAATAATAATAAAATTTAAAAACATGCATATTGCATATTTAATAATTTTTTGCAACTAGGTACTATAGTACATGTACATGTCTAGATATAATATCTGCAACTATGTAAACAGGTAAAATGACAATAAAAAGCCGTTGATGATGCGATGCCCGATGCTTTTCAATTTAACAAAAAAAAAATGTCTGTCATATGCACTATGTACATACTTATGTCCACCTTAACTAAATCACATACATAAGTATATGATGGGCATTATTGTTTATTGCTAAACGAGTTTTTATTTCTTAACAACATATGCATGTACACATATCATGTATGTATATTTGACGTACATTGAAAATGATTACTTTCACTTTTTTTATCCTAAAACAATGTATGTACGTATGAACACTATGTATATTACCAAAACATTAATTTCAAATTTATTTTTATATTTTAATTTTTAAATACTTAAATAGATATTTAGTATTTATGAATTATGATATATATATGGTTGTCACATTGATTAAAGTAATTTTCTAATTTGAATATATTTAGAATACCATTAAATTGCAATAAATATTAAAAGGGCAAATATATTGTCAACATTTTTAAATTATATAAAAAAAATTATTTATATAATTTGTAGGTATTATATAGAAGTACTGGTACGTGTATTGATTTCATATGTATGCACATTAAAATTATTTTTTTTTAAAATTGTAAATTTGGTAAATAAAATTCATGTACAAAATACAAGTTATAACTGAAATTAATTCATAATAATTATGTAGATATCTTTTTAGTTGCAATATTGCTCATATAATATGTACATGCATGCATATGGATATGTTTGAAATAATACATAAAAATGATTTAAACTAGTTTTCTTACAATTACAATTAAATTCTTTCGAAAAAGCAGTAGATAGCGTCATTATGTCGAGTATAAAATGGATTTTTAAGTATTCAAACTCTAGTATTTTAAATAAAATTATACAAAATAGTTAACTGAACAGCACATATATGTACATACATGTGCCTACCAGGTGATAATGTCAGTGTTATATTTTTATTAATTTATTTTGTCTACCTTTTTAAGTATGATATGAACAATATACACATAATGAACTAAATAAACATGCAGGTATATTTAATTCTTTTATTTATCCAATATTTTATTTATTTTTCTGTTTTATTTTCATGTTTATTATTCATTGCATACACCCTAAAATTTTCTGAATTTATTATCTTTTTATTTTTATTTATTTTAATAATAAAATATAACAAAATTATTAAAATGTATATTACTTACTTCTCTACACATACTCTAAGACAGTAGGAGTTATTAACTCTAACAGTACCTATAGTGTACTCTATGATTGTATACGAGTAGTATTTCCCACATCATGTGTACTCGTGTTTTCTGTCTTCAGTAAAAATTTATTTTATCTCTTTTAGTAGAATAAGAATAGCGTACATGACAAACACGGAAATTCAACGAACAACATTTAATACTTGCTAATGCCACCCTTTATACACACTCTCGACTCTCGAGTAGTGTAAGCTTATAAAAGCATACGCTACGATAATACGAGTTGTATTTCACACATCATGTGTACTCGTATTTTCTTCAGTCTTCAGAAAAAGTTTATTTCTCTTTAAGTAGAATGCGAATAGTGTATATAACAAACAATAACAAACACGGAGAAACAACTAACAACATTTAATACTTGCTATTGCCGCCCTTTATACACACTCTCGACTCTCGAGTAGTGTAAGCTTATAAAAGCATACGCTACGATAATACCAAACACGGAAATTAAACGAACAACATTTAAAACTTGCTCCTCCCCTTTATAAACACTCACTGCACTCACAAACATTGGAGGCCATAGAAGTATACGCTATGATAGTACCAATAGTATTTTACACATCATGTGTACTCATTTTTGAATTATTTTAAAACTTCGAATATCAGAAATATCAGAAACATAGAAATAATATAGGAGAGAAACGTACATACGTTTATCCTAAGAAAAAATCTTGTTTCAATCAAAATTTTATATTCAATATGAAGTGAATAAAACTAAAAACTTATAGAAATTGAAACAAGTTTTTGATCACATTTTAGAAATTCGTATTTTCTAATTATTATTCGAATGTTTTAAACATACATATGTATGTACTTCAGTTTAATGAAATACGTACGTACCTATAGTACTTTTATTTGCAATTGAAATTATTATTTAGAAAGTTTAAAGTGTCATAACCAATTTATAAATTAATTAAATTGGTTTCCATTTATTGAATCAGAAATGCGTAAATCTTTGAATGAATTGCAAAAATAATTACAAAAAAATTACAAAAAATTTTATAAAAAAAAATCAGAAGAAATGTCGGTAAAATCAAATATTTTAATAGCAAATAATTTATCATTGTAGATTCACTATTTAATTTAATATACAAAATTAAATTTGGATCATTTTTTTTTTTAAATTTTTATTACAGATTATATCTGAATTATAATGATATCTTGGATAAAATTAATTTTCATAATAGTGATTTGTAGCAAAATCGAAGATGGAAAATGTCGATTAACAGCAAATTCAAATTTATCACCGTTACAATTGATAGCTCAATGGAATCTAGCAGATTTCAATTTCGAGTGGAATGCACCAGTTAACGATAAAACATTTTATAATCCAGAAAATGTAGTAGCGACCGGAATAGCTGTATCGTATGATAAAATTTTTGTGGCAACTCCAAGACTTTTTTCTGGTGTACCAGCCACATTAAGTTCACTTTCACGTAATCAACTTGAAGACCCACCAATATTACAGGTACAGTATAATTAAATCAAAAATGTTCACGCTCATGTTATAAATTACAAGCATATACCTATGAATAAATACTTACGAATATACGTATGTATGTATGTATTTACCATACGTAACTAATTAATCAGTAGCACTAGCGATATGTTGGTATATACGTACATGAAACACATATGGCATGAATATTTATCGGATGGAATTAGTTAAGTTTTGAATGATTATTTCAAGTTAAATTAATTTTCTTGAAATTTTTTTTACTGGTTTTATAGGCATACCCTGATTGGTCTTTTCATACAGTTTCATTAAGAAATTACAACTGCAGTGACCTTGGTCTAGTATCTGTCTATCGTTTCCGTATCGATTCTTGTAACCGTTTGTGGGCATTGGACGCAGGAGTTTCAAGATCACTCGAAGATTATGAGATTACTTGTCCACCTAAAATTTTAGTATTCGATTTGAGTACAAATCAAGTAGTACGCAGGTGAGTAAATATTTTTATGATCAATGTAGTTTTAAAGACATTAAATATTAAATTTACTGTAATTTTAGAATAGATTTTCCAACCGAAGTAAGACGAGGTGAATCACTCTTTACAAATTTAGTAATTGATGAAACAACATCCAGTCCGACGGGCAATTGTGATGATGTTTTTGTTTATATCACTGACACTGTAGAACCAGGTATTTTTCATATCAACTATATTTTCCAAATGATTGCTTTCAAATGATTCTTCCTGTCTAGCCATCGTTGTATACGATAGTGGTAAAGATCTAACATGGAGATTATCACATCCAGCAATGTATCCTGATCCAGATTTCGCACAGTCAGAAATTCGAGGACATAAATTCATATTGATGGATGGTATTGTTGGTCTTGGTTTTGATGAAAAATCAGGAATTATTTATTTCCAGCCATTGGCTACTGATAGGTAAATTGTAATATATTAGCGGTAGAATACGTATATGCATCATTTGTGTATTTTAGACTTTTCTCGGTGACAAAAGAAGTTTTGCGAGCTGGTCCAATTCCAACAGGACAGGTATTACCGGTGAGACTTGTTGGAAAAAAATCATCTCAAGGTTTAGGATTAGCAGTATCTCCAGTAGATGGTGGTATAATATTCAGTCCTTTCACTGAATTAGCTGTAGCAGAATGGAATCCTAACAGAAATCACCAAAGGTAAATAAAAGCATAAATCTATTTTTTTTCAAATTTACAACTGTCATTATCATTTGTATATTTTATTTTTTATTCCATTAAAAGGATTCTTGCTTATGATGAAGAACATCTTCAGTTTGTTGCGGACATGTTATTTACAAGATTTGATCCGGGCGCACTTTATATACTTTCGTCGAAATTTCAAAGATTTTTCTTAAAGAATCTAAATTCAAATGAAGTCAATACAAGAATTATTAGAATTCAACATTTCCAACCATCATCATATTTTCAATTTCCTGTTAAAACAACTTTCAATCGATTGCCAGAAATAACTGTAAAGCCAGACATTTTAATATCACCCATACATTCACGTTACCAACAACCGAAACCAATTAGATATTCACATCAATATTTCAGTAGTATACGAAAACCGTATCAATATGAACCAGTTGGCTTAATTAATAGAGGAGTAAATAGTCCTTTTACTGCCATTAATGCTGGTGACCAGCAATCACGAAAACATCATGTATCTGTTTACGGTGATCCGTTATTATCAAAAATCAATTCTGACTATGTGACATATAATAATTTAAGAGTGACAAAGAGTATATCAACAAACATCACAGAACATATGTAATTTATTTTTATTTCATTTGCAATTATGATCATCATATACATGTACGTATTACAACATGGATACTCGTACTATATCAAACCTTTGGAACATTAAATATCATCGTAATTTTATCATTTAAAATCTTTTCGAAAGATCATAAAAATTTTTCTTTTCATTTTTTGCGTTCAAACAAAATTTACAAAACACAACATTAATGTATGACGACGATAAAAAGTGCTAAATCTGCCATATTAGTATTTGTTTTTGTTTTTTTTTTTTTATTTTATTTTATATGAATTGGCTTCATTTTAGGAATTTTCTTCTTTCATCATTCATCCTAATCAACAAAAACATAAGTACATAATTATTATTATTGAATATTTGCATAAAAGAATATTTTTATTTAAATTAATTTTTTGAAATATTCCAAAAAAAAAAATGTTATAAGAGAAAATTATCTTTTTCCTTTTTGTAAATATGTACTATATTTATGTATCTATCAATAAATTGTTGTGTCTATAAATGTAAAATTGTAATGTAATTTAAAAAAAAAAAAATAAATTAAAATTTTATTCCGTTAAATGTGTATTTATTTTTTAAGTATTATTTTGTTTTCGATAAGATTTGAAAGTAACGACTGCAGATAGCTAGCTGACATTTCATCATTTCATACTATACTATACATCGGTAATAGATATCTGGTAATGCTTGTGGACTTTATGTACTAAAGAAATAATTCTATGAATATAATTATGTATATGTATGCCACTTATTATATAATATATGTATATATGTATATGTATATAGATATACACAGATATCACAGATATAGTCTTTTGTCGTTTTGTCCAAGTGACATACAGCTTTCTGCATTAGTCATTAGTACAAGCAAGCTACAAGTACGATAGTAAGCTTTTCAAATTTGTTGGAAATATGAATGCAAAACATTAAAAAAGTAATGGAAATGTGGAAATACTAGTATGTACACTGATAAAAAATTTCTTTCTTTCTATTCTATAGTTTCGATCTGAAAATTTTCTCCGTACTCGCCTAATATTATATAATTTACAAAAGAAAAGGAGAAGAAAAACTATTATTCAGGTATCTTTCTACTTCATTTTCTCTTTTTCTACTTCTCAAATACTTAAGAGTTGAATGACCATGTTTGTTTACAAATAAAAATATAGGTCAAAACATTTATCGGTTATTTTTGTTTGCACGTACATATCTCGTTTTTCAAATTTTTTCTCGTACACACGCACTATAGTGTAGTTACCAATATAGAGAAGATAGGAGAAGAAAAACTACTACACTGTATTAACCATTTATGAAGGAGAATTTCAGATGAAAACAAATCTGTGTGAACAAGAAAAACCGATAAATATTTTGATCTATATTTTCAAGTGTAAACAAACATGGTCATTAAACTCTTGAGAATTTGAGATGCGGAAGGAGAATTAGAAAGAAAAGTAGAAAGATAAGCGAATAATAGTTTCTCTTCTTATTTGCTATGCATGTAAGTTATTATGCATGTAATAATAATTATTGGTAGAAAATGAAATTTTGTTTTTTTTTATTTTTTTTTTTGAATATTTTACATTTTGTATCCTATATGAAATTTAATTGTGACTATAGCCATATAGGGTATTAGTGGAAATTATAATAAATTAAGAATATAAAAATCAAATAATTTTTTTTTTCCATAAATGAATTAATATTTATTAAAAAATCAATTATCAAAATAAAATTTCTAACTGAAAAAAAAGTATTCATAAAATTATAAGAAGATTATGATAGTGTAGATACGCAAATCTTTAGTCATAAAATTTTTTTTTTTGATGGTTTTAATAATTATTTTTTTTTTTTGAAAACGAATAAGAAACACAGGATAATCCATGCAATCAATTTACAACACCAAAGATTATTTTTATTAACTGTTTTTCATTTTTCATTTTTGTTTTTTTTTTTCATGTTCTCATTTATATAATAATAAATATCAACAAAAATATTTTATATTATTTTATTTTTTCTTTTTCTTTCATGTTTTTTGTATGTAGGTATATTTTTATTATATGTTTTTTTCTTTTTTATTTCTTTATTTCTTTTTTTAATATGATTTTTTGTTTTATATTAATTGTTTTTGGTTTTTAATTCATTTCGCTTTTATTTTGGCCCCCAAAAGAAAAATATAATTTTGCTAAAATTTTGAAAAATCAAAAAAAGAAATTTAAAAATAAAAACAAAAAAAAATCAATTAGAAACAAAATTTGAAAGAAAATTTATATAGAAAATATTATGTAAAAATAAAGTAAAAAGTAAATTTTTAAATTGAAAACAAATTATGAATAATAAAAAAACATGTTTTATATATATTTTTTTAGAGATTTTTTTTTTTTTTGTTTTTCATTTCGTTAAAAATAATTTATACATAAATATATTATATTTTTATATATTATAGATATTACATATTTCTGTTATACATATATTTTTTAATTTATATGAATCTATTATAATAATTATATATATATTATGTATATAATGTATGTGAATATCAACAATGATTATAATAAATAAATAAATAAATAAATAAATAAATTATATATTATATGTATGTATGTATATGTATTTATATAATTAATACACAAATGTATATGTATTTATTTTTCATCTCTTTATTTGTGTATTTTGATGAATGTTATGTTTATCTACTCGTATATATATAATTTATTCATTTTTTTTTCTCTTTTCTTTTATGTTTTTTTTCTTTTTTGTGATATACATTTATGTGATAATAGTAATTGTAGTTATAATAATAATAATAATAATAATAATAATAATAATAATAATAATAATAATAATAATAATAATAATAATAATAATAATAATAACAGATAATAGTAAGTATACGAGTATATATATACTGATATTAGATTGTTTTTTATTTGATTATATAAATGATTTTATTATTTTTTTCTTTTCTTTTCTTTTCATTTATTTTTTATAAATTTTATATTAAAGTTATAGAGTTGTATATATGTATATGTGTATAGTTTATTATTTTCTTTTAACATTTTATGTATAGTTAATTATATATTTTTTTTAAATTTACTTATTTATTTTTTTTCATATATATTATTAGATAATTTATAATTATTTATTTATATTATTTTACTTGTTTATTATTTGTTTTTAATATAATATTTTTTTATTTTTTTTTTATACATAAATAACTTATATGTATTATATAACAGATATTAGATGTATATACTCTTAATAATTTTTAATTTTTTTTTCTATTTTCATTTTATTATAATATTTAATTTTATTATGTTTTCTTTTTTGTTTTAAATATTTTTTTTTTATTTTGTTAAATTTATGCATTTACTTTTTTTTTCTAACTTTTTTTTTATGCATATAAATGATATTTAATTTTTTATTTTGTATTTTTGATCATTTTAAAAATTTATTTTTAATATATTTTTTTTGTATAATTATGTGATTATTACATGTATTATTCTTTGATATTCATATGTTTTGTTTTTTCTTCTATATAAGTTTAATGATTTTATCATTTTTTTTTATTTTGAAAAATTCAATCATAATTTTATTTAGTATATTATTTTTAATTTTATATTTTTACCAAATTTTTGATCTAAATAATATTCACCTAAATATTTTTTTTGCCAGTTTAACTTTGTTTTATTTTGAATTACCATATTTTTGCATACAATATGAAGAAATAATTTTTTTTTAATGTTATTAAATATTTTTATCGTATATCTATGTATGTATAGTCGTAAGTATATTTATTTAAAAGGTGCTTTGTGGTATGTGCTGGAGTAGGTATGTATGTGCTAAATTTTTAAAAATATCATGATTCTTTATGTATATAGGAATTGATTTTAAATTTTCTTCTATTAAAAAATTTTTTACGTTTTTTTTTTTTTAAATTTTTATGTGTAGACATTTTAATGTGTGTTTTTATTATTATTATTATTTTTTTCCGATAAATATTTCTAGTATAAATAGAAAGGATGTAGCTATACACTTTGATTTACATAGTACATATATTATATTTTTAAAGATATTTCATATCATTTTTCAAATAATATAGATTTCAGTGTTGATTTTCTATTTGAAATAAAAGAGAAGGTAATACATAATATGTATGTGAAATTATAAAATCAAATTTTAAAATTTTCGTTTAATTTTCTATATATTCATTATAATATAGTTATCTTAGAATTACTCATGTAGTTACACTACTCTAATTCTCAGATTATATTTTTTGTTTTTATTTCTGGATATTAAATATCATACGAAATTCTTAAAATTTTTGTTGTTCTCATCAATTATGTGCGTTTTTTTTTTTTTTTTTTTTTTTTTTTGTTTTTCAAATGATGTAAAAAGGCTGGATTTTCAATGAACAATATGAATAACTTGTATTTGAGAATAAATAGATTTTTATATAAGAAATGTGTATATTTATGTGAAGAGTTCCTATATTCAATATTTTTAAAAATAATTAATTTAAAATTTAGTCTGAAATCATTTCTATATTCGCTTTTTAATAAGTTTTAATAATTACAATGATAGAAATCAAAATTTTGAAGTTCCAAGACTGTAATGAAAATAACTTTATAAAATAAAAGTTATGTAATTTATTTGAGAAATACGATTTGAATTAAAGTTTTGGACACTGACTTAATTTAAAATTGAAATTAAAATTTAAATTCAAATGCACGTATACAATAATACGCAATAAAAGAATCCATGTTAACATTTTTCCCTGCATTTTAATGAGGAACTCAATGTTTAAATATGATTTGAATCCGTATAGTTAGAAAAATGTTTAATATATGTTTTTTATAATATTATATATCATCTAATATACCATATTTTATATACTACATATGTATTTTATTTAAATATATAAATATGAAAATTATTAAATGTATAAATGATTAGAATCGTATAGAATAAAAGTAGGTAATATGAAATAAATATTGAAATTATATATTAAATAGAATATTTATTTTAATAAATTATTTAGTTGAGCTACTATATATTTCATATTCATTTTCATTTTTATATACTAAACTCTCTCTACATATACATATATTATTTTCAAATTCTCAACTTTATTTTTTAATTCATACTCTACATCCAATTAATTGTTATTCTTTACTTTAATCTATTTTCATTTTTTTTTGCATTAAATACAATCCTTTATTTTAATAATGAATGACACTATGTGTATTTTTCCTCCATTTTTTTTCCTCTATTTTACATGCATAGCTATACAGATACATTAAATGTACTACATATACATAAAATTCATATTTAAAAATTAACATTTTCTTTCAAAAAAAAATTACTATATTGAGCTTAAATATAAAGTCTTAAAAGATTTTTTATAAATAAAATGGTAAATATTTGAAAAAAAAAAAAAAAAAAATTGAAAACTAACTGATGATCAAAAATTAAAGAACATAAATATGTAATTAGAAACCTAAGAAATTCTATACCAGTATAGTAAATGGATAATAAATAAAATTAAACTTTAATTTAATTTGGTAATTAATTGTACACAGCCTATGATTCCTTATGCATTTTTTTATCTTCATGAGCTTTTTTAACGATTGCTAACTTTGAATGTGGTGAAGCTGGAGATAATGCTCGATACGGTGGCTCTTTTGTTCCATGCAATACAAGTGACCATTCCTTTAGCCAACCACTTCTTGGCTGTTGTGAATTGAAACGTGCCTATATGTGTAAAATATAAAAAATTTTTTTTTAATTATATTTGTGTTTTTTATTCCCTTAAAATTTAAAATATTTTAAAATTACTTCTAATTTCCAAGTGCCATGAGGATATTCACCCCAAGTATGTGTTGTCATAAATGGCCATTTCGTAAAACCGTCCCTATGATCATCATCATTAGATCTCCGGCTTAAAATCATTGATCTACTAAAAGTAATAAGAGTAACTTGAATATTCTGATAAGAATGAAATGATTAAGCAATTTCACCTTGTTCCCATTGGTGATGTAAGGAAGAGTTCTAAATCACCTCTTCTTGTTGCGTTCGCTGTAATTACTGCTTGAACATGTTCTAGATAATTAACCTCTGTATCGGTATCTTTGCAAGCATTCGTATTGATTTCAAGAAATAATGAACGTCCTGAAATTATTTGACTAATTTTTATAGATTGGATTAGATTCATTTTAGATAATAATGTGATTGAGATAATATATTACTGTGGTTCTGAGATGGATCCTGCTTCGCAATGATATCGTGGTGGTACTGTTCGCCATTGTTTTGATAAAGTTACCATTGCTCCTGCATCTAAGACACCGAAACCAAAAAGATGATTAAATTCTAAACCAACGCCGTTCATTGTCCAATGGAAACGATTCTTAGCATCAAATAAAGAATTTCGTTTTGATGTTAATACTGTTAAGTGTTGTATATCTCGCCATGTTAATCCAGGACTGAAACGTTTTTTTTTTGGATTATTACAAATCATATTCACAAACAATTGCAAAAATATAATTGACTTACTTTGCTTCTAGTGCTAATGCAAAAACTCCAGCTGCTTCTGGTGCTGCTGCACTGGTTCCAGAATGAGTTGTTGTACATTTACCATACAAATCTGTAGTTGCTACTCCAGTATTTGGATCTTTGGCACCATTACTAAACGTGCTGGCTAGTGTCGAACTGCAACTTTCATCATAATGTGCGTTCTGACCATCATTTATTGCACTATTTATTGATATTGTCCACATGGACGCTGCATATCCATCACAATTGCAATCATCTTCTTCACCACCATCTCCTGAAGCCCACACATAAATATTACCCAGACCGTTTCTTCCCTAAAAACAATGAAAAAATATTGAAAATTACAAATGAGTATACAGTTCAAATTTCTAAGTTTGTTTAGTTCAATTGTACCTCATTTACGCCCTGCACTATAGCTCGCATCGTTGCATTTCTTGGCCCATCTACAGTTTTACCATCATCAGTCGGTCCCCAAGATGCACTGTAAATATGAATTTTATGTGGTTCATGCCCCATTGAATTTGCTTCAATTAAATCTGTCATGTAAGGTTGATCTAACATTCGAATTCCTATAAACAACACAAAGTAAAGAAATACATAAAACAAAAATATTTTTCAAAAAAAATAAAAATAAACATTTCATTATGCTACATATAAATTCGTTGATAATAATTTACCTGCTATTTTGCTATCGTAAGCAACTCCTACACCACATATTCCATTATCTCGGGCAGCTGCTACTTCCCCAGCACATCGTGTGCCATGACTAATTAAAATATTATTTTTATTAATTGATTTTTTTTTTAATTAGCAGTAAACGTATATGCTAAAAATTATAATTGAAACAGATTTTTATTTTACCTATTGAACCAATCATCAGTGTATCTTGGATACGGATATGGATCATTGCTACTAAAATCATAACTAGCTTCTGCATTCTATAAAAATAAAAAATCAAAAATAATAATTCTTTATTTTAATTAATAATTTTTAATTGGTCGAATTAATAAGAAAACTTGATTAAAAGGTGTTGTGTGTTGTTTTATTTTTATTCTTTTGTTCGTTCGTAAAAGTTTTATTATTTTTAATTTTGATATGATCATTTTTTATAGTTATTTTTTTTTTATCAAAATAAGAAAGATTTTTGTAAGAATTATTTGTCAAGAATAAAAATTTTTTTCCTCAACTTTGACCTAAATAATATGTATGTGTGTATGTATAGATATTTTACTACGAGCGCAGGATATTAAACGGATATGTAATCATTGAAAATTCAAACAGAGAAATAAAAATATATTTTATGTTACAGAATGAACATAAAATACACATACATACTTATAAAATTATTCCGATTTATTTTTTTGTTTTTGTTTTTTTTTTAACATAATGCACTTGGTTATGTAAGCAACAAGCATTTTCTTATGAAACGGATGTGATTTCATTTTAAAATAAATGAATTTCATGAATTCCTGTATGTATAGTGTGAAATCTTCTTACATACTCGTATATAAACTAAGAAGGAAATCTTAAGAATAAAAAACAGAACTAAAAAAGCTTATTAAGAATAGAAATCTTTAATGTTATTACAGATATAAATATAGATGTTTTCTTATTAAGTGAATATAGTAATTTTAGAACGCTGCAGGAAGGATATGCGATAAAAAATTTCATTCAATGAATAAATCAATTTACGATCAATAAACACGAAAAAAAAAAATTCTAAGAAAAAAGAATTTAATTTTTTCTTTCAAATATTTTCTTCACATTTTTATTATAGATTTACACATTTTTTATATTTTGCATTTATTTTAACAATTATTTGAATTATATATCTCTGCATGTATATTACAGTTTAGCTAAATTTAGCTAAAATTCTTCATGAAAAATAAAAAAAAAACAAAAAAAATTTATACAAAAATGAAAAAAAAATGTTAAAAAAAAACTTTCGCATTTACTTAATGGTGGACTATAAAATAATTTTCCTTGTCATTTTAGTAATGTAATTTCGTGGTAAATTTTACAAAAAATTTATTTCTAAAATTCTAGGGATAATTAAAAATTTTTGTTTTCATTGTATTTGTAGGTTGTTTTTTTATAAATTTTTTAAAATTTGGTATTGACAGAGTAAATTATTTATTTATATTTTATATTTACATTTATTTGATTTTCTATATAATTAATTATTAAAAAGAAATAGAAGAAAATGTTTTAATTTTTTGATGAAAATTCTTGATAAATAATTACATCAATATTTCTAAATATTTATATGGTATACATTTCTTTCCAATGTTGTTTATTTTTTGAAAAGATATATACATATAGAAGATTATAATTAATAATTTGGAAAATTATTTTTCTTTTTATATTTTACAAAGTTTTATAACGAAAACAAATCAAATAAATAAAGGAAATATTTTGTCATAAATCAAACGAAAACTTTCAAAATCAAGCATAAAAATTTCTTTATTTGACTTTAAGATACTCGTATTTTTGTTTAAATTTTTAATTAACAAAAAAAAAAAATTATATTACTACGAGTGGTATTTCACTTCACTTCAGAGTTGACTTTCTCTCTTTTAATATAAAGCGAATATTGTTCATAACAAACATGGAAAATCAACAAAGAACAAACAACATTTAATACTTGCTCCTCCCCTTTGAAAACACTCTCGAGCAGTGAATATCATAGAAGTATATACGCTACGATAGTACGATAACGATTAGTATTTCACATACCATGTGCTCTTGTATCTTCAGTCTTCAAACAAAGTTGACTCTCTCATTTAGTATAAAGCGAATATTGTTCATAACAAACATGGAAATTCAACAAACAGCATTTATTACTTGCTCCCGCCACTTAAAACACTCTCAACTCTCAAGCAGTAAGGATCAATGACTATTACAGTACCTACATATATAAAGTATACGCTATGCTAGTAAGTAGTACGAGTATTATGTCATTCATCGTGTTTACAGGTTTTGTACACAGATATTTAAAAAATATCATAAAATTTTTGATTAAATCCGTATGAAAAGGACTCTTATATTTTTAAAATATTTAATACATGCCACTTAAAAAATTTGTTATCTTAAAATGCTTAAAAATATGTATCGCTATCTATACCAGTACCGTATCTAAAGTACTAGTGGTATGAAATAAATATTTATTTACGTTTTGGTTCTATATATTGATATTTTAAGTGAAACTTGTAAATATTTATTTAAATCTCATACTATGTCATAGTTGGAAAAATTGTTCTTCGATAAAAAAAAAACAAAATTGGTAGGTAACTATGAATATACTTCAAATTAATAACAATCATAAAAAAATAATACAATTCAAAGTACACACAATAATGAACAGAGAAAATAAAAATTAATTTTCGTCATGATTTGTTATATTTTCATGTTGTAATAATAACTTTCATATATACATATTTATGCATGAATGTAAATATATAAATACATATATATGTAAATGTACATACTTAGATTATGTATTATAAAAGGATTAAAAGGATTTATATTATTAAATGTGATATTAACTGAAAATGAAACTCATTATAATTGTGACAATAAAAAAACTTGATTAAATTGCATAATACAAATACATCTACCTGTATACGTGTACGTATGTAATATTGTAAATAAATTGAACTTTATTGTGTTTGTATACTATATACAATGAGTTATCTCATATTATTATTTTCATTTTTATTTTATTGTTTTTGCTTATTAATTTTATGTTTTTTATAAGATATAAGTACCATTCATTCATTCACGTCAATGTGTAATTGTATTTTCAATCATTTTCAACCAATAAATACATATATACCATTTCATTCATCATATACTTACTTATATTTAATTGTCATTATTATATTGAACCATTTAATGTAAAATAAAAACCGAAGATTTTATGTCATTTCAATTTTATCTATGAAAAAATATTTCTAAATTTTAATTGGTGAATCATATTCAATATAGAATATTAAAAATGACAACTGAATATGACAGCAAATAAAAAATATGAAAAAAAAAATTTAAAAATGGATGAGTGTATTTACGTAATTATAGGTAAATATGTAAATATTTTTTTACGTATAAGATATGTGTCAGTATTATATGATTGTTTGTTGTATTTTTTCATTTATTTTTTCTTTATTTTTATTTTTTTTGCACTTTTTAAAATGCAAAATAAATTTATATTGTACATATTTTACATTATAAAATCATTAAATATTTCTTTTACGCATCTAAGTGTAATACAAGTCTCATCTTTATGAATACATTATATCAATATATGTTTATGATAAAAAAAAAATTATTTTTTTCTTTTTATTTTATCTGGTGCTGATATTTCTGATTCATAATAACGTAAGGTAATGGAAGTAATATAAATGCATTTTTATTAGTTCCTATATTGCCTTTATGTAAGTATCTAATATGTATGTGAAGGAAGAAAAAAAATAATTGTAAAAAAATGTAACAGAAAAATTTTTTTTTTTTCTTTAAAAGTATGAATAATTTAAACGTTGTTGTGCACGTACTTTGTTTTGTATATTCTTTTTTTTTGTATTATTATTTAACTTTTCATATTTATTTTTGTTGTTTTTGTTTTTTAAAGAGGAAAAAAAAAACTTTTTTATATACTTTAAAGTCAATAAATGCAGTGAAAAATAACAAAAACAACAAAATGAAAATACCTCAAGGACCGTTAACAAACACAATACATACGTGCTTTGAATAACTTTAGAAATTATTGTTACAATTTTAAGTAAATTTTATACATATATAGAAATACTAATGTAAGTAAGCAGGTATGTACGTAAATTATCGTAGATAAATCATATATGTATGTACATGAACATATGCAGATTAACATAAATTTATTTCATTTTCATAATAAACTTTAACATTTACAGTAAATAAAATGAAGGAAAAGAAAAATGTTCAAAAGATTACTATTTGAAATGTGTACGGGTATACTGTATACCTATATTATTAAAAGCAAAGCACCTATTTAAAGAATGAATAAGGTCTGGAGGATATATAAAGGAGAAATTGATAATACTTGAATGTAGGATATAAAAGAACGTAGTTTTTGGTTGGATTAAATTTAATTTCTTATTTCTTTACCTTTACCTTTTTTATATAGTTTTTTTTTTCCCACATACCTAACAAGAGTTTGTATTTATTTTATTTACATTAAAAAGTTTTTTTGTGATTGAATAGTATGATATTAGCTGGTAGCTGCGTAATTATGTACATAAATGTTTGTGATAGTAACATTTAAGAATTTCCTTCAAAGTAAATAATTTCGAAAAGTATTTCTCATGAAATTGTCGAAACCTTTAAAATACGCACATGAAATTAATTTTAAAATTCATACAAAATACATTCGTATCGTATATATTACATAAACCTGAGCAACATGAGTATTTATTTTTATTTTTTATTTTTACTAAGAGAATTAAGTATGTTGAAAATACAAGATTTCAAAGATTAATTGGATTCTTGAACTATTCTTTAATTTTTTATTTATTTTAACTTTTAAAATTTATACTTTTGCTTTAAGAACAAATTTTATTATTCATTATATATATTACATTCAATACAGATATTTATTTATGTACATACACATAGTGATATGTATGTATATAGTACATATTAGTACATATTATTATTTTAGTCCCTAAGCAACTGAAATTAAATTTTATTACGTGTACATGTACTGTGTATTTTTAATTTTTAATTTGTTATAGTACCATTAAAATCAGTGCGATAGTTTTTTTTGTTTTTTGTCAAGGACATCATTCATTGTTCAACAGATTTTAATTTTAATTTTTTCTTTCCTTATGAATTTATGATTATGGTTCATTGTTACGAGTATTTTGAAAGAAAATAAAAACTTTCATTAGTAATTCATTTTAAAATGTTAAGTATACAGGAAAAAATTATAAAAATTTAAGAATTCTTCAGTCATACACAGACAATAATATATTGTCTGTGAGTCATATAATTTTTATGTATATTATAGAATAAATTATACAAAAAAATTTAATTTATATTCATATTATAACTCAAATAATATTTGATATTCATCGCAGAAATAACGTTAATGATGTAACGCAATAATCACGAGTATTTATGTATACGAGTGTTGCAAAAAAAAAAAAATAAATAATAAATTTCATATCCACAATAAGCGTGTAATTTTGAACAAGTATACGACTATACTGATAACAAACTGATGGGTAATTATAGTTCTGAATTGTATAGTAAATTATATACATATGTGATGTACTTTCATGCGTATCCGTACGTAGCATACAAAATTTTCGTTTAAAAATTTTCCAACTTAGTTTTGAAATGAAAAAGAAAACAAGTGAACATTTTGAAAATGAATACAATTTTTTTTTATCACTAACTGCCTAACGGTTAACATTTAAAGCTATTTATTTTTTTTGTGTTTTTTTTCTGTCTTTGAATGTACAAAATTTTATATAAAAATAAACATTTAATATAACTTAGAGACTATAAAGAGTCGAAACATTAGAGAAAAAAATTTTATACAATTTGATAAAAAAATACAAATAAAGTCTACAGTATACAACTTAACCACCTACAATAAAAAAGTTTGAGTATAGTTATTTTTAGTTTAATTGAAAAAGGGGAAAAAAAACTTAAAAAATAAAAATCCTAATATCGTGTAAAACAACTATATACGTAAAACGAAAGAACTAATATATACAATGAATATCCCCAAGGGCGTATATTCTTATTCTTACTTCAGAGTATCACGAGTTTCAACAATTATTGTTATGTTTACACAAATTTTTTAGTATTTCTTGTTTATTTTTTTCTTTAAATTCCTTTACATTTTCTCAACAAACAAAAAAACAAGAAGTGTGGGAATGAAAATGAAAAATAAAAAAGAAAATTTTCTCAAGTTAAAAGTTTCCAATGAAAGTTCGTTTTTTTTTTTGTTTTTTGAAAGATTTTCTTATAGTTCCTATCTAATAAGTATATGTATGTAAATGACGTAAAAAACCAGTACATAATTTAATTTTAAATTATTGATTTCATCATCGATATTGTATATACCGGAAATAGAAAATACATATGTATAGGTACATCTTGTCTAGTTAAATTTTCATAATAATAGAAAAAATTTTCAAAGATATATGACAGACAGGATACAACTTCTAATCATATTTTATGATATCTGAATATCATATTGAATTATTAAACTTTAATGAGATATTATTTATTTGATTCTTGATTAGATAGTATCGTTACTTTTTATTCAAGAACCATGTACATGCATACAGAAATTTTAAATTTATTTATTATTTTCATGTAATAATCTGAAATATTCTTTTCAAAATATGATTCCAAGAATAACGTTATTTAAGTATGTGAATATATATGAATAAATGTTAGATGAATGAAAAAATTATATATTTTCTTTGATATTTTATTTGTATTGTAGATATATATCTATATAAAGTTTAGAATTATTATTCATGAAATTTTCACACACAACTAAATATGTATGTAAATATATTACCAATGTACATAATAACTTAATTTTATTATACATATATACATATATATATACATTTATACGAGTACATATGATGCAATATAGTTGCGGAAAAGGAAACGAACATTATGTATGCATATGTGTGAACTGTACATCATCAAATATGAATTTATAAATTTTATGAAGATGCAAAAGGATCAAATGCATATTACGTGCATATGCATAATATTATATAACCAGAGAGCATAATAATATTATGATCAAAAAAGTATATACACACATCGTCATATGGGTTATGAAATATAATAGATTAATCAGAATTTAGGTTATACACACACACACGTACACACAATTTTATATAAATTTCATAACATATCCTTTCAAAAAGATATCAAAAATATACACATTCATATGTATGTGTGCATGTGTGTATAATATAACATATAAACATATAAACAGAATACACAACGCAGTATTGAATAAAAAATTAATTTTAAATTCATTCGATTTTTTTCTTTTTGTTTGATGCTTTTAAAATTACGTACATATGTACGTATTTTCTGTATTAAACAATAAAAAAAGAGGATTTTTTTTTTTATTTTTTTCGATTTTTTACTTGCTGTTTTTTTTTTACTCTTTTACGAGTATAAGCAGTAAGGAAAAAAAATGTTTTTTAATTTTCTTTTTACATTTTTTATGAACATTAAACAAAATAAAATGAAAACTGTTTATATTACGAGTATTCACATAAGTACAAGTGTTTGCATTTCGTTTCAAATTTGTTGACAATAAAAGCAATTTTAAATATTTGTAAAACGTGATTACATCGATTCACTAGGTATTTTCATATTTACTCACAATTTCAGAATTTTTTATAATAAATATTATATGTATACTCATAAAAATAGTAAATTTATTACAGTAAAAAAGAATTAATAAAATATTAAATTGTAGAAAATTTTATTTGTATTACATTTTAAAATTGAAATTAATAATAATTGAGGAAAATTAAATTAAAAATAAAATTAAAAATTACAAAAGAAAAATAGGTTTTTTTTTAGCGAAAAACATAGAAGAAATCCTTAAAATCATTATTTGTAAAAAAGAATAAAATGTGAAAATTAAAAAAAAAGGAACCTAAGAAGATAAAAAGAAAAGCAAATGTTCTAATGGTTCTATATACCTACTAATCGAACATTGAAATACTACCATACCCGATTCTTCAATAGGTTGAGATGTTTCATTAAAACCGGGCGACAAAATATGGGCGACTATCTAGTTTCAATCTGGAATTCTTCTCCGTATATACGCTCACTAGAGTGTAATGCATAATTTACACAAGAAAAGGAGAAGAAAAACTAGTATTCGCGTAACTTTCTAATTCTTTTTCTCTTTTTCTCTATTACCCACACGAATATTTATATGTCCTTGCATTTATTTTTGAAAAAGAGAATTACACCATGAGAAAACCTGAACTTCTCTAAGAAAACCTGAAGTTCTCTAAGAAAACCCGTCTATAAACCTACCTCTTGTGATGTGAAAAGTATCTATGTAATTTTTTTTTTTATAAAAACATAGAAATTGAAATTTGGTGCTATTAGAATAAAAAAAATCAAATTAAAGTTTAAAATTGTAAATTTTAAATAAATTTTAAATAAAATAATACATTTAAATATAATTGATACGAGTACTTCTGTTTCTGTATACATATACACATTACATTATTATATTTGAAATTTTATTCAAGAGAAATTTTTAAGAAAATATTTCACGTCTTATATAGTTTCTTAATAGGGACTATTTAATGTATTTTTGTATGTATGTATGTAGGCACTAGATAGGTATACATTGAAAAAAAAGTTTGAGAGTTTCACATTTTATTTTTTAAAAGAAAGTAATTGAAGTCGAATATAAAATGTAATACATAAATGTACACTCATTATCATTGAAATTTTAGTCATTCAGTCATCATACTATATTATCTATTATTACTGCGTACATGTCTGTTATGTTATATAGTTTGAACGCCTTCAAGATTTTCAAACTTTTTGAAACTTTCATCAAGGATTTATTTTTCTATTTTGTTATCATTTGTAAGTTTATGACAGTACAGTATTATAATGATTATATAAAATATCAACTACGTTTTTATATAAAGTTTTCAAGAGTACAAACATTTTTTAAATTTTTTACATTTGGAAATTTTTAAAAAAATTTTTAAATATGTATGTATTTAGAATACAAAATTTTCTAACTATACTTCTTGTTGTGTTTGTATTTATTTTATGTATTAAATATATAAGAAGCAGTACTATATGTATACGTATACATAAATAGTATTATTATATTAATTGGATATAGGCTGGCAATATACAAACCTATTCTATTTCAATATTAAAATTACACAAAATCGAAATATGTATATAAAACAATAATTCAGCCTTAAGAATAATTCTTTTTTATGTAGGATATTAATAGGATGTACTCTATCTATATGTATTTACATAAATTTGATATTTTTAGATTTTGTTTATCTTAAGATAATTATAGTTTAGTAAATTGGTAATAAAAAATTAATGCATTTATCTGTATCTGTGATTCTATTATTATCTCAACTTTCGTATTTTTCTGCAGGCTATTTTCCTCATTAAAACAAACATTTTGAAAACAATTGAAATCTGAAACAAATAACTGTAATGTTATATAACATTTAGTCCGGGCCGGATTAAAAACAAAAACAAAAAAAAAACTATTTTCATTCCTACTAAAAAATTTATTAGATAATAATAGTACGAGTAGTATTTCACACTTTTTTGTCCGCCTAATCGGGAAATCTGGGGCTTGAATAGCTCGATGGTTGGGTGTCGGTCTTGTGATCATGAGATCACGTTTCGAATACCAGTCAGCGCGCTACTCTTGCCCAAGTGGATCATCAATTTCACATCAGCAATGTACACCAGTAACTGATTACTGATGATAAAACTGGATGATATATCTGACAGAAATTACTGATCAGCGGTGCCATAATGGACTGAGTATCCGCGTGCACTTAATATATATACTATATACATTGTATGTACATATGTATATTTGAAAAAAAAAAAAAAAATCGGGAAATCTGTCACTGATGCGAACAATTGGTATAACAATGATGCTTCCTCATATCTTTTGATACTGTAATCAATTGCTTAATTTGCTTAGAGATTAATCCAGCCCTACACTGATTATTATCTCTAATACATATTCATAACATAATACAACACCTACACATTCATTTTATATTAAACATATAAATGTACATACATATATTTCAAATATTTCTATCTAAAACCTAAAACCAAAAATATTAAATAGATTGAATAAATGATTTTGTTGGTCGAATAAGTAAAATTTCATTTAATATGAACAAATAAGGATTCTAACAATAATTTTTCATGTGTATACATATACATATACATAAAAAAATTTTAATTTGTCTATGACGTTTTATAATTTTGATTTGATAATTTTAATTTTATTATATTTTTTAGTTTTTCTCGGTTTTTTTTTTTATTTGTTTTGTCCATTTCAAATAAAATATTAATGCCATAAAATTTTATTAATATATTTTCTGTTTTGGTTTTTGTTGTTATTTCAATAATCTAGGATATTTTTTATTTAAGTAGAGAGTGTATTAGAGCAAGTAGTATAGTTGACTTTGTTTCTTCTTTTGTGTATATATGAGTACATATACAGTTTTTTGGTCATTTCAGGGAGTATTATATTTTTATTTTTTGTAATTAAGTTTAATTTGTATTCATGTTATGTGTGATAAAGTTTCAGATATTCTATTTAATTATTCATGAGAAACTAAAAATTTCATTCATTCATTTACGTATACATTTACGAAAAAAACAAAAACGTATACACAAGAAAATATGAATTACAATTTTTTGGACATCATTATATTTTCTTTTTTTACTAATTTTTTCTTTATTTGATTTTCGTTTTGTATGAAAGGAAATAAGAAGGAAAAACTTACATATTTAGAAAAAGTTTTCGTTTTGTGGTTTATGTTTGTGTTTATTTTAAGTTTATAGAATTAAAGAAAAAAACATTTTTTTTTTCTATAGTACCAGAAAATTTTTTGTATGCGAAGGTTTACATAAAGTAAAATAAAAAGGATAATTACATTTTCTAGAAATCATTGAACATACGAGCATTATATTATATTGTATGTATTATATTTTGTTTAGAAATTAATTTGTAAGTTCTAACACTACGCATTTATATTGCTCTAATATACTTTGCTTAATATGTAATTTTTTGTGATAAAAGTTTTTCTTTTATCCTTTTTTTTCTACTTTTACTTTGGGTATTATACGGTATTGTGTTACTTTATTAGATTTCGTTCATTTCATTTCTCATACATAAATATATCAAATGTTATGTGTAAATCATTTATAAATAAAAAAAAAAAAAAATTCATAATTACATTTTCATGTATAATTAAGTCTGAAAATAATAAAAATTGAATTAATAAAAATTAATGAATTTCCATTATTTGAAATGATGATACAATTTTCTTTTACTTTGACATAAGTATATAGTGTTGTGTAGTTGTTTTTCTTTGAATTTTGTTTCTATAATTATTATGATTTTAATACTACGTATATAGGTTCTGAATATTCTTGATAAATTTGAATTTTTTTTTTAATTTTTATATTAAGTAAAATTTTGAATTTAAAATCTTAATTGTGAAATTTAAATTTTATGAATTCCAAACTTACGTAATTGTATTTTAAATCAGGATGCATATAATCGACTCCTATAAATTTAAATAAAATTAAAATTAATTATAAAATTGTACATACATATTGACAAATATATTTTTTCTAAATGTTAATCATCATACCATCATCCATAATGGCTGTTGTTACATTTTTTCCAGTTATCCCTTGATCCCATGCTGCTTGAACATTTAAATCAAGTCGTATTTTACCACCATTTTGACCGGTATTTTTAAGATACCATTGCAATGGAAAATATGGATCACTAGGTTCAATACCATTCGTTTCAGATACACCATTCGTTGATGAATACGGTAAACCATGAATTGATGGAATTACTGGTCGTAAACCACGTTTAACTCTAATAAATCCTGGCTGTTGTACAGCACTATGTATCTGTAAATAATAATAAAAAAATAAAATAAATAAATAAATAAATATAAAAACTCGTAAAATATGAGCAAAAAGATATGTAAGTCAGTCAGTATAGATAAAAATATCTGAAAATGAATATATGCAACTAACTTTAATGAAAAATAAATAATATGTGTATGTACATACATAATATTCTAGATGAAAAATTGAACTTAAAATATTTTATTACTCAATATAATTGTTGTTCGTATCTATATACAAATATAAAAGATACAGTATTATCCATAAATATTTTTATTATACCCATGGTTTTCTAGGAATACTGTATCAGAGGTATTCATACTTGATCAGGATAAGAGTGTTATTTTTTTTTTATATAAGTTTTCAATTTCATAACTAAAATAGATCTAAAGCATTTTATGTAAAATGACCTTTTTACAATATAATTTTTATCATTTCCTTATTATATTTTTTTATTAGTTTTTCACTTCAATTCAGTTTTCTATTTGCAAATTTTTTTTTTTTTTGTTTTCGTTACTCTTTTCTTTTTCCTATCTCTTGTTTGAAAATTAACAAAAAATATACTCTTTACTAAGTACCAACTACCAACAATAAAATAATAAAAATTCAATGAGAACGTAGAGCCAGCTAGTATATTTTGTATATGTACGGCTATGTACGCATATCGTGATAGAAAATTATAAGGATATATACTCGTACTGTACATAGAATATGCAGTTTGCAATAATGTACTGTAAAATCAATAAAATTTTATGAAAATTTTTAATATCCTTATATATATTTTTGAAATGTCAAACTATATTTAAGATAAAATTATAAATGAAAAAAAATAAAATAAAAACAAATATTGATTTTATAGAAATAATGAAAATATTATAATATAAAATATATTTACATTTATCAGATAAAATCATATATGTTATGTATTTTCCAATAAAGTGAAAAAATTAAAGTTGATTTTGTTAGAAATTATAAATTTTATATCAGAATATTTTTTCTTATGAATTTTGTTAGAAATTTTATTATAATAATTTCTTATTTCATTGTAGAATTCTTAGAATACTTGATATACATATGTACATACATAATATAATATGCATGAGTGCATGTAATATCCTTGTCAAATATCCAATTTTCTAGTACAAAATAAATAATCGAAAATTACACGTGATAAAATTCTGTATACAAGATACATTCGTTTATTCTTATGCCTAAATAAATCATAATATGATATAATGATATATACATAAGTATATTTGTACTATTAATAGTATTGTATCGTTATATAGATTACATATAGTTGTTTTGTTATTTTTGCAAAAATTGAAATAAAAACTTTTAAACGGTGTTTTGGGTGCATTCATGTATGTATTTTATGTATTTATTATTACATATTATTATTTCATATATTTATATCTTTATATTACATAATAAATAGTAATTTTATTGTATATGTATATTATCTAACAGTTATTTTGTCTCTATTATATTAAACATTATTGTTATATTTTATTGTATAATATTTTTTTTTTATAGAAAATTTTATCTTTTATAAAATTCATACGTAAATTTACGTAAAAATTTTTAACACGTAATACGTATCATCAAAATGTACATAACATGCATTTGTACGAATACATATGCAAAATTACGTATGTATAAAAAAAAATGTTCGATATCATATCATATATTAATATCGAATTGCGTGAATTTTGACAATATGTAAGAGTTTCAAATTTTCCTTCTTTTTTTTGCTGTCGTAACACCTAAAATCCGATTAATTAATTTTTTTTTCTGTATTTTCATTTACAAAAAAAAAAAAGTAACAATGAAGTATTCAGAAAAAAAAAGAATGATTTATTTGTAATCATAAATATGGATTAATTTACACGTGGAATTTAATTGAAAATTTTCTATGTGTACTGTTAATTGGAAAAATTGTCCTTTCTTTTTTTTATTATTATTTTGTCTTTTATATTTTGCTTTTCTTTTATTTAATTTGTTGTTGTTGTTATTGTTGTAGCTAAATAAATGAAAAAGTGATTCAAACGTACATATATAGTACTTAGACAGATAAATGAATCCATATGTGGAAATAGAAATAAAAACAAAAAAAATCAATATCATCGCACATAGCCTTTACATAAATATAAATTTTTTTCTTTTTTGAAATATATTTTCAGTATTTGCACATTTATGGATATGCATGTATAGTATAATAGATAATATATGTGTATTTAGGTATAGATATTATATATAATGCCCTCATAGCCTCGATGAATGGTGGCAACAAATCCATTCAATTATTTATGCCAACAGTAATGACCTAAAAAACTAAATTCTACAATGGTTTTAGATTCATATTGTTGTATGAGTGTATGATGATGGTGAGGAAAATTTAATATACATAAATACATATATATATACATATACATATACAATATAGATAAATGGAATACGCAAATATTCACATATTATGTATGTTAAATTGCATAGCGATGGTGATATATTATAAGGCGATTATATTGAACTGTGAATGGTATGTGTGATATATACTATTCGATACTATACTTATATATATTTTGTATTAAATACATAAGTGCATACTATATGCACATATGTATATAATGTGTGTATTTTGTTGAAAAATTAAAGAAAAAAGAAATAAACTGAATTGAAAAAGCAACAAACAAATTTATATCCCTTTTATTTACTTTTAGCTTGTTGGAAATGAAGTATTAAATTTAAATTTATAAAATAATGTATAATACATTGTACATATATGTATGTGAATGTGGTATAAAGTGTGGTGTAAAAATCAATAAAAATATAAAATCGAATTTTAATTACTTTTTATATTATACATATATGTACATGTACAGTATGAATAAGTACTCTTTTATACTTATGTATACATATTGTGATTGTCTATACGTTAAATTCATATACTTCTGTTTATATTTCTAAAT
The DNA here is from genome assembly GCA_951394055.1 of Villa cingulata. NCBI lineage: Eukaryota > Metazoa > Arthropoda > Insecta > Diptera > Bombyliidae > Villa > Villa cingulata. Next base: position 32,883,207 of record OX596024.1, read on the forward strand.
GCCAAATATTTAAATTTTCCATTCATTTTAATATTTGTACAAAACAAAAAATATATATATATATAAAATACAAATAATTGAAGTTTTTGTTTAATCACATTATCGGAATTATTTTATTTTTAGAACAAATTTATTTTTGTATTTATTTTAAAATTTATTATGGTACAAAAATGTATATACTTATATGAGAATTTATATGCATTCATACATATGCATGTATATTTGGACATTTACATTTATAAATAATTTTAAATTGAATATGAAATTTCATTTGATTTTAAAAACAACAAATATTATTATATATTTACATACATACGTATCTACATACGTGAGTATAGATACTTATACAAAATATATGATTTATATTAAATTACGCGATTAAATTTTATATTGAAAATATTTCAAAAATAATAATCGAATGTAGAATGAACATGTGGATAAATAGACATAAATTATGTATGTATATACATTAATGCCTATATGTATGTGTATAAATGTATGTGAAAATTCTTATAAAAATCTTTGCAATTGCAATAAATGCACATCCGTTTCCAAATAATCAGTTCATTCATATTCATGTTTTTGTTTTTTTTTTTGCTTATCAGGTTATCAGTAAATAAATAAAATACTCGTGTATTTATTTTCATTAACATACACCTGTATCATAAATATATTTATTTAATTGGGATTTCATATATTATCAAATAAATTCTCGTATATATAATGGTTGCTTATAAGTGTGTAGCAGATTATTATTATTATTATAGTTATAGAATGAATTTAATTAATAAATCTGTCAATAATAGAATTTCTTATTAAAATTTTCAATTCATATACTTATTTCAAGTTATGTATAAGATATTAGGTGCTTTCGATTTGTCAATTTCAAGTACTTGCGAGTACTAAAATGTGTCTAGGATAAATTGTTAAAACGAAAGACACAAAAATTATTCGTAACTACTTGCGTCTACTTTCAGCTACTTGAAAAAATTTCCATGAATAGCTGCGAGTAGATGGTTTAGCAGAGATATTTACCTTTTCTACTCGCAAGTACTTGAAATTGCCAAATCGAAAGCACCTATTATCGTATATTACCGTCTCCATAGTTAGTATGAATTTTGAAAATATAGTAATTAAAATATTTTTAATGATATTATGATGTAGTAAAATTTGAGCTAAAGGTTATTACTCATTATATGATTTTAAGATATTGAACATATAATAAGAGCAAATCATTTATATTTGTATGCATTATTTTCTTTATTTAATGATGAATAAACTAAGAATAAATAATAATGCTCATTATTTATTAAAGAAAAATTAAGTTTCAAGTCATAAAAATTGAGTTAATCATATTTCTATTTCACTTTTACACTTCTTAGTACATATTATTCAAGTATCTGTGAATCAAAATGATTCTTGTATTATCCTTATAAAATCTCTTAAACAAAATATGATGCTATTATTTATACGTGCATACAATATGCATACATATAACTCGTACTTATTATTTAAATTACATGTACGTGCAAATTACAATATCTAATACTCATGAATGTTCATTTATTTTTTGAAAATGTTCATTAAGTTGTTCGAGAGAGAGTATATAGATATTAAACTGAAGTTATAAAGTTACCACATAAAAGAAAAATTGCGGTTATTTTTCAATACAAAATCTATTATCTTTAAAATTGATTTTATATATATATATATAGTATATGTATATATACTCTTATATGAACTTACGTAATTATATAAAATAAAACTCTAAACAGGATGCAATATTTTTAATTGGAATATACATACATATGTGTTATATGTGTATATATGAATCAATTTACTCGTGTACACATAATTCATATATGTTACATATCATGAAAAGAACTTAAGTATATATTCGTATAAAATGCATGCATTCAAGTCGAACAACTATATTATACCTAAACCTAAACTGTAAACAACAAAAATGTACTACTATGCATGTACAAAACGAAGTCAATTTCTGTACATTCATATATCTACATATTAAGTAAATGGATATTTTGTGTTGCATTTATACAAAATTACTTATGCACTTGTATCGTGTACTTGTATGTATACATATATATGCATGCATATATTTATATTATATGAATCTCTCATATAATTAAAAATTAATTGAATTGTTCAATGTTGTGTGTTATCTTGGGGTATATATATGTACATATTTTGTATATATGTATGTATATATACTCTTATAGATTAAAACCAAAATTTTATTTCATTAATTAGTAACTTAATTAAAATTTTAATTACAATATAAATGGTAATTGGAATATTATTTGTTAATAAACACACAACATTTATATAAGTTAAATATAAATGTGTAAAATGGTTTTCAAGGATAATATAATTTATTTGTAAATGTATGTAAAGTATACGTACATGAATATATGCATATTTACATATTATATACAACTGTTATTAACTAGTTTATACCATATAAATACGAAAACATACACATACATAATTAAAATGTGTATATATATATATATACATATATCAGTTTTGATGTAGGCTGCAGGAATATAGCTCCTTAATTTTTTTTTGTACAAAACAAAATGTGTATAAAACTTTTTAATTAACATACACATCTAAAATATAAATATATTGGTATGTATGTAGTGCATAAATAATTTATTTACTACTGTTTTGTGCCTATTTACACACATATAATATAATACTTACTAAAGGATCTCGTTTCAAGACACGTGTATGTGTTACACTTCTTCTTGATCTAGCATGTGGTAATGACCTATGCTTAAAATGATATTCCTTTCCACTACTTCCAGCCAACTGAAACGATATACAAAATTTTGAAAATGTTAAAAAAAAAGAAAATACTCGTATGTATTATGCAAATAATTTTTGTACACAAACAAAAGGATAAAAATATAATTATATACATTATTTAAATTTTTTTTTTATTAAAATTTGTAAAAATAGATATTAATTTCGAATTCAATGAGTCTGCATTTTTGTATAGTAATTAAAATTATTTTTAGTTATGTACATATATTATTATTTCATATTATATAAATAATTCTAATATTTTTCTTAATTTCCATATACATATTATGTATAAAATATTCATACTACATTTATGCACATATTTCTATATTTATTTAGAGAAAAATTCAACATAAAAAAAAAAAAAATAAAATAAAAAATTGTCAGAAACGTTTTTATTAAAATTTATAACAACCATAAATTGTTAAAAAAAAAATGTTTATTTTTTGATGAAGGGTACTAGTAGAACGTAGAACTTTATATGTAGTCATAAGTGTATTGTAAAATTACAAAAATTATTGACATTTTTCTAACCATTGCTTGAACACAAGTAGTATACTAGACACATGTATGTACATTGATTGAATTTGTATAAATATTTCTTGTAAAAAATAAAATACACATGTCATATTAATAATAATTTTACACTTCCATGCATGTACATTTATATACAAAAATACTATGTAAGAATTTCATATTTTATTATTGAATTTTGGTATCATTTTTCTGTCATTTTGGGGAAATTTAGTACGTATATACTTCTTGTATATTACATACTTGTGTATACTATTACAGACATATCTACGTATTAGAAATAAAAATTCAACCATGATAAATAATTTGTGTATCCATATTGAAGAAATTTTTATGTAAAAATAAAAGTAGATATTCATTATTTTAATTATAAATGATGTCACAAATGCGTTGTATCTGAGAGAAGTTTGATTTAAAATTGATATTTTTGTAACATATGGATAATTTTTTCAATTAAATATTCTACTTTTTCTTATTTCTTTTTCATTTTCTTCGAATATGAAAAAATAAATAAAATATTTCTTCAATAAGATATGTGATATACATTTTCTTTTAAATTTGTCTACATATATTTTCGAACATTTTTACATTCAAATATTTTTAGAGTTTTACAGAATGCATGTTTTTTAGTATTTTATGTATAATATTTTGAAATTTATTTCAAACCTTTTGTTTCAAATGAAAAGATAAGATAAACGGGGAAAAATTAATTAAATTCTTTAGATTGATTTTTAAGAAAAATTATTTGAAGTTAATTAAATTTCAATTTTTATTCTCTTTTTTCAAATCAATTTTTGTATAATTTATACCATTTTAATTGAATTTGTAAAGAAAATATAAAGCTAATTATATAATTTATAAAAAAAAAAAAATATTTTTCCAGTTAATGAAAGATAATTTTAATTTTTGATTGTATTTGTTTTAGATAGAGTAAATAATAAGTAATGTATTTTCAGAATAATATATGAATATCGAAAGAATATAATAGAATATGACCAAATTAAATGAAATTTTAGGATTTTCTTAATTGAATCCTTTTCATATAAAATTAATTTATAAAATACAGTAAACTTTAATTAAAGTTTTTCTTTTAGTTTTTAATTTTAATTTTCACTTCATCCAAATACGAACAACATTTTTTTTTATTTAATACCTGTACATGTATAATAGTAAAGTTAATTTTACATATTTATTTATTTTTTTTTACATCCACATTAAAGATTTTATAGTCTTCTTTTAAATAATTTTTTTTTTAATAAAATAAAATAATTATTATTTTCCTTTAAATCGATTCCATATAGCACATATTTTAACCAATCAAATGTAAATGGAAAATTCAACAGCATATAAAATCTGAAATTACCATTTTATTATTCTATCTTAAAATGAAAATTCTAATACAACGTAGTATCAATATAATGCAATAAATTATTCAATGAAAATAAAAGATAATTGTTATTTTTATAATAGCATTGAATACAAATTTATGATGTTTGCTTTAGCTTCTGAATAATTTTATAATAAAATGAAAGTCCCTAAAATGTATATTTTATCAATTAATTATGTATATGCAGAGTACAATATAACCTACATGTTCTCGTATACAAAATAAACATTATATTTTGTTATATTTTTTTTATCTGGTGCAAAAGTTTTTGTTTTTTTTTCTTTCAATTATTTATGTACGTCAAATGATAGATAATCTTATATAAATATACGATAATATATACATATATACATGCATATGTACGTATATATAAATATAAATATATGGATGAATGAACATGTAGGTAAAAGTAACAAGATACGCAGATAACAGACAAATTTTCATTAATAAAGGTCATAGAACATTAAAAATAATGTACATATACGTACCTACTCTTAAAAAATAAATAGTACTAAATATTTTACATGTATTTGTATGTATGTAGATGTATACATATTGTAGTGAGATAAATTATACTTATATACAAGTATTTACATACATGTATATGTATAATCGTATATCGATTTAACACTAATAATGATGAATGAAATTCGATTTTATGTAGGTAGATGTTTAATATATCAGATAATTAATAAACAACTAATATTAATAATATGTAGGTACCTAATAATATACTAATTACTTATTATATTTAAACAATACGAAAATAAACTATATAACGTACACATGCGTATATTATGTATGAATGTGATTTATCATATGTGAAAGTACGTACAAATTACATTTTTTCATGGAATTACGTTGTTTAAATAAAATATTTTTTACAGTTCTGTCATCTTATCGAAGAAATTATTTTATTTTATTTTTTTTTTGATATTTTTTATTTATTCGCCTAAAAAGTAAAATAAAATTTTTGATATGAAAGTTGATATTTCAGTTGAAAGGAGAAAATGTCTATAAATACAAATTAGATCTTTAAAAATTTAATTTTCAATTAAATATTCACATGTGAACAACACAAATGTTTTATTGTAAAATATTTTCGAATATCTTTTGAATGAAAAAAAAAAAAAAAAAACAACAATAACAACAACAACATCGGACACACATAAATAAAATAAAGTAAAAGAAAAAATATTTTTTTAAGATTTTATCAATGAAATGAAGAGTAAACTGATAAAAATTTTCATTCATATTTTATAAAAATACAAATCTTTTATTGATGCTGTTATTTCTAAATGAATTTATTTCTACATTATACATTTTGAGTATCAGTCCTAGAAATCATAGAAAAAAGATTTGAAAATAATGTTTTTTTTATTGTAATTTTTGAATTTTAAATTCTGAATATATAAAATTTGTTTTGATAATAAAATGAATCAAAACTGTTTTATACGCATATAGCATTTACAATTCCATATTTTAAAGATATTCTTATCCTTACACTTTAATTAAATTCATTGTAAAAAAAAAATACAGACGAAAATTAAAATTCAGATTAAATTCATTTTAGTATATGTATGTACCTACAGTGTATTACCGCACACAGACTGTAGTACATTACACAGCATGTATTGTACATGCATATATGTACATATGTACACAGAACAGAATTTAATTTATCTACTGCTTCATATCATAATTAGATTCAAGGATTTTGTATGAACGAAATATGATGTATGGTAAATTTTATTCTTCTTCTTATTTTTTATTTTTATTTTTGAATTTAATTATATTATTGATTTATTTTACTGTTGATTTTGTTGTATTCATTCAATTTTTTTTTTCTTTTTACATTTTATATTTTATTCTTGACAACAATGTTATAAAAATAAATGTATTTCAAAACGTATGTATAAGTATCGAACAGTAAAAAGAGGGCAAACAAAATATAAATGAAGGAAGATGCATGTATATACTCGTATTCGTATATTATGTACATATGTATATATGTTTAATTATGATTACAGAAAAAAAAAATTTTTTTTTTTAAACTCAAATTAAATACTATGGTAATTTATGCAAAACAGAAAAAGAAAATCTTGTATATTCATGAAATATTAAGCAAAAAGGAAAATAAAATCGTACATAAATTAATTAAAATCAATTCTATATACAGTATGTAAAGGATTTTGTTACATTATATGTACTATAATATATCTTACAGACTGTCTTCACATACATAGTATTTTGAAATTTTTTATAATGAATTATACCTAATGAATATTGAAATTTGTTTTTTAATTAATTCAATCTTTCACTTTTTACCTTCCATATGGATAGAGGACAATTGAAATCAATTTATACAAAAACAAAACTAAAAAGAAATTATGTTTAATGTAATTGTAAGTAAAACTGTAAGTAAAACTAAAAAAAAAAAAACGAAAACAAATTATAATAATAAAAATAATAATAATGTTTGAATAATTTATGATGTGTTTATGATAGAAAAATCGAAATCGAAAAACCGTAGGCCGAATCGATAATAACATACTATGCTTATTTTTTCATATATAGAAAAAGGACAACAACAAAAAAACAACAAAATACTTAAAATGCGGGTTTAATAATTTTGTAATAAATTTTAATTTAAATCTATTATGTATTTATGTAAGTATATGCAAATTTTATTATTATTTTTTATTTTTTTATTTTCCATTCATTCTCGTTATAAATAATATAAATTTTACATTAGTTGTAGGCGTTTTGACATCCGTCAGTTATTTTTATATCTGCATATAGGTTGGCTGTAATTTATTTTTATTTTTAACATCAATATAATGATAAATAATAATGTATATGTATGTGGAATATGTTTATTATGTGAATTATTTCAACGCACGTTTCCATGTATATGATATTTGTTTTTCTTTAAAATACTCATCTATAATTATTAAAGATTTATTTTTTTATTTTTTGTTAAATTTTTATTAAAGCATATGTACTTATATGTATGTATGTATATACTTGTAATATCTAATAAATTTTTTGTATTAAATTTTGATTGTTTTGACGTCATTCGTCCACCACCTGTGTTTATATACGTATAACCCAATAAATATACACGCATATGAATATATATAATGATTTTACATAAATATGTATGGGCGTGTCTGTTTTTTTTTTGTCTCAAATTTAGATAACAAAAGGAAAAAAATCTTTGAAGTAGAATTTTTTATATTTTTCCAATTAATTTAATTTCAATTTGAGATTTTTTTTGTTTTTTTTTAGGAATTTCATTTAATTAAAAGTTATTAAATTTCAGAGCATAGAATAAGAGTAGATAATCAGTAAATCAGAATAAAATGAAGAAAATTACCTATGTATGTTATATTTTGTTGTTATCGAAAAAGTATTTTTTAACACAAAATAATGTGTAGTTACTTACAATTAATTGAATATCTTAAGCACAAGTATAGAGAATAAATTTTACATTTGAACATAAATACTTGTATACAAAACAAAATTAATTAATTATATGATATTATATAAAATTTTATTAGTAATGATAAGTACTAATGATAATAATTTAACATATTATGTGTACATATATGTATATGTATATGATATTTGAATTTAATTATATAAATATCAAAAGATTTTTCATTATTCTTGTACGCCCTTTTTTGACTTTTAATTATCAAATTAACTTTAAAATGCGAACATTTGTAATTTAATACGCATATCATACTCGCTTACGCTTTATATACTTACTTGCATATATATACAAACATAAAAAACAGTGCTAAAAGGATATAAGAACATAATAAAAAGGGATAATAACTCTTAAGTTTTCCTATTACATATATATAACATATATTCCTTTAATAAATATAAGGAATAATTTATATAGAAAAAATGTTTTCCTATTCTACATCAGATCAGACTATATTTAAAGAGTTTTCATTTTCATTTATGAACGTATACACATGTAGTACGTCATTATATTATTTTTTTTTACTTATCAATCTTGTCAAATTCATAAAATAATCTACTATATATATAAATTGTTCGAATTTTTATATGTAAGTACATTATATACAAAATATATTCTCAGAAATTTAAATTAAATTTTATTTTCCCTTATATCCTTTTGTATATAAATTTAAATTTATTAAATAACATATCAGAATTTTTTCATTTATTTATGAAATTTATCCGTCATGTCACAGATTTGAAATTTTGACAATATCTTTGAAAGGTTATTTAAATAAATGTCAAAAAAAAAAAAAAAATGTACAAACCTTGAATGAAATTGACATTTATTATATATGTACTATATTATATTATCACATCACAGATTACGGTACATGGTGTAATGCAGCATTTTATCATAAAATACCCTTATAAACTTATAGAAAAATGTCTTCATAATAATATTATTCATTTCAATTTTTCATGTTACAAATTAAATAAAAAGATAAATCGTAAAAATTATTGCGGCAATAATTTAAAATAATTTACATATAAAATAAATATATGAACACAAAAAAATATAAAGATTATAATAGCTAAAAAAATTAAAAAATATTTATTATTACGATCAGAAAATAAATTTTGTCAAAGTCATAAGTATAAAATCTGTCTAAATTTATTTTGTTTTTTTAAACGCAACCATATTATCCTTTGAATGGATAAATATATGTACATATGTATGTGCATCATATGGTGTTGGTATTTATCGTAAAAGTGAAATTAATATTATACACATAAAGTAACCATACGAATGTATGCATTATTGCTTGAATAACATTCTACATTCTACATTATATACTCGTATATTTAAGTACGTGCATTACATAATCTACATAATATGTACATACATATATGTATAATATATCTCTATGTACATTTTCGTATTAAAGTGAAATCCGTGAAATCCTTGCGTGTATATGTGATTGCCATAAAAAAAAAATACATGTGTGAAAACGTATAACGTATAACAACATAAAAATGAAAATTTAACTAAGAAAAATTAGAAAAAAAAAAGACACTTTTCTCTTTTTAACGTTATAAATAATATGTCCCCATGTACATATAAGAACGAAAGTACAATAAGTAAAGTATGTACATACATTATTCATCACTTTGCATTACACAGTATGAAAGCATGTCATTATATAAATAAATGTACATTAAGTAAATACGTACATATGTACCTTTTACAAGGATATAATGTATATGTATGTGCGCGTTAAAATAATAAATAATGTACATACGAACATAATATTTGGTTTTATGTAAAAAACATTAAATTGAAAAAAAAACATATAATTTTTAATATGTACATACATAACACATTAAATGGTAAAATATATAGAGAAATTATGTACAGAGGTATGCATGTACAATAGGAATAAATAATGTATGAATGTACATAAATACAAAAGTTCTGTTTACAGATTGATTTATTTATTAAATATGTAAAATTAAAAAGCAATATGTTTTTTTTTTGAATGAAAATGTCATGAAGAAAATTCATTTGTAATTTACAGAGTGAATTTTGAAGATTTTTATAAATTGACATATGCCTACATATAATTATGTGCATTTGTATTTTGAAAAATTTTCTACTTATCTTTGAACTTATATTATTCGACAGTTTTTTGAATAAGCATTCATTTATTTTTTTGAATTTTTTCAGTAAAAACAAAACATTATAAAATAAAAATGCTCATACAAAAATAATTTTGCAATAAAATGTACATTTTCTTTTGTTGAAATATAATATTATCAGCATAAGGATTTTAAAAGATTCTCATAGATTTCGCAATCTTAATATGTTCGTAATATGTGATTAATATCATTATATTCGGTATTTTTTATTTCATATAAGAATCCTTTCAAAGATATTAAATTTTATTTTATTTTCACACATTATGCGATTTAGATTTAAAATAAAAATAAAAATTAGATTCTGTTACGTTCATTATTTTTATATATAAAATTACATATAGAGTAAGTATTTTCATAAGAATATTCGTAAAACATTATTTTTCCCAGCGCCGGTTTTAGTTTCTTGCACGCCCGGTGCAGTTATAAACTTTTCGCTCTCTAAATTGAAACTTCACTATTATAAAACTTTAATTTCACTTTTTTTTTTATTCTAACAGCACATAAAAATCCAATTTCAGTACATAGTTTAAAGAAGAAAGGGAGAAGAGAAACTTCTTGACACATATCTTCTTACTTTTCATTCTACTTCTCTTTCTATATCTCAAATGCACAAGAATTAAAAAATCATGTTTGTTTACAATTATGTTTATATATGTACAAGGATCTTGAAGGAGAAGTAGAAAGAGAACTAGAAAAAGAACTAGAAAGATACGCGAATATACATATGTAGTAGTTTTTCTTTTTCTTTTTCTTGTGTATATTAGGTACTGCACTGTAGTAGGCAAACAAAAACAGATAAATATTTGACCCATATTTTAATTTGTAAACAAACATGAACACTAAACTATTGAGTATTTGAGAAGTAGAAAAAGAGAAAAAGAAGTAGAAAAATACGCGAACAGTAATTTTTCTTTCTTCTGTTCTTCTGTAAATTATTTACTACACTTTAGTAGGCGAGTATACGGAAAAGAATTTTATATTCTTTTAACTTGCAAGTTGCAATTCACATGAGTAATAAATATAAGCTCTTGATTCGATATTCCTTATTCCTTCGATAATCCAGTGTTTTATTTGTTTCAATCTGAACCAATCATGTCAACACCAAGCCATACTGATCACAAGTTGCATACAAAAACACAATTTTAAGAGAAAATTTTTGCATAAAATATTTTTCTACTGATGTGATTTGTAAAATTATTTTTATATATAAACAGATATACGAGTATGTGACTTTTATTCTGTCCTAATTCGTTTCCCCGAGATTTGGCGCCCGGTTTCAGTGAATCATTTCAACCTAAAAAAGAACCGAATATGCTTGTTCCTATACAAAAGTATGATTAAGAAAAGCTTATTCGTAATATTACAGAAAAATTTTCCATGTACATATGTAAGTTTATTTGTGTATACATAAATAAGATTTTTTTTTATTTCTGAATAAAGGATTATTATTTTCATATTTTCTTTAAATAAACAAGATATGTCAACGTAACATTTTTATGTATTACATATATAAATATATGAATATGTATATGTTTATAAAATCTTCTTTTTCAGAATTATTCTTAGGATTGAAATAAAAGATGATTCACGTACTTACATATGTATATTAAGAAAATTTTATTTTAAAATTGTTTTACGGTAAAATATGAAAATTTCACCTCTACATATATGCATAACATATGAATACATGAAAATAAATACAGTGCGTATATATAGGAAAATAATGAAACAATTGATAAATTTTTAAAAAATTGCGGAAAATTACTGCAATAATTATACGAATCTTAAAAGTATGATATTTAAATTTTTTTTTTATATATACTCGTATGTACGTATTACTTCAGTTAATTTAATTTCATAAATACAAATAAGATAATAAATGTATAGAGTTTATATACTTATAAATTTTTAAATGTAATCCGAACACCTACAATAAATGAAATTTTCATGTTTGTTTTCAATAAATTCTTTTGTAAATATAAAACTTTTATATACATAATTATCTTTTTACTTAAATTATATTTGTACGTTTTAAATAGTTATTTAACAGTCTCATACAGTATATGGTTAGAACGTATGTATGTATAAATTCTTTTAATATAATCTGTTCGTAATACTTTTATGTTTTTACAGGATAGAAGATACATACATGATACATACATATATGATTGCATGATTTACATATGTATAATATTCGTATTCGTATACACACATTTATGAGTGTGCATTAAAAAAGATTTTATACACATTATTTAATATACATATAAACAAACAAAATAAAAAGTATTTTAATAATGCATATACAGATAATCCTTCAAAGGATTTATATACTGGATGATGGGTGTATCTATATAAATTGAATAATTATTTTATTTTTTTTTCGATTTTGTATAAAAATTTAATCTTTTTTATATACTGAAGCCAAGTGATTAAGTGATTTCATTTCAAATATTTTTCTTTTCTGTTCAAATATTATGCATACCTTTTTGTTGGTTTTTTTTTTCTTAATTAAAAAAAAAGTAAAAATAAATCAAAGTATTATCATACACATATCTGTGAGTATCCTTTAACTACAGTTTAATTTAAGTTTGTATTTATTTTGAAAAAAAAAAAAAATTATCGTCTAGAAAATTAGAAATTTTTATTGGAATTTGTTTTTTTCTTTTTAAATGTAAATTTAAATATGGATCCTAATTGAACGAATAATGTAAATATCACAATTTAATTAAATTTGTATATATAAATTGAATTTTATAAATTCTCTAAAGCATTTTGGAAATATTGACTTTGATCATTTTTAGAATTTCTAATATCCTACAGTCTATTAAACAATTATTGATTTGCCATACTGACTGAGGTTAGTAATCTGAATCATTGAAATTTTAATTTGTCTGCCGTATAGTGCCGTCGGAATAGCAACACATTACAATATACAATTTAGAAAATTCATTCAAAATTTCGTATGCTATTTATTTTATAGTACATATTTCTATAAATACATATAATGTATATCTATGTAGATCTGCGAGTACCTAAATATTATATATAAACTGTAAAATAACTTAAATTTTTAGCATATAAATCAATAATGAAAATTTTTTGATATAAAATAAAACAAAAGTTGGCATAAAAAATAATATATGTAAGTACATACACGATATCCTATAAATTAATATAAAGTGAAATTTATTACATATTTATTCATGTATATTGAGATAATATACATATACAATAGATATTAATACATATATCATATGTTAAAAGGATTATATAATATAATAAATTTTATGCACATATGGTAAAAATGTACATTATGCACGAGAATATACTATACATGATATGCGTATTCGCATAAAATGGAATAAATCTATATGATATTGATTGTAATACTCATGAGTCAATAGTGATAAGATTTTCTTTTATATAAATTATATGTCATTTCAATTTAATTACTTTTCATATTACATTTAAATTGATCTATATATTCCTTTGAGAATTAATTATTGCTTTTTTTATTATATATAGCTACTTGTACATCATTATATGAAAATATACAAAATCGGGAAAATAATATTACATTATGTATATTAATGAAAATTAATGCTATTTTCATTTTATATTATATAGATATTATTTTTAGATTATTCAAATAATGATGTTCAGTATATTTCGGATAAATAAATTGAAAATACATATACACACGGTTATTATTATGCGTATATATGATGAGTTTATAATTACATCTTGAAATGTACTATATATTAATTTGAAATCCAATTTAATTGTGAAATATAAGATGAATTTTTCGATAATCAAATCGAATGAAAATGATTTGAATCTAAATTGTTTTTGTGGTTTGTGGTTAACATTTAATATATAAAGATATAGATTTAGATTATATTCAAGAGGAATATAGTTTATTCTATATTATAGATACATAGATGAGGGTTAGATATATAAAAAATTATAATTTTCTTATGGATATGTAAATCAAAAGAGAAAAAATATTGTTTAAGATTTTTATTTTCATATGAAAAGTTCTTCTTTGTAACAATAACAGTAATTTTGTAGTTTTATTTTTTCATTTAATTTTTAGTAAAAAAATAATTTTCATTTACCTTCACATTTCTGTAAATTAAATAGTAAATTATTATATGTATATTAACTTTATAAATTATTCAAAAATATTTTTCATTTTTATTTTCTTTCCAAGTTAAAATAAATTTAAAATATTCCTACACCTTGCGCTCATTAATTTTCTTAAACAGAAATATTATTATTATTATCATGTCGTAGCTGTCCGTACATTATACACAAGGTACGAGTAATATGCATACATTATATGATATCAACAACAGCAACACAGTAAGATCTGATAATCGAAATATTTTTTCCTTTGGCTTGTATTCTCGTTCGTGTACAAAAATAATACGAAAGGAAAAATGAGAAAATGTGAAAAAAAAAAGAAACAACTTCAAAAAACAACAAAAAAGAAGAAGAAGAGCTTTTAAAATGTTAACGTCAGCAATGAAAGGAGTAGAGAAAAATTTTGTTTTTCGTAAGTACATCATAATTTTTTTTTTTTTGCTTATTAATTATATGCATAATTTGAAAGAGATATCTATAAATGCATATTATATAAAATGATATTTAATAATAAAATTAATTTAAATATTATATAATTGAATGAATGTTTTAAAATGAAAATTATTATTATTATTATTATTATTATTTTTTATCTTCAGACATAAATTCACATATACATATAATGTAAATTATTTTAATCTAATTAATTTGTATTTTAAGTATTTAGTGTATTTCTATTTCTATATATTTTTGTATATATTATGTGATTTTTTACTTACTGGTCCTATATTATCAAAACCATATCTAGTTGCAATTTTATGTGCTAAATCATTTTCTACACTTCTTTGAAATCGAACCAAAAATGAACTGGTAAATACATTATTATCAGTTATTGATGCTGACGAAAACAGAACCAGTCCCGACGCATAAATTAACCCTAAGAGGGAAAACCATGTCAATGGCATTGCACCGCAATATCACCAAAGTATTTAAATAAAAGTCTCAAATATATATAATCTTTATATAAATATATACGTATCTATATTTATCTGCTTATCTATATGTATGTAAATGAATATACATATGTAGTTATGTACTTATATAGAAAAAAAAATGCAAATTTTTTATTCACAAAATTATATGTATGATTTTATTTTATTGTTTTTCAAATGAAATTTTGTTTGTTTTTTGATTCAAAATTATATTTTCTTCAATTTTACATATACTTATTTTAGCGTATTATGTTTTGTAAAAAAAAAAAAAGCAAAAATGTAAATATTTTTATTAAATTTTTTTATTTACAGGAGGAAATAAAATAAAAATGTTTTTCTTTTTTTAAAAATTATTTATAAGAACGCACTTAAAAAAAAGGAAGCACAATATAAATTTTAATTTATTTATATCTATTTCTATTTATGTATATATGTACATATATGTATGTATATAATTTGCAATCATATATTTGACATTCAATTTTTTCTCATTTACTTTTTTATTTCATTAAAATCATTATATGTAGTAACAAACAATTTATTAAAAATATTAAAAATGTTTCCTTTCTTATTATTATTTTTATTTATTATTGACACAAAAATAAAATGAAAATAAGTATTTTCATATATGTACATGTATCAATTATGTATTATGTATACATAAATTATTTTTTTTAATTTTTATAATATTTATATTTTATATAGAAATGTTAATATGAATTATTAAAACAAAAAATATGATTTCTTCTCTGTGTTTCTATTATTATTAATATGATCACTATTTATTTTTCTATTAAATATTTTTATTTTATAGATATTTTTCTTTTAAATATTAATAAGTATATAGAAATCAAAATAAAAGGATGATTTTTAGCGGAATTTATCGACACTTTGCGTTCAAAGAGTCGTCGGAGCTCGTTTAAAACTCTTTTTGATTTGACGATATTAAAAATACATATAATTTTAACATTTCTCAAAGTGAAAAGCTTTTTAAAAATTTCTCCATTTTTATCAATACGAATGGAACGATTATAATTTGTAATATGTGTATGTACGCTTACAACATTTATGCATCATCGTATGTACATGTACCTTATTAGAAACAAAAATATCTTTATACATAGGTACTTTATAATTTCATATTATATATGTACGATAAAATGTACGAGTATTAAATGTGTGTATGAAATAATAAAAGCTTTATACGTTAAGTGAATGCGCTCTAGAAATTTAATGCCGCCATTATTGTATAAAATAGGATGTAAATAACAGTTTCTTACAAAATTAAGTAAAAACAAAAAAAATATACATACATATCATTATATTTTTTTTTTTTTTGGTAAAAATTTGGGAAAAAAAGTTTTTAAAAAAAGTAAAATTTGTATTTTTTAATATATGTACTATAGTAAACATATAACACAACATATACTTGCATTACATTATTATATTTTCAACAACTAAAAGAATTCAAATTATGTATACTATCTTACTATCTATTACATTTTTCATATAATCATCCTTTTGTGACCTATAACATTTCCAAAAAATTTTATTATCTAAATTATTTAAATTATTTTTTATATAAAATTTAGATAATTGAAATGTCAAAATTCAACTTATTATATACAAGTTAACAGAATCTATGTGATCCTTTCAAAAATCTACTAAAAGTAGCAATTAATTTCTAATTGAATTCACTAATGAACAAATGTACATATATATATGATATGCTCACATGTATGTATGTATATTCGTGTGTACATATGTGGGTGTTATAACAAAACGACAGTTTCATAATATATATTTTTTTTTTATTTTCACCTTTATAATTTTCTATAAGATGTAGATAAATTCTACAATAGAAATATAAGAGGAATGATGTATTTTTATATACAACTACATACAATTTATATTTTGGCTAATAACATTTTTCATTTCAATTCAAAATCTCTACTCATACATACGTACATATACATACTTATTGTATATAACTAATGTATGAAGTCAATTTCAATTGTATTCATTAATTCTGAAAAAGGTCTAAATAACGTACGAATACTTACATACACACACATACACACACATACATTTGAATATATGAAAAATATATGCGTATTTGTATAAATGAATCTGAAATATGATACATTATAATGTATATATGTATATGTACATGTAATTTTTAAATGTACTTATGTGTGTATAAAATGAAATAGAACATATAGGAGGATATATTTTTCAAAGTCAAGGACGTACATACATTTATGTACATATGTATGTATCCTCGTACCCCATATCATCTTGTAACGTTACGTACATATTTTTGTATATCCATATACTAACAGACTTTGATAATATTATATTTTTGAAATCTACATACATATTTTATTGAAAAGAAAAAAAAAATAAAAAAATAAATAAAATAAACCCTTTATAGGGCTTTCACAATTTTATTTGTATTATAATGATGTACTTTATATGTTAAGTATTCTATGTTGGTATATAGGATAGTGGATAGGCATTATTATTATTATTATTTTTTTTTTAAACAGTTATGTACATACAAACATATATTATGTATACATTATATAATGTAATATAAATATATATATATACATAAATGTATGTAAATATCTTTTATTTTCAGATTTGACTTGTATTTTGATAAGGAAAAGTCATTTATATTTATGTGTTTACATTAAATACTTGTACATGTACATATATGTATGTATGGTATCGGTATGTAAATATTTATGTAAAATACATACCTACTTTGCTGGAATATAAATGTTAAGCAAATAAAAAATAATTTCCTTATATTTTTTTAATTATTTTTTGATAAATTAAAAATTTCATTCAATAATATCTACTCTTCTAAGTATACATACATACTAAGATTGAATAGAATTTTCTAAATACGCCGCATAGATAAATAATCCCGTATATATATATATATATATATGTATGTATACATATATATTTAACTCATAATAAGATTTTAGATAAAGTAAGGTATAAGGTATTAGAATATAAATGCATAATTATTAATATAAAAGAATTTTATGTATGGAATAAATTTGAACTAAGTATTTTCGAATGAAATAAAAAATAAAAATAACTAAATACGTTGTTCGCATTATATGTAAGTATACTACTTACATATATGCATGTATAAAATATAACCATATAACCGTAGGGTTTTGTATTAAAATTAAATTTGAAGATATATTTTTTAAAATATTTAATTATCTTATTCCAAATTCATCATACTTGAATCATATATATGATCATTTAATATACTTATGTGTGCATATTCATTAATTATCGCCAAAAGGCCCTGGTGGGTCATGGTGTGGGCGGGGGTGGGCAGTTTACTGCTTCCACTCCCACAATAAATAAATAAATAAATATTCATTAATTTTATCCGAATTACAGAAGAGAGATAAATGTTATAAATTTAAAAAAAAATTATTTAAATTATTATACCAGAGGTATTTACCTACATATATGTATGTATATACATACATGCATGCATACATGTATAAGTAAATATGTATGATGTTAATCAATGGATGCGTTCAGTTCCACGCAGCGATGTAAAATTTTCCATCTCTGCATAGTCGCTACTTTGCAGCGATGAAAATATTTTGCAGCTGAAAAAAAGTTGATGAATTTAATGGTTGAAAAGTTAATACATATATTTATTAGTAAGGTGTATAATTTTTTATTATGAGAGTGATGAAATTACTTTTCATTTTGATGGTTTTAAAATGCTAATAATTCCAAGTTTCTCAAGAATTTAGGCAGTAAAAAATAAAAAAAAATTTCATTGCATTAATATCAGCCCACTTACTTACTATCAACATCAACTGTTCACAGCGGATTACGCTGTAAACAGTTCAGTAAATTTTATATAGCGATTATCTAAACATCGCTGCATTTTCATCGCTGACTTGCATCGCTGCAATGAACTGAACGCACCCAATGTTTATACAGTTGAAATACAAATCATAAATTAAAAAATATATAATCAGCTAATGTAATGTGTACAATAGTAATATCCTTTTTATATATTTATGTATATTCAGATTAACAATTTTATTTGTTTTTTTTTTCTAGTACATATTTAAATTTTTTTTTTATTAAACCATAACCATAATAATAACAATTACATTTTTGAGAAAAAATAAGTAAAAGATAAATTCGTTGCCTTATTACATGGATGTATAATTTTTTGAATGACAATAATCATTTAATTTGACACGTGTAAATTTCTTCATATGATAATATATAATGTAATACATATATACTAAATAGTAGTAGGTAAATGTTTTTGTCGGCTAAACTTCCGAATTGGGGCCGCCAGCTTTTGAAACGAGACCTTCCGATAATGATACTTTGGAATGTCCTCTTTGACGTGGTATATGTCTCTGTTGGCACAAATTCATCTTAAGGACGCAACCTACCCTTAAAAATTTTTGGTCCAAAATGACGTGTTTTACGAAATCCGTTATTTCTCCAGATCAAGATCTTGAATCGGAATTTTGTATTGAAAATTTGTATTTTTTCGCATTTTTTTGTATATTTTTGCATTTATTTTTTTTATTTATGCAGTTTCTATACATAAATGTGATATCATTGGAAAGAGGACAAAAAAACCTTTCAAATGATATAATAAAACATATATGTCATCTTTCAAGTTTTGAAGTTATACCGTCATCAAAAGAAGTTGGGAAAGTGATTTTTAAAAAACACGAAATTTTGACTTTAAGTCCTTATATCTCGGGAACCGCTAATCCAATCAAGGTGGAATAAAGTGTGAAAAATACAACCGAAAGTTATCTTTAAAATGGTCTATTAACTAATCCGATTCAAGATCTTGATCTGGAGAAATAACGGATTTCGTAAAACACGTCATTTTGGACCAAAAATTTTTAAGGGTAGGTTGCGTCCTTAAGATGAATTTGCGCCAACAGAGACATATACCACGTCAAAGAGGACATTCCAAAGTATCATTATCGGAAGGTCTCGTTTCAAAAGCTGGCGGCCCCAATTCGGAAGTTTCCCCGTTTTTGTCTATTAAATAATTTAAATAAAATATATACATAACAATAAATATGTCTATAAATATAATAAAACTGTATAAGTTAGTATACTTTGTATATAGTCATGCGCGCAAATTATACATAAATATGAATAAAAAATGAATTTAATATTTTTATAAAATAATAATAATGGTATACAACATCATTTGTAATTGTATATTTGTATTGTGATTATAAAAAGTTTTATACCTCAGAAATAATTTATTATTATATATATTACATGGTTACATATACTATATAATACTATCACACATTGTATTATATAAATTATTTTTTTATATCTTCCTTTTCTTGTTACTGGTAAAAAAGCTTTTCATTTCAGTATATATATATACATAATGTAATACGATTATGAGAATAAGAAGAATATACATATACATTTTTATATGTATAAACACATATTTTGAAAAATATATATAAACAATGATGTACGTTCACAAATCTTATAATAAAGTAAATGTATCAAAATCGTACATGTAATATACGTGATACTACATTTATATTTTATTAACTCATCTCATACACAACAGAATATGTACATAGTATTATATATCAAAGCTCTTTAAATCCTCAAAGATTTTTAACCGAATAAAATTATCAAGTAATTTAATAACATTACTACGAATATATATGTTATAAATCTTATGATTCAGATGCGTATGATACATACATACATACATACAACATAACATATACACATTATTATGTACATTAGTACATCTATAACATCTAACTAAATTAAAATATGTAGATTAAATTAATATAAATAATAGAGAATGATTTTGAAAATATTTTCTGTTATTTGATTTAGTTTTGAGGTTTTGATTTAATTTAATTTTTTTGAAAATTAAATAACAGAATATATGAGTATATGTATACTCATTTTTAGCAAATTTTAATAATTGATTATTTGATTTATCATTTACATTTATTATTACCATTTCAAATTCAAGTATGTATATGTATATTCTTTCTCTTTCACAATTATTCATTATCAAATTTTATTTAATTTAATACAATTTAATTTACACTGGATTGTTTAATTTCAAAATTTCTATAGAAAATTTAAATAATTCTTATCAAACTTTTGATTATTATTCAGATAAGTATTTACATAAATACATACATGAAGTAGGTAATCAATAATAAATACTATATTGACTCAATAAATCGGTCGGTTAGAGATTGTTATTCTTCAATTAAATCAGATATACAAAATATATTCAATTTAAATAGTAGATTAAATACTATATAATATGTAATGGTATATTATGTATTTAGAAGTATATTTGTTATTCGTAAAAATACACAAATGTTACGTAATGTATACGTAAATATATAATAGATATTTTAATATAATATCTATAGCAATTCAATACTAAGAATCATCTTATGTACATATATTTATACATACATATTAGTGTTTTCTAGTGTATAAAATTAATTAAATACATAAATATGTATATAAATGAAATCACTATACATTATTTACATAAAATGTGTATAGATAATGAATAGTTTATTATTACATATGCAAATAACTATGATTTTGTCTAAGAATTGTGAGAAAAATTCTTTTTGAATTTTGATTTATTTTTATATACGTGTATGTATGTATTTGGATTCAAATTTTATTAATGAAATTATTGTTGTACGTTGTACCATATGTATACTAGATACTTTTTATACCAAGTACATAATTTTTATTGATTTAACAGTTTGTTTTTTAGAAAACGTTTTACAATTTTACATTGAATATGTCTTATTATATTTTCTTTTTAAGTATAGTAAAAAAAAAAAAAACCTTTTATTAATATCCTTTGAAATTTAATATAGTCGTATATTCGTATAAATTATCAAAATCAATTTCATCTAGGCTAGGAAAAAAAAATGCAAATAATTTATGTAAATACTTAATGACTTATTGTAAGTACGAGTATATGTGACCTTGATACAAACTTCTACAATGAGGTCATTTAATAAATAATAAAAACTGAAAGTGTTTTGCATGTGCATTTGATATTACATTAAAATGATTAAATTGCAGTGTAACACTAAATACATGCACTGACTGTTTGCATATTACATATTTCAGAAAATATGTCTGTATTTACGTATTTATTAGAAATTAAATTCAAATTATCAGTTTTATTATTTTATAAAGGTATAGGTTTTGTAATACATTGAAGGATTAATTCAGATGTAAACGATTGTACGTGCTACGAATGTAATTTTTTTTTTTTTTAATAAAATATGAAAAATATAAAATTTCTATTTAATATAATAAACGAATTTATTATAAAAACATAATTCTATACTATATGGTACATGGTAAAATGAAATATTTTTAATAAAAAGCTTTTTTTTACAATATAATAGAAAGAAAAATAAAATTCATATACTTATCCATTACAACCATATTCTTTATACAATTTACGTATAATAAATACTACATTTTACATTGTACTTATTTATGGATACATATAAAATAATAGAGATTATTTTTCGACATATGGTCGCATTAATATTCGTATAAATATATATGTTATGACGTCAAAACGTTTTATATGTTTTTATATATCATTTCATGTGATTTCATTTTTATTTTTTATTTATAATTTTGTTTTTTTTTTACCTCTCTACTACCATCTAATCTGAAAACTTTCTCTTTTTACGTCGTATATATAAAAAAATGTAATATTCATACATACATATATATATATGTATACGTTATATCAATTTTTTTTTTTCGTTTGTGTTTATTTTTGTAAACTGATTTTACCATTTTACATACATATACCTATAATAAAAAATCGAATTTATTGTATGTATATTTAAAAAAAAAAATGTATGAATTTCCATGAGTATATAAATATGCATTCGTATCAATTGACTAAAAATTTGTTAAAATAAAAATGTTATTTAATAGATAAAATTTGAAAAAAAGGAAAGAAACGAATATTCTATATAAAACAAATATACAAATTGAAATTTAATTTTCCTTATTTGGTTTCATAATAGGCAGATAGGTATATATATAAATTTTTATAACATTCATTCGTTTTAAAAGTAACTAACATAGGTATGTTTGTTTTTTTTTTTTTTAGAAAAAAATATATCTTTTTTATTTTTTATTTTTTGCTTTATTGAATTAAACGAGAAAAATAAAATGAAAAGGAAAATCATTCAAGTTGAAGAAATAAATGTTATTTTTTTTTTCTGTTGAATGAATATCTTTTCGGAATTTTTGGGTATTATATTGTATTAAATGGAGTAGGTGTTGCAGAAATGTTATTACTTTTTTTTATTACAATTGAAAGCACTCCGATATTTAATTACATACACATTGAATTTCGTTTAGAAATTATCCTTAATGTTATTGAAGAAACAAATTTTTTTAAAAAAAAAAAAAAAAATGTGTAATCAAGTTAAAAAAAAATTAAATTAAATTAAAACTTTTCGAAGAGTATCGAATGAATCTATTTTTAGTACTAGAGTTTTTTATGAAATTGTAAGTTTACTGAAAACTTTTGTTAAAGGATGTATGAAATTTTCATTTACCATATAAAAAAAGCCTCAAATTTTAGATATACATATATGTATGTCTTATTCTTAAATAAAAAGAAATGTATTCGAAATCATAAATCTAAAATAATTTCTTTTAATCCTATCACCATCTTCTTATGCATAAGGATTTATAAATTTGGGAACATTTAAAAGAAGATATTTTTTATAGTTTTTATTAGTATTCTATTTCTTAGTCTTCTTTTATTCAAAATTATTTTTTTAAATATTTTGTTAAAAAAATTGTAGAATGAAATTATTTGAAGGGTATCATCCCTCAAAACCATCTGTTTTTTTTTTCTCAGTTATGTAGAATGAATAAAATAAAATGAAGTGCTTTTTCTTCTAAAACTCAAGGGTCAGCCAATTACTCACATCACATATACCTCAATAACTTAAATAATAATCTTGCATATTTAATATTTCTTTCAAAATATTTTACATAGTAACAGAATATAAATTCAGTTATTTTATAGGATTTACATCAAAATAAAATATTCTTTAAGTATTTCAATTTAAATTTATTAACAAGCAAAATTAAATGAGAAATTTTTAAAGTATCAATGAGTACAATTCAAATTAGTAATTGTAATTTTAAATAACAAAATACAATTATTACTATAAATAGCATAAAAATATATATTGAAAAGAATAAATTTATTTTATTTTCTTTTTATAAAACATTATTATACTTTGCTGTATGATTTATTTTATTTATTCGTACAATTATGTATTATTTTATATTATATGATATAAACATAAATTTCCTGTTCATGTTTTTTTAAAAAACTCACTATCAAAATGTTTCTTGTTTTCACTTATTTTATATTTTTCTTTTGTTCTTCCACATCCTAATTTGTATCTTATATGATTTATTCAGCTGGATATCAAATGCTTCGATAACCAAAATGATAAAAATATTTGAAATCCTACGATTAAAAACAGAAAATAAAGTTTGCGTTTTCTTCCAGTACTATAGTCAAATTGTTGAGTTTGTGGTCCACCATAAGCATCATATGTTATCCCACCACCAGATGAAGGTTGTTGAGATGTATCATTTAAAACTTTCGTTTTAAGTGATCGAAGCTGTTAACGATTTGAATATATATATAATTATGAAAACTTGAAATTTATGATTAAAAATCTCTTACCAAAAAGAAACTCAAAGATAAACTGCAATAAATTAATGCTATATAATAACCAGTTTTATGAAAAAGAATACTAATTAGAATACATCCAACAATTATGGCATATTTATAACCGGAAAATGCAAGAAGATCTAGTGTTTTTAAATGTGTTGGTATATTTGCTACATACAGTGTTATTGAATATACGACTAATTCAAATAAACTATATGCTAATGCACTTGATGCTTGAATACCAAGCTGTTCTGGTGTAAATCGATTTTGCATACCAAGTAATAATCCTGCTAAAACCACATATGTTATATAGGCCATTGCTGGTATATACAAATCAACTGCGTTTATATCATATCGTGGTTGAACTGGATTGTCCTGATCGTATTTAAGGAACCAATCCTACAAGTAATTTGTAAAAATTTTAAATTTCTAATATCTAGTAAAATTTGAAATAGAAAATAAATATAAATATGTACCTTATGTGTAAAAGGGAAAAATAGCAATCGAAGCTTATTAATGACGTATTTATTGTCAACTGCAAAATAATATTTGAGACGAGTAACTGGAACATATTTTTCAATATGACTTTCAACTAATTGTTTTCCCTGATCAGCTAATTTTTGTCCATACTGCATAGCCATATCTTGAACGATTGGTTGCTGAAACACTGTAAACTGTTGCGGAAAATTTCCAGCTGCATCATTTGGAAGACCTTGTGGAGAAGGAGTCATCATTGGTGGTTGCTGTGGTGGTAAGTTTGGATAATTCTGAAATTGACCTTTTGACATATTCGAATTAGGCATTTGCGCTTGAGAATAAACATAATTTTGATTTTGTGTTGGATCATTAATTCCACTATAAGAAACTCCATCAGAAAATTGACTTTGACTCGAAAATGGAGTTTGTATAAATTGTTGTTGTTGTTGCTGCTGTTGTTGCTGCTGCTGTTGTTGCTGCTGCTGTTGTTGCGGCACATCAAAAGAAGGTGGAATAAACTGAGGTGCAGGATATGGCTGACCCATTGCTTGGACATTACTGACATGTTTTACTCGTGGTCCACGGCCAGGAGCTTAAAAAGTAAATTTTTAAAAAAATACGTATATTAAATCGATATTGTTTTATTACAAAGCAAAATACAATTAAAATCAGCAAGAACTCCCAAACATAAACAAATGGAAGAAAACAAACAAACAAGTTACGTTTTAAATTCAACTTCTAATACTACAATATTTATCACCATTAATTTATTTAGAAACCGTGTAATAGTTATCAATCATTATTTCTCAAAAACTTATAACGAGACAACACTTTCATTTTGTTTTTTTTTTTTTTTAAAGGAAAAAATACAAAATTGATTATGGTTTAAAAAGAATTATGTACTAATAAACTAATTAAAATTAATAAAAAAAATGATGTTATCATCGAAATACAAAAAAACAAACACTCAACATAGCACTTGCCAATTTTTCTTACTATTTATGGACTTACGCTGACGTGCTCCGACTGTAGCGTTGTAATTCATTTTTATTTTTGTTTTAACAATTATTTAACATTAATTTTTGTAAAATAACTGAAAAAAATAAATTTACTCTAAAATCTGAATATTTTATTTAACACAAATAGTACAAATTGTCCGGTTACACATCACCATTTACAAAAACAGAAAACACCAATCATTAATCAAATGCCAATGCCAAGCCAATTGCCTTGCCAATGAAAAAGAAAAGAAATGACAAATTGACAAATTAGGTTCAGTGTTCATTTTTCCAACTCAAATCAAAAAAGCAAGACAACACACAAACACAACACACAACGCACAGCGCACTGCACACCACAGACAAATGACAATGAAATAGAAATGGAAATGTCAAAAACTGCAATAAATATCTGATAAATATCGTTGCAAAGAAGAATGTCATTTGTCAAATAAAAAATTATAAGAAGATTTCAGTTCAGTGAGAATGATGATATCAGATTGAGAAAATGAGATTAATAACAAAAGAAGAAAAAAATGTGATTGAAAGCCAGCAATTCAGCAATCAGCAGAACTGTAGAAGAGAATATACTGGATCTTGAATATCCCAGTCAGACAAAAATCAATTCTGAACCAATTCACAATTGATTCCTGGCATCAAAGAATTGATTCTTTTTTGAAAAAAAAGTGATTTTTTTATATGGACCATGTCCGCTTTTTACGATTTTTGATTGGTTTAAAATTTAAATATGAGTCAGTAGAAAATAGATTTTAAAAATTGATGCAAAATCGATTCTGAATCAATTTTTAAGTGGATTCAATGACAATTTAGAATTGATGTAAAATCAATTATTTGCAACCAAAAATAATCGATTAATTATCAACAATATAATATAGCAATAACTATATATAAAATATAAGAGAGAGAACCAAAACCAAAAATCTCATAAAAGAAATATTAATTTTTTTCTAAATGAAATGATGAAAATTGAAATGAATTGAAAATGAAATGTCAAAATTTTAGTTTTCTCACGCCGCATACTATAAAATAAAATAATAACGAAATGAAAATCAATTTATCACAATAAACTTTAAATTATAATTTTTTTTCAAAGTAGTTTCAAAATTTTTCTATTGGTAGTTGGTACATTATTCTACCATAAATTAATACATTATAATAAACATAAAGTGAGTATTTTAATTTAAGGAATAATAGAAAACTATCAAGGTTAGAAGAAAGAAATTCGATTTCGTATCGGTGGTAGTTACATAAATATTTATCAATCACTTATATTTTCAGATTTCAGAGAATGTTGTCATTTCAAAGAATAACCAGAGGAGTTTGTACAAATTTCCTAAAGCGTTTGAGTTCTTCAACAGTGACTGCGACAGCAAAAGCAACGTCTGACCAAAACCAAACAGATGCAAACAGTGATTTGAAAAAAGAACGAAGTAATTTCAATAATATATATAAAACATTTATGTTAGATAGAAATAGCTAATATTAAAATTGATTATTTTAAAGAATCCTTAGTTGCAGCCGCATTTGAATCCTTGAAAAATGATAATGTACAAAACGAATCCAAAATAAATAATAAAAATGTATCACAAGGAAAATCAGTTATTAGTGAAAAGATAATGAACGCGAAAAGCGTGAACAGTTTGTTATCTGTGGCAGAAAATAATGGTCCAATCACGAGAAAAGACGCGTTGAAAATTGTTTCGATTCTGGCAGAATGGAGTTCTATAAATCGAGCAAAGCTATCAGATTTCGAAAATGATAGCAGGTTCTTGAAGGTCTGTCGACTTCTTGGACGTAATGTACCAAAGAATGGAAAAGAAAAGGCAACAGGTTTTCGCACAGACGATTTAAATACAGTTTTAGGAATAGCTGGGGACGATGAAGCAGCTAAACTCGTAGCTAGCATAAGCCTACCCCAAATGGTAAAAGTATTGACGTCGCTAGCACAAAAGAAACGAAGGAGTACACCACTTTTAAGATCGCTAGCATACAATATAAGTAGTAGTTCTGATCAGTTAGATTTGAAACAATGTGGAGACATATTATACGCAATGGCAATATTAAATTTTCCGGATTCGGTGTTAACAGCGAAAGTATGTTCGGATATTTTATCATCTATTTCTAAACACACCGAAAAATCAGCTGTAATTGGTTCAATTCTAACCAGTTTTGGTTTATTAAAATATAGAGATCTAGGTGAAATTGTAATTCTGCTCATATTCAAGTTTAAAGAGTAATGAATATAAAATTATTGTGTTACAGATGTATTGGAGGCTTTAGTGAACTGGATGATAAAAAACATTGATGTTTGCAGGCCTCAAGATATTAATTCGCTATTTTTAACGTTAGGGATACTAAATTGTAAAACTTCTGATGTCGAAATATTAAAAAAGCTAGTCAATTCATTAAATGAAAGAGATTTTTCGAAAAAAAGTGATTTCTTGAATTATATTTGGGCTCTTTCATTGCTGAAATTAGCTGAGGACAAACATGTCAAAATGGTGCTTGAGTAAGTTGATTTGTTTATTCTAAAAAAAAAAGAAGTAAAAATTAATAAATTTCCTAACCTTTTTCATCCTTTTCAGTTCTAATTATATTGAAAAACTAACAGTAGAAGCTGAACATGGTCTTACACCGAATGCAAAATTGAAATTATTGAATATAAATGGTTATGCAAAACTGTTACTTGAAAATTATGAAGGACCATTCCTATATCCAGAGAATGATGTATTTTCTGTTCCATTGGCACATAACAAATCAAAACAAGTTCTGTTAAATGGAATGATTGACGCATTAAAAAGTCTATTTACATCGACAACAAGTCTCAAAACATCAGTAAATTCTAAAATGGGTTTTTTAATAGGTAATAAAATAATAATTCAAATTTAAAATAAATTTTTGAATAATTTTGTAAATGTTTTTAGATGCTGAATGTGCTGTAGATTCTAAAAGGAATCCTTTACCACTAGATAAAGAACATAAAAATGCAATTAAGTAAGTTTTAAAAATAATTAATTAAATAATTATACTTATTTTAATTAATTTTGAAATTGAAATTAGGATAGCAATTATGGCTGTTGATTTTCACGACACATGCCATGGACCTCATAGATCTGTTACTGGTTTAACAAATTTGTGCTTCGATTTATTAGAGAAGAGTGGCTATAAAATTTTACCAGTTTTATATAATGAATTCAGTACCAGTGATAAGCTACTAAAAAGAGTTCAGTATTTAGAGGCGAATTTAAAGAAAATTGTAAAAACAAATAATTAGAGAAAAAAAAATTGTTGAAGAAAAAAATGCAAAAAAAATGTTTTTAAAGATAATAGATTTTTTTGTTTATTTTCAAATTGTTTTCTTTTTCATATTTTTTTCTTTATTGCTGGTTTAATAAAATCCGTCAAAAGATGTCAGAAAGTGCATGAGAAATATGTATACATATAAAAAGTCCGTAATTTTACTAAAATTATAATATACAAATATATAAATTATCTAACAAATTATTCATTTAAATTATTTTCGTTAATAAGAAAGTTTATTTAAATTCAAAAATATTTTATAAAATTACGTGTGTGATATATTTTAATAGAAATTGTGTAAAATTAAAAAATAACATTGATTCCTTCTATCTATTGATTAAATAATTTTATCTTTGATTCCAACTTCCCACCATTCACCAGATTCAACATAATTTTGATTAATATCAATTAGTTTTTTAAATGCATTCTTTGCGATCATATGTTTTCCTTTTATGTCTTGAATTATGGAATCCTTATATACGTCTTCCAAAATTTTAATATTTTCATGTGCTCGACTTTCTATTTCGGATAAGCAAATACAATTCCATGGTGACCATTCTTTACATTTCTCCCACCTTGGTAATCTAATAAAATTAAGTAAACTTTTACATGTTTTTACTTTATTTTTATATGATTGTATTACCGTAGACGAGATATATCACTGCATTTACTTAAAATTGAATGTCCATGCCAAATAACATCAATTATATAACGAATATCATCCTCTTGCATAATAAAAGCATACGATGCTAACGTACCTTTTTTACGTTCTTCACGCTGTATCGATCTCAGTATTGCAATATAAAGTGAATTATCTGAAACAGTACCCTGTAAAGGTAGAAGTTATTCCTTACTGACTTCTCAACATTTTAGAAGGATTTGAAAATTACTTTTAAATAGAAACATCTTTTACAGGTATCCACTGTATTTTGTCTAGTTCTGAGAGCAAAATCTTTTATAGATTTAACTTTTTTACATTTTTCACACATACGTTTTTCCTCTCCTAACAAATTATGATTTAATTATTCTTTTCTAATTTAATTCAATAATAAAACAATCTTACTTTGAGGTTTCTCTGCTTTATAATGTTCAATTATTTGTGTAAAAAGTATAATTTGTCGTTTTCTTAACACATTCAAATGGCATTTATTATTTAATAAAAGTAGTAAATTTTTTTCCCTTTCGAAAAGTTCTAACAACTACAAATATTTAAAACAATTAAAATATTTTATTTTTTCAACTAAAGAGAATATCTCAACCTCATAAACCTCTGATAAATTTCCTTCATTTTCTAATTCTTCGGTAATTCTATTTATTAATTTGATACGTTCTTCTGTATCATAATTTTTTTTCATTTTAGTATAAAATTTAATTAAATATCTTACTCTTTGGGTTCTTAATAAATCCATTTCAATTACAGCATCTAATAAAGAATATGAATCGAATTATTTTAAAATTTATTTATATTTAGAAGTTGATTAAATTTAATATATAAGTGAAAGTGCAAATAAGATACCACGATAACCAATCCATTTCACAGGTTCACCAAGTTTTTTCAATTTTTTCTCTTCATTGTATTCTTTTAATGATTTTCTGACTAAATTCCTTTTATTTTCGATTCCGTTAAGAAGTTGAATTTCTTTATCAAGCAATAAACCTAATTCAGCTGTTCTTGCTGCTCCTGCATATGTTGTATTAATTCGTTTTATCTAAAAAAAATTATTTTCAATTTTAATTTTCTTATCAATATTTATATTTATAAAATTTCTACTCCGAATTTACCTCATCTTCTTTCCATTTTTGTACCTGAGCGAATAGTAAATCAAAATCTTCTTTAGTTCTTGGAAAAATTTTTGAAATAATATTTTTTCGATTTTTTTCAGCATCATTTTCTGTTACTTTTTTATCGTGACGATTTTGTTCATCAACTAGACGACTAATAAAAATAATACAAAAGTATCATTAAAAAACAATGTAATTAGTGATTTCGTTATTTTTTTTAAATAAGTATGTACCGAAATTCAGCTGCACATTTTCTTATATTTTTCCATAATCTATAACGTCTCCAATTTCTCTGTATTAAAATAACTTTCTTTTCTTTATTTTCACGACGATATTTATTCTTAAAACTTTCATATTTTGTTGGAATTATAATTCGATCTGTTTCTGATGGTATGTAAATTAAATTTGTTCCATTGCCAAATGCTTGAGTCGATGTATCACACGGTACATTCTTGAGAATTTATATTAAAACATATAATTGAGTATTTTTAATAATTTACTTTATTTCTTGAAGTAATTTTTAACTTACAATTGTTTTATCCTTAAGTTCTACAGTTTGAACATCCCTACTACAAATTCCATTAAATTTAATTTTATTTAATGGTGGACCAGTTTGCGTATAAGCATCCAGATATTCAATTCCTAAAAAAAAAAAATTATATAAAAAACCCCATATGAATAAAGATGTATGATTGGAGGAGAAAAATATGTAAATTGAATTATCACCAGTTTTTGGATCTTTATAACCGCCTAAAAATGGTTTTCTAATTGCTTGATTTTGAATTTCCACAACAATATTTTTTTCATTTCCATTTGTTGTATTTTCTGCTGATATATGAACTGTTATAAAATCAGGTAAACGGAATTTACTAAAAAAAAAAAAAAATACATTCAGATAAAGTGTGTTATTCTTTCATTAAAAATCTATGCATAAAATAAAATATAGTAAATTTACCTGTAATAATTTTGTAAATTTAATTCTGGTTTTTTTTCATCATTTTTTATAAAAATATTTTCATTAATTTGAAGATCAAATTCAATTATTCCGAATTGATTTGAATCGACATCCAATAATTTACGAGAACCATCTGTTTCTTCATTCGATTGCAAAATTAAAAGATAATTCGGATTGATATCAAATTTTAATGAAATATCATTTTTAATTTCATTTATCGTTGTAGAATTTGAATAAATCTGTGCAAATATTTGTGATTTTGATATATGAAATTTCACTGTAACATTCTGATTGTCATTGATTATATTGTCTGGTGATGAAATTTCCTCTCGATTAGAAATCATATTTTTTTTTTTTTTTTTTTTTTTTTTTTTTTTTTTGCAAATTATATAAATTACAATTTTTATTTATTTTTCAAATATAATTTTCATATACATATGTACTCGTATGTATATTATTTATTAATAAATGCAAAATATTTTATATGAAAAATAGATAAACAAAAATAAATAATTCCGATGAATATCAAGAGGCTTCTTTGATTTATTTATTTCAAGTAAATAAATTCGAAGTTGTTAGGCTGATATTGATTTTTATATCTAAATGAATACATATTTGAAAATTTATTATTTAATTGAATTCAAATGAATTATTGCACATATCTATGATGATTTCTTTTATCTAATAATGATGTTTATTTTTATTAATTTTTTTTTTCTTCTTTGATCATCTTTAGTTTGAAATTGATGAATTTTATTATTGTCGTGATTAATTCATGCAACGGACTTCATATAGTAAATCAAGCCTTATACAAATCTTGTACACCCTCAGGTTAAAGCATATCATCACATACCCATACAGTGTATGATGAATTTCATATTCAAATTTATTGTCAAGCAGATGTCCTTTTCATTACACTTTTATAAAATATATGTATTTTTATATATTTTCTTATTTAAATCATGATGTGATGTTATGTATATAAAAGGAACCGCAAAAGGCCACCATCGAGTAAACGTTTGCACGCAATTTATTCTTTCTGTCAATAAAATGCTAAATAAGATGGTATATAGAATGGTAGATGGTAGTTGGTTAATTTTGATTATGGGAAACAATTTATAGATTTTTAGTTACTGTATAATTGTATGATTATTTAAATAATTTAATAAATTTTTTTTCTTTTATTTTCATTTCATTGAGAAGTTTATAAATGAATGATACATGTATAGAATATATTTTTTATGTTATGTAAAAATAAATTTAAAAAATGTAATTGTAATCATACATATATGTATACATACATATAATTGAAGAATGATTTTTATGTAAACATTTATGTACATATGTACATACATATGCAAAGTTATTGTCAATAAGGATTGCATTATCTGCCAGTCTTTAAAATTTATTGACTTCGACCTTTAAGTTCATTATTTTATTTAAACTTGACTGAAGACTGAGGAGTTTACTTACTGATGTTATATTGTATCAAATCATCAAAATATGTATATCCAACTTTTATATAAACAGCATAGACAAACATTTATTTTCGTGAGTGTGTGAAGTGTTGTAAGTTTGAAAATTTGTGAATGAAATTAAATCGATGTTTCGACGTTTGTGAATATAATCTAAAAGCTTGAAATTGTAAAATATAAAAATACCATATAAAATTACAAATGAATGAAAATTATATTTTTCTCACAGTTATTTTATTTGTTTTTAATTTAAATGTTTATTGATAAAATATTACTAAACATTACATTGTATATTGTATGTATATTAATTAACTTTACAAAAAAAAAATCTTATTTCTAAGTTTCTAATAAGTAATATATGATATTGAATATTATTCAAATTTAAACTTATGTAAGTTAAATTCTACATGCATATACTTACTCCTACACTAAACGAAATATTTCAATAATTGATACATTCGTATAGGTTTTGCATTCGATTTATAAAGATTTCTAATCCATATTATTTTTGAATTTTTGTTCGAATATTCTTGAAATTTTTTAAAATCACTGGTATAATTATTATAATTATGTTTATTAAATAAATTTATATTTATATTATATTTATCTAAATTAGATCTTATATTTTTTGTTAATGATAAATTTTCATCTGTTTTTAAAATTGGTTTAATTAATGGTGGATTCGAAATATAACCATATCCTGGCACAAAAATATACGGTGTTGGTGGTAATTGTACATAAAAAATTTTTGAATTTTTATTTTTATATTTTGATGGTTTTTCGAATTGTTGATAATATTTTTTATTTGCTAACATTTCTGGAATTTTTAAATAATTTTTATTATCAATAATATTTTTATTTAATGCTGATGTAGTAGTATAAAAATTTTTTAATGTTGATGAAATTTTTTTCTCTGATGTGTAACTGGTAGTTTGATAGATAAATGTAAAAATAATTATTAGATGGAATAAAGTATATCCTTTATATCTGTGAAAAAAAAAATTATATAAATAAAAAGGAAGAACGAAAAACAAAAAAAATGTTAGAATTTTTAAATTATTTTCTTTTCGAAAAACAAAACCAAAAAAAAAACATCGAATTTTTTTTTTTAAGAGTATTTTATAATGCGGCAGTATATAACGTAAATTTACTAGTATGTATTTAAAATAAGGAAATTCCTTTGGTAATAAAAATAATTTATTCGACATGAAGAAAATCATTTATCGCAAAATTTACATAATTTCTCAATCAAAACTAGAACGACACAAACGAAATAACTATAACACGAAAATATAAACGTTCTACAGATATTAAATAATTATGTACTATAATACTTGTATAAAAATATTCAATAAAATCACTTGTTCTAATTTTCATTTCTTTTTAAGTTACTTTCAACCTGTTTTATGTGTACATTGATGCAAATAAATGCTGGTATTTATGTACATATATACATATAAAGTTTTTAAAATATACCGTTTTAAATTTGTTTAATTTATATCAGATAATTCAATTAACATGAAATATAATATATTTTTACGCACTTGTCTTTACTTTGAAAAGCATTGAAATGTGATACTAATAATTTTATTTTCACTCAATGATGCATTTTATAATTGACTTGAAACAAAATTTCTAATTCTATACGTACGCATATGTAATTATATATTATGTAATTCTTATATATTAAGTAAGTACATATATGTATACCTTTGTTTAATTCTCATCCTTTAAAAAAATTTATTTTTGTTTTTGTTTGTTCGTTCGTTCGTTTTTATTTTTTTTTATTCAAATCACAAAAATTTGTCTTTAAATTATCAGAACTTTTACACTTAATCGTTTTTAAAAAAATGTTAAATTTTTTAATGGAAATATCTACTTGTCGACAGCTAACAAATTAATGAAATAAATCCGATCTACAGGTTATTAATAAATAATTTTTTGCAATACGTACCTATATACGAGTATGTAAAGTAATAAATTGAATATGTATGTACTAGACATATGTACATACATATACATACATATACGCATATATCGTTTACATATTATATGTATCATATGTACAAATATTTAATGGTGCAAAATAATGTAAAAATGTTGCATTAAAATTTACATATGTAAATATATTCATATACCTACGAACTGTATATATAATATATGATGTTTGTAATATACATATGTAGTTATTTTCGAATATAGAATTGAAAGTATTCATTACTATATATACATTTATGTAAGTATAACGTCGTATATGAAGTAGTGTACTCGTATAAGAAGTCATTTCAATATCTAAAATACTACCTATCTAAAATATAAAATATCTATTAATAAATATTTAATGTGAATTCCTTTTTGGTTGTTTTTTTTTTTTACACGAGTATGTATGTAAATATATGTACATTTTCTTTTTATTTTATTTGTGGTTTAAGGATTATTAACTATTGCTATTATACTTTATCAGCATGAACATATATTTTAACATTCATATGTTCATATCTTTTTCATTCATAAATATTTTACCACATAACTTTTGTATTATTACAATATATACTCTTACAGTATTTTCAAAAATTATTTACACTTCTGTATTATATTATTTTTAAAATATGTATTAAATATTTTAAACATTTTTATTTTGTTATTAATTTGATTAAAATTTTTTTTCGTTAACATATAGCATGAGCATCACGTAATTTAGATTTAATATTCTTCTGAATGATTAAAAATCGATGAATGAACATATGTATTTTTAATTATATTGTATGTATACATATTAGTTATGTTTCAAATTAAATGAAATTTTCTGTGAAAATAAAAGATAAATTCAAAATTTTTTGACAAAATTTTCATTTTATTCTCACAGGATTAATTGCTTAAAACATTTTATATATTTAAAAAAACATACATTATTCTCTGACGATGCAGTTATCATTATCATGTATATAGATATATGTATGTATATGCACACATGTACGAGAGTATATTGAATATATAAAAATGAAATAATGATTTTTAATTCCTTGGGATATAACGTTAAAAATTTATATTCTGAACATGTACAAATAATCTTGATTTCTACTATAATATTTTTGTCTGTCTATACTCATATATATTCTTGCGAGTTGCAACATAATATATATAAGTACATACGCACTCGTAAATAATATACATACTTTCATACTCATGCTGTATGTATTTGCATGTACATATAGTATGCTACATTATACATACATATTATATTGTGGATCTCATCAATTTATTATATTTGCTTTAAATTATCAATTCATACATATTTATTTTTCATTTAATCAATATTACTATATTGTTATTAAACAATTTATGTATCTTATACATACACATACATATACGTATATATAGTATCTTGGAATTGAATATAAAATGAAAAGTAAGAAAAAAAAAAAAAACTAAATACCATCATCATCACTATACCTAAATGCCATATATAAAATGAATTATTTGATTAAAGAACTTAAAATAGATGCAGAAAAATAAAGTAAATAAATACTAAAATCTGTATAAGAAACGCATACCCTAGCTATACATTACACATATCACACATATCTATGTGCTATAAACATACATATAATATGTATATACGAGCAATATTTTTATGTAGATGAAATGATGATATTCTTGGATGGTTTTTCGTTAGCAAATTGAAGCCAAACAAATGAAGATCTTGAAGACCTTGGTAATTTTTATTGATTGATACACGTATGTACATATTATGTAGTATTTGTTTGTTTGTTGGCTTTTTTTTTTCTTAAATGAAAATAAAATATATAGTGCAATGTAATTTTGAATCTTAATATATTATGTACATATACATATGTTCAATATTTTATTTGATATTTTATTAGTCGTTAATAAATGTTTGACAGAATAATAAAAAAAAAAACAAAAAACAAAAACAAAAGAAAAGGTAATAAAAGGTGAATATATTAATTTGGATTTATATTTATATCACGTAAATTTTTAATTATAATTTTTCACTTAATTATAATATTAGAAAATTTAACATCAACAAAAAGAATAAAAAATAAAAGTAAATCAATTTAATAGGCCAATATATGGTACATCATGTACATATATATGTATGTAGTTCATTTAAAATACTTAATTTTTTAATTATTTAATTACATTTTAATTAACTTATGGATGGTAAACTATAAAAATGAATATGTACACAAGTATACCTATGTACGAGTATGTACATACATATACATTTATGTATTTTTATACAAATAATGCATATGTACTGCCGTAATTACTAATCAATGATGTATTTAATTTCTATGAACATAAAAATTAGAAGAGTTTAAAAAACTGGCGTACAAAAAAAAATGTATTTCTTCTTATTCCTGGACGTAAAATTGTATAAATATGTATGTATATGTACATGTAGGCAAATATAAACTTTTTTTTTTTACTTTCAACGAAATATCCAGGTGCAACTAACTGTTTTTTTTATTTGTTTGTTTGTAATTACAACTGAACTTAAGTTATTGCTGGTTATGTTGCAAATATGTAAAATGTTTAAAAAAAGGCGGATGTGTTTTTTGTTTTAGTATGTTGTGTATATTCATATAATATGGACATATTATAATTATAATGTATGTATGTTTGCATATTATGTCCCTATACATATATGTATATGCTTGTATGTACGTTTTATCAATTTTGTGTGAATGCATTTAAATAATACACGTTTATTCCTTAAGGACTTAGAGATTTAATGATTTTCGAAAATGTTTTTATTAAATAAATGTATATAATACATTCAACATATTACATATATGTAATTGTATATATGTATGTATATAATGTTCAATCATTTTGTAAATTATTTTATGTAGCCATATAGTTTTAATTTTATTATTTGCATACATTAATATGTATTAGCTAAACTATTAGTGGGCATGTGAGTATTTAAAATGCACATATACATATGTCCATATAAATATACATATTAAAACATATACATATATTCAAGATGTAAATGTAATAAATGATATTAGACGTAATATATATAAAAATGTATGTAATTATGTATACCTTCTCGTATATATAACACACATTATACACGTGCTAACGAGACTAATAGATGTAATGGGTTGTAATATCATAGGCGCTAAGATGCTTTCTAAAACTATCATTAAACTTCTGAAATCAAGTTTCTTGTCGCAGCAGTATACTTGTAATAAATTTTAATTACATACATATCTACTATAATATAATATATTTAGATGAATCAAATTCTTCCTTGAGGGTCTATACTGTTGTATGAATTTGAATGAAATGCAAAAAATCAGTTTTAAAATAAAAAACTATAATCTCGAAATTTATATAGAATCATCATCATATAACAAGTATAAATTTATATGAAAATAGATGAATGCATGCACTCACGTACATATTTATAATAAGCGATAGTACAGGTACACATTTAGTTGTACATATACATATATGTATATAAAATATAACGTGTACACATCCGATTACTACTATTACCAATGAAAGCAATAATATCTTACAGTCATTAATCAGATTTTTATGTTTGTTCATTTAATACAAAAAAAATAAAAAAAAAATACAAAGGAAATATAAGGATCTAACGATTTATTTTTTTTTTCACCATTGCGAAATTGATTTTAATAATAATAATTATTGTTGTATATATTTCAATAAAACGATTTCCGTTTAGTTTTGTTTTTCATTAATTCTTTTAATGTGTTTTTATATACTATACATATGTACAGTATAAAATCAATTTAGTTAAATAAATTTTATTTTCTATTCTAATTTTATTTAAACTCATTATGATTTTAACAAAAGGAATAAAAAATAAATAAAAATTCTTCATGTTTTTTGTCATTTATTCTTCACAATAACAAATGTACATAGATACATGTAAATTATATTTAAATAACATATACGAGTATGTACCTACTTTGAAAAATTTTTTATTTGAAAAACAAATTCATTACACTATAAAACTACATGTACAACACAAACACTCTTGTATAATGCAAAATGAAATTGTGAACTGAAAATTTTTATGGTTGAATATAAATTAAAATTAAATAATAAATACATATTACATATATATGTATTTTTTTTTATTTTATTGTGTAGCAATTATGAGAGTTAAAAATTTACATGATTATAAATTATCTCGTTTTATATATTCATATATGTACACATAATATGACAAAATTGATGTGTAATTCAAAAATATGATGTTAATGGTTTATCCTGCATTGTGTATCCAGTATTTGAATTTAAATTATTTGGCATTATAAATATTTCTTCAGGTCTTCCGTTGTATAAAAATGAATTTTTAAGAGTCATGATTTTCGATTCAGGATTAACATTCAATGGTCTTGGTTTATTTAATAAGGTTTGTTGTTTCATGTTAGCCAACTGATGATTATAAATATTCGGAAATGTTGTATAGAAAGGATTCATTTGACTACCAAACTGATAAATATTTTGAGGTCTTCCATTTGATATGAATGACACAGGAAGATTATGTGATGGATTAGTTGTATCCGCTGCTGCATTAGGATTTGGAATAAATTGCGGCATATTTGAACTCCTATATCCTAAATTTGGAACAAATATATATGGAGTTGGTGGTAAACGAAAATAATATATTGGTGATGCAATTTCAGTAACTTGTTGAGATGTTTCAGCACTTTGAATCCTGTCAATGTCATCATTTCTTATAGGATCTATCAATTGTTGCCCAACGAATCCATTATGTATGCCATTAAAAGTTCTATAAGGAATAATAAATGGATGTGGTGGAACTATAGATTGTTCATTATAGTATTCGTCATCGTTAATATAATTAAATGGTTTATCTTGTCTGTCATCAGCTACAATTACATGATTTTTAGTATTCATTTTTGTACTACTGTTATCTTGAAAATTTTGAGATGTTTCATTTTTAATAGCATTAGAACGTATTTTATTATTTCCATGAACAAAAGCTATTAGCAATAAAAAGAAAATGTATCGTATCTCGAACATGTTGACCATCAGTTAAGCTGACTTAGTTAATTACAAGTTTATCTAGAACACAAATGAGAAAAATATATGTATTTTTTTTTACTTTTTAAATTAATGCACTACACTATAATATTTGTTATCCTTATATTTTCATAATTTTATAAATTTTATAAATAATTCAATTTTGCAATTTTTTCAGTTATTTATCATAGACAAATTGAATAAAATAAAATTATTTAAATATATTATCTTTAAACAAATCTTAAAATCAGATAAATTATTCACAAATCCTTTTAAAATCATATTTTAAAGGGAATTCTCACTTTAAACACTATATTATACAAGTAAAGTACACAAGTCCATTTAAATGAATATATTCGAGTATGTATACAATGTACGTGGGTATAAATACTTACATATTTGAACTTTCCACAAAAATGTATGTATGAATGAATGTATATATAATAAAGATGCGAAACAAAAATATTTGAATCATGCACTTTTATCTCGTTGTCTTCATTGGAGAAATATAAATGTAATATGTATGTAGGTACAATGTTGCAATGAAAAATTTAAAAAGCACCAAAAACAAAACAAAATAATAAGAATATTAATAATAATAATGTACAAGACAAAATAAACTTTATTGTAGGTAAAAGATAGTTATTTTAAATAAAAGACGGAAACTATCTTATGAATTGAACAATAATGAGTCGTATAGAGTCGAATAAAAGCGTTATATACCTAAACAACATATATTTATATACATAAATTTTTACATGCCAATTGCATACCCCTAGTTAACTGAAGTACATCAGACCATGAAAATATGAGCTAAATTGCACGTATGGTACATATATAAATTTTACTTATACAAGCATATATTATATATATGCATGTTTAGACGTATGAAAGTAAATAAAAGTAATAATAATAATAATGCATTTCACTGTAATACTCTTAAAATGTAATGTAGATATACAAATACATATACATATATGTACTGAGTATATATATATATATATATATGATTATTAACAGATTCCATTCTTCTAAAACATCAGGAATCTACTTTAGGTGTCGTAAGTTAATTCTATTTCACAAATAATATATAAATAATCCTAGATATTATATTATATCGTATATGAATATACATACCTACTTATTTATGTATTATATACGATTAACTTGTGTGTACTTATATTATAAACTTGAAGGGATCAAAGGTATGCATCATTTTAATGTCATCGTTGCACTTCCACATTTCATTGTAAAAATCATAGTTATACATACACCACACCTAGTTTTTTCAAATAATTTCTAGATTTTTTTTTTTTTTATAAAAATATATAAAATTGAAATTTTAACTAATATGATTTATAAGAAAATGAAATAATATATTTTAACTTTTTTTTTACATTAAAAAAAAAAAAAAACAATAATTTTCACATTCATAAACTATATATACTCGTATCTGTATATCTACATAAATGTATTTAAATATCTGTGTCTGTATTATATATATCATGCATGTATCTCTTCGATAAACCTTAATAACAACAAGATCAAGATCATGATCAGGATAGTAAACAGAGCAAATAACACCTTATTTTCATTTTATTTTATATTTATCTATACACAAATATAATGCACGAATAGATATCTATTATATTATACATTATGTACATACATATGTACATAAATATATGTACATTATATGTATGGCAGGTATAATGTGCATGTATTTCGAATTATAAACATGCACATACATGGGTGTGAAGTAATTAAAATTTTTTCACACAATTTGTTAAGAAAGTCTAGGCGACATCACATAAATTTATCACATCACATAAATACATGTACATACATATGTATATGTATATAAACATAAATAAATACATTATTATACTATACACGATCGTTTTGTATTTATATAAATTTATATACAAATAAATGATAATATATGTAAAGTATATGGGTATATATAAGATTTTGTCTATACATGCAAAATATGTAAGTTTATACCTACAGACATGTACGTATGTATGTTATCAAAAATATACATTTATTCTTATATGCACAATAGATAAAATATAAATGACAACAAAAATTATATATATGTAGATAGACACACATGTATTTTGTATGATCATCTATTGAATTAAAATAGTTGAAACATCAGTAATGCAAATATGGATATGTAATGTTATTCAATTTATGCATGTGTATAGCAGCATTTATATACTACATAGTAGTATAGTGAAAAACATTGTACACAATACAAAATACATAATCTGTGTGTACTGTATGTAAGTACATTTTTTTTTTTTCAAATATTTAGTACGTTCTTATCATGAATTCTTAAGATTATCTATCTGATATATCTGCTGTATTATATATTTAATCAAATATAAATTTTTGTTCAAAGATGCATATTTATAACACACACATTATATGTACATTATGTACTATACAAACATTTGTTGTATATAAATGTTATGTTGTTATGTTGAATTAAACATTTTATTGTTTATCTATGTATAGTATGTGATGTGTAATTGTTTAAATAATACATATTTGTAAATGTATACTTACATTCATACATAAATGTATATGTATATCGTGTCTCACAGTTACTCTAATTCTAATTAGTGATTAATGCATTATGCATTATTTAGCAAAATATTAGTAGAAAGAAAGGTGAACGGCATTAGTATACCATACCATATATATGTACATATAAAATAAGATGATTTGTTAAAAATTAAATGAAAACAAAAATAAATTTTGTTTTTTCGGAATTGTTCTAAGCTATAGCTTGAATTGACAGTGTTGCACGCCGTGCTCATGAACTTTATATAAAGAAATGATCATATAAAATGAAATTAATAAGAAAATTTTAAATTAAATTTCAGTACACGGTTAGAACATATATGTATAAGTATGTATGTATGTATACTATGATGGCGGATGACGGTTATTTTATGTAATGAATTTTTATTTTAAAAAATTTGCTATTGTGTATCTAATGTGATATGTGTGTGGTATAAAAATTTACATAAGTTACATAAATATAAATAAATATACATATATACACATATATGTACACAAATTCATGTTATACTTGTTATATTGTAAATTTTTAACTGATTATGGAAATATCTAA
This sequence comes from Villa cingulata, assembly GCA_951394055.1. Taxonomy (NCBI): domain Eukaryota; kingdom Metazoa; phylum Arthropoda; class Insecta; order Diptera; family Bombyliidae; genus Villa; species Villa cingulata. The sequence goes on from OX596024.1 coordinate 32,927,728, forward strand.
AAATAAAAAAAAAAATATAAATATATGTTCATGGATGATTTTTAATTTCATATAGGTATACATATATTTTCTATTTATCTATACATAAATACATACAAACATAATGAATATGTACTTATTTATTTTACTTATGTTTATATATTATTTCATTATCTCTTTGTTAATCTTTTTGCATGAAAAATTTAAAAATAAAAATAATTATTTTTGTGTTATTAAAAGTTTAAGAATGAATTTTTTAAAATCATAATTAAAATGAATATAAAAAATGATATAAATGAAATAAATAAATTTTAATTTAGAAAACGGTGAAATTTTAATTTAGCAAATTTTCTTACAATTAATTTATTCCATAGAATTTATTCATTGTACTATACATAGGAAATTCAACGGATATTACTTTTGTCATTTAATTTTAGAAAGTATACACATACACATGTACATAATTTTTGATTAGATATTTTTTTTTTAAATTTTTGCTGCATAGTAAACAAAAATTAAAAGAAAAATTGTTTAAATAACATGAGCAAATAATAAACTATATAATTTTCGCAGCGAACATATACGTGCAGGTAGGTACATACATATATGTATGATACATACGATATACAACAAATTATCGTTACTATGTACATATGTATGTAAATCAATATGGAATTTCAACATAAAAATTTATTCATGCATTTATTACATTTTATAAATGCTCAATTAAACATCATTTTATGTTTCCTTAATAATTTTATGTGTGCATTTTATAGTATATAATTTCTAAATAAATTTATGTAAACATAATGACAACTTAATAATATTGATTTTTTGTGTACGTACTCCATATAATGTCGGCATAATAATAATAAACGCATATATTATGATGATTATGTTTAAATTGCGAAAATTAACAATTTGATATTTTATGAAGCATGATAATTTAATATACATAGTTTTAGTTTAAATTTATAAGTGTACTATTTTGCCACTGTATATACTGTATGTTGTCATATAAATTTAAAACTTTTGAATTAAAATTTCTCTTCTTAAAAATATAAATTCAATTATATATTTTAATTCTTGATTATATAATACTGCTATTATACTCCTACAATAGCATTTCACATAATTAAAAATTAAAATAAAAATTATTACCTACAGAAAGAAAAAATATATTTATTTGTTTCACTATATTTAAAATAATAATTTCTAGAATTCCACCAATATCAATCAAAAGTTATAATTTTTTTCACTTAGCATGCTTAGAGAACCGTATGTATTCATTTCCAAATTGAATAAATAAAAAAAAACAAATGGTGTTTTAGAACAAAATGTGTATATTAATTACACAAATTATAAGAAAAATATTTATATGTATAGTATACATATAAACATTAATGTAACATATAATAAAAATTTAAGTTTATTTTTTCCATCTAGAATTCAGGCATATTTCCGTTAACATAATATATACATACATATGTAACATTATATACTTAATTTACTTTTTATTCTGTGTACATATTCTTTTTGTTTTTGAAAAAAAAATTATATTATCATAATTTCTTTGTTGTTATTTTATTTCTTTGGTTATTATTGCATTCGTATATAATAAAAGAACTCTGAAGCATTTAAAAGAATAATGTTTTTGTGTGAAAATGAATAAATGGTGTGGAAATTTTATTTGCACATCGTTATTTCAAAATATTATATACAGATATGTACATGAATATATACCTACCTACATACGTAATCAGCTATCCATATATTCGTTATGCACTTAAATACTACAGAGTATGTATAGCATCGAATAATTTGCTCATAAAACATGAATTTGTTTGCAAATTTATTCATATTCACATTATCTCATTACAAAATGTTCGTTACCTCATAATCAAAATCATTATGCTAGAGATAAGAGAATATCTTATATACCGCATCATTCATAAATATACGAGTACATATTTACATACTTACAAGAACATCATTATGTTCCACTTCTCATAAAATAATAAGTAAATATCTATGCTTTTGCTGTGGTCCTTCTGTATCTACATATTACATATTACATTATATTATATAATACCAATACTTACTTATCATTACAGATGAACTGTACGTTTATATTACATATAATTTTAATGCTATGGTAAAACATATAAAGTCCAGATTCTTATTTATGGTACTTACTTATGAATATCTATCTATAAAATGATATTAGTACATGTATAAATATATTCTATGATTTATTTTTTATTAACTTAAAATTAATGCATGCAAAAAGCATAATTTGTTTGCTAGTTAAATTTTGTGCATATTAAACATAATTTATTGCTAGTAATTATATATATGTATGTATAATTTAATTTTTCTTCCTTTACAAAAACAAAAACATAAAAACCAAAAATATAAAAATAAAAAACAATAATACAATTTATGGAAACATTACATTTTTGTCGACATGGTCTGCCGCATGTTTAAAATGTAATATGTACATTGAGCACTTACTGCATATACATACATATATACAAATATTAACGTAGGTATAAATTGATGGGAAATTAAAAGTAACAAAAGGTTAGGTTCCGTTACAAAAAAAAAAAAATAAAATAAAAGAACTACTAAAAATGTGAAGAAAATTAAATATATGCACATGTATGTGGACAAATTAATAAAAAAAAATGTAAGTTTTGAAAATACACATCGTCACATACAGTATAGATAAGAAATGATCGCAGACTACTAGAGCTACTAGCGTATATCGTACCATAGTTAGTTGCCACTCCTACTAACTCTTCCTATTTCTCGTATACTTCTTATGGTGTGTTGTGTAAAGTAAGTATAAAGAGAAAAAATATGTTTGTTATGAATGAATGAAAATACGAGTACATTGTATAAATAAGAAGGTACTATAGCGTATATCGTACTATATTTAGCTGCCAAAAACCTTATTGCTATTATACTTACTGTCTCTTCCTGTTTCTCGTATACTTCTTATGGTGTCTGGTGTGTAGTGTAATGTGTGAAGCAAGTATAAAGAGAAAATGAATTTTTCTCATAAATGAAAATGCGAGTGTATTACAAAGTACTAATATGGTAATCGTATAAAGTACATACGAGTAGTACCATAGTTAGCTGCCAATAGTATCATTATTACTTCTAAATTTTCAGACTTACCGTACCTTAATCTACTCTAGGCCCTATGAAAATACATATGAATATGTAAGTATGTGTACACATATTCGTATACGAATTATATTTTAATAGATATATTTTATGGATATCTGCATACTATTACAACATCTAGATTAGTAATAAATACATGTATGAAAATAAAAAAAGGAGGAAAAAATAAAATTAAGGTAACAATAGTGGTATAATAATTGTAAAACAAAAGAAATATTTATCAGTGAAAATATGCAGTTTTTGTATAATTAATAGGCGCGAAATTTGTGCATATTAAAACTGTAATTATATACATATAAGTATATAAATTATTCATGTGCATGAATATTTTAATTAGTTTTTTGTTATTTTTTTGAAAAAAAAATAAATATTCTTCGCATTTTTTTGTTTTGCCAAGAAATATAAAACTGAAATAAATAAAAAAATGAAAAATAACAAAAATAATGTATAGAAGAATTTTCTCAATATTTTAAAAAGTGAGAAAAAAAATTATAGTTTTACATAAATATATACGTATATCATATAACACACAGACAAGTATACATTTGTATTTTCACTCATAAACTTATATGTGCATACGAATATATAAGTTGAACTCTAGTGAAAAATTAAATTTTTACACTCAAATGATAGAACAAAGACTAATTATCCGGTAATTTACTTACATACATACATATCAATTCAGAACTGAGAAAATCTTTTATGAATACAAATATATAAATACCACAAGCTATGTGTGCACATGTGTATCTCTCGACAACTATAGTGCATAATTTTTCAATTATTTTTAAATATTAAGGCTAATGACTTCTGAGATTTTGAACAATTATTTCTTATTTATCTTTTAACTTTAATTTGTATTATTATTATTTTTTTTAAATTAAAATTTTAATTAAAAATTTATAAAAGTTCATCATATACCAACGAGTATGTATGGAACAACGATTTGTATCTCAAGTATTTAAAAAAATTAAATTATGATGAAATTCGATAAAGTTTTGAAAATTATACATTTTATAAATTTATTCCCATTATACATAGTCATGTCGAACATTAAATGCTTCATCTTTATCTATACATACGCAGTGTATTATGGAATTCGATGGATTTTCTAATAAAAATTTATTGAATTGAATGGTTTCAATATTTCAAGCAACAGAATTTCATAATTTAAATTATAATCTTGAATATATTACTATGGGAAATATGAATACGGTATTCATTGGAAATATTATATGTACAAAGAAATAAATTCACAATTGATATACCAAACAATTTTTTTTTATTCACTTTCCATGAATCAAGAATAAAAATAAAATGAAAATGAAAATATGCATATATTCATCAATGCACCAAAATTTATCAATGCCAATTAATTAATATATAATCAATTTCAGATAAAATAAAAAACAATTAATATTTTAGACATTTTTATTCAATAGTTTTTGAATTACAAAATTATTAACTTAATACTATATGCGGATATACATTACATTCATACTTATACATAGAAGATTTAATCACAGATTGCACATAGTGCATATAGAAAGTTTAAAAAAAAGTTAATAAATGAGTGTACTTAGAGCTATAAACTATACGCATAAAATTACCGTCACCAAAATATATTTACAAGCGATTTTTTCGATTCAGAAAAAAAAAAAACAAAAAAAAAAATTATGAAAAAATATCGAAAATAAACTAAAAAACAAATACTATAAAATCACTTGCAAATATTATTTTCCCATTAAATCATTGATAATTTAAAGATTATATTTATCTAATACTGTACTGTCCAAGAGAAATCTAACATAAAATCTCAATAAACCTGATTTATGATTTTAATTTTTATTTATTAATAATAACCTTGAGGACTTTGGTAGATAGACTGCATCGACTGCATCGATTGCATCGATTGCATTGGATTGAAACTGTTCGGCAATATGTATATATCGTCTGGTCTTCCATTAAATAAAAAAGGTCGTTTCAGGTGTGTAATTTTTGAGTCGGGTATCAATGGTGACGATGAGACAAATTGTTGTCGATGCATAGGCCTTGATTGTAATGGTGATGTTATTGGTGGCGGTGGTGGAGGAGGTGCTGAATATTGCTGGTATGGTAATTGTAATCCATTAGTATCCAATTGATAAATATTGGATGGTTTTCCATTTGATAGAAAATTTAAAGGAAGATTAATCATAGAACTGATAGTTGGTTGAATAGGTGGTTGAATCGGAAATGTCGGTAATGGATTATATGAAAGCATCGGTGTAAAAATAGGTGGTTGCGAAGTATATCCTAATCCTGGAACGAACATATATGGTGTTGGCGGTATTCGAACATAATAAATAGGAGAATTTCGATAAGATGATGATGGACGTCTACCGCTCGCACGTGACATAGTTTGTTCTTCAGCTATATCTTCTAAACCAGATGAATATGCAGGATACAAATAATCCGGTGAAATAATTAATGGGAATGGAATGTATAATGTACTCGGTATTCCCAACATACTAAATACTGGTGGATATTTATTGAATGGCGATTGAACAGCATCTTGACGATATGGATTCCATGCATTGAATGGTAAATTTTCTCTACGGTATTCATTGTGAAGTGGAAGTCCGTCTTGATCTTCAGCTAATATTTCTGATTTTCGTTCATCTTTTTCGTTGTTATAATGACCAGCAGAAGGCTGTTGTGAATTTGTTTGTAACGTTGGACTAGCTAATGTTAAAGTTGTTATTGCACAAGTTACAGCGAGAAATCCTAACATTTTTCAGTCTGTATAAAATATATATAAATATAGAAAAAGATATAAATAAAAACAAAAGATAAAATTTTGTATTTACAAAAGAATTTCCGTAAATGTCTTCATTAAAAATTAAATAAATAGTTACTAATTACATAATTAAGATTGAATCACAATAAAATTAATGAAATAAATTGAATTTGATTTTCGATTGATTTCATTAATACAAAATTTAACGGAAAAATTCACAATAAATGACTGATTTAATTGAACAATGTAAATGTAAATGTATAAATGGAATGTAGGACAAAATTTTGAATTTACATCGTATCTCGAAAAAATTTACAATATATCAGAAATTAACATTTCTTACAAAAAGAGTATATATACCTACAAATGCACATACTCGTATATGTATATACGTAATCGTATATGCATTTAATTTGCTTTGACTTTTATGTGCACTTGACAAGCTTTCAAATAGGTACACGTTTATTTATAATCTAAATAAGTATCAAATTGTCATCACTATACCATCTTTACATATATGTACATACTACTACTTACGTATATGATCATTGATCATGTGTTTAACACTACAGAAAAGAAAGCAATTTTTATGCTTGAATGATCTACAGTTTTCAATCTTTTTTTTTTCATCTTTATTTTTTTCTGTTTTGTTTTTTTTTGCAATCTTCTTTTTGAAGACGATTTACCTCACATTGTAAAATCTTTTGATTTTTTCTGTCGGTTTTAAAAGTTTCTGTACTTTTTTTTTTTTGTTTTTCATGCCTTTCAAGTTGAAGATCGTTAAAAGACTTTAACAAACTACTGACATATTTCTGTCATGAATATCATTCTGTTTTGGTATATAACGTATGATATGATGGTAAAAGATTGTCACGACAAATTGACGATGATCAGTAGCTAGTTGTTTTGTTTACAAATTAGCTTCTATTTGTTATCATCAATTATATGGAAATTCACTTTTTCTTCTTCTTCTTAAATTTTAATTGATTTAACTTGAAATGTGAAAAATAGACAAAAAAAAATAAACTCTCAGATTAAATTATTCAATATAGGTCATCATAAATGTATGTATGTACGACACATCTAATGTTTATAAATTCATTTAGTAATATTCATAATTATCTAACATTTTACGATTAATACATATTTCATATTATCCATGAAATAACTTTATTCAATTTTGCATCAAGGAAATAAAAATTATTATCTCATTTTTTTTATACATAAGTAATGTATAGTATGTACATGAATCGTATTCATTTCAAATAAATTTTACAATTAAAACTGAATAAAATTACTATACATCAAAACAAGAATTCTGTTCATTTTATACGACTTAGAGTTTAGTGTATGCACTTCAATCTTCAACATACATACATATGTACATATATGACTGTTAATACATGAATACGTTAAAATGCAATGAAGTCAGGTAATCATGCAATTATCTTTATCATAAAATTTAACCGTAATAAATCAATTTGATGACAAGTTTTAGTTGACAAGTTGATATTTAATTTGTGATCATAATATAGAATAGATATGCATATCAGCACGTTTTAATGTAGTGAAATTAATTATATGTACGAAAGTGAAAGTTTTAGGACGCCAGCAAAGATATTAAAATGACGATGATGATGATCAAAATGAATAAATTGTATGCAATTTTTTATTATTTTTAAATAACAAATAAGCTTGTATATAATATTTTTTTATATAAATGAAATTTCAATGTCAATTAATCGATTTAGAATGTATATTATATATTATGTATTAATTGTGGTTATTAGATTTGAAACGGGATATACTTATCTAAAATTTCTTCTATGAATTCATTTTCAAATTTCAAGTAAAACTTACTTTTAGTGTAAATTACTTTTGTTTTAGAAATGTTGTTAAAGAAAATATTTAATGTAAGTGTATATACTCGTATAATATAAGTAAACGAACATAAGGCTATTATCGTAACATGTATATAGTCTTTTGAAATTTATTATAAATCATTTATCATTATGTTAAATGTTAAAAAATATGCAGAAGTCAAATAGTTCTGATTTAAACACGATACTTCCATTTAATATCTAAAATGTTTTTATTGTCTATAGCTAAGATATTTATTAGTTTTCTGTTTTTTTTTTTTTTTTTTTTTTCTTTCCATTACATTACATATAAATCATTGAAATGGTTAGATTGTAATTTTTCTTTCATTCTGTTAAAAAATTATGGTGTTAAAAATGTTATAATAAATATGAGAAAAAAAAGAGAAGAAACGTTAAAAAAATTAGACATAAGTATTTGAAAATTTGTATTTTTTAATTTATAATATGATGTTTTATTGTTAATTATATGTTCAAAAAAGATAAATTTTTCATAGTTATAAATTCAAAAAGTTGTCAAAAATTGTAAATTTTTGTTTTTAAATTCAATTTTCACTTTTTAACGTCTATATGTAATGGTGTTCTTATATAATAATATAAATTTTAAATTCTAATTTTATTACATTTTCTACACTTTTTTTTTTTTTGAATTTTATAATTTTTCATACCTTTTAATTACAAGAAAAATTTTTCTAATATGAATTTAAAAAAAAAAAATAATCTAAATATCACACCCACAAACTTTACAAAATTTTATAATTGAATTTTTATTAATTTCAAAAAAAAACAAAAATTGATCACACGTGTATAATTTAACGTTTAAACAGATCAAAATTTTTCAATTTCCCGGAAAACTATGATCTTTATTAACCAGTTGGTAAAATTGAAATGAATCTCTAAGCAAGTGCACCATAATTCTTTATATAAATCTTCTAGTAGTAGCATCATACTTAGATGACGATGATGATGACGATGGTGATGATGATGATGATGGTCTTTTCTTAATCATTATAACAACAACAAGAAATACTATATCACTATTACCTACTGTACTAACTATACTACTACTCATTCATGAGTGAAAAGTGTACATTATAAATAACTTCTTTTTAAATATAAATACTCGTATGCATATCTACGCGTGTATTTTTATTTACGTTTTAATCTATATGTATTTAATATTACGTATGTATATGCATAGGTGAATATAAAAGAATATATGATCATTATATGCGGATAGATTCTTAATATATCGCCTCTAAGAATTATAATATAATAAAATTTAAGAAAATATATGTATATATTAAGTCGCGCATGAGGTAGCAAATGCTAATGATCATGAAGAGTATAAAAATATATATATATGGAATGTAGGTATTCCATTCTGAAAATATTCTGTCAGAATTCTAAAACATTCAACATATCAAAAGCATAAAATAAACAGAGTAGAATGTTTAACTTACATAATTTACATATGTACCTGTATATACATACTTACTTACAGTAATGTGTATATCACTATACATATTGATAATAAGTAATGCACGTTTATAACATATCATGATGATAATCGGTGTTGGATTTTGATCAGTCAGGTGAACAGAAAAATAAATAATTAAAGAAAAAAGAAGAAAACAAAAAAATATATAGTTAAGACATTTTTAAGTATGTATATGTAATGTAATATGTATAGATGATTTCTTTCAAAATTTGCAATTTTTGAATATCTTATTATTTATTTATTCATTCAATTCCAATATGTCACACACTTTCGGAATAAGTTATTATTTTTCTTTTTAAAAATATTACAGCTATGATGAAATGATTTTAATTGATTTTTGCCGAAAATTCATTTCTTTTATTTATTCATAACATTTCAATTTGTTTGACACCGATTTAACTTAATTTAAATACATATAGTATTTACATATAATATGTGTACTCATAATCATTATCTTAACGTATGTATATAAAAGTGTACATATGTAAATTAGAAGTATTTCAACTGTAAATTTTTGTAACGAATTATGTGTATGAGTAGTAGTAATGAGTTATGAAGTTGTTGCTCTTAAAATATTAACTATATTTGCTGGAGGGCAAGCTTAATTCATTAAGAAACTGTTACCCATAAGTAAATTAGATTTGTTGAAATTGTTTCTATACTTGAATTACTTATATATATGCATAATGATTGGTGTGTATGAATGTATTTTCTACAAAAATTAAAAAGAAAAAAATATTTTTCGGTCTAAATAATATAAAAAATGCAAATATTTTTCAAATGATGAAGTATATGAGATAACATTCTAATAAGAAAATGGTAGTGATCAGATGTAAAAAATTTTGATTTATATTCTCCATCAAATGATTTTAATTCTTTGAAAATTTATTTAGAGTATAATAAATTTTTTAATAATTTCTTCATAATATATTTGAATAGATTTGGATAGTTTTGAACATTATATCGTTGATTAATAAATTCTAATTGGAATTTATCTATTCCGAAATTTAAATATTTTCAAGTATGATTTATGAAAGGCTGTCTGTATGTTGTCCAGAACTATCTTGAATTTATAATGTGTTGATAATTTACGTGCATATATGATGATGATTATTTTTATTTTGGACAGATGTCTGTTCAAAAATAACATCAAAAACGAAATGATTACCATCAATTGACTTAAAATAAATACGTGATCGTATCACATGAAAGTGACAAAATTCATTAATTCATATATTTTCATAAGTAAATGATTATCGTAATAATTTATGATCAAAATGAAATAATCTAATAGTATATAATAATTATCATTATCAACAACAACATTATCGAAATTTAAAATTACATATGTATACATATACAAAAATGAAATGAAATAGAAACAATGAATGTATGTAAATTCTTAAGAGAAAAAAATCTAAATTGTTTTATCTAATGATATTTGGATATACTCGTATGTAGAATAAATATTAGAATAATTGAATTGGGTCATAGTCAAAGAAAAAAACTAACTGAGTACATGTCTAAATCGATTACAATAAGAAAAATACATACACACAAAAAAATTATTAATTTGAAGATGCTACCATGCATGCACCTACTTTAGATTATTTTTAAACGCTTAAAAAATATTTACCATTGATTGACTAGAAAAAAATATGGTTAAATTATGTATCGATCTTGTCATAAACTGTTAAGTTGTATATTTCATAAAATTAACAGTATATATCTTTTTCAATTACCATAAATAACACGCATATGTTTTTTTTCATAATAGAAATTATTAGTGATTTGTTTTATGAGTATGTTTTTTCTGAATATTTTTAATTAATTTCTTATAAGCATATAAAAATGTAACTGAGAAATTATTTATATATTTGATTTTGTTTATCAACAATAATTATTTGTATAACTGTAATCTGAATCTCTGAATGGAAATGAGAAAAACAAATCGTTATGGACATTATTTTTTATTGGATTTTAAAAAGAAAAAAATCAATTACCATTCAAATTGAATGAATATTTTGTAACCGTCAGTTTTTGAAAAATTTTACATTTCACCAAATTCATCATGTTTCATTTCAAATTGCTTTTTTATAACTCCCACAGGTATGCAATATTTAATAAAATATTTAAAATTTATAATTTTACCATTATTTTTACAAATTTTAAATAAATGTTATATAACGACATTTTTATTATGAAAAGATGTAGAAGTTTCAGTTTTATTTCTCTATTCGAAACTGGAAAATGCGCAGATTAATCTTGTCTTGATCTTGTAATACTTCTCTCATGAACTGTTGTTAGGATTAATGAAATTTCAATGCATAATTTATTTAAAAAAAAGAGAAATTATATTATTGCAAATTAAATTTTGACACAAAGAGAATATTAGGTTAATTTAACCGTATCATTCGTATCATTAACTTGGTCATAAAAAATTGATGTATACATATGCATGTAAGAAAACATACATATGTGTACATATGTTTATGTATATATCACGGAAATATGTACACGAATATTGATACTAATAAATAAGAGGCGTTAGAATCAATTTGTTATGCTATCATTCACGGATAATGAAAGTTAATTGCAGTAACTATCATTTCAGTAAGTATAGTAGTAATGACTGTTAATAATAGAAAAATTAAATAGGTGATATGTGATATCCAGTGAAATGTATTCTTGTTATTTCGATTTCTACTGTGAAATCTGTTTAATACACACTATGTGTAATGTAATATTGATGATCTTCTATATTTATTTAATAAAAATGGTAGCACATAATACAACTGAATATAAAAAATAAAATAAAAACATTTTACAAAAACAATCAATCTAAAGTGAATCCTAATGATCTTTAGTTACGTTAAAACGAAAATAAATCTAGTATAAAGTAAACAAATAAATAAAACGAAGAAAAATATCTTAAAATGATTTTTCTTTTTCATCATTCATATTACGTATATACATTTGTACATCGCATAGAATTTTTATTATTTGTTTTTCTTTTCGTTTTTAGTTCTATAGAATAATTGCAATATAGTAATAGTTCCTTTTTTTTTTCTTCGCATCTTATAACTTAGCGATTCGTTTTTATAATATTGTGGAATGATTATAGACAGAGATTCAGTTCAACTTTCACGAATGCAATTTATCATTGGTCCTGGTTTTACAATTCGATATTTATTACGTTGCACAATTGCCTGATAGGACCATTAATGCCATTATAGATCTAAATAAGAATTTTTCAAAACAAATCAATGAATAAATAAAAAAAGTAACCAACATACATTTGTGTGCAAATCATCCATACACACATTTAAGTATGTACTCGTATGTGTGATTTGAAAATTTGAAATTCCGCAAATAAATTAACTCCGTAAGTACATATGTACATACATATAATTTATAAAAATAACATACACATCGTACTTATGTGTACATACATACGCATATGATTGTAAAATTGTTTTTAATACATAAAATAAAAGTGTACGAATACAAAAAATATAATTCAGAAATAATTTTTTTTTTTTTTGTTTTTTGATTCAAAATTAATTCGCAATAAAGATTTTCAATAATTTTTATCACCTTATATCAATAACATCTTTGTATTTAATATACTTCTTCCCAGTGGAATCCAACATTGTTTCAATTTAGGGCAACAACGTTTCTTCAACATTTTTTAAATCAAAAACAACGTTTTCTAAATCAAAATCAACATCTTTCAAATCAAATTCAACATTGTTCCAATCAAACTTAATGAAATTCAATTGGTATTGACATGAAAAGTGTTGATTTTGATTTGAAAAATGTTGTTTTTGTTTGGAACAATGTTGGATTCCACTGGGAAAAAGTATATATTTCATTAATCTTTTACTTGTCAACAAAATTACAAATTTCATTTTAAAAACATGTTTGACTGTTTTGTTATTAAATAAAATATGTAGACTGTAATTTATATTGAAGTACCTACATAAATCAGAATACATAATTGATATACATATATGTGTATATTTTTTTTTTTCAATTCTTTAAATCCTTTTCTGAAACTATTGTAAGTATACGCATTTAATTTTATAAATGTAATTTTCATATAATAATTTTTTTTTCCGATTTATTTATTTCGAAATTTATTTCGACATCAATTATATATTTTTAAAGATATACATGGATATATACCTACATTATATATCATTTTTAATTTTCATATGTCCTTCCCTTCAAAATACTAATTACGAATAATTTGTAATTCGAAAAGATAATAATAATAAATTATATTATTTATATCTATTCATATTTCATATATCACAAAACATTAAATAATGAGATTTACATATGGTAGCTGTAACAGTAGCTATAATAATGACTACTGCAATAATACAAAAAAAAAAAAAAAAATTTAATTCATATTTCATCATTTAAATTTCTTTTTTTATGATAAAAAAAATCCATATATGTATGTAATTTGTTATAATAAATTGCTAAAATTTTAAAATCGAACAAAGAATCTTTTTGTATTTATTTATTTGTATTGTATGTAGAACTGCATTTTTTTTTTATTATTATTTGTTTAGAATTACTATGTGCTTACGATCAAAGATTTCTTATAAAAAATCTGTTACATAATTTAGTCATCATATTAAATTCATATATAAAAGTAAGTTAGATAAATATCATTATCAACTTAAATATTGCCCTCTTTAACTTGTATTGCACATATTATATAAAAGAATGCGAAATACAATATTATAAATTTAAAATGCATGTTCCTACACAAATTTTATATAATATAAATGCATTAATGCACTTATGATGATTCGTACCATATGTGTACATACATATACATACATGCATACATACTCTTTTGTATAGCGTTGTTATAGAATATGTATATCCATTATTACAATACATAATGCATCTATAGATTTACATATATATATATATATATATATATATATGTGAATGTAATAATGTAATATGTGTGCAATGTTCATACATTGACTAAATTCCACGAACGAAATAAAATCATGAAAATGAAATATGTAAGCACCTATATTTATACTATAATGTAGATAGTTTTTTAATTCGAATTTCATAAATGCACATAATATGTATACATATACATAATATAAAAAGTTCATGTCGTATTATACGTTTTTATAAAGTGTCTTATCGCACCTCATATGTGAAACATAAGTAACAGTTAACTTTTTGAATGTATATGAATGTGTATATTGGTATGTATACAAATGCAGTTAGTAGATTGCGCTTAGATATAGGTACGTATATAGAGAAGTATCCGCATACAAAATGCAAATAAAGATCTTCAGTGCAAAGATATTAGAAATTGTTAAGAGATTCTTATTGCTATTTGAGCATCATCAATGATATATAAAGTTAAAGTTAAAGGTATGTAAATGTAATATGTATATATACTTATATAGATACGTAGATGTGTACATTCATCTGTAATATAATATCTATAGTACACGAGTAGTATCTATGTGAATACATGAATTTCTTTTTTAGATACCAAACGGACATTAGATCGGCAGTGTGTAATCATCAGGTATCTAACAAACATTTTTTCTTTTCATATTTTTATATCAATACTCATATACATATGTATGTATGTATGTGTATAAAGTACATATTTATACAACATATCGTTTGAATTGAATAAAGTATAAAAATTAAAAGAAAAATAAAATGATGTATTATAATGAAACTGTTTATGTATTTGTATGTACATACGTAGTATGTATGAGTATATGAAGTCTCTTCTTTATATACAATGCACCAAAAATGCACATTCAGAGATTAGATATAATTCTATAATGGTGTATAATGTTAATTTGCAGACACGGATAAACGTGTTGACCAATTACTTTGAGCGGTGAAATGTTCTTCATTAGAAATTTCTTGTCCTAGGCTTGTTTACATTTTAAAATCATGGATGCTATTATACTATATAGAATAAAATTAATTAAACTGCGCAAATTATGTGCAGATGCACGCATCTATAAGTTTAAAGTAAGTGCAAAAAGAAAAGAAAAGAAAAAAAAAATAAAAAACTTCAGCCTATGAAAAAGTGGTATTTCTTTTTGTTTTTCTGTTATTTCTTGTATAATAATAACAACTACCTACTTACATTTCTATGTAAATATCTATATGCATTTATATTATAAGTTACACATTCACATAATGTGTATATGCATATATTTTCAATAAGAATGTTGAAAACGATCTTAAAATGAACTAATTAGACATGTATCTTCCGGGGTTAAATAAAAAGTAAAATCTTAAAAGCAAATTATGAAAGAAAAAAAAAAAGAGTGTAAGAGAAATTTATAAAAAAAAAGGTTCACAAGTTCATTTTTAATGTTTATGTGTATAACATGTGTGAACGTAAAGTATACATATGTATAATGCGAGTATGTACATACTGTGGAAAAATAATTCTTAATACATACTTCCACATTTATTAGTTTTATGTACGCAATTCTCGTAAACTAACCTTTCTTTATTTTTATAACATACATACATATGTATATGTACGCTTTTGTACGCATACAATGTACGTACGTTACATACTAAATTATTATTATTATCGTTACTATTTTTTTTGTTTTTTGTTATAAAAGACGAAGGGAAAAATTGTACATTACATTTTTAATTATGTAATTTTTTTTTCGAATATTCATGTAAATTTTTAATAGGATGATTATTTTTATAAAAATATAAAAAATCACTTGATGGCTAACACATCGCAAAAATAAAAAAAACAAAAACAAAATAAAAAACACCGATGATTCTCAATGACTCCTGTTCGGTTTTTCTTTATCCGTTCGAAATTAGTTATTCATTTCACATTATAAAAATTTTTAAATAAAGCTATAAGGCTAGAAAAAGGGTATATGTACGTTATACGTAGCTATATAGTTTTTTATATGGTGACTACTAAAACACATAACAAATTCAAAACAACAACAAAAATATAACTTAAAAATAAAATAATATGTTATGTGTACGTATATAAATTTTATAAATATTCACAATTAATATGCTTTAATTATAAAGAAATTATTAAGAAAAATATACATATATTCATTTATTTTTCTTTTATTTTTATCAATTTCCTTTTTACACGATTTCTTTAAAATAAAACTTGGACAAAACATTACTTCTGATACATAGCCACATGTGTACATACATATGTAAATATAGAGAAAAAAAAATTATTTCTATATATATGATCACAACAAAATGTATTTATTGAATGCTTGTACATATGTATCTCCATGAGATAAATATGTACTTATGTAGATTCATATTATAATGCGAGTATGTATGGATAAACGTTTAATTTTCATTACTACATATTATTTTTAATTTTATGAGTTCTTTATTACAGTGTTATAAAAACACAAAAATAAAATAAAATAAAATCAAAAAAAAATAAAAAATAAAATAGAATTACAGAAAATTGAAAAGAATATGATAATCACGTACTTATGATCATGATTATATCATTGCCTACTATTATTACATTTTGAATTTAAAATGTATTATGTATGTATGTTGTGAAAAATACAAAGTAGTATATGCATAAAATGTACATATGTATTTATTTATCTGCATAAGTGCATATAGAAAAGTACATATAGATACATTGTCGCCGTTTTAAAATATGTCCGAGATACGAGTATGTATGCTTTTATATACCAGTATCTAGACATTAATGCACTTATTAATTTTTCATTCATTCGGTTCTGCCTGTATTCACGAATGAAAAACAAATCTGAAAATACTTTTTAGAATTTTAATTTAAAATTGACCATATAACCAGCGTTAAATTCAAGTAAACCATTTACATGAGTGTAACGTCAGATTATAAACAGTTTTCACAATTTTATTGAAAAAATTAAATTTATATCTATGTATATATGAAGTAAAAAACAATTTTCACATATTAATCATAATAATAAATACTTATACTTTATGTTACAATACTTACATTTATATTCATTTACGTTTTATGGTTTTATGATGTAAAAAATAAGTATAACTGTGTAAATTAGATACAAATAATATAATATTAATACTCGAATACAAGAGCATTACGATGATCGATGTAATGTAATTTTTTTAGTGTAATACATACCGATGTGTACATATCAAATTTCAAATTATAAAAAAATAAACAGTTCTCATCAGAATTATGGCGCAAATTTAACTTTGTCTTCAGAATTTATTAAAATTATTATTTATTACTGTATATAGTAGTATGTAGTATACAATTTAATTTATTTATCGCCTCTGTATATAGTATATTTTATTTTATTTTTTCGTAAATGAAGTAATAATTAATTAGTGTTTAGAGTTTAATTTTTCTTTGAAGATGTACTATAAATTAGAATTTATTTATGTACAATACTTACATGATTATTTGTGCCTTCTTCAACTTAACAAAGTTTCATAATGAGAATTCAAAAATGATTACTAAACATGATGTGTGAAATACTGCTCGTATTATCGTAGCGTGTACTACAAATACTGTTACAAGTCAGTGACCTCCACTGCTCGATAGTATGTAGGAAGAGGAGGAACAAGTATTAAATGTTATTTGTTGATTTTCCGTTTTTTGCTATGTACAATATTCGCATTCTACTTTGGAAGCTTTTTCTGAAGACTGAAAATACGAGTACACATGATGTGTGAAATATGTATTACTACTACTCGCACTGTTGTAGTGAATGTGAATACTGTAAGTACTACTCGTGACTCGTGAGCATATAAAAGGGAAGGAGCATATAATAAATGTTGTTTGTTGATTTTCCATGTTCGTTATGTACAATATTCGTATTCTACTTAGGAAAAAAATCAACTTTTTTTGAAGACTGAAAATACGAGTACGAGTACATACACACTACACATGATATGTGAAATACTACTCTTACTATCGTAGTGTGTATTTTATAGATTCTGATCGTGAGTATATATAAAGGGGAGGAGCAAGTATCAAATGTTGTTAGTTGATTTTTCGTGTTTACCATGCACAATATTCGTAATTATTTTACTGAGAGAAAATCAACTTTTTCTGAAGAATAAAAATGTGAAACACGACTCGTACTATCGTAGCGTATACCATAGATACTTACGAATCAATGACCTTCACTATACTCAATAGTATTTATACAAAGAGCGGTAGCTAAGTATTAAATGTTGTTATGTACAAGGTATATAGGCAAATGCAATATACACACATCACAATAATAAAAATGTGTAAACGTTTTATTTATTCATCCTTTTTTATATGATTTAACTGTATGATACACCAATATCCATTGCCTTATGTCTATGATATATAAATACATTTTTATTAATTAAAATCAAAAATTTAATGAATTGGATAGGTATAAAAATAAAATACAAATAAAATTTACTATGAAATTAATTTATTTGAAACATAATTATAAAAAGTTTAGACATTATAACAAAAACAATTCACAAAATACGAATTGACGTAATATAATCATTATAATAATATCCATATTTATTATTTTCGGGTATTTATGTAATGAATTAATGCGGGTACTTAATGCATTTAATTCGCACAGTTTTTAAATTTTATTCATTTCTATATATTATAATAATATTATAATATGCATATTTATACTTATGTAATATATATAGGTGGATTTATGTGTATTTATTTTTGTATTATTATATGTATTTTATATAATATATGATCTATTTTAATTATTTCGATTTGTTTGTAATTCTGTTTTTTTTTTCTTTCAAATGAATAATATACATAAGTATATATTATCAACCATATTACATAAATCAATCAATAATATTCAATAAATCAAAAATGATATAATTTACGTTATAAAATATTTGAAAAAATAAAAAAAAATAAATAAAAAATTATAATAAAAAACGTAATTAAGTATATCCATGGAACTACTACACATTGACATTACTAACATTTATTGTATACGATTACGATTAATAAATATTTTGTTTTATACTTTGTAGAAACAAAACAAAAAAAAAGAGAAATTTCATCTAAATTTTTTTCATTATCCATATTAAATTCTATCAATCGTTCATTCATAATGTAAAATGTACGAGTATATGTATATATGTATATATTCTAATAATGAATATATGCCTAATACCTATTATATGAGTGTACGTTTATTAAATTTAATTCATAAGTACAAAAGTATAAAAAGCTTAAATTTTATCATAATTTCATATTATTATATTTTATTATATTTTATTTTATTTTACTTATTTTTTTTCTTTTATTATCATACTAAATGTATGAATTACATAAAATATTTATTAATGTGTAGTGTACTCGTATGTATGTATATCTATTGTGCGTTTTCTATATGTACTTATCTTCTTCACATTTTTTAATTAAAGTTTTACTTTTTCATATTAAAAAAGTTTTTTTTTTTTTTATTTTTACTTATATAATTTAAGTATTTCAAATCACATCTCATTGAGATATTGTAAAATATTATTATTATTACAAATAAAAGTAATTTTATACTTTCATTTTTAAAAATTCTCTTATCAATTCGCACCTCATCACTTTGTGTATAACTTTGATTTGATTATGATAATTGTAGTTACGTGTTTACGTATAATCTATTATGTAATTCCAAATTATAGCATGGTGTATGTATTTTTTAATTGCTTATCCCTCAAGTTTTGTTAATTTTATTTTAATTTTTTATTTTGTTTAAAATATGTATTGTATTAATATAAATACATGATTATATTTATGGTATTAATTCTTTATAATATGCAGGTTTATGACTTTTTTCAATTACATAAAATCCTTTTGGTTTACCATTACCAGGAAAATATTTATTGTGAAAATTATTTTTATTATTATTATTATTAGTCATATCATTATTATTATTATTATTATTATTATTATTTTTATGATTATTATAATTATTATGATAAATTTTAGAAATATGTTTAATTGGTGCATAATATGATGGAGATTTCTTTTTTAATGATTTTTGTTCAGCTGTCATACCTTTTCGATATGATTTTTCAATAGTTTCATTTTCCCATGGTTTCGACCATGTCGGTATATTTTTGATATCAATCAATTTTGTTACATCTGATTTATGTCTAATAATTGGTCCTCTACTATCACCTGTAACGATCTTTTTTAATGCCGGTATATTCCAATGATAAATTTTTCCTGGTTTTCCATTTGAACGAAATCCTAGTGATACCTGTGAATTTTATTTTTTATTTGTTTTTTTTTATAAACAATTATACTATGTATATCATATACAGTAGTATCTATTTCAATATAATCGAAATTAAATACAAATTTTATTAATGAATTCAATAAATTATAAACATGGGTATAAAGTTTTTTGCTATAAAATTTTTTTAAATCTCATTAATTGTTTTACAACTAAAATCCGAAGAATTATTATATCGTTATCTATTTGGAAAATTTTAATCCCATGTGTATATTATATTATGTAGGTATGTTCTGTATACGATATTTATAATGTCTGGTTAGTACATTATTCATGGTTTTATTGATTTTCAATTAATATCTTTTACATTATTCATGCAAAAAAGCAAAAAACTTTTCATAGTTTTTTTTCTTTCTTTCTACAAAAATAGCTTAGTCATGCAATATCTTCTTTTGTTTTATTATTATTTTTTTCTTCATATTAAATATAAAATAAGGAATAAAAACGTAATATAAGAAAAATGATAAAAAAAAAAGAATACAAGGAAATTATATGAATTCTTTTAGACCTATTTTATCGTCAGTTAAGCATACAGTAATAAAAAAGGAATGCGATTCAAAATAAAATCATTCTACCTTAAGATTAATACATGCGATAATACGTGTTGTTCTTTTATTTATATTTATACGAGCATTATATGTATGATGTACGTTTTTTTATTATGAATAAAGTGAAATTGTTTATACAAGTGTCATATTTTACATGAATTGATGAGAACATGCAACATATTCATTTTAAATATGTGGTGCATGTCTCATACAGTTGAGAAAAAAAAAATTAAAAATTATTAAACAAGCTTTTTATTTATATATGCATATGTAAAATTTAATCATCACATATATATTGTAACAATAATATAGAATACAATTTAACATTTTACTGTAAGCCAAAAGCCAAAAACAAAAAACTAAAACAAACCAAAAAAAATAATAAAAAAAAAATTGAAACTCAAACCGATAAAAAATAACCAGACTTAAATAGTCTAGATATTTAATGAATGCGTCTGTATGTTTTGATTACGTGCCGTTGCCGTATAATATAATTTTCTTTCTTCCTTTTTATTGACTTACCTTGTTTTTACCGTAGTCATCTATTGATGTTTTTGCATCGATCGGTATTTGATTTGTATAATAGTATGGATTCGGTGGTAATTTTATAATAAACATGTGTGAATCATCCGGTCTAGAATGATGACGTGATTCAACGGCTAAACGTTTTCGACTATGACTGGCCGGTATACGTATTTTTGTTAGCCCTAATTTACTTTAAAAATTCAAATAAAAAGTATACAAACATTATAAAAACTATATATTTAGCAACAAACTTGTAATTATATGTAATTAATTTAAAAAAAAAAAGAAAAACAATAAAAACTTCATAATATGTCGTATATTATCGTCGTAAATTTACAACAGAAAAATAAAATAAAATAAAAAAAAAGAAACAAAAACTAAAATGCAAATTACCTTAATAATTGTTTATTGTTTAAATGTAATTTTTTTCCTGTTGTTGATGATTTCAATTTTGATGTTTCATTTTCATCTGAATATACATTCTCGTCCCTTGGAGTTAAATAATTATTATTGTGATGTGTCGAAACGATACGTAATATCTTTGAATCTTTTCCTTTATTTAATTTTGATGAAAATGTTGTATGAAAAACTGTTGTAATTATAAGTACACTGCAAAAAAAAAAAAAAATGAATTCAAAAAGGAAAATTCACATATAGGAAAAAACTAAAACATTTTATGAATGAATTCTTGCTACAAAATAATATTATTTAAAACAAAGCATATACAAAAGTAATTCAATCAATACTTGCTCATATATAAATTTTAATTCAAAAATGTTTGATTTCTTTTTTAAATATAAATCCAATAATAGAAATTCTCATAAATCATTTATACATACATACGCAGATATGTAAGTATGCAGTACAGTATGTCTAACTGAAAAATGAAGTCATTTAAAGGTAAAAATAAAAAAGTGATTCTTTGTTTAAAAAATCTCTGTTGTTTCTACGGCGTTATGTATATTTTTTAATAACTTCAACATCACTTAATTTAAGTACTGTTGTATATATTTGCATAGAATATGAGTATTATATATTATCATGTAATTATGTATGTGGAAGTATATTCCATAAGTTCTTGAAATTATTTTTCTTTTTTTTTCTTTTTTCGTTTTTAAAGAAAAATATTTTGAGGAATTATCTCGCAATTTAGACTATTTTTCAACTATATTTATGTATGTATCTACATACGTACATTTATTGTGTATACATATACGTATATGTGCACTTTACTTCTTTATTTTTTTAAACACAAAGGTAGGTATATTAAGTAAAAATGATTATGTAGATTGAAAAGATGTGAAAATAGTATTTGTATACGTGTAGGATTTTAGCATATAGTACATCAGATAGTAGATACATATATAGATGATGGTATGTATAGTAGAGGAATGAAACTATATGGTGTATTAGGCTAAGTAGTAAGCTTTTATCTAAAATAAAGGAAAAATAAAAAAGTAAAACAATAACAAAGACTGAAAATGTATAAACATTAATATGAAAAATTGAAGGTAGTATCTATACAAATATATACCTACATACTGGTGCATGCATAAATGAATACATACATACATTTATATAATAATATAGAAATTCCACCATCCTAAAGCCTTAAAAAAGACTTCCTTTTTTTTTCTTTTGTTTTTTTTTTTTTTGATTTTACTGTGATACATAAAACCATTTGTTTTCCTTTCATGTTATAAGGAAAAATATAGAATTCAGTTCTTTTTTTTTTTTTTTTATTTGCTTTTGTTCCTGTTGTTTTTGCCTCTTTTTTCTTTTAGATTATTATTATTATTATTATTATTTTTTTCATATATATTTTACTTAGCTGCTGCATTACTTTTAGGTTTCTCTGAAATAATATATCCATTTATCAAAATAGCAACTAAGAAGAAAAATCAACAAGCTTCTTGAATTTTATTTCACCGTAGGTATTATACTCGTGTATGTACATATACAGCAATAATATTCTGGTACAGAAAATGTACAAAAATTATTCATACATTTTATATGAAGCTGAAGCTGAAGTACCTGTACATACATACATTTACATACATACATATGTGCATATAATACATTATGTTTAATTGTGTGTGTATAGAATAAGAAATTAAAAAAAAAAATTACAGATCTTTGACAGCCAAGATTTTTTTACATTTGACTAAATTTCATCCATATATATTCAACTCCCCCTAGTTATTATTTCATTTAACTTGTTGTTGTGTTTTATTTTTATTTATTTATTTATTTATTTTTTTTTTAAATGAATTGTCCGTATATAAATAATAAAACAATTCGCAAAGCTCAACAAACATATTTATATGTTTTTTTTTCTCCATATAGTCATTCATATTATATATGTATGTATATGTAAAGACCCACTTGGGAGAAATTCAAGAGTTGCTTACAATTATGCTTCAATTTCAAAGAATATAAATACTCATCGTATGAATATACACATATCTAGATATGTATTCTCTGTATGTTTGTACAAAAATATGTGAAAAAAAAAAAATTGTATGTACGAACATACATATTTTCGTGGTATAAAAGAAATATAAAAGTTTAATATTGATGTTAATTTTATATGTTACGTTTATTTATATGCTAACATATTGCTAAACATATTTTACGTACATACATACTTTTCAAGGTGCCCATATAGCTAAATACTCTTTTTTTTACTCTTATTTATTTTTTTATTTTTTTTTTTAATTTATTTGTAATGAATATTTCTGTATGAAATTTTCACGCAAATTAATAAACCCTACATCATATAAAATTAATGTCTATAGTTACTCAAGGAATTATAAATAATATAATATCCTACAATTCGTATATCATATACATAAATAAAAAAATATTTACTTTGTAATAAAAATACAAGATTACAAATATTAATAGGTATAGACATTGGTATAGATTATGTGAGTATGTAATGTGTATATTGTAATAAATACTATATCCTATTTATAACAACATTATTGTACATGAATACTCTTATAATAGTCACCTATGCCTATATGCTATACACCACATAATATTCTAAAAAGAATTACTGTCATATCAATAAATATTTGTACACAAAAAAAAAAATAAATAAATAAATAAAAACAGAAAATACTCAAATAATGAATATAAACGCAAATACATATATAATGAAAAAAATATGAAATTTTATTGATTCATGTATACTGTGTAATGTATGTACTTATGTATATAAAACATAGAATGTATGGTAAACAATGTAACACATAATAATATAATATGTGCTTTGTTTTCTTGTCGTACAGATATATAACCGATATAAAAATAACTAAACTTACTACCACTCAGGGCTGGATTTATGCATAGGCAACATATATATATATATAAAAGGCAGATTGTGGCGACAAATCGACCTAACTTTTTTTTAGAAAATGAAAAAAAAAAGCTATTCGTTAAAATGCAATGCCTTTCAGAAAAATATATTTCGAATCGCAATTCAAGCACGTTTATTTTAACAACGTAAAAGTAAAAAAAGTTATTAAAAATTGTGGGAGACACTAATGCAAATACATACATATAAAAAAAGGAAAAAAGGACTATAGTGTACGCTATGCTAGTACGTATAATTAGTATTCAACATATCACGCACATTTACTCGTATTTTCATTCTTGAGAGAAAGTTGATTTTCTATCTCAGTAAAAAATATACGAATATTGTATATAACAAACACGAAAAACAACTAACAACATTTAATACTTGCTCCGCCCCTTTATAAATACTTACGAGCAGAGATGTCCCCCTACTACAATTGTAGTAGATCTACTACTATTTTGTGACCAGAAAAATCTACTTCGCACCAAACGAAATCTACTACTATTTTTTCATAATTTTTATAATAAAGACTGAAACAGAACAGATGTATTTCTGTTTTATTCTCTTGCTGAATATATGCTTAAACTTGCAATTTTACCTCATAGCAGTGCAGCTGCGGAGAGAATATTTTCAGATATGAATTTATTAAAAACTAAAAAAACAAACAGACTTTCTGTCAAAACAACCGAAAATATTCTTTTAAGTAAGTTATTAATCAACTTTGAAGAAGAATCAATTTGGACACCGTCAGAAGTCAGAAGATCTTTTTAAATATTCAAGTAGATTCACATATCATTCGGGAGAATTTAAACTCAAGCAATAATTTTTTTTAATTTTATTTTTTTACCTTTTTCTAATTTTATTTTGTTAAATTTTTTGAAATTTTAATTTGTTATTATATTATTTTTCAAGTTGGATTTTTTCATGTTTTTGTTATTTTTCAAAATTTATTTTAGTTTTTTTAATTTTTGTAACTGAAAAAAAAAATGAAATAAATGAATCATGGAAGGTTTTTCTTAAAGTACAAACATTAATAAGAATGATTTATCTTTGTAAAATTTACCGAATTTTTTATCTCCAGCCTTTTAGAAATTAATTTGAGATTTACTACTATTTAGCACCAATCTACTACTATTTTGGTGTCGATCTACTTCGTATACAAGCTCAAATGGGGGCATCACTGCTTACGAGCAGTGGAGGTTATGAAATATGGACTCTAACATAGTACCTATAGCCTATATATATATATAGTATACTATACAATAATACGAGTAGTATTTCACACATCATGTGTGTACTAGTTTTTGAATTTTTATTTTGAAACTTCGTGTGATGTCTAAGGGCGCTTAATCGGGACATCCGTCACTGCTACCTAAGTATTCATAATACTGCATCATACTATAATAAATGTAATGTAGTAATATTATTTATTCGTGTACTCTATTACCAGTATTTTATGAAAGAATTAAAAAAATGCATTTTTTTTTATATATGATAAACTTCACCTGTTTTATAAGTTTTCTGTCCATAAATATTTCATTTTTATGTTGTATATTAAAAAAAATCTATATTAAAAATAATAAATAAATAAAACAGAGAATTCAAATAATAAATTGACAGATTTTTAATATGTGTGTAATCTGCATGTAAGATTATACGAATATGTGTTCATATATACCTATACATACATATTACATACATTATATTAATAATTTCAATATGTATATTGATAAATATCTATGTGCCGCAACGTAATCTGCAATAACTTTAAATGAATATTTTATCAAGTTTTATATGTATACATATAAGAAAACAGTCGGAAAAAAAAATCAGAAAAACAAAAACAAAAATTACATTTAACTTTTATGTTTTATCTCTTTTTATTTTTTATTTTTTTTTTTTAACTTTTAGAATCATAATGTACTTGCATGTATGTATGTATGTATATTTATGTAAAGTGTTTTTGTGTTTTAGTTTTTTTTTTGTTTTTTGATTTTTTTTTGTTTTCAATTTATAAATTTTATATGCGTATGATGATATACGTATACGTAGATATGTACATGCATTGACCTTTATAGATAAAACCGCAAGATATTGGTTCCGCAAAATTAATTCTGTAAACTGTGTCTGTTAAACTTTTGCAAGCAAAATGAATTTTTTTTTTCGTACTTTTTTATTTTTTTGCTATCCAATTCAAAGATAAATTCACCGAATCAAAATGCTTGGTCATCGAAGATTGTTCTTTATAAGCATTTCTACATACATACATTTTAGTACATACATATATATAGACACTATATTTATCATCTTAAAAAGAAGAAGACAAGTAAAATAACATATACACCATACAAACATTAGTATGTATACCTATCTATAAATACTTACATAAATTATTATACATATGTACATGAACGCATATGTTTTTTGAAGGAACACAAGTTTGGAAAAAAATAAATAAATAAATAAATAAATAAAAAATTTAACATATGTAATGAATGCATATTTACGAGTATGTAAAAGTTTTCTACATAACATTATTACATATATATGATTTAATAATAAATATAATCAACTTTATGTACGTACAAACATTTTTGAAGAATACACATAAATAAATAAATTTTACATTATTTAATTTGAATTCATATGAAAAATTTTATTTTCAAATTCGATTTTTTTTTACATGAAAAAAAAAAGAAGAAGAAACAGAAAAAGCAAAAAAAAAAATAAAAGCACAGAATTTTCTTCAATTACTCATACCAGTCAACATTTTAACGGTATCATCATCATATAATATTTATTTATGCATAAATGTTATTTATAATGTTCTAAGACATGTTTTTTAATTTAATATTTGCATCTTTTCCATGCAAAATATTTACAAAACATATTCAAAAAAAAAAGAAAAATAAAAAGAAAATAAAAATATAAATAAAATATAATAAAAATAAAAATAAATATAAATAAAACATCAAAATGAAAAAAAAAAAATAAAATAAAATACATTCATGTTCATATAATTAAAAAAGTCAATAAAATAAGAACGTTATATTTTATTGAACAAAAAAAAAACAAAAATACTAAAAATGAAAAAGAGAACCGATATTAAAAAAAAAAGTGATATACATGCAAATACATATATACGTACATAATGTGTAAAATGTGTATCTTTTTAAACAGTTTAATTTTTAAAAAAAAGTATGTACGAGTATATGAAAATACGAAAAGAATGTGTGCATATATTTTTGTGGTTATCCCATTTCTTAACAGAAATTTCCATTATATACTGTCGTAATAAATTTTTCAGTAGTTGATAAAAATCCATTTAATAAATGCTAACGGATAATTAACACATTTTATGATGTTATTATATACTATTTACTATATAAGTACAAGTATCTAATATATACACATATATATATATATTATCCTATATGTTTATAATGTTAATGTTTTTCATATATAAAATCCTATATAAAAACTGAAAAATGAATGAATAAAAGAGATTCATTGTAAAATAATTACATATGTACCTATTTTTATGTATTGTAAGTATATGTAAGATATGTGTATGTACTTTTATATGTATGCAGAAAATATATATTTAGCATTTATAATCTATAGTCAACTATATTTTAAATGTTTATTTAAACTCTGAAAATATTTCTATAAATTTCCTTTTTACTATTCTATGTATACATACATTATTATATTTGTATTCAAAGGATCAAAGTCATTTCATTTAATAGTATTACAAAAAAAAAAAAAAAAAAATAGTAGATATTCATTCTTATCTATATATACATCATTATATATACTTTACTGTATTACAGGCACAATTACAATTACTTTACTATTCAAGTATACTAACTAAATAAAATAAGACATTTTAAAATTAATAAACAAAATGCATATAATAATGTAACTATCGTACTAGTATATTATTCGTATATATTATGCGTTGTTGGATACATATAATTTGTAGTATGTAGCTATTTACAAATATATAAAATTATTTTGATGTGAAAACTAACAAGTACATAACGATAATTGCTGTTATTTTTATGTTATTCAACTGTAATAATATATGCATGAAGATTTGAAAAATGAAAGATACACATTTAAATAATTTTCATTTGCATTTTCGTTTGCAAATTAGTATTTCGTTTTCTATCTTATATGTAAGTATATTATCCATTCATTCATCTAACTATGTGTGTATAGTCTATTACGAGTAAATATTTAGTACGTATATGCAAATATGTATATGTATATGTAATAATGTATTACGTACACATAATATACTATATGTATATGTAGATGTACGAATATTATAATTTACATGTTTGCATTTATATTATTATATGCAATTTTTGATTCGAATAGAAATTAACATGACCTCAAAACTTTCTTTTTTGAAACCGTGCCATTGAGAAAAATAAATTATCGTAATCGTGCATATACTCGTACATATGTAGTACTTGTGTATGTACTTGCAAGTACTTGTTAAGATAATGTATATGAATATAGTATACGTAATAAGTATGTAATGCAATTATTGTAAGTATTTACATTTAGATAATTTTGTATAAATCATTATGTATAAACATTTTATTTTTTTTTTTTTTTGATTGAGTCTGTATGAGAGGTATTTTCAACTATACAATCAAATTACAAACATTATTTTTTCAAAGAAAAATCAAATTCAGTTAATTTTCGTATACAAATTGAATTACTTTAATATTTTCAAAGTATACACATGTAAATTGTACATATTTACGAGCATATAATACATATCCGTATATAGGTACTGGTATTCTAACCACCATTATCAAATCTCAACAGCCCTCAAGTGATTTGTATTTCTTTTTATTCCACATTTTTCATATGAAGAAAAAAAATGTTTAATAGGTAAAAAAAAAACGGTTTTACACAATCATACTTATTTGTGTGAAAAGCTTAGAGTTTTTTTTTTATTTTTTCTTTTTTCTTACGAAGGAATACAATATTTTTTTAAGTACTTTTAACTTGAAAACAATATAAAATCCTAAAAGGAATCGAATGTAATCTATACCCTACTCAAGTTACAACGAGAATTTTTCTAATTGTAATGACAGTCATAACAATAATATCATGTGTTAAAGTTGGTTAAAGTTAAAATAATATATTATGTATCTTTTCAAAAATTAGTATTGTGAAATACTACTTGTTCTATCGTAGCGTAAGCTATAATACTGCTCGAGAGTATGTTAAAGGGGGAGGAGCAAGTATTAAATGTTGTTATTTGATTTCCGGTGTTTATCATGTACAATATTTGTACTGAGAGAGAAAATCAACTCATTCTGAAGAAGTGAAGACTGAAATACAAGTACACATGAGGTGTAGAATTCTACTCGTACTATCGTAGCGTATACTACAGTTACTGTTAGAATCAATGACCTGCACTTCTCGAGAGTAGAGATTTTAGAGGGGAGGAGCAAGTATAAAATGTTGTTAGTTGATTTTCATGTTTGTCATGTACAGTATTCGTACTTACTTTACTAAGAGAGAAAATCAACTTTTTCTGAAGAATAAAAATATGAAAAGAAATGTGATTTTTTATTTTATGTTTTTTTTTACTTACATACTGTCACTGTGATTAGGTATTTCATATTTGGCATGCTTTAAACATCTTTAACATACATACATACATTATTATACATATAAATACGTACATATGTAAAAATATTTATTTATTTTCCAAGTTGTAAATCACATCGCATCAATAAAAATATGCTAAAGTTTTATTTATTCATTTTTCATATATGAATTTACTTATGATATACATATACCTACATAATGTCTATAAATACATTTATAGTAATTAATTTACATGTGATATACTTATATATGCAAATGTGAGATATATGATACGTGTTTATATACAATTTCAATTAAAATGACGCATACAGAAAAATTCATTTTACCACTTTTCAAATTAAGAATTACTTCAACTTTCACATACAAAATTTTAATTATTTTTATTTATTTATTTTTTTTGTTTTTTGGTAACAAAAATAAATTAACAAAAATAATTCTACAGTTTAAAAATAAAATTTCCAAGTATGTATTTGCAAAAAAACGGTCCATTAAATATATACTAAAATATAATCAATTGAAATAAATCTTTACGTATAAGTTATGTGTGTATTTTTATTTGATTTTCATTATTTTATCAGAAAATAATGGCTGTAAATTTTTCTGATTATACAAACAGAAAATGCCAATGATATAAAATTTACAATGAGCACACAGTAAATAATGTAATTCCAATATCGTAATTTTTATTTTGTTTTTAAATAAATAAAAATAAATAGGCGAAAATATTTTTGTACTCATTCAAAACATTTTATTTGAAAAAAATTTTCAAAATATTTAAAATTCTCAAGGAATGTGTTTTAAATTCCGATAAGTTTTTTACAACACAAAAAAAAAAGAAGAAGAAGAAAATCACGAAAAATGAAATAACAAATACATATACGAAAAGATTGAAGAAAATATTACTGACTACTCGTAAAAAAATAAATACATATTAATTTGTTCTTCTGTCTGAAAAATTAGATGCATACTCCCGGAAAAAATAAGAAAATTAAATTATTATGATCGTCTTAAAAGAAATTGTATAGCATGCAAGTAAAGTAAAGTAAAGCTTATTCTTTATTTAGTTTGATGTGATGTGTCTAATTTAAAAAAAAAAAAGAAAAAAAAACAGATCAAATCTTTATTAATTATATAAAGTTATTTGTGTACATATACGTGCACGCTTCCACATGATGTTTTCATGCGTTAAATAAATATGTATTTTTCTAATGTAATAATAATGAGATGAGATGATCAAATTTTGATCTTTTTCCAGACATAAAGAAAAAATAAATGCATATGAATACATACGATATCTACATATTTATAAATTATGAATGCATAAAAATATGAAATGTCATGAATAAAATATCCATTTATAAAATTAAAAATTATGTGTAGGAACCTTTTTATACCCATACAACAATCTACAGACTATACATTTTAAAAATGTACATATGTAATTTTTTTTTTTAAAAGAATTTCATATTTGCACAAAATTTCAATTTATTTAGACATTTTTCAGATCTTATTCTCTACATATACATATCACATTTTATATGCGTATAGCAATGTTAGTATATATAACAAATAAATAAAAAGAAAAACATAAAAAATATTCATGATATATTCGTCTTTATCCATATACAAAACGAAAATACATAATAATAAAAAAATATATTAAAAATCAAATCTGAAGAATATAAAAGAGTATAGTATATGAAGATAGAAATAAACCAAGAAAAAAAATAAAAATAACATCAATTTAAAAAACAATACCATACCATATAATTCATATAAATGTATTAGAGTTTTTAGATTTATGAACAAACATTAATTATAATAATATAATAACATATAATATTAATAAAATTATTGTACAATTTCTCATCAAATGCTCTGACTATACATATGTAAAGAAAATTTAATTTATGTTAAATCTAAACAGAATTAACGAAATAATACACGATCATAAAAAAAAATTAAATATGTAATCATATATCTACACATTATGTATTTTTTACACATAGACATAGTCCAACGTTGAATATTTCCTATAAAAATATCTAGATCGTATACATGAACATATAATGTAGATATATAGTTAAAAAAAATTTTTCTAATTTAAAAATAAAATTTAAAAAAAAATAATTATAAAAATATTATATACACAATATAAGAATAAGCATTTTCTTTTTGAATTTTTCTCATACGACTTATTTTATTTTTTTTTTACTATTTTTTTCGTCATCATAATTTGCAAAATTTTCTTTTGCGTTCTTTTGCTGTATACCTATAATGTGATAATATGTAACTTACACATACTAAAAGTTTAAAAGTACATAAAACAAAAAAAAAAAAAATAAATTCAATTAAAGAACTATTCATACCCTCACAGTATGTAATTTTCGTATTTTCACACCAGTCCTTATATGTACACGTAATGTACTTATATTTCATAAAATATGTGCATATAATAATGCACATATTGTATATTATTATTATTGTATATTATATTTTATATGACTTTTGTAAAATAAAATCCGTTACTTTATAGGCAAAAAATTTTTTTATTACATACAAAAGTTTAACGAATCAATTTTAACTTTTCAAATGTAAGTTATGCAGTTTTATTATTATTACGCGTTTCATATATACAGTATACCTATATTTCTTACAAAATATATCTACTACATCACAACGTATAATGAAATGTGTTTTCTCTAATAAAATACATATGTATGTATCTACATATGAATTTTTTTTTCCTCATGATATAAGCATATGATATGTGGTACTGTGGTAGTATGTAGTATAAATATATACGAATATACTGTATATGCATTTTCATGTTTAAATTTATATTTATGAAGTTAAATAAATTGTATAGAATGTATGTACGTTATGTATTTTTACTACTATTTAACTGACAAATAAATTTATTAATATTGCAGAAAATTTAATCTAATTTTATGGAAATTTATACAATAATAAAATAAATTTTACAGAGAAAGAAAATTGAAAAATTTTTTAAAAGCCTCCTATAAGCATACTAAACGAATATGTATTATAAAATCGAGTATTATTGTCACAAAATTATATCAGTATTTGTATACAATAATTACACAAAAATGAAATAAATGAATAAAATAATCTACATACATATATGTATATAGAAAAGAAAAACAAATTGTACTAACAAAATTACTGAATTTTAATTTTAATCTCCTCATTATAATGTACACTAAAATGCAAACGAAAATTATATTACATATGGATAATGTTTGAAAATGAAACGAATACATAATTATATTCAATGGCTACATAATATACATATATGAATGTATGTATTTTAGATTTGAATAATAATAAAAAAAAAAAACATAATTTATCAAAATATTATAAATCAATTAAAAATACAATGATTTAAAACTTTTAATAAGTACTTCCTTAGAGAGTGATAATCAAAAGAAATTTACAATACCCTTAAGGTACTTGACCGTGTGAGGACTATTTGTAACTTCCGAGTATCCATTCACTTAATCTGTTAGAGATTTATAAAGGATTACAATGTGAATGAATGTGTATTATATAAACTTCAAAACCATAACAATATAGGTATACACATCATATTGAATATATTTTAATTTATGCGTACATGATTCATTTGAATACCAAATACACGTATTTATCGGTACATTATTTACTATATAAACAAAGTACATATTTATTTTATGAAAAAACAAATTAGTAATTTCTTCCACATGCTGCCGCATATTATCGTACTAAATATATAGAAAAATAAAATGAGACAAGCCAAAAAACAAAAAGAAAGAAAAATAATAGAAAATATGTACATATATATACACACATTATTGACACTGTATGTATATCCGGTCGTATATAATAAGAAGTCTACACGTATATATACGAATATGAACTACAATATAAATATGTATACATAACATATTGATCCTGGATTTTCCTCGAACAGACATTATACTATATACGCGTATATATATGTATATTACAAAAAAGTAAAGGTAAATATTGTATTCATTTATTTCATATGTACAAAATCAATATTAAGTATACGAAAAAATGAAAAAAAATAGATTTATAAAAACTCAAAATCAAAAAAAAAAACAACAAACAAACAAATAATATAAAGAAGAAAAAACAAAACATTCTGAAATATCCCTGGGGACCATATACGGCCGGTTTTTAGATCCCTTTGATACAAATTTCTCATCTTGATAAGCATATGTATACACCAAGAAGGATTATACTTTTCAGACACACTAGATATTATCAAGAAAAAAGCAAATACTTTCATACATAAAATGTAATAAGAAAATATAAAGATAGAAAATAAAAATCGAAAACAAGCAAAATATAAAAATTGGCAATTTTCCATAATACTGTACGAACCCCATAAATAATAGCTTCAATAGTTTCATTTTGATGGTAATAGAAGTTTGACTATATTAAAATCCTTCAAAAATATACAATAGCAACAACAACACGCACAAAATGAACCGGCTATAAAGTATACACTTTAAAAATAATTTTCTTTTAGTTTCCGCACTGTATATACTTAATATACTCTTTAACACTCTTTTATTTTATTTTTTTATTTTTCAGATTTTATTATTATTTTATCGTTATTACAATTAATAATTGTTATTATTATTATTATTATTATTTTTATCCTTTATTATGTGGTCTAAAATTTAAAATAACACAATAAAAATTTTATACATATATATACGAATTATTTACATTAATACGAGGATTTTACGATAATATAACAATTATTATTTTTGTATATGGAAAATTTAACAGACAAATTTATTTTTCGTACGTTTTTAGATAAAATCTAAATGCAGACTGACTGAGTTAAACTTCACCTGCGGTCTTCTAACACCATGTACATTAACAGAATACCAAACTAAACCAGCAAAGACCAACAGCCATAGACCAGCACCAGACCAGACCAGACTTGATATGTGTACCATATCATCCATATAAAATGAACTATGTACTCCCCAATCTCATTGTAGAGAAAAATATATATGTAATATTATTATATTATATACAATATGGTATATGGTCTAGAACTTCAGTTTTATTCTCAATATAAATGTATGCGCATTAACAGTGATGCCATTAAAGTTTCGAAACAATATTCAAAGGATTGAATTTTATAAAATTCATATTAATTCATTTATATAATTTATTATTTTTACCATTTTATATTTATTATATATTTGTATATAAAATATATTATTATTCGGACTTATTATGAATAAATGGTATTTCAATTCGAAATTCCTTTATATATTTAAAGATATTTTCATATCCATCATGAAATTCAAATTATTTTACTCAATATCTGAATATTTATTGGTATAACTGTAATTGTAGAAAAATTTTGCACACTTTTCCTTATATGCTGCTGAATCAGATTTACATTTATTCTTCAATTGTTTGATCAGGTCTATCAATTTCTTTAATGTTAAAACAATTTCTCCACTTTATATCAAAAAAATGTGATAAGACCATATAATAGCTATTGCATTCTTATATTATTGTAAGAATATCTGAAATTTTATAAATGTAAATTTATTGTAGAAAAAAAAATATGTATGTTTATAAATTTTATGCTATATACTATACATATTATGTACTTCTCATATGTAAGTAATTATATATACGAATATAAAAATATCACATATTTGCTAAGATAAAATTATGTTATAATACCACCACTTTGATTACTCGTAAATACTCGTGAATAAGAAGTGAAACCTAATATGTACTATAATCATTCATTCTTTTCTTACTATATCAGTCGTTGGTTAGTTAAGTATAACAGTAAAATCCTACAACATGCGATAATGATGAAAATTTTCTAGTTATTTTACGTAAATATACCATGAAGTTTTATAATGAATTTGCAAAAGATGAAAATAACTAAAGTTAAATTCCCAATGATTGAGCTCTTTTACTTACACCTTTATATAAAATTTAAATTCAACTTACCTAATTCGTAAAAATAACAACACAATAATGCATACATACGCTCGTACTATATAATATTGAGAAAGAAAAGAAAAGAAAAGACCAGAAGCTACCAGTGTGACGATTGATGGAGTCGATGAGGTCAAGAGCAATATACATACTACATACTACATACTACATACTACATAGAAGATATGCGAATAATGTAGGTACATACATTGTATGTAGTGTACATGAACATGTACCAATTACAGAGGATAATTTAATATTTTATGAATATATTAGTTATGAAAAAATTTAATTAGTTAATTTAAAAAGTAATTTTATTAATGATTTGTACATTTTTAATGTATTGTATATGTACATTAAATAATTTTTCATTACAAAACGAATTTTAAGTATGCATATTTATTTATCACAATAATATGTCAGTATATCTCTAAAAACAAATGAATATCATCATTTTTAGTCTGTAAAAGTAATGTAGTTTTTGTTTTTTTTTTCTTCCTTTAAAATTTCTTTGTTCATTCTGATGCACCCCAATGCGATGAAGAAATATTGCACGTAACGTAACGTATTTTCGTGTCTCTAACTCTACTATGTGCGCGATTTCTACACTCATTTAAAAATTTCAAGTTTTCAACAATTTATCTTCGAATGATTTCATTGCTGATAGACGACTGGTTAGTTTCTTTAGAACTACCAGAATCATAATAAATCATATTAAAATCAGGTAAGTCATATCAATCAGTTGGATATATAAAACTTACAAGTACATATTCGTATATGTATGAACTCGTATATAAATACATAGTAATTTTAATGCTGATAATATATTATATTGCTACTACATATATTTTGAAATGAAATGAAATGTATACAATAAATTGTACCTGTACTTGTACTCGTACACACTCTACTCTGTAAATTTTTATATCAATCTTTTGCCACAAAATTGAAATTATTAATTTTGCTTTTTTTTTTTAACATCATATCATACTAAGTAGTAGTAGGTAAACTTTTAAGTGGAACTTCGTATTAAGAGTTATCAAAAACGAAAATGTATATTTAAAAAGTATGGTCACGTTTGATATAAAGTAGTCCTTTAATATATGTACATACGTACGTACATATACTCGTAAATAATATTCACTTGAACTTGGGATTGGAAGAACTTTGGGAGTTTTAAGAATAAATATATCTGTTATCTGCGCAAACGCATCAAATTTCTAGATTGTGAATTATTCTCCTTCTTGTAAGTACTTTATCATAATCATATTTACGTTTACGTTTACGTTTAATATACATACATATATTGCCACAGTTAGATGTATGCATTTTAAAATGAATAAATAAATATAGATAGAGAATCATGAATACATGTTCGCCCGCTCATGACATGGCCTTAGCTTTAGTATACAAAATAAGTTAAGTTAAACCACGTTAAACGTTAAACAAAGTATATTATATTCATCGATAGTTAATGTTAAAATGATAGCCAGTTGAATTCGATCTTTCTATCTTTCAGATATATTTTCTTTACATTTTCGCAAAAAAAAAAAAAAAATAAAAAATAATGATAATGATGATAATAATAATGGCAATAATAAAAAATAACTAAAAAATTTTTATTTTTATATTACGAGTATGTATATAATATAAATTTAAGGTGCCATATAAAGTATTTTTATTCATCTAATATTTCCGCTAAACGACAACGTGAGTAAACTTTGACCGATGTTCGTTCACTATAATAGTAAAGTAATAGAATTTTAAATCATATAGGTGAGATATGAATGGTACAAAAAAGGTAAAAATAGTATATTGATTACGATATACAATGTATATATTAGTTAAGTTAGAATTTATGGTTATCAGGAAAAGAATTCATATATGTATATGTTCTTGTCATAGGTATGCATTGATTTAAACAAACACAGTGTACGTTATGTACTATATATACATATCTATAGAAGAATCTATAATGTAAAAAAAAGTAAATAAATATATAATTCATTTGTAGAACAGTATACATACATTATATCTATGCATGTATACACACATAAATATGATATAAAGACATACCTTGTTTATATAAGTAAGTAGACGTACTGGTACATACATTCACATGCTATAGAATAGAATCGCAATATTATGACCGTTGCAGTTGGCAATCACGTTCAAGATTTATTACTGTAGGAGTACATGACTTAGATCGAATTTGTACCTCACGACTACTTCAATTAATTACTGAAAGGGCTACACATTCTAAATAGATATGTGTATATTGACGAATGTGTTTTTATTATTTTTTCTGTGTATAGTACATATTTTTATTTAATTATTGTTTCTCCCTCTATTTTTCTTTATATACTACACATTTTGTGCTGTTCTTTATCTTAAGAAAGTTTGTTTTTTATTTTGTTTTTTTTTTTTTTTTTTTTTAAATTTTCTTTTGGTTTTATTTTCAGCGTTGAAAGATTATTATTTCGTCTGGCGCTCCCAAAACAGTCAATTTTTCTTAATTATGGTTGCTTTTCAGTTGAAATTACGGTTAAAGAATTTTTATTCTGATTATTTTGAATTATATATTATCATTATTATTATGAATGCTTGTTTTCCCCCCCATCTAAATTAAATTGATGAATGACCAAATTGAAAATATTATTCATAGACATGTATTTATATACGTATATATGAGTGTAGTTGTAGATTATAATGTATAAAGATTATAGATTGAGATACTATTATAAGTAAGTATATGAGTATGAATATGAGTATTAGTGTGCGTAAGTACTTATATAATATTATTGTGTTGTGGATTACTGTTTATAACGTATAATAACATAATAATAACCAGTATATATGTTTTTAAATATGTAGTAAAATGAATTAAAGAGATCAAAGCTAGAGTTAAATTTATTTTTAATGAACAAATAATCAAAACTAACGAAAAATATACAACCAGAAAGATGAATATCATGAAACAATTAATAAAATTATAATTTAAAGTTTTTTTTTTCTTTTAAGTTGTTATAGTTAATTTGTTGCTCTGAAAACTGTGTATGTATAACTAGCATTTGGATATAAATAAATCTCAACACTATATAGAATTAAAATGAATTTTAGAAATCAGATAAGACAAACACTGAACAACAACAAAAAATAGAACAAAGATATAAAAATATATAAATAGATATATATATACAATTTACTCTGCAACAAGTACATTTAGTTAGAAAACAGTTAATCAACGTTTTTACAAAGAAATTGCCATAGAATTTCACTCAAGAGTTACAGTATTATGTACATATAAGTATGATGTATGATCATATGTTAGGAATATGATTAAAATTGTATTTTTCATCAGAAAAAAAAAATAACGAAAAGATACTATAATAGAAAATATGTCACATCCTTTATATTTTTATATAATAATACTGCTTTTTAAATTAATTGACTGAAAAGCCACATTCTACTTTTTTGTAAATTGTTTTTCACACATTTGAAACCTTTAAGGCATATAATGTGTGGTAAACCACAAATTTATATAAATTATAAATAAAATACAAAACATTAAAAAAAAACACTCATACAGGCACACTTACAACGCAACATTTATATACACCCAGTTCTATTCAGGTTTCAAACTTTAAAAGAAATTTTCTTTTGACATATTGGAATTTTTATAACGTATACAGCAATTTATTATTTCCATCTCAATAAATTATATTTTAATAGTTGAAAATAATAAAAATCTTAAATTCGATATAGTATATTTATTTTATATTTTATCTTTCGTGTTTATTTCCAAATAAAATTATATATTTTTTTTTAAATTTATATGTGTAAAACCAACATTATATGTAATGCAATGCTTTATTCCTAAGAATGGATCCTGATCATGATCATTTAATATAATGTATGTTTATATTATATGTAAAAAATATGTATGTATGTATATACATTGTATGATTTATACTTGAAACTGGATAGAATATTGAATCCATGTTTGGTTTTGAATTCTTAGAAATGCTATTGTGTGTATGTTAAAAAGGTACAAAATGTCTATATTTATTTAAATGATTTGGTTTTTCACTTATTTGATTTTAATATAGGAAATTAAATCAACTGGAATAATAATAAATGTGTATACATATAGATATGTATGAGTATATGGTACGAACACATGTGTGTATATATGTATATTGTATAAGATATATTCTTACAATGAAAAATTGAAGAAAAAATATTAATACGAAATTATTTTGTACATATATTCAAGTTTATGTCATTATTTTCTATGACGAATAGTACTGTTAAATTTATCTAGTCTATATTATTTGACTCTGTGGTAAGTATGTAATTATTTTAAAATATTTTTTTATTTTTTTATATGTTGCATAATTGCTGTTTTGTGATTATATTTTTAAAAACAAACGTAAATATTCTTTACAAATATTTTATTTTAATACATTTTTATATCTGTATTCTAACATTTATTGATCAAAAAATACATAATACTAAAATTTATGTCATTTGTTATATTAAGAAGAAATCAAGATAATATTCTTACAAACAAAACTTATTCCATTTGTATGGAGACCAAATATTTAATTGTATGTTTGCACCCTCTTACTGAGAGTGACTTAATGTTCCCTAGGATTTTTTCCATGAATAATACATTTCCATTGGCTTATTTACCTAGAAATAATATTTTGTTTATTTTACGGACGTATGTATACAAAAATATATTTGAAAATTCATTTTATTTCATATTCTATTATATCATACCTTCCAAAATTTCTCATTTACTTGCTGTAAAGTTTGATTTCCATTCAAAATAACGAGCTGTGATGGTTGCGGTGCAATATAAATACAGAAATTTACAAGACGATATGCTTCAGGAAGTTCAGTGTCCAGATCTAATGTTAAACGCATCGCTAAATATTTGCTCAAATGATCGACTACAATATACGAGTATATTATGTACATAATTTTAATTAAAGTAAAATACTGTGTTAATTCAATTTAAAATTTCACCTGTAGCATTTGCAGTAGTTTTTATGTAACGAACTGAATTTTCTTTCAGAGCTTTCATCAATTGATTATCGCCAGCCATTTCAGTTGGATGTGGCTTGAAAACAAGTTCAATTTCATCGTTTATTCCAAGATCAGAAGCTCCTTCACCTTCAGTATCAATATTCGAATCTCCTTCGGTTCTACAATCCATTTCACTGTTACTTTCTGATTCTTCAGAACGTTCAGACGTGAAAACTGACATTGCTCTTTTTGGTTTACTGCTATTACTTATATTCGATGGTACAGGAGATGGAGTACTTCGAACCGATGGTGGATTTGATGCTTGTCTTCCTTCTGACGTACTGGCATCTCTATCATTTCCATTATTATGCATATTACTAGAACTCGCATTACTATGATTCGAATGCTGATTATCGCTTTCATTTCCTTTTCGATAACGTTGTGGTCTGTTCTGTGATTGCAATTTGATTCCTTCATTTATGGAATTGACAAGTGCTTGTTGAGATTGTGTCTGATTGAATTTAGCCAAAACACGTTCCTGAAATAGTTTAAAATTTTTTGTTTAATTGCAATTTTAATTCATTTACAAATCATTTTTTTTTAACTAACTTGTATAGCTTCATATTCTTCTCGACTTGGATAGATCTTAGAAATCAAAAGATCAAAATTAGGATCAGGACGTAGTGATCTTTTTGATACAAGTTTCTTTCTGCATGTAGGGCACTCTTTATTTCCAGATCTGAGCGCAGTTATAATACAGTCAGAACAAAATCGATGTAAGCATTCTTTTGTTGTCATTGTTTTTTTTAACATATCCAAACATATTGGGCACATTAATTCACTATGTAGACTGCGAGGTGATACTGCAATTTCTGTATTATCCGTAATCACTTCTTGTGGTTTTCTTTGTAATTCGTACAAGGATAAATCCCATGTTTTATTTTGTGGTGGTTCTAATGAAGTCATTATGCGAACTACACCAAAATAAATGTTATTAATTACTTAAATGAAATTCTTTTCACACTACACTAATTAATTTTAATTCTAAAATCAAAAAAAAAGTTGTATGTAAAATGAAGAAAACATGGATGATGGATGTGATTGAAATATTTAATATTGAAATGAATAAATGACAATTATGAATGACTCCTCTCCTTGCTCAATATAGTGTCATATGAGTGAGTACTAAATTAATTAAAAAAAATCCAAATACTCACTGAAGTTGACTACACTACAACTACACTACAAGTAAAAATTTGAGTATATTTGCGCTTCGTTTCTGTATCACTTCTCGATTGGTTTTCTCGACTGGTAAACTCGATTTGACGTCATTATGACGTCATTCTCGATCGGCCTGTTTCTGTATCTGTGGTGAATCGAGAATCGAGAATGTAGCGATCGAGAAACTTCTCACCGATAATTTAGGTAGTGAGAACTGAAAAAGCCGTTGAATTTTAAATATTTTTGAATTTTAAAATTGTAATACGGTAATAATAATTACAATTTTATTTATTAATAATTATTAATAGTGATAATAACAATGTATATTTGTTATTATAATTATAAATTTAAGAAAAAATAGTTTTTATATATAATATTATATCTATCCTTATCTATAAAAGAAAAAAAAAATAAAAGCGGTGTAAAAAAAATTAAGAATAATAAATTAACATACATATAAGTATATATATATATTTTATTTTTATTGTAGAGGAATGTCAGGTAAAACTAATAATATATTATAATTAAATAATATAATATATTGCACGTAAAATTTATACATTTTTTCAAAATTTTCAAGATTTTGTTTTTTTATGCTTCTAAATAAAAACAAAAGAATTATATTTAAAGACGCAAATGGTATTTATAGTTTATAATTAAGAAGGGAAATTCGAATTCTTGTTTATTATAATTAAAACCAATCATACAGGTTTGTATTACTATATCTACATGCAAATAAAAAAACTGCAAGATAGATAGATATTTTATACTACCTCTCTTTTTTTACTTATTTAATTTTTTCATATGTAATAACACATGTCGATTAATATAAAAAAGCAAAATGTTTACAAAAATTTCTAAAATTTACCTGCAACAAATTACCCTTTTTTATTATCATATATTTATCTTTTTGTTTTTTTTTATGAAATTATCTTAAATTTAAAATTGTACTAATTATTTTTGTATTTAAATATGTACACATATGTATAACCGTATAACATAAATTCATAAAATGAAAAATATTCATTAAATCGAACTGCTATATTCATACATATAAACTTTTGTATGATAGAAATTTCAAATATTTGAAATAAACGTTTAACTATGTAATTAATATTGAAATTGTAATTAATACACTAACCATTTAAATGTCAAATTGTTTCATTTCCGATATTCCCTCTCGATTATAGATACTAACCACGAATTTCTCGATTGGTGAATTTCGAGAGATACAGAAACGCAAAAATTTTTTGGATCGAGAATTACCAGTCGAGAAGCTGTGACGTCACTTTCAGTCGAGAACTTCTCGACTGAGATACAGAAACGAGGCATTGGTATATTTTAAAATGAATCATAACATAACATCATGAGCAAGAAGCATATAAATTGTTAATAAACTAGTAAATTATTGAAAAAATAAGAAGAAGATAAAAATAAATTTTATTTTATTTTTGCTAAACCAAAAATATTAAATTGTTTCTATTTCTGTTTTTAATTATTTGCTTGATTTAAAATAAAAGAAAAAACTAACTGATTTTTCAATAATAATATTTGGAACATTTTTAACATTTTTATTAATTTTACAAATAAATAAAATCATGAATTCAGTTGCGGTATGAATTGTGGTACAGTTCGATTCGATCTATATACTATATATTATATTAGATTTAGATGAAAACTTTAGATTTTAGAAGAATTGATTAAGATTATTAATTAATTCATATAAGAAATGGCCTCCTCATATAGTTCCTCTGTGAGTATTTGGAAATGTATTAATTAAATATTTTATTTTTTACATTAGATATGATAGATTGCGTCATGTTTGTTTATATAGATCACCTGATAAAAATTATTGATAAGGCTTTGTACTTTGAATATTTATTTATTTATTTTTTTGAAAGACAAAGTAAAATAAATTATGTATGGATTTGTATTAATTGTGATTGTGACTACACT
This sequence comes from Villa cingulata, assembly GCA_951394055.1. NCBI lineage: Eukaryota > Metazoa > Arthropoda > Insecta > Diptera > Bombyliidae > Villa > Villa cingulata. The sequence continues at coordinate 32,972,674 of OX596024.1, forward strand.
TTGAATTTATTTAATATTTCAAAAATATCAAATTAATTTTCGACATTATTACAGAAAACATCGTCATCAACAAAAAGATTGTTCAAATGTTTTTGTGGTTGCAGAGAATTAACAGAAGATGAAATAAAACATATTTATAGATTAAGCGCACAAGAAACACTCATAAATAGAGAGGCCTGTAATCTGTTTCAAAAATTTTTAGAAAATGAACGTTCCGGTGATAAATCAGAAGCAGAAGAATTTTTAAATATTTATGAAATATGTGATGAAATGTTAAAATCAAATGGAATATTAACTGAAGATGATATTATCACATTAAGTGATAGTGGTTTAAAATATTATTTGGAAAAAGATTTAAAATTACAAATACTTACTGGTGATAAATTAAATATTAAACGTTGTCTTTTACGTATACAAGCTAATTGTAGAAATGAAATCGAAATAAGTCAAGAATACAAAAGATTTAAAAATGCAATTTTGAAAAAGTTAAATAATTGAACTAGATTTGCGTATTTAATAGAAAACATAAAGAAACGATTATCACAATTCCACCAAAGTATTTAGAAAATACACACAAAAAAATGTGCTTTATTATTAATTTTAAATGAAACACTTTTATTTATTGATAACTATTTTAAAATAAAATCACACTGGATACAAATTAAATTGTGCCTATTTGTAATGAATAAAATGAATAAAAAAATTAAAATTATTTAATTAATCTCTAACGGTCATTTCCGGAGTATTCAATAAATTTCACCTATGGATGGTTTTTGGTGAATTCGTATATCCAATAAAATTCGAATGCAGACAGAGATCGTACCGTACCCGTATCGTCTAAATAAAGTAATGTCAAACAACAATAAAGAAGAAGAGAAACTGACAAACTGACAAACCTGTCTGCCTGATAATGATAAAAGTCATGCACAATACAATATACAATATGTAAATGCAATAATAAATAAAATTTATTTAGGTTGTGACAGAATAACAAAATAAAATAAATTTAAAAAATATTGAAAATAGTAACTTTAAAATTAGTGAAGTGAAAAATTTTTAATTGTTGAAAGTTTGAAGTAATTTTAGATATTCCATATAATGGCAGCAGTACGAGAACGAAGAGCAAATGCTGGAACTCGTATAGCAAAATTATTGAATGAAGAAGAAGAGGAAGATGAATTTTATAAGACATCATACGGTGGCTTCCAAGAAGCTGAAGACGATAAAGAATATATGTAAGTAAATATTTATTTTATCCTCTCCTCTAAATCTAATTTCAATTTTATTGAATCTAAATTGATTTTTATTTAGACAAAAGGACGAGGAAGAGGACGTTGTAGACTCTGATTTTAGTATCGATGAAAATGATGAACCGGTATCTGATAATGAGGAAGAAGGTGCGAAAGCTAAAAAAAGAAAAAAAGGAGTTCAAACAAAAGCCTATAAAGTACATAAATAATATTTTTATTAGAATATATTTTTACTATTTCCAATTAAATTTTATTCAACAAAGGAACCAAAACCCAAAAAAGAAGAAAGTAAAACACCAAAAAAAGCTGAAAAAGTGAAGAGAAAAAGACCAAGACCAACCTTTACAGTTTTTGATAGTGGAAGAAAATCAATTAGAGAGTCAACTGCTCTTAAGTCTGCTGCTACTAGACATAGAATCAAAGAGATGAATGAGGCGAAAAAGAAGAAAAAAAGAACTTATAAAGTAGATGATTATGTCCCAACGCAGGAAGAATTATTGGAAGAAGCAATCATAACAGAACAAGAAAATCTAAAATCACTTGGTACGTAAATAATTACAAAAATAATAAGTACTTTTATTCATGAAATTCAATTACTTTTCCATTTTATAGAAAAATTCCAACGTTTAGAATTAGAGAAAAAGATAATACGGCCAACAAAACGAGTATTTCAAGGGCCTATAATTCGGTATCATTCTATGACTATGCCTCTGCTAGAAGAAGATGAAAACCAAGAAGTCGAAAACATGGACGTAGATGAAGAGGGGTAAAAATACTGGAATTTTATTTAAATGAAAATGTAAAAATTTATTTTTTTTTTTTAGAAATTCAACGTCAGCAACACAATCAAAGTATAAAGTTGTCGGAAAATGTGGTCGAACATTTATTACGTTTGAAGATGATCTTGATGATAAAGTTTTTCATTCAATTTTCAAACCCAAGCCAAAGAAAAAGCATCCAAGTGCAGAATATTGTCCGATAACAGGGTAAGTAAATTATTACTACATAAAAAATTTGAGCGATGAACAAACATTATTTACAAAACGAAATATATTTTAAATACTTACAGTCTTAAGGCTCGATACGTTGATCCAGTAACTGGAGTACCTTACTATAGTCTGCAAGCTTTTAGAATTATAAGAGAAGCATATTATTCTCATTTGGAAGAAAAGGGAAACGCTGAAAATCCGGATGTAGCGAAATGGTTAGAATGGAGAAAAATAATTAAAGAAAATCGTAAGGCGAAAACTACAACGACATGATTATGCACATTTAAAAATTCAAATATTTTCTAATAATTGATAATATCGTTATGGAAAATCCATGAAATTCGACTGAAACTTTTTTTTATGTAAATAAAATTTCTATTAAAGAAAGAAACAATAGAATTTTATTTGTTAAAAATTTATTTGCTATTTATTTATGATTAATATATTTGAATTAGTAATGAATAAGAAAATTTATTTCTGAAAAATGTAAGTTAAATTTTCGATTATGTTAATTTTTATTATTTTTTTTAATTTTTATTTCTCTTGCTTGCAGTTTTATTACTAAACTAAAAACTTTAATTGCTTTGAATCCTAATGGAATCAATTTAAAAATAACATGTAAGTACACACTTTCGGTTTTGTATGTCATAAATTTTCGAAAAGGGAAACAAATTCAGGAGTAAAATATTTTTTTAAAATTCATTTCATTTTTAATTAACATTTATTTTAACGACATTTATTTTTCGATTTCATAATTATTATTTTAATATAATTTTTTTCATATTACTTATTATTTAGTATAAAAACAACATTTTGAATAAATAATATTTCTATATTTATATACTAATTAGTATAGTGTCTGTTTATTATATTTTTAAAGCTAATCATAACGAATAGTTTGAGAAGACTTAATGAATTTTCATTTTTATAGTAACTTGAAAACTATTTAATTTAATTTGTTTATGTTTTTTTATTGGAAGTTGAATATATAATTTTTCACGTTCATACACATAGTAAAACATAAAACACAGTTATTTAATCATGAATTTCATTACAAATATATATATATTTTTTTTAATTTCAACTTTTAGAGTTCATTTATTAAATGCTTTTGAAAAATTAAATTATATCGAATAAATAGTACAAAACAAGTTAAAGAACTTTGTCGCAAATAAAAATCATAACGATAACATTTAATTAAAGTCTAACACGTAAAAACATGTGTACATTTTATAACAATCGTCTATAAAAATTTTTCTTTATTATCATAATTTTTTTTATTTATTAATTTTTAAATATCGTTACCCTGTAAATTATAATAATTAATTGTATGTAATTTAACAATTTTCTATCAAAATGATTTCTTTTTTTTCATTTTTCAATAAGACAAATTCGTCATCGTATAGAATTTTTCAATTATTTTAACAATTTGATAGTAAAAAATAAAAATGTAAATTGTTTCTAGCATTATTTGATAATGATTTCTAAAAAACTAAAACATTTAATATTTTAACACGTATTTAAATCGTATTTAATGCAAATAAATAAGTAAATATATTTTGGACTTATATAAGCGTATCTTCGTCTTGGGCTTCAAAAGGAATTAGTAAGGAATGTTGTGATGGTGATCTACCTAAAGTTAGACCACCTAAGGATCCATCCGGAGATAAAAGACCTATTTGTATACTATTATTATCTCGATAACCAGATGTTGACGATGTTTGGGATACAGAATCCCAAGAAATTTCATTCACTGGTTTTGGCCTCTCATGTGCATTTTCAGTTGGATGAGGTGGTGGTACCTAAATAAATATGACCAAAAGTGTTAACAAAAACATTAAAAGAAATATTTGTAATTTACTTCTCCATGTCCTTGTCGTCCTCTTCTGAGACGGAATGTCTTTCTACTTGATGCTTTTGATCTTTGGAGACGATGTTTTTGATATTCACCAGAGCTATCATCTGCTGGACTTTCTGGTGAGAGTGGTGTTGTCGATGTTTCTCCAGAAGAATGACGAAATTCCACAGAAGAAACAAAACGAAGTCTGGGAGGTTGCACTTTATAAGTTTGTTGTTGCAAAGAATGAGAATGAGATAAATGTGGTAAAGATCCAGATGTAGTTCCTGGCGCGGCAGTAATAACAGTTGATGATCCACTTGTGTGTCCAAGTCCCGGAGTAGATGTAGCACATTCAGCACTATGACTTTCGCTTGTAATATGTTCTTTGTTGGTACCAGTAGATCCACTAGAAAGTGATTCTCTTGGTGGGTGTAGCGTTTGTTGAGACATGGTATCACTTGGAGTGCAAATACCTCCAGAACCACTTCTAGAATCTATAGCTTGAATAGTAGAAACATGAGAATGGCTTTGTTGACCTTGGCCTCCAGTAAATATAGATATTAGTGATGGTCGTTGTTGATGTTTTTGAGCATCACTTGACGATTGTGCTTGTTGAGACGCTTCCCTCTTATTGGGTTCTTTATAAAAATGTTTGTACTGTTAAATCTTTTAATAACAATAATTGAAATACTTACCATATCGTTTTTCTTCTAGCTCATCCCTTAAGTCTCTTAATTCACGAGCTAATTCTAACAAAAGTGCTCCTTTTGATTTTATTCCACCTTGAGGTAAAGCACCACGAAGTCTTTCTCTTATAAGAAATTGCATGTGACGTTCATGATCACCAATTGGTGGTTGTGAAATCTGTAATATAAAATGAAATTCGTTTACACAATTGAAAAATTATTTTCTTTTAAAATAAAGCTTTCCTTATGCAGTATGAATGGCATGAGTACAATATAAAGTGGTGTTCTATGGGTAACAACAAACTCTAAAAAACTCCAAAGATCTGGCGCAGCCTCATTTCTTCGTCCCAAATCACGCATGACTCGAACAATTCGCGGCCATTCGTTTGCAAGCCGTGTTTCAAAACAAATGCAAAGAATTCGAAGAGCTGGTGAATCGAAATTTGTTTGTGAAATATGCTTTCGTGAGTAATATATTGAATTGAATACCTAAAAATGCAGCTTGATATAAGGATCCGGAAATACGGGCCGGTCTTTTTGCATCTCGACTTCCTGTAAATGTTAGCGATCCTGCTCTCAAATCTCCTCCTGTCCTATTAATTTGAGATACTACTTGACCTGTTCGTCCAGCCGGTGGACTCATTGCATTCAAAACTGCTGTAACCAAATAAGAAATATCGTGTTGTCTCAGTTCTCCAATATCAGATATGCCTCTTCCCGAGCAAACTTTCAAACACAATGGCATTAATAAATGCAATAAGAATCCTTCCGCTTTTTCTTGAGTTGAAAATTCCGCACTTCCTCCACAAATTTGTTCCAAAGTGAAACAATCGACGGGACTTACTACTTGTAAAGCAACTAAACGAACAACAGTAGAACAGAAAAATGCTGGAGGACTTTGTGACATTAATGCTGCTCCAGCGCTAGAAACTCCATCAGGAGCTGAACCAGGTTCATTAATAATTAAATTTTGCACTGTGCTTAGAAGAGTTTTAATATGCTGCCAATGTAGTACATAAGGATGACGAACTATTGTTTCGTGAATGCCTTTAAGAAGACCAGCTGCAGCCTCCCAATCAGTATTTCGTCTTATTGATGGTTTTTTTGAAATTTTTAAGAAAACTTTATCCAGTCGCCTTAAAATTGTAACCAAAGCGTTTCTTAATGCATCATTTGCCCACTCAGCTCTCGGTAGAATACACTGCATATAACGTTGAAGTCCTCGACATCCCATTGATTCCGGATCATAGGGAGAAACTTTAAGTAATGAATGTGCGATATCAGCTAACCTGATGTGACATTTAACATCCAAAAGTTCACTTAATTTTGAATCTCCACCTTGTTTCTTGAACAATTCTTGCAATCTAGTTGAAGCTTTGCTCATAAATTCTCCTGCAAGTGACAACAATACATCTCTAGGACGTCGGTATTCTGTTCTAACCAATTCTGAATCTTCAGCTGAATCTGTTAGGTTTTTAGTTCTGGTATCACTGACATATTTTGAATGAGATTCGTCCTCAAAATCAAGACCAGGTGAACATGGTGGTCCTCTACTGCAATTTCGTTGACTTGAACCCTTGTGTTCTGGACTGTTTCTATAAGGACCATTATAACTTTTAGCTAATCCTTCGCAATTGTGAACCATTGTACGTATTGCTATTGCTAGCTGAAGTATTATGTCTTTCTCTGACTTTCCTTCCACAGGAATATAACTTGGTGACTGAATTTGTTGCATATAACATGGAAGTATTGCTTCAAGTATAATCTAAAAAAATAGGTATTTCATTTAGAAATTTAACGATTATGAAAATTAAATTAAATTGTTTGCTAAAAATGAATGAAAATTTACTAGCATTTGATATCCTCTCGTACTTTCAGCGGAATATGATACAACCATAACACACAAAGTTATACAGTCCAAGACAGTGACATCGCCATCTTCATCATGATAGCAAAAATCGATAGCCTTTAGCGGTTTTGGTTCTTTCACTAGCTCACCTATATTAAGTGGATCTGGTGAAGGATCTTCTAAACTAAGCAAAAGATTAAAAAGACAACTTGACTGAACCTGTAAAAAGTAGATGAAATATATTACGATTTAATGTAAAAATTAAATATAATTTAAAAAATATACTTTATGAGCTTCTCCGTATGTTCCTTCCTCATCAGTATCTAAAATTGCTGAAACAGATCCAAACATTTGAAGAATAAAAGGTTTACGGTTTAATAGATAAAATTGTTTGACGGCATATTCAATGGTTGTCGTTATTAATTTGTTAGTTTGATGAAGAGAATAGATTTGTAGTAGTGTAGGCATTATCATAAAATATCTGGAAACGTAAATAATAAAATCTTATTTATTCTAAAATAAAATATTTCATTAATTTTTTAACCCATTTGTAGAGAAGATATTTTTAAAATTAAAAGCAGCATTTATGAAAGTGGCCATAACATATCGCATTATACATGAGTCTTCTGCATGTAAAATAGCTGCTCCAGACAAAACATTTAAAAAAAGCTGAATATCACCAGAATAAGCGAAATTTCCAGCCATCGCTTCAAACATCCTAGCAATCAAACGGACCCACATGAATTTGTGTAAAACATCAAGGCCTAATAACTCCTGAAAATGTAATATAAAATTAAGAATACTTAACCGTAACAGATATGAATAGATTACTTTTCCCAGTTCACCGCCTTGATGTAAATCTAAATCAGCTTCCAGAGCTTTTCTAGGAAACGATGGTAATTTCATTAATTCCTCATGTAAAAATACGACTCGTTGAACAACCATGTCGACATTTTTCAAAATTGCCCAAGTTAAATGGACTTTTCCAATCTCAACAAATTTTTTGATTAATTCTTGCTTTTGTAAAGCAATAAAAACATCGTCAGATTTCATTTGTAATAATCTTACTTGCGGATACTGCGATCTTTTGAAGAAATATAAATCACGAATATACCAATTCGGATTGAGTAACTTTTCTGTAAATAAAAGAAAAATAAAACTTAGAAAAAACAAAAATTTGATTCGAATGAAATTAAATTTACGTGTTTTGTAATCTACTAAACAATATTCATGATAAGTTTTTTCATCGATAGGATAAAAATCAAGTGCTTCTTTAAGTAATTGGCAAAACAACGTATCTTCTTGTACAGGAAACTGAGATGGTATATTGCCATCATCTAAAGTATTAATTCAAATCCGAGAGTTAATTTTAATAAAAATATATATTAATTGTTAATTATTTTTTTTATTAGACATGACGTACCTTCAAAAGGTCCATGAACAACAATTTTTTTGGCTGCTGGAACATTTGCTGTTAGTAAAATTGATGCATCACACTGTTCCTTACGAAGAATTTGTTTCAAATCCTTAAACATAATCCCGTGAACGCTGTGAACAACCATCCAAAGAATAGATAAAGCAGAACCTACTAATTCTTGACTATTTTCATGCGAGGATCTTACGTAGAACATAACGTAACCGATTATATAGTTATACAAGGCGAAAGCTGCTTGTTGTGGAAGACGTGGAACAAATCTTATCAAATGTCTTAAAAGTTTAAACATTTGATCCTGTCTATCTCTGGTAAGTCTTTCTAAAACATATCGTAGGAATAGAGCTGAATCTTCTACTAAACAGATCCAAATTACCTTAAAAAATAAAATTTGAAATAAAAGTTATTCTTTAAATTTGTATTTTAGGTATTTACTTGATATGCAACTTCGTACACAGCGTTGCCATCAGATCCTACTGCTGCATCATCTAAACATGAAACAATTTGCATTACGGATGAACAAAGAACAGAAGGGAACAAAGAATGAGCAGCATGTAAATGTGGTGCGATTCGTGCATCAGTTTCCTCTTCACCTTCTACATGATCTTCACCAGGTGCATGATCTAGTCCTGGTTCATGTGAAGCCTGTTGATTTATTGGAATCGTAGTTAATAAGAAGCTTTGTCGTTCTGCACGCTGTTTATCTTCTTGCTGCTGAATAGCATGACGTAATGCTTCTGTTTGCTGTTTTTTCCTTGTCTTCGTAGCCGTTACAAATGACCGCTATTAAAAATATAAGGTATTGAAAGTAAATTAACTGATAAGAATCGAATATTTCTAAAATAATTTACATGTCGTTCTTGATTTAAAGTGACTTCTACATCTTTCGTTCGCTGTCGCGGACTCCATGGAGGATCAACAACCGGTAAGCTTTCGATTCCAATTTTTGGCGAAGGTAAAGTGAACTCAATGCCTGGAGGAGGTACTTTAAATGATTGATGTGCACCTTCTTCCATTCTAGGCCATACTTGAAATCTGCACTTCCAAAGTACTTGATACCTGGATAAAATTTTAACTAAAATTAAATATTCATAAATAAAAATAATTTTGGTAAAACGTACCTTAAAATAGCTCCAATTCGTACATTCGGATCTTTATGTTTTAATGCTCTCAACATAATATCAGAGGCAAAATTGGGTGCTTTTACCGATCCTAGAATAAACAAAGCAGCTGAAACTGCAGCAGTTTCCTAAAGTAAAGGATAACGTTAATTTAATAACACATATAAAATACAAAATTATTACTTGATTCGATTCTAAAAGTAATTCCCATGCAGCAGGTAATGCTTCTATAAAAAGATCTTCAGTTAAAATTGCTGCACCTTTCACAAGAACTGCCATTGGCATATGAAATAAATCTCTTATATGATTTTTTAAATATTTTAAAATTGGTGGTGAATCTTTTTTCATAGTTTCAGCTGCTTGATTAAGAGCTTTCGCTACCTTTTCAGCCATTGATAGATCTTGATCATCATGAATAATTCTAGATTGAAATACGCAAAAATTACAGTAATTGTTTTTTTATTATTTAAAATAAAAATGATTAAAATTTAGTTAATTACCTATCCTTTTTGCTTATACTATCTTTTCGTTTTGAAGGTGATGTATGCGTTGAGCTTTGCTCTGAAACTTTTCTTGTCGAACGAGACCGACCCTGTGATTTACTTGATTTGGGATTTTCTGTGGTTATTTCATCAATATTAATTGAAAATCCAAATTCATCACCATATACCTGTAAACATAAAGTGAAAAAAAAAAATAAAATTAGAAAAAAAAAAAATAAAAGTAATGTTTTGTTGCACATGTGCCTCCTGTGAGGATTGAACTCACGACCCCTGGTTTACGAGACCAGTGCTCTACCACTGAGCTAAAGAGGCATGTAATATTTATAGTGCTAAAGTACTTACTTCAATTTACTCACAATTAATGATAAAATACTTATGAATTTTCTATAACACATTTTAATAATGCGTATAGCATGGAGTATATATACATAAATATACACCTAGTGTATTTATATATATTTGTATCATTCTACAAATAAAGCTTTATTAATATTCTTATTTTCTTACTTTTCTTACAGCTTTGACTAATCTTGCTGATGCTCTCATATGACGTCTATAACAATACGGATGACAAGCCCCTTTATGATTACAGTAAAAATTATATGAATTCAATAGTTCGATGACTGCTTTCATCCATGGCATATTTTTTGCTGTATCATCTGTTTCATTTGAATCCGTCGGTGATTCTGGTGGCTGATCATCGCTGTATAAAAATTGAGGACTGTCTATCTCATTAAACAAATAATGAGAAATTTTGAATGATTATTTCTACCTTAATATTCCTGGAGATTCTTCTCCACCACTAACAATACCTGGTTCAGATGTATCACTTCGATCAGATAATGATGACACTTTTCTTCGTGATTGGATTGAATCTAAACGTTTGACTATATATAATATAAAAAAAACAAGTTAAAAATTTCTACATATTTTCATATGCTACATTTTGTAAACTTACAGTCTGCTTCAATATCTTTGCCGTCTTTTGTTCCTCGACGCAACTTTAATGATCTCCTCTTAAAAGAACCACCAGTTGGAGCACCTGCAGTACCACGTCTCAATAGAAAGGGTCGAACAGCAGCTACTGGTCTTCTTTGAGCTATTTTAGTTAATTTTTTTTTATTTTTTCAAAATTATGTGATTTTGTATTAATATATTTTTTTTCATTTCAGATGATTATTTTATTACGTATGTACATACCTGCTGGTTGTTCTTCTCCTTGCATTGTTACTGTGTTGTTGCTACTATTTTCTGATTCATTATCGGGTTCATGTAAAACAAACGATATTTTACGTTCAGTTTGAACGCCTGTTTATTGAAGCATTATAAAATTTGTGATTTTAATTTAAATGACACAAAATTACCTCCATCTCCGCCAGCAATTGACTGTAAACTTTGTGCAGAAGTTTGTGAGTGACCCATTGAACTTAATGCCATAGACCATCGGCGATTAGCTTCCCTTGAATGAGACAATGAACAAAAATACATGTATCTTCCTTCGTATTAATATTTTCATTCAGTATGAAATAAATTTTACCTGTAAACCTTTTCCCATGGTGCAGGTTTATCTTTATGTAGTAATTTCGACGCTTTCGGTAAATTTTGATAAGTTTCACGCAAAAATGATGAAATTTCATACAATAATACGCACGCAATCAACTTTAATGCATGAGGACAATCATTACCTCTAGGATTAACGGAAGCTAGAAGTAAGAAATCGAAAACGAAAAGTGTAAAATTATAATTTTAAATAATTTTTAAAAATGAAATTTACATTCATCTAGAAAGTCTTCTTCTTCATCTTGTTGTAATAGTTCTCGTTGATTTTCTGGATCATTAATGCTAATGTTCATTTGTTCAAAAGTTAGTTTTTCTGCTGATATAAGATCTTCTAATCTGGCACCTAATAATTCGGCCCACTGTAAAAAAAAGAAAATAAAAATGAATGATATATGTACTCACGTAATATGGTATATGTAATATGGTAATATGTATAATGTATGCAATATGCAATATGCATTATGCATGCATGTTGCATGCATAAATGGAATGTGAAATTTGTAAATTAAAGCTATCTAAATATTTTGAAATAGAAATGAAATTAGGTAGCAAATTGGGACTAAATAAAAAAGAAGACGAGGTGGCCGAGTGGTTAAGGCGTTGGACTGCTAATCCAATGTGCTCTGCACGCGTGGGTTCGAATCCCATCCTCGTCGAACAAATTTTTTTTTATATATTTTATTTATTTAAAAATTTATTTCATTTCTAAGTGTCTTTTTAAAATGTTTTTTCTATAATAATATTTAATTGTAGGTAGAATTTAAAGTGTAAAATGAAATATTCTAAATATTATTACATACTTGATAAAACATTTTGCCCGCAGCTCTCTGTAAAATTTGAGTTCGCCTTGCTCCAGTCGGTATTTGATTTTTAGCATTTATATTTGGTCCAGATGGTCGAAATGAAGCCATATTTTGTTTCATCCATGTTGGCCACATTCCACGATTGCATAGATGTACAAAGTGTGCACATTCTAAGAGAAATGATGCTCTGGCAACCAAAGGTGCTTGAGGCTGAAATAAAATAAAAAAAAATGTTTTGAGCACAACTTATAGAATATATTTTCAAATTTTTACTAAATCTAAAGTTGCTGCAATCAGTTGTGGATCAGGAAAAGATCCAGGTGTACAAGTTTCTAATATAAATGAAAGTCTTAACATTCCTTCTCTGACTGGTTCAATTGGAATTAATCTTCTTTCTTTAAGAACGACTACTTCAGATTCTTTTGGTCCTTCGCCTTGATCCGAAGAACTTCGTCTACTTAAATCTGAAAAAATTTGAATATCTTTATTCATTTTTTTCTGCAATTTCTGTTTGATATTTACAACTTCCAGCATTTTCTTCTATTCCTCCAACTTTTTTCTTTCCTTTACCAAGACCTAATCTATTTAAACGTCTTTCGACCCTTCTGCGTGCTATTTGAAGTGATCTACTAAGACTTTCTGTACGTCTGCCTTGTACTTTTAATGAACCATGTCTTATAAAAGTTGAACTTATTTCTGAATTGATTGCACCAGATTCTAAATCAACTGAACAACGATCTTTTGAGCTCCCTCGAAACCATCGAACAATTCCGCTCAGTCTTCCTACAGAGTTTCTTTCAGAACTTGATGTTGAGTCTGACAATAAAGCTCTTTCACTATGTCTTGGTGTCAGAGTAGGGCGAGCACTGGTTCCTTTTCGTCTAAAATTTCCGAGAGGACTTTGACTAATTCTACAGTGTTCCTCTAATGTTTCTGTCTCTAGTAAACTCTAAAAAATTAAAAAAACAAATTTATTTTGCACATTTATCATTGCTTTAAATTTATTATTACAGCGCAAGTTGAGGATGTACTACGTTTTTTGAAAAATAATTTTCTTTGACTTCGATTATCTTCTTGTTGACTAGTTTGAATTTCCGTCTGAGGAATGTGTCTGCATTTAATAATCATATTATTATTAATATTAAGTAATGTATGTAAGACATTAAAGTTTATACCTTATTACACGTGTTGTTTGCATACTTGGTGCTTTTTTATTTGGTCTTGGTGTAACAGCCAAAATTCCACTTAATGCTACTCGTCTAAATGGTCCGCCATGAGCTCCTTTCACATACGTAACCAATTGTCTGACATCACAATACATGGCCATATTCTCCTGCATTCTGAGTTCCTTAGCAGAATCAACAAATCGAGTTATCAACTCCTTGAGTACAGCTGTAACGACTTGACTTTCAGCTCCACCACTTAGTCCATTACTAAAATTTGTTCCGTAACCACCTTGTCCGCCTGATGATGATATGCCGCCAAGATCAGGAGTAAGAATTTTAAGTCCGGTCGTTCGTTTATGGTCTAAATTTAATATATTATATACGAATGAAAAAATAGCATGCAAGCAACTACTTTGAAGCTGATGAAATTTTTATAATTGTGATTCTATGATAATTATTTACATTATGAAATTGCATAATTTTTATAAGTGAGTGTGAAAGTAGAAACAGTGAGATATTAAATAATTAAACAAAAATATAAAATATTAATATATGATTGTATGGATTTGCCTCATTATAAGCGGATATCATGCATAAAATTTACGAGAGAAAAATTTATATGTATTTTAAAATATGTATGTGTTAAAAAATAAATTAATGTGATGAATATTTTTACATACGTTATATATGTACTTACTTAAAGGTGACAACAGAGAACTAGGATCTACACAGAATCCAACAAAAGCATGAAAAAATTCAACAATTTCTTGAAGTGAAGTCGTTTTGACCATGTTTCGAAGATAGTTCTTCGTTTGAGTGGAAACCTGACGTAACATTCGAGATAAAATTTTTTGACATTGAATTCTAAGGAATTCTGCTGGAGGACCTCTTATGCCTAAGCAATATATAATCAAACATATGAAAAGAAAATGTAAGTATGTAAACTAAAAATGTAGTATATACCATCGTTACAGCCATGAGGACAACCAAGATGTAGTAGTGCTTTTTTAATAATCCCCATAGAAATTTCATGTGAACGCTGTCGTAATTTCAACACTCCTAAATCAAGAAGTAATTCGCAAATGTTTAACCCAGTTTCTAATACCCGTAGAGAACAAGTATTTGAATCTCTTTTGAATACGGTAAAAACAGACAAAAGAACCATTTCATAATCAATTCCTCCATCCTTCGTGATATAAAATGATGATCCTGGAGCTTCTGATTCATCCGATCCACTGTAATCTATATGGGAATCAGTATGTGATCTTAGCATATGTCCACGAAATCCAGCACCCATGCTGCCAGCGTTGCTAAGTGCATCTAATTGAGAATCAATGGATCCCTGAAATAATGTTTATTATGTAAAAATTGAAAATAAAACAAATTTTTAAAAATATTAAGAATAGATAATACATACTTGTCTTTTTAGATAGTCTGGAGAAGGTGTTGGTGTGTGTTCTGTAACCGTAATTATCGGATTTTTGGCAAAAAATGTCGTTTTAGATCCTGTTGATTGCGATGTCCTTATAACTTTCGGTGGTTCTATGTACCTATAAAATCTTAATTGTGTTTGACGAATGTTTTATATTAGAATTGAAGGTGCGTCATGCAATGAAAATGTGATATAATGTATATACATAATAGCTGAATATAACATAACAGTGTTAAGCAATTACGATGATTTCAAATAGAAATTATTATATGAATATTTTAGATTTGAATTTTATGAAAACAAAAATATAAATTGAAAGTAAAGTAAAATAGAAATTTGAAATCGAACGATAGCAAGAACTTACCCGCTATCTAAAAGACAGCTGGTGAAAGGAGTAAAGTGTTTTACAAATCATTAAAAATAGTTAAAATACTAAGTTGGTATATGATTAAAAAATTTAAAATAAAAATATTTGTTTCTAATTTTGACGAATGATTGCTAAAATCTAAATGTATTAATGTGTGTGTTCTTCATCATAATGTACTACAAAATGTATGTAATCGTATCTACTGTATGCTAAATACTAGCTGATTTGCATATGCCAATATAAATTTTTGTGTAATCTACAGGAATTACATATGTAAATAATTTTTGTAGGACACTTTGCTTACCTTAAACTTGGCATACTTTTCCCCTTGGTCAAGTTGCTTAATGGTTCTCGAGATATCATTGAAGCGGATCGTGATAGATGCTTTTCACCAGTATCCAAACTTCGATGGTAATCCTTGAATGTGACAAAATAAAAATTTTGATGTGAATTGGCCAAATTCTATTTAATAAAAAATGTTTTGAACTTTTACGGAATGTTGTAAATTAGACTTTTTTCCAATGGAGGGTGCATCTAGACCGATTTTTTCAAGAGCTCTATCAGATTTTGAGAACATTTTAGTTTCAACGAATGCTCTTAAATCTGCCATTTTAACTTTTTTCTTTTTTTCGCTACTTTTACGCTCGATCAATGATGCTGCTCCTGCTGATTTAACGCCAATTGGTTGAAATGGGGACTCTGTTATTTAAGAATATTGAAAGAATAATAATGAAAATTCGATTCATGAGTTTACTTTGAAATTTATATACCTGTTAATAGCGATGAAAACGATGGTTCGGGAACTTCGATGTAATCTTTGACTGCAGTACTTCCGCTTGGACTTTCGCGAGTAGTCGACCCGGGTCCTTGATATAAAGAAATTTCAATTTGTGGAATTGGTAATGAATTTGAACGTTTACGTTGTTGTTGAGGTGGAGCAGATGCTTCTTCACTGATTTCTCGTAGACTAATATATTTAATAAAATCATTTAAAAAGTATGTAGTTATGAAAATCAGAAGGAAATTTTATTTTTACCGATTATATAAATAGTGTAAGCTCCAATAGACTCCTTCTTCTTGCCAATGAGATATGAAAAGACATCTTAAAACAGCTACATCTAAAAATGTTGCTGCAGTTATATCATATTTAACTGAGGACAAACTTTTAGCACTAGCTTTATTCTTTTCTGCAGATGTTGTTGATTTTGGTGTTTGGTCAGTTTGTTTCTGTTTACCATCTTTTTCATAAATTTTCTCTTGGTCAAAATCAAAACGGGTAGCACTCTTGTCGCGTGATTGAATAGATTGTTTGCTTCCTCTTCTGCTTTGAGATTGTTGCAGTAGACTGGCATCAGCCTAAAAATTTTAAATTTTTTATATGGTATATTTTCATAACAAAAATATAAAAATTTTTATATTCAAAGATATTAAGTAAACCGTGTAGAAAGATGGGTCCATTAAATGTGGTCCAGCTGGTAAACGAAAAATAACAACACGTTCTTCTTCCAAGCTTGAAACTTCTTCTGGTATAGTTTCAGGAAAAACGAAATCTTTTGGAGATGAAACCCAGGAGCTCTTTTTTTCATAAATCAAAAGTTAAAATATTTTTTAAATATTTAAAAAGGGTATTAATTATTCTTACTTCTTCATCGTGTTTTGGGGTTTCTGAAAATGTTATACTTTGAGGAGAATCAGCATTCGGAGATGTAGCTTCTGGACCAGAACGCTTTCCTAATGTGTAGATTTGATATTAAAACATGAACAATAATGGTACATATGTATAATTTTTATTAAAAACTCATTGAAAATATATTACGTACTTCCAGGAAAAAGTTCAGTAGATTCTCGTAAACTGGGCGTATAAAATAAATTTCTTGCTTTTGGTTTTACTGGTGCAATAAAACATTCAGCTCCAGGAGCTTTATACTCCCACATGCCCTGCCATAATCTAATACCATTTTCTAAACGAAAATTTTGAAAATCTGATTCTTTTAAATGATGAACGATCGGTGCGAAGAGGTAGACAAACAGCTATAAAAATGTTCATATTTTTTAATTTTTACTTAAATTTTAACATTGGATTTGTTTTTAATAAAATTACTGTTATAGTTGGTATAGAAAATAAATATTGATTTATTCTATACGAATCATGTCCTAGTTGATTTTCTTCAGAATCAGCATCAGCATCAGCACATTCTTCGGAAGCATATAACAATATCCATTGCATGGTGTATAATAATTTTGTTTCTGCTGTTCCTAACATTTGCATATCTTTTACTCTATATACAAGAAAATTATCAAATATGTAGATTAATTGATATAAGTGTAATGAGTAATTTTCAAATAAATTTAGTACCTGTTGTGCAATAATGCAGCTGCACAATGCATGACGTGTGGTAAAGCAGCTTGTAACAGTCTCCATCTTGGTATTGCTTGTAAGCCGCTTGTTAATGGTGGAGATAAACCGAAATGAATGTTTTGCACTAGTACTTTCTCGAATGACTGTAATACGAATATATGTAATTCTATTTAAAAATTTGAACTGAATAAAAAAAATTTTTTTTAGAATACCTTGCAGGCCTCTTTAAGTTCCTAAATTTCCATAGTTAATAATTGAAAAGGATTCAAATTAGAAATTATTCAAGAGCAACATGCTATTTTTTCATTTTTATTTTAATTTAACAAAAATTATTGTATATTTACACATATGAAAAAAATTATATGTATATTTATATATATTTATATATAGATGTATTTACATTGACATACAAATTTTTATAATAGATTTTAAAATGCAAAAATATAAGAATGAAATTAAAAGTAATATTTTATATGATTCGATAATTTGTTATCGGTTTTTTTTTATTTGTTTCTTTTTTGTTTTTATTCATATTTCGTAAAACTTACATGATGTCCTGGTGCATGTTGGCAAAACTATATCGCATTGTTTGTTAGAATTATTTTTGTATCAATCATATTATGGTTGACGGATTACATTTTTTACATGTGTGTAGGTAAGCAAAAGACAAATATACAAACATAGTCACATTTATAAATGATAACAATTATTTTATATAAATAATTTCTTTTTTTTTTTCTATTCATTTTATTCTATGTTTTTAACTGTAGCGTATACTTATTATATACATACATATATGTATAATTGATAATCTGAATTTCAGATTAACTATAAATAATGTATATGTATATAATACTACAGAAGAACGCATAAATAAATTGAATGAAAATTTATGAAATTATCCTTGAATTGGTCATATACATTGTATATGTATATAATAATATAATTAAATGAAAATCATAAAAATTATAAAAACTAAAAAAAAGCATAAATATAAAATAAGTAGTATAGAAGTAGAAAATTAAAAATTATAAAAAGGCATAAAAAAAGTTTTTAAATACTTAATAGCAAACATAAATAATTGATGAATATATGTACATTATATGAATTAAGAAAAATATATAGTTTAATTTTTGGATGTTTTCAAATGTAGGTACTTTAAATTTATAATTTTTACAATTACTTTATACCAAAATGTATGTATGTATGTATGTACAAATTTTTTATTTTAATTCGAACAAATTGATATAGTACCTATGTAAGAATTTGAATTTAAATTATGTGGTATAGCTGTATATGTATAACTATTATTGCTCTGATGTACATAATGTAAATGCGTATATATTTATACTCATATATTAGTATTTTGTATTTACATTACATATTTGTTAGAAAATAAAATTAAAAATGAATTTATAAAATTTTAAATGAAAGTAAATTGTTTGCGATAAATATATTTAATAAGCATTATACATTGTATTTGATTAATATATTATGTACTGTATACGGTATAGTATGTAATATTATCATGTATACACTTAATATATAGATATATATATATATATATGTATATATTTTTTCTTTATATAAAGTGATTGTGTATATAGTAATTAATGTGTAAGAAATTTATATACATACTTAATGAATGTGCGTTAGCATTTCATATTTGCAAGAATATATTAAATATTAGCACATAATAATTAGGCGGATTTATGTACAGCATACTTAAAATAATAAATTTAAAAACAAATTTACAGTGAACATTTTCATTCAAATACGTATTCGTATACATACATATATGCGTATATTTACAAAGTTTATTATGTAGTATAGTTATTCGCATATTGACCGAATGATGTTGTATTTGCATTCAAGTACATCATAGATTTTTTAAGCTTTTGTACATATTTGCATTTATATCTTTCATTTTTTTTTTTTTTTTGAAACTCTTACCATACAACTGGCTTCATGTAATTTTCCTAATTTGGGACGTATGAATGGAGCAATTTGTCGCCATAGAAATGTTTGAATCGGAACCGGAAGTCTAAGATCTTGTAATCCATCACTAACAGGATCTCCAATTTCAAATGTATCATTATTTGTTGTTCCCATATTTTGTATGAAATCGTTTCCTGGATTTTTATAGTTTCTTTGGTGATTGTTATTGAGATTTTCTTACATTTTCTGCACAGAATAATAAAAACCTATTTCCTTTGTTTTATTTCAATAAAAAATAAATAATTTAATTTATAAGTTATTATTTATTTTTAAATTAATTATTCAGGACTAAATTATGTGTGTGACAGATTTTTTTTTTTCGGTTATATATGTAAAACATCTATCAAAAATTTAAATTTTAAATTTAAATCATTTATTTACATTTATATACTTATTTATAAATTTCGTATATATTTTGTTTTTGTATTTTTAGGATTTAATGTTTCTTCGAACGCAGACTCCAAAATTCAGATGTGAAAGCTCCACCATCTTGAATCTCTGAATGCGATTATATAATCACATCTTTCGCAAAAATTTTCACAAGATTTTCATTTCAAAAAATCTTATCATTAAAATATATTTTCTGACCTAATTCAATTTAAATCTAACAGTAAACAGTTAAAAATGATTTTCTAAATTATTAAGATTTGATAAATATTTTTGTAGAGCACGTAAAATAAATAAAAACGACACGCCCTAATTTTTACGTGAAAAAATTATTTTTTCACTTTCATTTTTGTGGTTTTTAAAGAAATTATAACGACACGAATTCATATTTAAACTACCAATGAATACAAAATTTTTATTGTTAATTGACCAATTCACAATATTATTACCTTTTGAATAGTAGAAAATTTGTTTACAATACTTTTTTTTTTGACTATAATTATGTATAATAATGACTGTAGGTTGGCACGCGATTATTATAGAGAAAAGGCTATGCCATACTATTTAACTGGTTCGAATAATGGCGACTGAATAGTTGATAGATTTTGTTACTGAAGTGATAACACAATTGTCCTTATGAAATAACACATATATATTTTTATGTAGGTATATGTACTTGTTAAATAGTTAAAAGAGAAAGGACCAAGAAGAGACACAGGAAAATATATAAATTATCAGCTGATAGTATACAAGTTGAGGGTGTATAATATCAACAAAAAATGCATCTACATAGTGAATGGTGTATGTATAATAATAAAAATATTTATGTTTTATTATTGTGGATAAACACGTGGAAATCTGAACCGAGATTGCGCTTTTATTATTTACATTATGAGAATATTAGAATTCGAAGGAAGAAGGATTCGTTTGAAAAATGATTGTTTACAAACGAAAATATAAACATCAAACCGAATACAATATCATCACAAGTGTGAACAAAATAAACCGGATAATTTTCGGTTAATAGAGCAAAAGGATAAAATTCTGACCGAAATAAAAGTGAAAGCGAACCAATTTACGGTAAACATTAAATTGACAAACACATGTTGATATTTACACATGTTTTTATATCAATATAAAATGCAACAGATATGTAATTGAGTTTACTTATTTTGAATGCGGTATTAATTTAAATTTTAAAAATAAATTTGAATTACTGGACAACAAGTAACAATATTTTTTTTATGTAATTTTCAAAAAATTTGAATATTAAAAAAAAAAAAAAAAGAACTAATATCTGCTATCTATATCTTGATTTAAAAAAAAATATTTCTACACTTTTTCATGCTTCTTATAAGATTAAATTACATAAAAATGTTCATTAATTTTCAGAAATATAGTTCTACATACAAAATTTCTCGAAAAACGAGAGAACTTACTAAAAATGAAAAATTAACAAAAAAAATTTTTCTGCATGAGAGAACTTTTTTTTTTGAATTGAGTTTTGTAAAATGTTCATATTAAAACAAAATACAAAGAAATAATTGATTTAAATATTGCAATTATTTTAAACGTGTCAATTTCAAAAAATTATTAATTTATTTTCTTTTCCATTTGGTAAGTAAATACATCAATTTATTCAAGTACGTTACTACGAGTATATACTACTTATTACTGAAACTGAAATTATTTGCCAAATAATTTTTTTTTTTTTTTGTAGATGAGCAATCAAGTGAAAACGCTAAAATAATTTTCTATATAGTTTATAAAAAAGTAAATCACTCTTGTGTTAGTTATTCTCATAGATTTGTATCTTTTATTATAGACACATGAAATTTTTATTAATAAAGTTAAAAATAGTTAAAATATTTCCTTGACAATTGTACATGTGTGTACGTTTACATATTGCGTGTGTAATATTTGAGAGAGAGAAAAAACAAAAAAATAAAATCGTTGAGAAAAAATCGCGAAAAAATTCGCATTAATTAAAATGTATTCTACCTGTTACTCGTTGTCTACACATATCCACAAGATAAATGAATAATCATAAAACAGAAAACCAAAATGAGAAAAAAAAAACTAACAACAAAAATCAAGAGAACTAACAACACACACCTACCGAATCTTAAAGGAATTGGTATCTATGTCATTTTATGCATTAAAAATAGATCAGAGGCCTTATTGTTGTTTTAAATTTAATTAGAAATATTCCAGAGTTAATATATGTAAGTATTATTCGCACATACGTATGAATAGATTGTGTTTGTTAAAAAATTCGTGTAAAAATTTTCTTTTCGTCTCTCCCATCTCTCATATGTATATCTGAAATCTGTATGTAAAATGAATACAATTTTGTATTGTGGGAGGACTAATACAATAAAATCAAATAACCATAGCATGTGTACTGATATATTTTTTGCCACGTACATACATATATTAGAGGAACATAAGTAGGTATACAATATCATGTGTATATATTCGGATATTTTGTGTACTTTTTTAATATAAATGTGATATTTTTCATTTAACTTTTTTATGACGTATACTTTTACATACGAGTATGTACATCTAATATGTATACATACATACTCATATGCACCTACATATAATAGAAAACGTTCTTGAAAAAAATTCTTTTTTTGATGTTGCAAGAATTATACACAAAAGTAAAAATAGAAATAAAATTATTTTTCTATATATACATATGTATATACACATATATATATATACGAATTTGACGAAATCTATACGAACTGATACGATTTGAATATAATAACTGAATACATTTTTATATTGTTTTCTTCTTTTGATTTTTGTTTTTTTTTTTTTTTTTTTGTTTTAGGAAGATCTATTGAAAAAAGTTTTCTTTTGCATACTTTTCTTTGTACAGTTTCAGATAAGTGATCAGTCGAGTTCGAGGGTATCCGTGAATTACATTACTAATATAAATAAATTAATCAATCCACAAAATGGTGAGCAGATTTTATTTATTTAATTATTTGTATAAAAATTATTTTTGTTTAATTTTAAAATTTTTTGATTAAAAAAAAAAAAATTAAAAATGTAATTTCATTATCAGTGAAGTTTTAAAAAAAATTTTAATAAGAAAAAAAAATATATATACCTATGAAAAGATGTGTTGTCCTTAATTAAAATTAATAAATTTTTTTTTTGTAATTAATTGAAAATGTAATTTTTTTAAATATGTGTATAATTCTCTTTTTTTCCAGGCCGATGTTCCAAGACGTGAAGTTGAAAGTAAGTTCTTATATCTTCAATTATATAATCATTATTGTAACATTTAAAAATTGAACTTACAAAAATACTATCAAAAATCATAATTTAAAATTTAAACGATAATGACCCGATTAAATTTAAAAACTTACAAATAATTGAGATAATATATACTGAAAAAAAAAAAATTACTAATATCAGGAATGATGAAAAATGTGAAAAATAAAAATATAATAAATTAACGATATGAAAAGTAAAATTATAATAATAATAGGTGCGCGTAATAAGTGTTAATAAAATTAAATGATTATTATATAATGTACATATTTGTAAAAATTTACGTGTATTCCACATACATACATATATATTATAAAAGATTGTGTAAAACATACATTATATACATATATATAGGTACATTATATTATGTATACGAATTACGAGTGCATATAGTGCGTTATATGTACATAGAGTAAAATGTTCTATATAGAGAAGAAAATACAGAACACATGTATACGATATTATGTATACATCATATAAAAAAAAATTTCTATTTATAGATTTTTGGCTTTTTCTTAAATATAAATTTGTTTGTATGTATGAGAAGTCTTTTATGGTTGGACCATGATAATCGAATATATCGAAGATCTAATTCGGGATACAAAAATGCCTTCTAAAGATCGGTGTCAGATTTCGTAAAAATCATTTCATTACATATGCTGTTTCTCAAATGTATTTATTTTAAAATTTAATGCGTCGACTTTTTTTTTTAATTTCAATCATTTTATAAATTTTTTTTTTTTAAATTCATCTCAATTTTATTATTAAAAATATTTATGATGTTCGTGTTATTTTAATGAGTATAGCTTAGAAACTTAGAATGTGTACATACCTACCATAAATGTAAAATTTCTAATGTACAAACTTTTATTCCCAAATGTATGTTACCTACCTTATTTGACAATTTAAATTCAAACTGAAAAACATTTCTTTTTTCTCGATTCGATTCGAAAATAATAATTTTAAAATGATTGAAATAATTTCATGCTTCAAGATTAGAAATTCGTGCTACGAAACTTTTGTTGAATCATTTTCTCAACATTATAATAATAATATACGTACATATATGTATAATATAATTTCTCGTAGAATATTCTTATGTTCAAAAATATTGTTATTTGAAAAGTGGCAACTACTTATCAAATTGAAAATTTGACACAATTTATCATGCATATGGCTGGCTATGCATATATACAGAAACATAACACAAAATTATACACACATAATATATATGTAAATGATCATATCATGAATCATAGGAATGGGTGGAATTTTGGCAAAAGTTAGATAACATTTATTTTTAAATCCGAAATTTATTTACTATTTCCGCTAGGAGTATATTATTATATGTTTAATTGTAATGATAAAGAAAAAAGAAAATAAAACTTTTGAATATAATGAATTAGAAATAGACTGGATGATATTTATTTTTCGAATGAAATGAAATTCACGTAATGATGAAAAATCATAAAAAAAATAACAAAAATCTGATTGAAAATAATTAAAATTAAATACAAAAAAAAAAAAATGTTTTCTTTAAAATTAATTTATATAGATATTGAGTTCGTATTTGACATTATGGGTCAACCGGGTGAAGGTATTGATGCATACGATCTTGGAGAAGCCCTTCGAGCTTTAAATTTAAACCCGACTCTTGCACTCATTGAAAAAATGGGAGCTACAAAAAAACGTGGTGAGAAAAAAATATCATTAGAAGAATTCCTTCCAATTTACTCACAAGTTAAAAAAGAAAAAGAACAAGGATGCTACGAAGATTTCATTGAATGTTTGAAACTGTACGACAAAGCCGAAAACGGAACAATGCTTATGGCTGAATTACAGCATGCTCTTCTTTCATTAGGTATATACATTTGTATATTTTTAAAAATATTTTTGATAATATTTAAAATATGAAAATATCAAATTTAGGTGAAAAATTGGAAGATGAACAAGTTGAAGAATTATTCAAAGATTGCTTAGATCCAGAAGATGATGAAGGTTATATTGTATATGCTCGTAAGTATTTTACAAATTATTGTAATTAGTAAATTAAATAAAAGCTAAATAAAATTTTTAAAATTTATTATAATTTGTTGAAGAGTTTATACGCGCACCATCAATGAATATTTTTATTTAGCTTTTATTTACGGAAATATATATTATATACTTTTCAATGACACTTTGTTGTATACTCGCATAAATGTTTATCAACACGTGTTTGTGAAATGAAACACATCAATTTATGTAGAAATTTAAAATTCATCTAATTGTTTTTTCTTTTTTTTAAATTCAGTATTTGATGTGTTTCATTTTTTTTAATGTTACAAATTTTTAAAAACACTTTGAAACTGTTATAACATAAATATTTGATTTTTTTCCATGCACTTGAAATTGTATTTTTATGTACCATATCACAAATTTCACCACACGTTGTTCTTCATTTTACAATCACACTCTCCTATATATGCACAAAATCCTATATTATATAATGCACCTATAATATATGAATAAAATTGAATAGCATTCATCAAAAAAATGATGACATCACCAATAAAATGGAATTAAAAGAATTGTCGTAAGTAGTCAGAAAAAATAAAAAATGATTTCAAGGAATTTTCGTTATACGCTATACAAAATTGAATTTATGATGCTATATTTCTCTAAGCTTCTGCAATGACAAAAAAAAATATCTATATTTTAAAATTTGCTTATATTCTTCATTTTTTATGCTTAATTGCTTAGTTTAAATTATTTTGCATAATTTAAAAGGCGGCTTATGCATTAAATATTCCCTTAAAAAAGATTCTTTTCATTATAGATTTTAACATCCTTAAATTTATTTATATACGTTTATTGTTTGTATTATTATTTCCCATAACACTAATTTATTTGTACATATATGTATATTTAATTGTTTCTGTTTTGTTTTGTGTTGAAGTTTTATAATTTGAAAAATTATTTAAATTTTATATTAATTTTAAATTTTTTTTTTTTTGTAGCGTTCCTTGCAAGAATGTGCGATAGACCAATTGAAGAATAAATACAACAAAAAATAAAATAAAAACAAAAAATACACCAATAAACATTTCCTTAATACACACTTCTTCATCAATATCAACCGAATTATTTATTATTATATATTTTATAAATGTTTTAACATAAAATTATGTTTTGTTCTTCTTTTATTTTATTTTATTTTATTTCATTATTTTCTAAAAGCTAAATTAAAGTTTAAATTAAAAAAAAAATGAAAAAAAAAATTAAATATATAATACATATATATTTATAAACATTATATTAACCAAAGCGCATCAATGTAATTTTTAAGATTAAGAACTTCAATGATAAAAACATAAATTATAAAAATGAAATTTACGGAAGGCCATTTTGAGGGAATATTTTTACGTATGTGCCGAATAGTGTAGTGTTTTCAGGTATTCTTTTTTTTTGTATACATATAAATTATTATTTTTTCTATATTATGTGAAAATAATTGAGCAGTACATACAACAACATCAACATCTAAAGCAAAATGAAAAAAAAAAAAACAACAACAACAACAACAGCAACAACAAAAGTAATAAAATGAGCATATTAACATCATGAATCACTATTAAATTTATAAGCATCATTTATACAGAATAAATAAAATCCGTTCGAAAATATATTATTTTCAATTTTTTTTATTGTATATTATCTGTATTTTAATTTATTTAAACAAAATATAATAATTATTATTATTATGATGATTTTATGGTTTATATAAAAAATGTTTTAAAATAATATCTATATTATAAATTATTATATAATTATTATCAAATGTTAAGTAATTATTGTAGAATTCTTTTTTCTAAATTTTCATCCATTGAAATGTAACAATTTATGTTACATTATTTTGAAGAAACTGTATTTGAATGATTTCATCATTTATTTCAAATCAATAATTAGGATTTAAATGTAATACTTGAGAGAGCACAAAACAAAGTCCTCTATTAAATTAAAGGTCTCAGCAAGTCTCAGTCTTTTAATAAGTGTAAATGGTAAATGGGTAAATCTTTCGTTTTTATTAAAAACTGTACATAGTAAAAGGACACACAAAATATACGGTACTTTTGTAAATCATAATTGAATTCTACATTTAATCAAAACTGAAAATTTTTCTAACTTGAAAATCTCTGAATAGAAAATACTTATTTTTTAATTCATTTTTTCAATGGATATAATGAGCACAGTGGCGGATTTCCTAATTAAGCGCCTCTAGGCATCAGTATAAGTTTCAAAATGAAAATTCAAAAATGAGTACACACATGATGTATAGAATAAAGGGAAGGAGCAAGTATTAAATGTTGTTAGTTTATTTTCCA
The DNA here is from genome assembly GCA_951394055.1 of Villa cingulata. Lineage (NCBI taxonomy): Eukaryota > Metazoa > Arthropoda > Insecta > Diptera > Bombyliidae > Villa > Villa cingulata. The sequence goes on from OX596024.1 coordinate 33,000,071, forward strand.
TGTTTGTCATGTACAATACAATATTCGCATTCTACTAAGAGATAGGAAATCAACTTTTTCTAAAGAATAAAAATACGAGAATGTACACAGTTTGTAATATAGGTACAATTATTATAGTTAATGATCACCTCTTCTGCTACAGAGAGTAGAATAGAGTATGTATTGCTATCTACTAATATAATTTCAGTTATAAATTTGAAACAGATTTTACGTTAAGAAGTGAAGATTTAAAATTGTTTAAAGTCGTTATTTAAAATGAATACCGTTATAACACATACAAATTATACATACTTTTATATTGTTAATAATTTATAGAAATACAGAGATCATGATGTATTCATATACGTTCTCTATGTTCACCCTTCGGATTTCTGAACATTTAAACTTTTTCAAAATATATTCTTTTTCTTTAAGAAAACAAATAACATAATTTATAACTTTTAAATTTGAACATTTTAAAAGCTTATTCGTGTATTGTATATTGTATCATTGCTTACATATAATACCTGTAAATACCTAAATTTTCTTTATAAAATTTGAAAATTTTTTATAAATTATCTAATACAGAATTTTTTTTTTTTTAAAATAATTTTTTTTACTTATTCAGCAAAGCTTAATCGACTTGAACAATAAAAGTGTTATAACTTATAAGTGATTTTAAAGAATAGTATAATAGTATGATAATAAAAGATACATTGAATACATCAATTCGATATATTTTCTTAAGTGGAAGTCCAGTGTTCAAATTGAAATTGCATATTTTCAATCGAATTTTGATTATTATCAATAATAATCAATAATAAAGGTGTTAAAAATAATATTTTTTCAATAATTCTTCATGTTCGAATAGAATAATTTGTTTCAGTTTATCAGTTTAGTTTTTTCTTGGCAACTAAAAAAATTATGTGATTATTTTGTCATTAAACAAAAAAAAAAAAGTCATCTTCTATTATTTGTGCTGATACATCGTCACATAACAACTGAGAGAAAAACAAATTTAAAAACTAAAAAAAAAAATAATTCAGTATAGTGTCGTGAAATTCAGTGTGTATTTAAATTTAGAAAATTCAATAATATCGAATAAATTTTGTCCCTTGAGAAAATAGATAGATAATTAGATAGTGTTTGACGACAGTAGTTATTAAGAGATTTTACATACGTTCTATTTTTACAAGATTTTCGATAGAATACACCGGTTTTTTGTTTATATATTTTAAGAAAAATCATTTTTTGTGGTATATTTCAGTGTTTACGAAAATTTATTTTGCAGAAATCATTAACGAAAATAAAAAAAAAAAAGGTTCAGTGACCAGAAAGTAATAAAAATCTATAGGATAGGATAGGAAAATCTAAATTACATTAAAATAATTATCATATTTTTGTGATACATAGGTACATACATTTATATCCTTAAAATAAAATATGGCGGATGTATTAGAAAGCTCAGTGGAAGCTGGACAACTTTCAAATTCAGCTTCATATCAGGAGCAGCATCAAGAGGAGCAACATCAAAATGGCGCAGGTAGAATGTATTGATATAAAAACATATATGTACTTACGTATGTACATATATACATATGCAATTGAATGCACACTATACATATATAATTTGAATATTTAATATATTTTCTTAAAAATAAATATTCATGTACATAAGATAGCGAAAAAGGATTATGTTCAGTGATTATAGACATCATGCACAATTACGAAAAGAATCAAATTTTTATTCATACTTTTTGTACATAACATCATATAAGTATGTATGTATATAATATGTATTAAATATTAATTATTGCATCGTCATAATGCAATATTCAGTTAAACAATTCTAAAATAATTATGCTGGACGAGTTTCATAGATACATAGAATGAATTATTTTACTTGGCATCTATATTTGGTATTCGAAGAGGAAATCTTCAACAATGTTCTATGTTGTTCTATACTATTTTTGGGAGTTTAAATGTACATATACATATATGATAATATTTGTGTATTGTGTATATAATATACTAGGGATTGTCACATATTGAAATAATAAATTATGTGCTTCGGAATGCATATTTTTAAGTCTTGACACGGGCACGTGGCTGTTTATAATTATTTGAATGTCTGTCAGTCATTATTAGAATATACACATAATACTTATGTGTATACTATGTTTTATATTAATTAGATATCGTTATGTTCAACTATAATGTCAGGATGATGGTTTATTATAGAATTGAATACATATATTTACATATGTATATAAATGTATACGGATATATGTATATATAAATCTATTTATAATACATAATAAGAAACAAATAAGAAATATAAAAGAACTGTATTTAGTCTGTTGTTTTGTATGGTATCCATCATACCTTACCTCTTTTGGAATCAAAATTAAATTGCATAATTTTTTAGTCTTTTATAATTATAGAAAGAAATGCATAAATTATGAAAAAACAAGAATAGTCGGTGTTGGTATACAAACATGTATATGTAAGTATTTATGCATATACATGCATTTAGGTAGATACCAAATATATATAATATCTATTATATATATATACATATATATCTTTTATAATAATATTAAAAATATAAAAAAACAAAGGGCAATAACCTTCTATATTTTCCCTTGGAATATCATATATAAATGTGTATTATTGTCTGATATTGTCAGTATATACACAACATAGATACATAACATAATATATCTAATTTATACATATACATACATGTGTACAGAATAGGAAAAAAAAATTTAATTTTCTCATTTGAAAAATTAAAATGTATGTATATACCCATATATTTATGTGTGTGAATCTGCATAAAATTATGAAAACTATGCAATAGAAAAATACTATTATTTTCTTCATATATACATAATTATTTATTTCTTGTGAATATATATATATATATGCGCCATAGATATAAATAATAACATAATTGCACATTGAAAAATATTTTGAAATTTTTTCAATGAAAATATAATTTGTCTTCTTTTGTATATAGTACATAGGTATGTATTAATTTTTTTATAAATACAAATACTCACCTACATATAATACAGTGATTGTTTTTTAAATTGAAATATTTTATCATTGTATAGTAATAATTTTCATTTTCTGAGACATTCATTGTAGAGTATAAGTATAACAGAATTTATTATTGATTTCATTTTTAATCATTTACATACTATATTTTAAATAAAATTTATATGCATTTCGTTATAAACATATGATGGTAAACGCACCATGACCTTAAAATTTGTTATTTTTTATTAACGTACTCGTATTTGTTAAATTTCACACAAGTAGTATATTATTTATAATTTTAATATTTCATACCGTATATTTTTATATCGATACATTGTATATGCGAATGTATCAGTACTATATATATTCTTGTTATCAGAAAATTAAATATTTATAATAATAACAATAATAATAATGAATATATATGTACGAGTACACGATTATTATTATTGTTATGAATATACTCGTACTTATTTTTGTAGTGCAAAATGATGTCATATGAAATATTTGTTCACAGTTGTAAACAATAAAAAAATGATTAAGATAAATATTTATTGTATTCTCTCATACATGTACGAACTACGAACGTATGTATATGTCGTCAAATTGGTGAATGGTACACATACTCGTATGTATTCATCAATACAATATAATAATTTGAAATATGGTTATATTGTACGTATGTGTGTATGTAAGAAACAAAAAATTAGACCTAAATTATAAATGATGAACTCAACAAGAATTATACATTATACTCTTGTATATTAGAAAATTGTAACTTATACATACTCTTAGATTTACATATGTATATGTAGATAAATATGTATATAAATGGCGAAAAAACAAAATGAGACAGTTGCTTTTGCTTTAAAAAAAGCTATAACTTTTAAATGAATTTAATAAAGCATATGGAAATACATATTTTATCTACAACATTATATTTACACTTTGTTTGTAGACTTTATCAACAAAATGAAAAAATAAAAAAAATATTTTAACACTAAAATAAAGCTTGGTTTTGTGATGATGTAATTTAAATAACATAACAACCGGTATTATATTATTATATGTATGTCATTGATAGTCTATATAATAAAATAATATAAAAAAAAAAAATTTTTATAATAAAATGATTTTCAAAATAAAAGCAAAATGATACACTTGCATATGTAGGTATAATATCTATTTATCAGAAGAAAAAAAATTAATAATATTAACCATTAAAAAAATTATACCATTATAAATGAGAAAGAGATATATTTCCCGATCATTTAATATGTATATACCTATATATTTTTATCATCATATCGCATAATCGATGGCAAATATTTAATAATTATTATAAGTTTTAAATATGTAATAGGTAAATTGATATAAAGATGCATTCATGTATATGCAAATTGCTTTATACGGTTGTATACATTGATTTGATTGTGGTCATTTTTCTTTTCAACTGGAAATTTTTAAAAATATTTATGAAACACTATCAATAATACAATAATAACGTACCTAAGTATACATGAGTATATTATACTAAATAATTGTAATAATTTAATTTTCAAATATCATATACAAGGTTAATTTTATATTTATATTATTTATACAAAAATGTGGGTGATGGATGTTCAAACGTAAACAAATCAAAATATGAAAACAAAATACCAGAAAATTTTTTATAAATTAGTATATCCCATGGTATATAGAGAAGATAAGGTACATATGTCAGTTATTTTTTAAGAGAAAAACTGACGCCATTGTGTCGACTGTTGTTCAACAAGTAATACAAAACTATAAAAGGTACGCTAGTAGTACGTAGTACCAAATACCATGTAATCGTATTTTCATTCATGAGAAAAATTAGTTTTCTGTTTATACTTGTTTTACACTACACACCATAAGAAGTATGTGAGAAATGGAAAGAGACAATAAGTAGTAGCAATGAGTAACTGTGGTACGACGAGTATCTACACTACCACGCTAGTAGTACCTTACAAACCATACACTCGTATTTTTTTCATTCATAAGAAAAATCTGTTTTTTTTTTTATATTTAATTTGCTCTATATACACAAGAAGACAAGAAACAAGAAGAAACAGTAAGTACTAGCGATGAGGTTATTGACAGCTAACTGTAGTACGATATACGAGTACGCTAGTATTACGTAGTACCTTGGATACCATGAAATCGTATTTTCTCTTTATACTTGCTTTACACTAGACACCATAAGAAGTGTTTGAGAAAAAGGAAAAGACAGTAAATAGTGGAAATGAGGTTATTGGCAGAATGGCAGCTAACTATAGTACGATATACTTATTTTTATTTGTGAATAATGAGAAAAGTTCATTCACCCTCCTTACATTTATTGATAGATGAGCTGCTTATAGATCAATATGCGCGTAAATATGTATGAATGTTAGATTATTATCAATTCTATCACTTTTTTTAATTGATTTTTTGTATCACCAGGCATTTATTAAATTTAAATCTTCATATTATTATTATTCTAATTATTTTAATTATAGAATACTAACCTATACTTTTTAATTTCCTAAATAATTATTTTTACTTTCTATACTTTCATAGAATTATTTTAAATTAATAACTTTTAAAATCTAAAATAATATCTCATAAATTATAAGCAAAAATAGAAAACAAAAGACAAGAAAAATAAATCAACTTTTTATAGACGTTATAGTAGCTAGAAATGTATAAATATGTAGTTGTATACTTTCTCAATCGTGTGAACTTTAATTTTTCTTTTCATTTAATTATTTTACAACAGTAATTTATGATTATTTTTGCATTATTTATGTAATTAATAATTTTTTTATTGCAAAATATTGAATTCGTCATTCAACTAACATAAATTAATGTAGCAATTAATCAGTTATAATATAGGAATAAAGTTGACTGTTTTAAAAAACTACAATTTAGATTAGTATTAATATGGTTAAATCAACATTCGAAATTAATTACTTGGTGAATTTAAACTACCAATATACGAGTATTTATATACACACACATGTATAGTGTGAATATGTTTTAATTTTCATACTTTTGCAGTATGTGACCATACAAAATATATACAAACTATGAATGCATTTAAAATTGATTAATTGACGTATGACATATTTTTCCTGATTAAAAAGGAATTTATTATATCCTTATATGGAATACAAATGCATACATATACATTATACATATGCATTATATGTTAGTAAATGAAAAACGAAATGTCTACGAGTAATGTTTTTTTATCGTAATTTTAAATCTTGGTAAAATAGTAGAAATAAATCTAATAGTAAAGCAACATACACATGGTCTTACTAAAATCGTTAACTTGTTATTTCATTATTTCGTATATATGTACGTATTCGTATGTAAAGTTTATAAACGAATCGGTATCTATTGATTGCGTATTTTAAGCGAAACATAATGTATTTCAAAATTATTTCATTTATATTTATTTACATTTCTTTTTTTTTTAATTTTCAAATATTTTATTTTTATTTCAATCCATATTGATAATTATCTACTATCTAAATGGATATCTATATAGTTTCGTAATTTGATACAACCATATACAACTGATATGTAATGTCATATGTTATATATGCAATAATTTTTGCTTATATGATATGGATATGTGTGTACAGTTGTATATATTGTACAATATTTATTTAAACGTTTTGAAATATGTACATACATAATGTCGGAAAAATATTTGAAATGTTTCTAGGAAATGTAAACAAAAACAATGAAAGTAATTTTATTGAAGAAAATTTTATAAAAATGTAATTAATTTAAAAAAAAAAAAAATGAAAAACAAACTACGCTCTGGTAAATCTAAACAAAAGTAAATATTTTATAAATAATTTGAAATTACATTTATACAACCTACAAAAAAACTAAACTAAATTTTTGGACAAAAAATTCTAAAATTATATGGGATATGACATCATAACATTAATCTTGAGTATAGTAATATTTTCTAATATTATTGAGAAAAACAAAATGTTCACAGATGATTGAACATTCAAAATTAAATTGATACATACTCGTATATCGAAAATTGTATCAAAAATTATTCATACAAATAATTAAATTTATAAATGTTACATATAGATAAAAATTATTTACATATACTGTATGCATAATGTACATACATCATGTAAGTATGTTTGTTTTGTCACAATTTAAAAAATAAATTATTGTTTAATGGACCTCGAAAATTAACTGTATACCAACGTTCGAAAAATACTTATAAGAAAACTTATTAATAATTGTATGATTTAATTGTAGTGATTGATTAAATAAAAATTAATGAAAATTTGATACGATATTCAAACTGAAATTCGTTTTCATATGTCAGTTAAATTCGACCTTATAGTAATATAATGTATAATTTGGTGAAAGATATAATTTTTTTCAGCTGAATAAGTTTTATATTACACGGTTGTTATTCAATTTAAGGATATACTTTCACATATTCATATAACAACTCAATTTGACTGACTCAATTGAATTGAAAAATTCTTGTCAAAGGAAGAAGGATATAGGATATTTAGATATCGACATCTATTAGAAATAGAAGTTATTAGTAAACTGTTTATGTATGTATGTGTAATGTCAGAAATAATATTCATATAATACACAAGAATTACAGTGTGAATAGAAAGTGAACAGAAAGTAAATCAAAATTTATTGTAAATTCTAGAATTGAATTTTCAATATCGGTATACCCTGGTACGTATAATTTTGTTATTCATTGTAAGGTTTTACAACCAATTATTATTATTAATGTTTAGTGATATTTTAATTTAAAAATTGTTTTTTTATAATACGCATAAAATCCTTTTATGAAACAAAAACAAAAGAAAACATTAAAAATATTAGTTTTATCCTTTATAGCACGTGTCTAACACTAAAGCGTATACATATGTATAGAATAACTGTCCTAAAATAAATTTCACTCTCATTTAAGTACATACATAATGTGGGAAACAATTTTTTTTTCTTTTTCATTTTTATTATTTTTTGTTCAAACTATAAAAAATTATCAAAAGTGTATGAGTATAGAATTTATTATACGTATTTTCAATGTCGCGATCAGATTATAATGTACATAGGTACATAAGTATACAATAAATAATAAAAATGTATAAAAGACACGCAATAATTATAAATATTTTTTATTTGATCCTTAAAGTCTATACATATAAGTAATAAAATATCAAAATAGTGCAAATTTTTACAGCTTGCAAGGTATTTAATAAACGTGATATCATATTTTCTTTCTTTTTCATTCTTTTGTATGTCTTGTATGTATACCAATATGCATAAATGTAGAACATATTCATTTGAATATGCTTTAAATTATTAAATAAAAGTTCAAAAACTTTTTATATCTTTTTTAGCATAAAATTTCATTGTTTTTTCTTTTTCTTTGCAAATATACATACCTATACATAAATAATTTTATTGTAAATAATTCATCATTTATAAGGATTCTAGGTTTTAGGTTTTAGTTTATGCATATCAGTTGTTGGTTAGATTTTGTTCAGTAATTTTTGAAAATATGACTTGCAGATACATATATACAGATATACGTATTAGTATGTACATTATATCAGTTCTGGCATAATTATAATAATATTCTATACCATGGATTTTATTAATACCGCATGTATAGTCTATGATTCTGTACTTTAATTTATTTAAAATTTGATTTGTAATTTGATTGATTTTTATTTTTATATTTCATGACTTAATTAGTATTTGATTTTTTCTTCTTCTAAATTTACCTACCTTACTAAAATTATAATACAAATTAATATCATTAATGATTTTATTTCCATCAGATACCTATATAACGACTCTTTTGTATACATATGTAATATGGTACTCCCACAAACAACAGATGACGTCATCTAATATATTAGATTTTTTTTTTCTTTTGTCGAAGGATAATATTCTATCAAGAATACATATTAAAAAAAAAACCAAATATTCTAAACCACTATGTGAAATCAAATATTTTCCATAATTTGAAATACAAATTCTAATAAAAATGGAAAAAAAACGCGACGCGATAGATATATTCTATTCCCATTATGTTTATGATACCATATCATCACATATATCGCGTATGCATGTATGTACATATGGATGTGTATATGTGTATATTTTACCACATTTTACATTTTACTTACTTATGGTATAGCTATACATATTATTTTAGTTAGATGTTTGTTATGCAATGCGCAAACTCAGTTACAATTTACAAAACAGGGGAGATATTATTCTTACTTACATATTATAATTTATTATGTACATTGTAGATATATGTTATACATACATATATGTAGGTGTATTAAATTTTATTTCATAAAGGACAATGATCGCTTCTAAACTATACACAGTCATAAGAGACACGTCTATGTGAATTAAAGTGAAATTTTTTTCATAAAGAATTGTATTCGATATTTATTTTTTTTTTCTAGTTTTGCGCTCAAAAAAAAAAAAAAAAATTCATAAAAAATAAAATCAGTGAAAATTAATACCAACAGGTAAAAATCAGTATATACCATATACATACATACACATATATTTCAAGTTTATTGCCCGTTTGAAAGTACTTTGGATTATTTTGAATTAGAAATAAAAAGGATGTTTCGAATCAACTGTTTTGTTCATGTTATATCTATTACCATTTTGATTTTTGTTTAATACCATTTTTTTTTATTATTTTTTATTTATCTATTTTTCCGTTTTTTTCTTGTCGATTTTTATTCTATATGTAGTGAAAACTGAAAAGTGCAAAATGACATTTTTTTTTTCCTTTATTTGTCGGATAAACTAAATAATATGTGAACAGATATACTACAACTCAAAATAGAAAGCGTCAGTTTAAATAAAAAAATAAAATAAAATAAAAATACGAATAAGGTACTACTGCACATATGTAATGTGTATCTATATTTGTATATTTTGTATACACTTAGTGGAATATGAACGCGTATTATGTATTTAGTTTTATATTGATTTGAAAATTAATACGTATCGACATTATGTATGTGTACATACTCGTATACTTGAACCATCTCGAGCATAATATTTCTTACCACCCCACATATTAAGGGTATATTTTATTTATTTATTTTTTTTTCTGTTTTTTATATTTTTCCTTGTATTCATTTTAATGGTATACAAACAAATTACTGTGCTATAGAATATATGGTCATGTAAAATTTCTTCATGTTCCTACATGTACACATATTCCTATCTGCTATCTTATTATATATATACGACAGTAGATGCATTCGTATATGTACGTAGATGAATGTAGTATAGATACACACATATGCTATATAAAAATATATTATAGAAATGTGGATAACATAAAAAAAAAGTGTAATCATTGTTGTTGGTCACACGTGATATAGTGTTTTTATTTTCCTTGTATCTATTTTTTTATTTTTGTAAAAAATCGATAAACCTACCTAAAGTGAATTAGACAAACCGGTAGTGAATTATTTAATTCAAACTTTCAAACAAACAAACGAAAAAAAAACTATATCGTTTCATGAAAATAATTTTCACATATATAAATATGAAATAATTTGACATAATTTGTTTTTCTATTTTGTATAATTTTTTAAATATGGTTAATGAAAATATCATATGTATGTGTACTCTTCTTACGTATATTTGATATTTGTGTATAGTGACTTTAAATTCGATATGATTTAAATGGCAAAACAGTTGATTCCGTTTCAAAAGTAATAACAAAAATTAAAGAAAAAAAAAAAAAAAACAAAAAAGAAACACGAAAAATTGAATAAATGAAGCGTAATTATTAGATTTAATAAAATTCTGATATACTCGTAAATACATGCAAAATAATTTCATTTTTAATAATTGTTGCGTTTCTTTTTTTTTTTTTTTTTTTTTTTTTTTAATTTCACAACATAGATATAATAAAACTACACGCTTTTATCATATGTAATTTATCAATTTTTGTTATAATTATTTTAAGAAAAGAAGAATAAAAATAAAAAGAAAACGAAAAAAAAAACGAATTAATTAATTTTAACTACAAAAGAGGATAAATTATTTTCTGGCACGCATTTTAAATAATATATAATTACTTATAAGGACAAGTACTAAGTAGGTATTGTTTTCATGCATGAAAAACGTTTATAGAATGCATACATCAACATATTATCTTATTTATACATACTGTATACATATATTCATGTATGTCTTTGTATACTCATTTCATATCAAATTGCTTTTCCATTTTAAATACATCTACATTGTATATTGTTATACAAATATGTACTGGTCCAATTTCGTATAAAATTAAATCACAAAATTCAGATTAAAATTGACATCGATTCATCGGACAAAACAAAAGTTATTTTATGATGAGACATATATGTCAACAATCTCTATAAAAAATTTTCTATTTAATCCTTTTTACTCTATAGAAAAAAAATGTTCGTTCGTTGATAAAAGAAATTTAAAATTTTTAATGAATAATGAATTTTTGTTTAGAATCATCTTCGATCAAACATCCATACTTATAATATAATTAAAAATTGTTTCAATATAAAGCATTTTTAAACAATAATTAAAAACTTTATTACAAAGTCTGTATCATATTTCACTTTTAAATTATATTCAGACAATTTTATTTTATTTATTATTTTTTTTTTTTTTTTGAAAATAAACTTCAAGTCTTTTTATCATAATTATAAATTAATTTCAAGAACTATAGAATGTATAAAAAAACAAAAATATTATGACATTTTATATCGTATATATGTACATACTTAGACTTACTTAGTACTTGTGAGTTGTGAGGATAAAATAATTTTCTTAAAATGTTTGCATATTTTCAATGCAATCTTCAACCTTGATCTAAACATATTATATTGTTCGTTCTACTTTTCATTTATGTATTTAATTATTTTATTCATAAAAGTGAAACGCATACATATAAAATTGAAATTTAAAATGAAAGGAAAGCTTCCAGCATTAAAGAAAATTTATTTTTTTTAAAAAAATTTTTTTGTATGATGTGATAAAATCTAAAATATAATATGAATATCGTATAGAACGTAAAACTTCGTGAAATGGTAAAATTCAAATTCAGTCAGCTGTATACAGCTGTCCTTTTATTCGCACGTTCGTTGCATTTATATGTACATCTACATATGTATTCACATACATATGCATTAATCATGCTTTCATTTTAATTTAAACTAACAGCATGTCGACATTTTCCGCCCACAAAATGATTTTAAAACTTCTTCCATATTACATGAAAAAATGAAATGAAAATGTTGTTCAATTTTATGTATATATAAAGAGGATTCATGTTACATAATAAGACAAGACACACACCACAACTACTCAAAACTATTAATTAGTACATACTTTTAAGGCGATAATGACCGCATATCACACAGTAGAAATTGTTGTGAAAATAACATGCTCCCTTAACAATGCTTATGATGAATTCATTTTGATAGTCTGTTATAAATTGCACACACAATCAGTATTATATACTCGTTTAAATAGTCTTACATTTAAAAATAGTGAAAATTCATAGTGATAAGTGATAGCCATTATATGTTATATTATACCACATACCACCTTATATATTATGTACATCATCCTTTTGGAAAAACAAAACAAAAATGTGGGTAGATTATGTCTGTAAAGTTTCATGAAAAGTTTTCTTGATGCGCAATTTAGAAGTGGTTGCATGCAAAAATGCAATGAACTGAAATTTTTTTAAACAAAGAATTTTGGTACCTATACATGCATTCATACGTATATAATACACTTTTCATGAATATGTAATTTTCTTTTTTTTTTAATATTTTTTAATACTTATATACATGTATGTATGTATGCACTTTAAGTTTTTGTTTACTCACAAAAAAAAAGAAAACTTTTTTGAATAGTTTTACTTACATGATAATATACAGATGAAATGTATGCAATGAAGTTCATTTTACGAAATATTTTTTTTTTTTTCACATTGAATTTTTTCATATACTTTTGTCCATATAATATATACACACACCTAACATATGTGAGTAATGTAAACACGTTATACTTTATGAAAACAAAACTAAAAGAAAGGAATTAAAATACGATTATTTAATTTTTATGTGAAAAGTTATATGTTTTAAAATTTTCACTTATTAAGTTGGCTAATGGAAATAATAATGCAAAAAAAAAATAAAATAAAATAAAATAAAATAAATGAGAAAAATAAAACGAAGAAATATTATTTGAAAAAGTTTCATTTTATGTAAATACTAATACAAGTATTCACATAAAATGTTAGAGAAAATATTTTTGAAAATAATTTCTAATTATCAAGTATGATGAAGAGATATCGCAATGCGGAAAAATTTATAAAATATATGTTTTATATAGAAAATTTATTTAATTTGAAATTTGTTGAAAAAATTGATTTTAAAAATAATTTTTTTACTTAAAATGTTAAATATTAAAAGAAAGCACTGTAAAGGGCACATTATTTTTTTCTTCCTATACATTTTTACAAGTAATCAATTAAATAATAAGTGTAGAAGTAAAATGCACAAATAGAATACAACAATAATTATTTTGGGAAAAATTAATAAAACTATAAATTAATTATAATACAAGTTCAAGTCACGCTTCATGCAAAAGGCAATGAAATTTTTTTTAGATAAAACGTATACGTACAACTTTCATAAACACAAATTTGTTTCAATTTCAATTAAAAGAAAAATATGTACTAATTTTTTTTGTTGTGCCTTCTTTCCTATTAGAAAATCGAAAAATTGTGAAGTAAAAATTTTTCGAGGAAAATATTTTCAAGATTTTTAACGACATTTTATTAAGATGGATGCAGGATCGGTAAGAATAGATTTAATATAAAAATTTCCAAATATGAGAAATGCACTCTAAATATCATCAGAGATTTCATTCAATTCACATAATATCGAAGCTCACCGCGCACCATACTATATATATACATATCTCTAAAATCTATAAGTATCTAATATATTTTTTATTTTTCAAAATAATAAATTATTTTATTATTCAATTTTTCCAATATACATGGAAATATGATTCATAAATCATAAGTAAATCATAAATCTAAATATCTGGAAAATTTTCTTAAAAAAAAAAAAAAAAGAAATAAAATAAAAATGCATTGCTTAGGTTGAAAACTGATTAGATGGCTTCGTACTAAATATGTATTTGAAATTTTCAATATAATATTTGTTATTTTGTATCAATATAGTAGTATGTACGTACTTTACCTGACCTAATCAAATATATGTATATGTAATATTTTTTTTATTATTGATTTTTTCTACTCAAACTTATTTTTTGTGTATTATTTAACCTTTGCATAATATATACTATCTATACTATATTTTATATACATATATGTATGTACATATATGCATGTATTTATCATTATATATAAAATAATAAATAAATATAACATTTTAATATAATCACATATAATGTATGTATAGTATATTCGTTATTCGTAGCATATATAGTCGTACATTGATATCATGATAACAAAATTTAATTTAATATTCTTATTATAGACAATTGACTACAAGTTAAGAATTTTTTATTTTCATTTTTATAGTACCGTCAATATATTTAATCGGTATTTATCTCATAATTAATTCATAAACCTACATATGTACGACTTATACGACTTATATATACGTTTATTTTTATCTCTTTTAATATTAAGAATTTATTTTTTTTATAGAGGTAATGTAATAAATGTACAAGACAATTTTAAGAGAATTTTTGTAAAGAAAAAGAAACAATCAAAAATGTTTAATAATATTATATGTATGTAAATACATGTGCATACATTCATGTAAATAATATTTAGGTATATAAATTATAAATACAACCGTTGAAAGTATTATTTATTATCGATGATAGGTTTACATGCACAGTAACAAAAATGAAAAAAGAAAACAAACATTTTTTTTCTCTTGTATAATCAATAAGCGATTTTTGTATGTAGGTCAAATTACAAATGACAATAATTCACGACAATACAACGATTTTATTTTTCTTTTTTTTCTAGTTTCACATTTATGAAAGGAAAAATTAATAATATACGTATACTATATACATTATATTACATATATTTATTGTATGTACTCATATATTGTAGTTGTAGCGATATGTAAATTTTTATTGTATAATATAACCATCAGACAGACTACAGTCTCTTCATCCATTCACAAACTATGCCACTACTATAACTAGAAAATATCAAAAAAAAAAAAATGATAAATGACTTTTACAGTTTCATTAATTTTCCACATGAATTTATTTAATTTTTTATATGCGTCGATATAAATTATACTTTCGTTACATTACGTATAAATCTACATTTACATACTATGAACAACTAAAAAGAAATTTTATATATTTTTTTCAAAAATTCTGACGACTATGTGAAAATTAAGAAGAAAGAAAATGAATAATTCATATGTTCATCCAAAATTCAAAAATGTTCATCTAATTCAAAATATGTTCATCCTCTAAGATTTAATAGTCTAATAAATTTACTCATGCCCATCATTTTTACACTTTTTAATAATTTCTTGTACTCACAAAATTTAAACAGAATAATATTCATGCTAATGCTGCTGATATTATTTAGATCCAAGAGTCAGCTAATCGACAGCAATTTACTAACCAGACACAATCGCAAAGTTCATTTCGTCCAAATGTCAATCCAAATTTAACTGGTGCTCGACCTCAACCTCCACAAGTGCAACAGACAGGATTTCCACAACAACAACATCAGCAAAGACCTTTGGCACCTCCACCCTTGAGAAAGCTTGACAGCAAGCAAAATCTTCAATTACAACCACCTGGAAGTCAACAAAGACCAGTAGGACCAATACCTAATCAACAGTTTAGACCACCAGTGTTGCCGCCAGGTATACAAGGAACACAGCAACATCAACTAAGACATCAGCCACCACCTAACTGGCAAGGTAATCCAGTGGGACCTGGAATTCCTAATCAGCAGCAACAAAATAGACCACCACATCCACCTTTCGGGAATCAACCACAAAATCCACAGCTACGTCCACCATTTCAGCGTCCACCAGGCCAACAACCTGTTACAGCTCCAGGACAACCACCATTCCGTCCACCTATTCAACAGCAACAACTACAACAACAACCACAACAGCAACAGCAGTATCAGCAGCAACAACAACAGCATTTATTGCAAAGAACAAATTCAGCAAATTTAAAGCCCTTACCAAATCAACAAAATTTTGTGCAAAATCCAAAAATGTCATCAGAAGTTGCAAAACCACACGCTAACAATTCGCTTCTGAATAGTAATGATGACGATGATGATGTTGTCATTGGAAGATCTTCTACACCTTTGAAAACAATGAAACCTGTAGATCCTATGACGCAGTCCCAATACGGATTTTTGGATAGTTCCACTAGAAGTGGTATGCAAAGCGATGAAAATAAAAAGGAACCCTACAAAAATCTAACATCCTTTGAAGAAGATGTGAAATCGAAAAATTCCGAATATCGAAATATTCAAAATAGGGACATCTCAAATGAAAGTGCCTTAAAAAATTCAGATTTTGATCACTCTGCAGTAAGACAAAATATGCAAAAATCTGGAAATTTATCTGGATCTGAAACACATTCCAAGCAAATGGAAGATTTTTATAGACAAAATGAGATGAAAAATGTGCCTTCGACTCCATCTAAAAAGCCATCTGCTGCACCTCAACCAAATGACAGAGCTGAAATTAATCAGAGAGTTATTGCGAAAAATCTAATCAATCAAAGCAAGAACGATTCAAATATAAAACCAGATATATATTTGGATCCCAAACAAAAATTACATAACAAAATGCTGAGTAAGATTATTTTTTAATTTTCAAAAACTGTTTACAGTGTTACGTTGTTGTTTTTCTGTTGAATAAAATTTTTGTTTTTTTCTTTTTAATCTGAAATACAAGAAATCTTATCACTGAACATAATCCAATTTCATTAATATATTTATATTTATAAACGAATAATAACTTACGTTGAAATGTTTCTAAATTTGTTTTTTTTATTTGAATTTTTCACAGAAGGAGATAATGACAGTGGTGTTGATGAATCTACACAAGGAAATGTAAGTATATATTTACAAATATATTGCAACTTGTATGTAAGTATGCCTGTAAGTTTAAGATATTTTAATTCATTCTTCGTAACGCATTCGTATGAATTCTGAAACTAAAATAAGAAATTAGAATATCCTTCATCCAATATCAATAGCATTCAAAAATATTTATTATACATATGTTACAATGTAATATCTATAATTACATTATCCAATATCTGATAAAATAATGAAGGCAAATAATCGCAATAAGCAATTAACCTCGAACGATTTTCATTTTTCATTTTGCGTTTTTTCGCATTTAAGTTTTGCTTTTGATTTTTTATTTTATTTTTCAAAATAATAACATAATGTCTTAAGAGTACAATGGATATATGAAAATATGTATAGCATATACATATGTATGTGCATATCTACGTGAATTCATTCGTATAGTAAATATAATTTTATATATAGTAATATTTTTTTAGATGACACAGAAATTTACACAGGTAATAATCGAATTTCTATACAGGAAATACATTGTCTATGTTATTTTGTTGTATATATACATATACATACATATGTATATATAATATTTTGAATACGCCACGGTTGATGGAACATAATCGTCTACAACTACAATTCAAAAATTGAACAAACAATCAGTTTTGCTAAAGGCGACCATAAAGAAACTTCTTGTCTGCGCCTTAAATATAATCCCGTTTAGTTTTTGTCTTATAAACAGAACAAAATATTTAATATATTAACAGAATAAAATAGTTTTTTCGATACGCTTTAATACAATACAATAAACTATACATATCATTATTATATCGCAAAATTGTATACACATACACACAACCACATATAAAATAATATAATAAAATACATATACATTACAATAAATTACGTATGTAAATATAATTTGTATAATGTTGATTAATTTAAGAAATCGATAAAACATGAAAGTCATTTAAGGATTAGTGTCACGGCATATAATATCTATCAGTTTGGTAAAATATTTCGATTAGATTAAGTTTTGTAAAATTAGATACAAAAAAAAATAAATAAATAAATAAATAAAAAATAATTAAATAAGAAAAATAAAAATGGTTCAAAAATTTAGAGTTAAAAGTTCTTTATCGAAATTTATCAGTAAAGTGGAGGTATTAAATTTGAAAAAAATTTCCCTTCAATATTTTGAAATTAAATAAAATGTATTAAAGCTAAAATACGAAATAATAAAAAATAATAAATTCACTCGAAATATTCATAATGTGAATAATAAATAACATATTTAATTTACAATAATATACAGGAAAGAAACGGACCAGGATCTCCAGGTTCTCCGCTTAAATCACCAACTAAAATGTCTGCTAATTCACGGCCACCTAGTGCAACACCATCAAGTAAATCGAACAAGTCCAGAAGTACATCAAGATCGAGATTATTAAAAACTCCAGAACCAGAACCAATTAAAAAAGGTTTATTTCTAAATAAAAAAAAAAAAATCATATAAACAAAATATAAATTTTTTCTTAGAATTTTTTTTTTAAGAATTATAAAATCCTTTGTCCTTCTCTATATATACAATTTTTATTATAAGATATTGTTCTTCATATATGATATATTTTGTACTACTTCACATTTATACAGTTCCAATGAATAAAATTCAAGTCGGTAATGCTCCATCACCAAATCTGAAAGCAGTTAAATCTAAAATAGGATCATTGGAAAATACTGCATATAAACCAGGAGGTGGTAACATTAAAATTGAAACTAAAAAAATTGAAATAAAAGCGACACCACGAATTGAAGCTAAAAATGATAAATATATGCCGAAAGGTGGAGATAAAAAGGTAATTGAATTCAAACGAAAATATGTACATAAATATCTAAGTAAATATTCTTGAAAAAATTTAACACAGGAAAATATTAATGCAATAATATTAATTGCAATTATTGTAGTCATTCACAGATTAGTTATAAAATTACAACTGTATTCGTAAAAGTTAATATAAATTGTTTATTTTCTCTCAATAATTTCAAATATTTGCACTTCTCAAAAACAATTTTTTTTAATACGCAGCAATTCGTAGAAGAGATTAGAATTATTGGCCTATATTAAATACACAAATGCAAAATTTTTAAGGTATAGACATTCTTTAAACGGATCATATGTTGTAAATATAATTATTAAATTTTCAAAACAATCATTTTACTTAGTCCTCACTTAACTTTATAATTTGTATTTTAAATTAATTAAAATTGTAAACAAAGCATATCATTAACTTTAAACAAAATAATAAAGCAGGATTTAACAATAGTGGAATATTTTTTTTATAATACATACTTAAATGTTTGAATTACGTACTCGTGAATGAAAAAATTATTTTCCAAAAAGAAAAATATTATTTTGAAGAAAGTTAGGTCAAGAATATTATGATGAAAAATTGCAGATTCAACAAAATTATTATGCTAAAAGTCTAAGCGTGATCATTAAAATAAAATAAAAGGAAATAATAAAAATTAGCCAAGAATAATGAATACAAGAAAAACAAAAATGAACAAAATGAATGAATGAATGAATGAATATACATATAAATAATGTTTTAGATAATTTCAACAAAATTACAATGGAATGCAAAATCAAAAATTGGATCATTGGAAAATGCTCATCATAAACCTGGTGGTGGAGATAAAAAAATTGAAACAATCAAAACAGATTTTAAAGATAAAGCAAAACCAAAAGTAGGTTCTAAGGAGAATGTTAAACATGTACCAAAAGGTGGTGATATTAAGGTAAGTAAAAAATTAATTGAAAAATAAATGAAATTAGTAATAAAGAAGAAAACGAAATATCAATAATAAGAAAATTACATATTACAAAATTGGAAAAAAAAAAATTAAATATTTTTAAAATAATTTACAATATATTTACTTATTTAATATAGAAAATATCTATTTAGTATACTAGTTTTGAATGAAATTATGACGTATGTATATGGTGAAATATTTTATGAGAGTAAAAAATAGTAAAATTTAATTAGTAGTGAAGATAATTATCAGAAAAGTACATATTACATAAATACCTTTTTATTGATTTTAAAAATTGAATAAAATACATATAGTTTTTGGTTTGCATGTTATTTCAATTAGAATATTGAAAGAAAATAAAATTGGGAATGTGCATGAATTTAACAAACTGCAGAGAAGAAATATATATAGAAATTATAAATTTTCATTTTGTTCAACATTCGAATGTTTTCAAATATTGAATGATTGTTATGGAACATAAATTGAATTCATTTTACATTTTTTTTTATATTGTAAAGTATTTTATCTATGTGTATACATAGAAAAATAATTGTTGTATCTTATATTCATGTCGTCTGTTCATATTTTTACATTTGCTAGATATAGATAGAATAGATAAATACATACATACACATGGGTACATACATACATAAATGTACCTTTATATATTTTTATTAAAAAAATACTTATTTTCTTTTTTCTTTTTTAATTTATTTTTTTTTCTATATTTTTTTTAAAATTTTGTAAACGTTCAATACTTGGCTATTTTTATATGCATTTTTCAAATAAATCTTGTTTAATTTACATACATACATATAGCATTATGAATCATGAATACCAATAATTTGGAATAAATTTACAACTTCAATTTTTCATTTAATATAGGATATGTATACAGTAACGTAACAGGATTTATAAAAATGTCGTAGTGGAATTATTAATTAAAAATAATTATTAAAGATAAAGAATGATATAAGTAGTATGTATAGTACAGAATGTTTGTGTAGTGGAAATTTTCAAAAATTTATTATAACTAAATCCAGCGCCGGTTTTAGCCTCTTGAGCGTTCGATGCACTTCTAATCTTTTCGTCCTCTAGGTTGAAACTTGTTAATTTAAACATTAATTTGATTTTTTTTTTAATCTAACAGTACATAATTCCAATTTTTATGTATTTTAGCGTACAGTACATAATTTAAACTAGAAAATGAGAAGAGAAACTAATATTCACATATATTTTTACTACTCAACAGTTTAACAACAGACCATTTTTGTTTGCAAATAAAAATATAGGTCAAAACATTTATTGGTTTTTCTGGTATACACGGATCTAGTTTCAATCTGAAATTCTTCTCCGTACTCGCCTACTACAGTGTAGTGAATAATTTACACAAGAAAAGGACAAGAAAAACTACTATTCGTGTATCTTCCTAATACACTGTTTTTGTACTTCTCAAATACTCAAGAGGTTAAAAAAAAATATTTATTTACAAATAAAAATATAGGTTATAGGAATTATACTATTTAATTTCGAATAATTACATTAATTTTTTAAATGAAAATTGGAATTTAAAATTTGATAAAGCGGCGTGAGCTGTTTGATGAGATTTTATATCGTCGTTGGATACTATTGGTATCGAATCAAATCAAAATTATACATAATAAATATATGAGGAGAAAATTTTTTAAACATTTATAATACAGATGCTAAGTTTGAATATCTATTTATAAAAAATACCAAGCATAAATAATTAAAGGAAGTTTCAATTTAACTAATTATATATTATATATGGTTACATATGTTACATAATCATGAGTTTTATTTAGACACATAATGTACGAATATCAAATTTAAAATTAGACAATTTAATTTAATAATATACCTAAGTATCTACATATACCCATAATTTATTTTAGAAAAAATCTAAATATACTCGTGTTATGTTCTTAATTAAATAATTTAATTTAAAAATATTTAATAGTATACATTTGTACATTTGTACATTATTATATTATGTATTTTATGTATGAACGTAATAATTATGCATTTTAATATCAAAAATTCTACATACATTTATACACATCATATATGCTTATAATTTATACTGAAAAAAATATGTATAATGTGGAATAGGTTGATAAACTTTAGCAACTAAAAATTACAATTTTTAATGGTCATTTAAATATTTTTATTTCTCACTCTTATAAAATCACAATGAAAAAAAAGGAAAATACGGAAAAATGTAATGAGAGCGTAAGTATATATAAAACTACACATTTTCATAAATTTCACATGTGCATCATAATATATACGTGTTGTATTTTTTTTTGTATGTTCTTTTTAATTCTTTTGCATTATATTTATACCTGCAGTATATTCGTATATTTTCGATTTAATTTTATTTTTAATTGTTTATGTCTTTTTTTTTTTGCTGATGCATTCAAAAGTTTTTCTTAAAAACACATTTTCTTTTTTATATTTTTCATCATACACGTATACATCGTATCGTATACATATAGTACATTTATACTTGTAATGTAAACATGTATTGTTATCGTCGTACTATGAATTACTTTTCAAATACACATGATATTTTTTTTTCTTAGATTATTATCTGAAGCTAGAAAGTAAATTTATTGTTATGCTTATCATTATTTGTTTTTCATACATTTTCCTTATGTGTACATTGTGTGAATCTGGTAGTACAAAAAATTCAAATTAAATGTGTAGAAAAATATTATTTCAGATAAAAGAAAAATCATAAAAGAATTTCAATGTAAAATTTTATAAATTGATGGCACTTTAATGACATTGTGTATATGTACATATACATAAATATACACCACCGTATTATGCAAAATAAAACAAAAAAAAAAAAATTATGAAAAATGTGAAGAGAAACTGATTAAATTATCAACGATATTATGATATGATGTATCAAAATAAATTATATACATTTCAGATTCAAACTCAAAAATTAGAAATTAAGGCACAAAGCAAAATTGGATCACTGGATAATGTTAAGCACAGACCAGGTGGAGGGGAAAAAAGAATTTTTGACGATAAGGAATATTTAAAAAATGTTGAGCACCCTGTTGCACCAACACCACCTTCACAGGTAAAATGAAGGGAAGAAAATACTAATAAACAAAAAAAAAATGTAAAACGAAACCCATTATTTAATATTGAAACGATTTTTACAAAATACATACTACTCGTAATTTCATATTTTTTTTTTAAAAAATTTTCTTTACATGAAAAATGTACAAAATCATATATGAACACACACACACACATACACATATGCAGCAGAATTTTTATTCGAAAGTAAAGAAAAAATAAAAATAATTATTTTTTCTTTTACTTTTCAAAATGTTTTCACAATAATATGCACAACACAAAGTATGCGAATATGTTACATGAATGCATGCTCTCGTATAATATGTAATGTTAAATCACCATAACAGAAATTCTCACATTTCACATAAAATAAAAGCTTCATCACGTTTTAATAATTACATATAAAATAAAAAATTCATGATTCCATACATATGTACATCTTAATAACAAAAGCAGAACAAGAGAGTACTGAATTTCATTCACATGCATATAAGTACATTTATGTATGTAGTTTGCTTATGTGTTTCAATTTGTTTATGAAATTCAAGAAAATTTCACCTCAGAGAATAATATTAATAATAATAATTTATTAAGAAAAACATCACTGGTATTTGAATATTGAATATTAAAAAAAAAAATAAATAAATCAAGCGTGTTTCATATCTTTATATTACACACATATATAAAAATGACCAAGACCATGTGTGTGCAATAATTAATCTTTCTTTTACATATATACATATTACCTATTTTTGTTGTTTGAAAATTTAATGTACATAATTTAAAAGTAATATAATGTTTCACGTATACATATAAAAATATTTACCATCATACATCATACTGTCTAATAAAAAAAATAGTATTATCATTGAATAAGTAAAAATTAATATTATGATGGTAAAATCTTCAAGGATATAATAATAACTTTTGAAATGTATATTTATACTCATCATTATTTATGTACCTACATAATATCATGTACACGCGTCTTTAACAAATGATCTCGAGGATACATTCTACATTATTAAAACAAAAAAAAAATAAAAAATAAATAAACATGAATAAATTTCATATACATATTCGTACAGGAAACAGGAAATTCCACTACAACATTTTTTAAATAATCCAAACATTATTGTACATCAATAATATCGGTAGCTCTTATTTTAATATTATGCGTTATATTTTTTATTTTATTTTTTTTTTAATTTTTAAGTTAAAACGTAAATGAAAGTAGGTATATATAAATTGTTATTACGTATATATATATGTATATACCTCAACTTCAACAAAACTAAACCACTAAACTAAAACTAATAATACTCGTGTACTAGTGCTAGTAGATGACTATAGGTGTACCATATAATTTAAAAAAAATAAGTACTTTATATAGGTACTTTATTATTTATTTTTTGATATAATTTACTTATTCCTTTGTTGTGTATGAATGAATTTATGGTGGAAGAGAAACGAACGCAATATAGAGTTATCGATTATGTATAACGCATAATTTTATCGATTTTATATTAATGAAAATGTATAAAAAGGTATATAGATATAGATGATAAATTGTGTGAAATGTGTGAAAATATTATTATTATTATTATATTAATTACAATTTAAGAGTGATTACAACAAATGTATTTGATTTTGTGGTGCTTTGAGCTTTTCCTTTTTTAGTTTGGTTTTGAGGGTTTTGATTTGATTTGATTTTTTTGTTTTATTGTAAATATAGTATCATTTTTTTGTTGGATTTATGTCAAATTCTTCAAAAATCAATTAAAATTATAAATAAAATTTTCAAAAATTTCATTGTTTTTGCCATTTACATACAAATATGAAAACATACATATATGAATATAAATAATATTTATAATTTTGTGCATAAAATAAAAATTTTTTTTTGCAGTTTTAATATATTTTTTGTTTATTTTTTTTTTTATTATTCTAAATTTATTTTCAGCACACATTCTAGAATTAATTTAATATAATTTTACGTTTTTTTATTTATTTATTTTTTTTTACATAACAATTTTATATGCAGAGTCCAATACCGCCAGCGATGACAACATCATCCGGTGCTGATGAGAATTTGAATAAACAGCAAAGTTAAATAATTAATTCTACTCACACATACATACATATATACATTAAAGTGTATAAATTTCATAAATTTTGATTTAAGATGAAAAAAAAAAAAACTTGATGATAAAATTATATTATTATGATTATTAGTCATTTTTTTTTTCTATAAAATATACTTTATATATGCAAATAATTTATATACTTACATAATATATAAATGGATATGAGACGAAAATAAAAACAAAAAAAAAAAAACAATTAAAAAATTATACATAGATATTGAATTAATGAAATAATAAACAAACCCATTATCATGTATTACATATTATATCAATATATATATGTACACAATAAATGTTTTTTTTTGTTTTCATTTCCTTTTTATTTTCAATTTTTGAGAAAAACCAAACCGTAAACAATGTCAAAGGATTGTTAGAAAAAATCAAAAAAAAAAAAAATAACTACATCTAAATACATATATTAAATTATAATTGAAGATCTATAGATTAAATACATATATTTACTATTATATATGTAGTATATGTATATAACCATAACATAATTTGATTTCGAATAGGTATAAAATTTTTATATCATAATTAATCAAAATTTTAAGATTTATAAAAATAAATAGAAAAAAATATATCTACATATACCTATGTACACACATAACATTGTAAACTATTTTCATTTTTCGTGGTCATTTTTAAAAGTATATACCTATAATTCAAACGATAATGTCATATGAACGAAAAAATTATACACACTCATTACATAATTCATTCATACAAATCTTAAAAACTTTTGAAAAATATCAGAACCATATATAAGATATAATCAATGTAATAGACTCCGATTTTTGAAAACTTTTTGTACTATGTACTCGTATTTTTTATTCTAGAAATTGAAAAATGAAAATAATAAGTTAGATTTTTCTTCTTCTTGGTTTTCTATAATAACTATAAACGAATGCACTAATCTAATCACGTAGATAATCAAGTTAACAAAATATACTTTTTTTATTTTATAATATTTAATTACATATATATATATATGTATATAAATTGTCCAGAAATAAAAATATAATGTAAACTATAAAAGATGTTACAGATTTTTTTATGAAATACAGTGTGAAATAATAATTCTAAAACGATAAATTTAATATTACAAAAATAAATTCATATAATATTTGTTTATATTAGGTGCTTTCGATTTGGCAATTTCAAGTACTTGCGAGTAGAAAAGGTAAATATCTGTGCTAAACCATCTACTCGCAGCTAATCATGAAAAATTTTTCAAGTAGCTGCGTAGAAGTAGATGCAAGTAGTTAGAAATAATATTTGTGTCGTTCGTTTTAATAATTTATCCTAGACACATTTTAGTACTCGCAAGTACTTGAAATTGCCAAATCGAAAGTACCTATTAATTCATATTTTAAATACACAAATATTTTATGCAAAATATTACCTAAATAATTTTTTCTAAATTATATTAAATTAGCTTCCTTTTATAATTTTTCAAAAATGAATTATCAAAAAAAAAAAAAATATTGACATACATTATATAATTTTTAATTTGATTAAAATAAATAAAAATCACTAAAAAAATTTGTAGATTTATGAGTATTATGAATAACCACCAAAATTTGAGAAAAAAAAAAATAAAAATTAATAAAATAAAAAAATAAATTCACATATAGAATGCTTATAAAATAAAATAAAAATTAAAGTGCATTATTGTAGTCGCTTATATTTATTTAGATAAAATAAATCTTTTTTATATAAGCAATTTATTTATTTATTATTTTCTTTTCTACATATAAATTAATTATCTTGAATAAAATTAATAATTTAATTATTATAAATTAATTACATATATTGAATTAAAATATGCCATATATACATAGATATGCAATTCATATAGAGCGCAAGTTGATCTTATCATATACTTATATAGAAAATATGAATTTTAATATACAGTAAAATTCTAAGTATATATTTTCTGCAAAATATATAAATTTAGAAAAAATTACAAAACTTATAATTCAATTCGAAAAATATTTACATACAAAAATATTTTCGTTATTACTTATACTACGTGGAATTTTTCTTATTTACTTTGAATAATACCATATAACATACGAATAAATTTCATCCTGAAAACAGTATATTTTTTTTGGAAATATAATAAGATAATAATTATTATGTACTTCTACATATTTTTTTTTGCAAAAAAAATATTTTAGCAAAATGAATAATTAATTTTGTGTAATATTGCAAGATAATATAGTTCACGATACCTACTGAAAATTATTTAGAGAAATCGGTACGTACATAAATACCTTATACTATTGACACACTGCAGAGATAAACCATGTTTATCTCAGTTTTCTGGTTTATCTTTGCGATAATCGACTTTCAGAACTCAGTTATCTTGTTAACCAAGTTCAAACTCTGTTATCTTTGACGTTTGTGTTATTTTCTTCCTTTTATATTATATTCAAACAAACTGTCAAACCAAATTTCAGCTAACATGCTGACTAGATGAAAGAGAATTATTAGTGTTTGAATTTATCTTGACAGGTGTCGTATGAATACATAAACTAGTTCACCTTAATTTAAATGTGTCACCCATACCAGGTTATCGATAAACCATTTGAGATAACCATGGTTTATCTCTGTAGTGTGTCAATAGTATTATATACATTGGTATGTAATGTAAATATATTTGTGAAAATATTATTTCGAATTTTTGTAGCATATAAAACATTCAAAATTCATATACATATATATATAGTATATATATATATAAAAAAAAACAAATTTAATAAAAATTATATATACACACATACAATTTTTTTATCAAATCAAATGCAATAAAATAAACAAAAAATTAAATTAATATACATATAAATACAAAAACACACGTAGATGTTCAATATACATATATGTATATGAAAACTTACATAATGTCGTCGGTTAAGTAGTGAAACTTCGTAACTAACAAAAAAAAATTTTTTTTCAGGAGAAGAAAAAAACTTAATTTTAGGTACAATTTTAATGACTTTTCCAAAAAATTTAAAAGCTATTTAAAAGTTATAAGGAAATAATTAATGGAAATATATTTACTTTAATAATTTAAAATTAATATATTCTCCGATTTTAAATTGAATAAAAAACAAAAAATTGTTTTTCGACAAATTGTACTTACGAGATTTCACTACTTAACCGACGATGTGTTTTATTGCAAGTATGTATGTATGTGTAATTAAATGTAATAAAAAATGTAATAAATTCATAAATTTTGAAAAAAATTTTTACCAAAGAATTATTGTTATATACTATCATAGATTACACATAATAATAAATGTACCTACATACTTACGTTATATTATGTACTTTTAAAAATACATTTATGAGTACATATCTATGTATATTTAAAATACCTATACCTGATCATATTAGAATTTGAAAAAGAAAAAAAATAAAACATTAAATACTTACTACTTCTACTAATACTATTAATATTGATGATACTGTATGCCCGTATTTTGAGAATAAAATAAAATTAAAAAAACAAAACAAAAAAAAACGAAACAAAATACATACACAAAAGATAAAATATTATATGGAACAAAAAAAAAATTATTTAAAAATAATATATGATATATTACTATATATAATGAATAAGGATAAGAGAATAAAAGATTGTATTTAAAATGAATAATGAAGAAAATAAAGCGTAATGATGTTTTTTTTTTTTGAATTAGAAAAATTATTTATACAGTGAAATATAAAAGAAAAATAATGAAAAACATACGGACAAAATTTTCTTGTTTTGATGTTTTGGTATTTCTTGCCGATACTTCGATACTGCGTATTATATGGAAACTATCGAAATATTTATTTATTCACCTTTTTTTGATTTTAATTTTTTTGTTTTTTTTTTTTGTTATTGTAGCAGAAGAAGAATATTTTAATTAAGTTCCACCTCTGCAAAATATATTTTTTAAAAATATCTTCACTAAATTTATTTCAGTAAAGTATTATAAATATACTTATTGGTAGTTTTACACGAAATAAAAAAGTTCACACTCATATTATATTTATGCAATTTTTCAAAATAATTTCGACAATATCACATTTATTCACATATTATGTACGATCTATGAGAATACCAAATTAAAATGTAAAACCAGCAGCACCAAAAACATACGGACAAAATTTTCTTGTTTTGATGTTTTGGTATTTCTTGCCGATACTTCGATACTGCGTATTATATGGAAACTATCGAAATATTTATTTATTCACCTTTTTTTGATTTTAATTTTTTTGTTTTTTTTTTTTTGTTATTGTAGCAGAAGAAGAATATTTTAATTAAGTTCCACCTCTGCAAAATATATTTTTTAAAAATATCTTCACTAAATTTATTTCAGTAAAGTATTATAAATATACTTATTGGTAGTTTTACACGAAATAAAAAAGTTCACACTCATATTATATTTATGCAATTTTTCAAAATAATTTCGACAATATCACATTTATTCACATATTATGTACGATCTATGAGAATACCAAATTAAAATGTAAAACCAGCAGCCAAAAAGTAAATTATATAAAATCAAATATGCTTCTTAGAATTCAGAATTTGAAGAATGTTAATTTTTATTTCTAAATCTCAATAACTATGTGATTCGGAATCCAAAATAAAATAAAATTTAGCACGCCCACACCTTTGGATAATTAGATTTTATGATGCTTTATAAAAATATCAAAAAAAAAAAAAAACGTAAGTTTAATATTATTTACATTCAAATATTTATATTAAATCTAAAAAAATATTTACATTAATATAACATTACTATAATTTTTTATTTAAATTCATTTGAATTCATTATTTATAAAACGAGTACATTAATTAGTAAATATGTATTGTTTATTTTTTAAATAATTTCATTTTGAAACTGTTATGAAATTACTTCTGAAATATTTAATTACATGTTATATATAGTTTTGGAAAGCACCAAGAAGTACAAGTGTTACGAGGACAACAACATTAACATCATGCATGTCATTACCAGCTGAATGTATTGTTCTATCAGTATCAACACCATCATTGAATACAACTGGTAGACCAAAAAGTTCGTCTGGATCGAAATCAGCATCAAGGAATAATGGAAGAGCAATACATCCACAACCGTTTAGACTTTATTAAAAAATGTATATGTATATGTATATATAAATAAATATATATATACGTATATACATAATTTTTTAACAACTTTTTTTGATAAATATTTGTTGCATTTTGATCAGGATATTATGTATATTACTCATATAGAAAAATTTTCATTTAAAACTACGTATTTTTAAAACCCGTAACATAATCTCTCCTGTTACCTAATACCAACTTTGATATGATATTATTATTATTATTATTATTATTATTATTATATACATATATACATACATACAATGTATGTATATAGTATATTTTTAAGTGCACACGGATACTTAGTCCATTATGGCACCGCCGATCAGTAATTTCTGTCAGATAGCTATATCATCCAGTTTTATCATCAGTAATCAGTTACTGGTGTACATTGCTGATGGAAAATTAATGATCGACTTGGGCAAGAGTAGCGCACTGACTGGGGTTCGAACCGTGATCTCAAGATCACAAGACCGACACCTAACCATCGAGCTATTCAAGCCCCTTTTTGATATGATATAAAATTACAAAAATTTTTTGCATATTCATATTTATATATTTTAGAAAAAAAAAAAATTATAATAACAATTTCTATAAATTTTGCACAATTTTTCATTCAAAATTAGAACAGTTTAGTAAGAGAAAATGAAATTATGTAAGTATATTGTTCAATTTTTTTTTACCAAAACATGGTTGTAGCATAAAAAGAATTAAACTTATAATTGAGACAAATATTAAAACTTTTAATTAAAAAAAAAAAAAAATTAAATAAAATAAAAATAAACACATTTCAAAGTAAAGGCATATATGTAAATGAGAATATATGTACATACATATGTATTTTAGTACAAAAATGTTATGACGATAAAGTTTCATAATAATTGGATAACGTAAAATAACAAAAATATAACAGTTAAATTCTAAAAAATGAAAGTATTCACGAAATTTTATTATCTGTGTAAAAATGTTAAAATTATAAAAAAAATAAAAATAAAATAAATTTAATTAAAATTGCATTTTTTTTTTATTTACCATTTACTATTTCAAACCTGAAACGAAAGGATCCTTATTGCTTTTGCTTTGGTATTGATGAAGATTTTCAGAAATTAGTTTTGTAATGATGAATGAAATTTCGATCTAATCCATATTTCTGCAAATATGAGTATGACTTAAAGAAACTTCTGTATCTGTATCTTTTGATAATGTTTGTTTTGGATTCGATTGTTTCAATGATGTTTTTGTATTTTTATCACTACCTATTGGTTCGGTAGCATTAGCATCTTCATTTGAAAATGTAAAATTGGGTACACTTTGTAAACATTTAAAGGCCATTACTTCGATAAATAAAGTTTTAGGTGACCAAGATGATGAACATTCATCAGAATCTAATAAATTTTCATCTTTCGTTTTTATATGCATTTTTCCTTTTTTTTTTTTTGTCTTTTGGCAATCTTTCAAAGATCTTATAAATTATAAGGAGAAATTAATTGTAATTCAATCATAAAATTCTAGCAGTCCATTAAAATTTTGTCAAATAAATTAAAATTACCTCTAGCTATGATTTTTACGATATTTTTTTAATGGAAAGCAATTTCAATCAAACACAAATTATTTATGGTACCTATTTGAAATTTTCTGTAAAAGATCTGACGACTGGTCGATAGATAAGTTGAAGTCGCATGAATCTTGTATATTATATTGTTTGTTAGTAGATAAATTGTCAGACTGATTAACAGACAATTTAAAAGTCTAGCGGGCGGCGAATTTTGATAATTTCTTGCGGGGCGTGACTTCAAGTTCGACAACTAAGTTGGATGTGTGTAGTCAAGTTGTAAGAATTAAATCTCCGACAGTATTTTAAAATTTTATTCTCTTTCTCTTTCAATTCTGTTTCGAATAATTCAATAATTTCAAACACATTTTTATTTTTTAATTTTTGAAATGTATAAATTTTTTATTTATTTTTTTTTGTTTTTGTTTAATTTTTGTTTTTTTTTTCTTTCTTTCTTTTTATCATAATTTAATCTTCACACACGTATAATTTTCGTATTAATAAAAAAAGAAAATTCCTACCAAATACAACAATATTAATTAATTTTATTTATACTTTATATTAATTATGAATAAATTTTGTTTGTATTTTTGTTTTTTAAATAATATTTAAATTTATCATCATACCTTATTACTTTAGTTTTTGTTTTGGGTGTGTATTATTTTTTTGTATTTTTTTATATACATATGTATATGTATATTTTTTTCATTTTTTACTTTGAATTTATTTTATTTCTCGCTTTGATATACATACATACATACATTTATATTATGTCAGAAATTTTGTTTGTTTATTATTTTTTCTTTGATAATAAGGTGGATTGCTTACTTATTTTTGTTTTTGTAATAAATGAAAAAGATTGTAAAAAAAAAACAAAAAACAAAATTAACAAACATTTAATTTCGTTTCTTTTTAAATCGTTAGTTTTCGTTATTTTGTTATCCATAAGATATTTTCAGTAAACAATTTTTGATTAATGTTTTTTTTTTATAAATATTTTTTTGTATTCTTATTTTTATTGTTTATCTTTGTGTTTCTTTTTATTTATTTTCATATTCAATTGACCGTATATAAAATGATGCGAGTATATTCCAAATATTATTTTCGTTTTTTTTCATATTTGTTTTTGTAATTCTTTTTTTTTTATTTTTAATTTTAAAAGCATTTTACAAATAAAAACGAACAAACAAACAAACTTTAAAAGCAAAATAAAAATTAATAAAATTTACATTATAATACGTACATATACAATATTTACTTTTTATTTTATTTTATTATTAATTTAAAATTAATCATTTTATCTTATGAAATGTTTACTTTTGCAGTTTTTGTGCGATATTTAAAATTGTATTTATTTCAAAAATATCAAAAATATTCTATATTATATGTATGTACATTACATTACATGCAAACACATTTGTAAATATTTGTTGTTTGTTTTATTTTTTTTTATTTTTATTTTTGCATTTTGCAATAATTGATATACATATAAATGATAATCAATGTACTTATATAAAACTATAAAACATATGTACTAGGTGCGCATACATATACATATATGACTGTATATGCACATATTAGGAGCAGATAACAGATTGAATGTAAATCAATCGAATGTATTTTCGAATTTATTATCGTATTTTATATTTAAAATATATATATGTATATAAATACATACACATATGTACATAAATGCACATAATATAGTATGTATGTAAATTTAATGAGATTCTGATAATGAATTACATATTTATATATGAAACGATTTATTTCATTTTTTAAATGCAATAATAAAAAAAATTATTTTTTTGTTTTGATTATTTTTGATATTTACATACAGAATGTCTGTATGAAAAATAAAAAATACAACGAATGATACACATTATTAATGATAGAGAATAAAGCTATTAAATGTTGCAATAATTTTAAGATAATAATTATTATTTAAAGTCAAAATTATAATCAATTAATATGTACTTACGTTCTATGATTAAATGAGCTCATCGATTAACTACATACATATTATTGTATACTCGAATTTAAAGGTATACTCTAAAATATGTAAGTATATATTGAAAAAAACAATTTATATATTGTATTTTATATTCTTTGCTCTCGTCTTTTAACAAAATTTTTGTTCATTTCAATTTAAATAATATCTGTTTAAAATGTATGTTAAAATATATGTACATAATATGTCTATTTCTTATTTTTTATCATTTACATACATTCAAATATATATACGCACATAAGAACTGTAAAGATAGGTATGAGATCTTTTTTTTTCAATTGTATGATTTTTAAATAAATTATAATATAAAATATAGCTGCTACTGTTGCTGCTGCTGCTGTTGTTATTGTATAAAATCGTACACAAAAAAAAACAGAATATTATGTGAAATATTTTTAAGTCAATTCTGTTTTAAATATTGACTAGAGAGAAAAATTATAAATGCTTTACATTTCCTTATTTTTTTTTTTTTTTACTTTTTCTATAAATGCGTATGTTTAACATAATACGTACACAAGTATAATATAATAATTATTATAATATTCATAATATAATAGTTAAAAGTTGCCAGCATTTCAATTAACTTTGGTATATAATGTATAATTTAAATTTTAATTTAATAAAGAAATTGTGTTTTTTATTTTTTACTTTCTTTCTTTTTATGTTTGCATAAAAATCATATTAAATAATAATAATGATAATTAGTTACATAATTCGTATTTCATATTTATGTTTGCCTATATTATACAATTGCCAATATAATACATACTCATACATAAATAAAATTTATTATTCATTTTTTGTTATATTTATGTAATTTTTATATAAATTAAATCTGATTAGATATACAAAATGGAAAAGAAAAGAAAACATTATTTTCTTTCTTTAAAAAATAATTTTCAAATCAATGTTATTTTATGTATGTATAGCTAATTATTATTTTTGTTAAAAATTTGTAAATTTTTCGTTTGTTTTTTATGTTTTTATATTTTTAGTTTTTAATTTTAATTTAATTTAATTTAATTTTTTATAGTTTCACTTTTACTTAAATAATTTATTTTTATTTATAATATTTTCTTATTATTTACGTTTTTTGTTTTAATTTCTTACTAGTAAATAAATGAAAATTAAAAAAAAAAAAAAAAGAAAACAAAACAAAACATAACATTACTACTTTTATCATTTATAATTATTTTTATACAAAAAAGAAAATATTTAATATGAAAATGTAAATTGTGTGATAATATTTATGTAAAAAGTATAATATTTTCTACATTCTATTTGAATGGTTAAATTGTCCAAAAATTTTTTTCATTTATTTTTCTTTTTAATAAATTTTATTTTTTTAGAATCAATTTCAATGACCATAAAACTCAGTCTTTGAACTTTAGTACGTAAAAACAGGCAATGTTTTAATACGATTTATTAATGATTTTCGGTTTTTGATTTTCGTTATATGGATAATAAGTTATTTTTTTTTTTTTTTTTGTAGTATTATCTTGATTCTGATTGATTAATAACAAACTTATGGCACTTTTAAATATATAATGTATATAATATCGCAAGGAATGCATAAAAATACTATTTTTAAAATTACAAATCTAACAAAATATAAATCAATGTATGTAATATGCAATTTCTTTTTTCTCTTTAAAGACTTTAATAAATGATTTTTTGAATTAATCAAAATTTGTAATAAGCTACATTGAAATTTTTACTTATAGCTACGTATTTTTTTTAAAAAACGGTTAATAAATAAATACTGGAAATTATGTTTTGTTAGTTTTTATCATTAATTTTTGAATAAAAAAGAATAAAAACATACACATATAAGTAAAATCATTATTGATCTATAAAAAACATGCCCGTATCTTTCAATTTTGATTTTAAATACATATTTGATTATTGTTAAAAACATTTTGTCAATTTATATATAAGTTAATATATACGTTAAATACATAAAATAATTTTAAAAAAATGTAGACAAATTAAATTACAAACCAACGAAATAGAAAAAAAAAATCAATTTATAGACATAAATTGAATCAATTTGCTTTTCATGATGTGATGCTTGAACTGTGATGATTTTATTGGTAATTTTTTGATTGAATATTTTCTAAAAATTATACTATGTATGTATTATAAATTTATGTTTTTTTTTTTTTTTTCATATGTCAGCAATTATATGGTTGTTATTAATCATTTAAAACGTACACATTTTACTACTATTGTTTTGTTTTTTTTTCTCCATATTTTTAACTTTTTAAAAAATTTGTTCATAATTTTGTTTCGTTCTTTGTAAAAATTTTCATAAAATTTAAATTGTCTGAGTATATTTTAGGCCTAGAAATGAAATGCATTTTTCGTTTGTTTTTGTTTTTTCTTATAAATCTGAGGTTCCAATGAAATGAGATTCAATTTACAATATTTTATTGTATTTACATAACAATGCATTTTCTTTGTCGTCTTTTTTGTGGTTCTGGCCTTAAAACAGCTCTTACTGCTTCATCAAACACCTGTACGTTTATTTTCAAAAAAAACAAATAAATAAATAAATAAATATAACATTAAAATAATTCATTGATGTAAAATATTATATTCTTTGTACCTGTTTTAAGCCTCTTTGTGTTAATGCGGAACATTCCATATATTTAACAGCTCTAATTTTATTCGCCAATTTTTGGCCTTGCTCTCTTTTTAAAGGTGATAATCCTTGTTCAGCTAATGCGCTTAATGTTTCTCTATCATCACGTAAATCAATTTTAGTACCTAAATATAAAAAAGAAAATATACAATGTATTAAGTATTTAACAATAAAATAAAGAAACACATTTACATAATGCAAATCAATTTAATTATTTACCAACTAAAATTATTGGAGCATCTGGGCAATGATGTTTAATTTCTGGATACCATTTTGAAGTAACATTTTCAAAAGATGATGGGCTAGCGACACTGAAACATATAAGAAAAACGTCTGTTTGTGGATATGAAAGTGGCCTAAGTCTATCATAATCCTCTTGACCAGCAGTATCCCATAAGCCCAGTGATACTTGAATTCCATCAACCGCCATCGGAGCTGAATAATTATCAAACCTAGATATTTTCAACAAACATAATTATATATATATATCATTAGAATATTTTTAAATGATAATTTTATTCAATTTTTATATCATACACTGTCGGAACATATTCTCCTGGAAAACTGTCTGTGGTATAAGAAATTAACATACACGTTTTTCCAACTGTACCATCGCCAACAACAACACATTTAATTGGTCTTCCGGAAGACATCTAAAATAAGCAAATACAGATATTAAGTCATGTGACACAAATAAATTTTTGAGAGAATAAACGAAAACTAAAATTAATTTTTAAATTCACCGTGAATTTTATTAACGTAAAGCACATATATTATCATATGTGTGTATATTTATGTTTTGAATTTTTAAATACACCGATAGAATGGAATATTATTATGTACATATTCATGTAGCATGGAATTTAAATAAAAATATCATTTAGATTGTGCAAATGGTAAGTATATAAATACATTATATATTAATACAATATATAGATATAGATATTAAAGTCATTCATTTATTTATCATTCTACGCCCACATACCTATTCCCTATTTTCTTCAGTAACATTTCTTTTCATTTCTTATTCTTATACTTAAAGAATCATGCACGAATATCATCGCGACGAATCATCAAAACATCTTAAAAGTTAAAACATTTTACATATACGTTTGTATGCAATGCAATATCTTGTGTATTTTTATTTATGTCCAGTATATGCTACATAATATGTATGTACATATGTATATACAAAATATCAGTGTTTTATATGAAAAAAGATGTAACAAAAATAAAATCAAGATTCATGATTGACAAATTATTAGATGAAGTGGATAATTGACTTTATGACAGACAAAGCCTGTAATAAAGTAGTAGGAAAATTATTTAAAAAAAAAAATAACAAAAACAGACGATAAATTATTTTATGTACGAAGAACAAAGCAATGGTATTGACTATTGACACTACATATTCTTATTAGATGATTACTCACCTTTATTTATTCCACTTTTAATTTATTTTATTTTATCTTAAATTGAAAACTGCTGCCGCGCCGCAGTGGTATATTTTCAGTACAAAAAAAAACACAATTTTCCACTAAAACGAATTATATTATATTTTCCTTAGTTACAAAAACATTAGCATTAGCACATAGAATAAAATGAAAATACTTAGAATATCGCTACAATGACAGTCTACAGTACTAACTAACCAAGTAATTAGTAATTACTATAAAAATATTCACTATTTTAAATTTCACTGTGTTGACCAGTGATGGGATGGGAGATGGGATGGGACCCTAGAAGGAAAAAAATGTAGTAGTTTGCCCCAAAAAAATAAATGTAGTAGATTGAACCAAAATGTAGTAGATTCGGAGAATTATATGTTTATATGGTATATGGTTAAAATAATCGTTAGACTGATTCAGTTTTAAGTTTTGAGCAACATTCCTTCGCTTAATTATAATGGATAAATTTTCATAAAAAAATTATCAATATTTTTACTGAACTTTTATTTTAATTAACAAATTTCTTGAAAAACAGTATAAAAAGATATGCAATGTTTTATTTATAACTATCATTATGCTAAATAAAATTTAAGATAATTTCAATGTATCAAATTTATTATTATTTTTATCGACATATAAAAAAATAAACAAACAAATAACAAAATCTCTCAAAAAATTGTAAAGAAAGAAAAAGGAATAAAGTGTTTTAGGAATCAGTACAGTACTGCTACTCGTCAATTTTTTCCGTATCCAAATGGAGACTAAAATAGTATCTAGCTATTGATTAGTATAAACCATTGGCTATTGGCTTTGGCTTTATATTCTTTGGTCAGTGTCACCATCACCACACCATGCCTCATGTATGCAGTGCAGTGAAAGTGAGTACACTGTGTTACAAAAATTTTGGTTCATGTAATGTAATGTAATATTAGTTCCCAAAACTTAAATTTCAAATTTGTAGTAGATTCTGAATAGTACGTAGTAGGTTTTTCGGACTACTCAGATGTATTAGATCTACTACAATTGTAGTAAAGGTCCCATCACTGGTGTTGACTAGCAAGCAGTTCAGTACAGTATGTGCTGTGTACTGCTGTGTAGTGTAGTGTAGATCTAGATGTGTGTACTAATACTAATGTACTGTATTCTGTGTTCTGTATCTGTATCTGGTTCTGGACTGTATCTATTTGCCTTGTCTATTTGGTTTTGGGTTTTGGATTATGTTAAGTGTCATAGAATTCTGTACTGACAAGCTGTCACTGTTTAGTTTACTAATCAAATCACTACTGCTACTGAGTACTGATACTCTGAAAGTGAGTGATAGTTGGTGATTGGTGTGATTAGTATTAATCGATGACAGCAAGTTGTATTGGCTGTGTTACTGTTCGTTCCACAAAAAATGTCATGAATTTTCTGAGGTTTGCATCTTTGCTAAATGATAATGGCTCTATATTCTTTGATTCTTTGCCATGATAATTGATAATTCACAATATTATTTTCGGTTGACTTTTTTAAATAAATCAAAAATTTTGTTATACAAATTTATTTAAATATGTAGCAATATTTTTAATATACATATTTCTTATTATTTTGCTTGCAGAAGGAATAGTTCTATTGTAAATATTAAATGTAAATAAATAACAATAAACATTTTTTTATATATTTTTGTTCAACTTCTTCCGATTCTGTGTATAAGCAAAGTTAAAATAGCACAAATGCTCGTCTATAGATGTCTAAAAAAATTATGGATATACAAAATTTTAACGAAATTGCATATTTTATTAAATTTTATTTAAATTTTGAATTCAAAAACTGGAGAAAGTTTTTAAACGTTAAGTGTACATAGTTACTAGACTAGTTTATCATTATGAAATTAAAATTAAATAAAATTTATGAGTTTATTCAGCTATATGAATAAATAAATTAAAAAGAAAATAAGAAAAATAAATGCTCACGATGTGATTTTGTTACTAGGAGAAAATATTTTTAATTTGAAATAAAATAATTTTTTTTTTTTTTTAAAACTAGAAGAAAACGTTGGGAATTTTTTTAATTAAACTTTAGTCTCGCTGTATAAAAATATTTCTACCATGTCAATACTCATCATAAAATGCAGATTAATTTGCTTATCAAATTCACATGAGTATCGTGTATTATGAAATTGAGAAGATAGATATTAATATTAATATGTAACACAATTGGTATATGGACAACAACTGTTTATTTACGTATATTTTTATATTATTTTTATGCAAATAACATTCATACGTACAATATGATCTAGAAATTACCATCCATTTGATCTAGGAATTACCTAGCTTTTCGAATGCATGTACATACATAAATGAAATTTTAATATTTTTTTCGTTTTTTTATTTTTTTTTATTTTTTAAATCTAACAGGGTACAGTGGATAATTATTTTTTAATTATCTTTAAAAAAAAACAAACAGTACGAATTAATTAATTGCAGTGTTAATATTTAATATTATAATGACATAAACTTCCCACTTTCAGTTCAAAAATAAAGTATTTGATAACAAATAAACCTCTAAATATTGAAATAACGTGCAATAAGATAAATATTATATTAAAAAAAATATCGGGAATCAAATCAAATTTTTCTATATAGATTAAAATATTTAAACAAATAAAAAATATGTATTTAAATTATTTTAAAGAGACTTAAACAAAAAAAAAACTCAAACAAAATAAAACGAAAACTAAACAAAAAAATAAAATTTATCAGATTATTAAAATTTTTATGTATAAAAGCAATATCTAATCAAGAATAATTATTCAGAGTGAAATATATTTTCATTCAGTTCGTATTGTTATATTTTGAAGGCTGATTAACTTTG
This sequence comes from Villa cingulata, assembly GCA_951394055.1. Taxonomy (NCBI): domain Eukaryota; kingdom Metazoa; phylum Arthropoda; class Insecta; order Diptera; family Bombyliidae; genus Villa; species Villa cingulata. The sequence continues at coordinate 33,041,033 of OX596024.1, forward strand.
GAAAGAAAAAAGTAAAAAAGATGAATAAAATCATTGTATTTTGTGGAATAGTTTTTGTTTTGTTCAATCAATCACTTGGATTTGTAATTGAAAAACCTCGTGAAAAAGATCATGCAAAAGTTGCTAGGGAATTAGTACATCGAATGGATTGGGCTGCATTCGGAACAATTTCTATTGTCAAAGAAATTAAAGGATATCCACAATTGAATGTATTATCTATTGCTGATGGACCACGTAAAGGTAAATCAACCGGAAATATTTACTTTTACTTAACCGATTTATCTGCTGCAGCTAAAAATTTGAAAGTATAATTTAATAAAAACATATATATAATCATTTATAAATTTATTGCCAAAAAATAAATTTAAATTCAAATTGAAAATGTTTAGGAAAAGAATGTTGCAACAATGTTATTCAGTAACGAACAAAATATGAGCTGTTCTAAGAATGGTGTTGATCCAATGGATCCTACATGTGAAAGAGCAATTATGAGCGGATCTGTTGTTCCGGTACTAATTAAAAATTTTTCATAACAATATTTTCAAAAAATATTTAAAATGATTTTTACATGTTAATTACAGGTTGAAAAATATACAGAAGAATATGCATTTGCTAAGGATTCATTTATTCAACGTCATCCTGCTGGAGAATTATGGTCTCAAGGTAAATAGCTAATAAGTATATTTTTCTTGTAATATAATTCATATTCAATTCATTTATTTTTTTAAATTAAAATTTTAGTGCATGATTTCGTTTTATACAAATTTGATCTTAAAAATATTATCGTCTTGGACTGGTACGGTGGATCACATAACGTTCCCGTTGAAGATTATTATAAAGTGAAATTGTAAATAATTATGGAGTGCATAATATCTATGTGTATAATGAGATAAAAAGAATAAACCGATAAATTCTTAACATATAAATTTCGTATTGTTTTCTTTTATTTATTTAATATTTTATTTTATCATGCATTTTTTAAAGTACATATCATTTCAAATTGTACATACATATATACTCGTATTTACAAGTACATTAAATTCTATGATGGTTATTTTATATTATTATGGACTAAAAAATTTACCTTTATGATAAATTTTCAAGTGAATTTATTTATTTTCCTTCGATTTTTTTAGTTAAAAAATTTGCTTGAGGGCTACTGTTCCCATTTAGAAATGAAATAAAACATTTGAATAAATGATGTACGAGTATTATTGTATTCTGTATGGTCTTTGTATTCATATGTCAAATATATTTCTATATTGAATATTATACGAATATAAATGAATAATATAATATAGAGATGTCTTTAAGGAGAATTTGTATAATGTATATTCATTGTGATTGATTGTTATCTTATATAGGCTAAAATAAAAGTGTGATAGAACAAATTTCGAATGATACTTACTACACGTTATAAGGCACACACATATTTTGCAAAACATTTTTTTTTTTTTCACTTTGACTTGTAGAGAAAAATCGATTTTTTGTGTGTTTTCGTTTTTTGCACACTTTAGCACACTTCATACAAAATGTACAAAAAAAAAAAAAAAAAATTCGTTTCAATTACTTACAGGTTCACTGAATTAATTAACTTATTGATTATACGTGATTATTTATCTACGAGTAGTAAATACACCTATGTATCTGATTAATAGAAAAATAATGTTCTTGAATTTCTTTGAATTGATTATCTTGTTTTTTATTTTTCTTTTCAAGTGTACAATAAAAAAAAAATTGTAAGCCATTATACATTTTTTAATCTTATTTACTAAAAATATATACGCGTGATTGATAATGTGTATATTTACTTTAAGAAAAATTTTTAATCATTTTATAACAAATATGACTTTTTATAGAGATGACTTTAAAATTTATGAAGTCAGCGAATTCATAGATTAAAACTGTACAAAAAGACAATATATATATGTGTGTATACATATATGTAGGTCGTGTTTACAAACAAAATCGTTTGAATGATAAAAATTTATTGACATAAAATTGTAGGTATATATGCACGAATACGATATGCAATCCTTTTTCTGTATGTAGAATTTAAATTTGACCAAAAACGTAATAATACTGGTAAATGGCAAAAAAAAAGTGTGTTTCATTTGTTTGATTGATTTCAAAAGATTTAATTATCATGTGAAATACTGTTGTACTGCACATAATGTCTAATACGTACATAATGTGAAGGCAATCTTGTGAAGGCAATGATGCATTTTAAATACATATACTAAAGGATGTAGGATAAATATACACGGTTCTTTTATATAGGTTGAAATGGTTCACTAAAACTGGGCGCCAATCTCGGGGGCGCTGATAAGTGCAAAATAAAAGTTACATATCCGTTTTTAGAAAAATAATTTTACATTATATCATAGTAAAGAGAGAACTTAAAAGAGAACTTGAATGAAAGAATAAAAAATAAAATTTAAAAGAAACTAGTATTCGGGTATCTTTCTACTTTTTCTTCTACTTATCAAATAGTCAAGAGTTCAGTGACCATGATTGTTTACAAATGAAAATATAGGTTAAAACATTTATCGGTTTTTATTATTTACACGGATCAAAATTCAATTCGAAATTCTTCTCCGTACTCGCTAACTACAAAAGTGTAGCACATAGTTAATTAACAAAATAAAGGGGAAGAAAAACTACTATTCCCCTGTTTTTCTATTCTTATAGTTTTTCTTCTCCTCTTTTTCTTCCTTAAATTATGTGTACTAGACTGTAGTGGGTGTGTATACGAAGAAGAATTTCAAATTGAAACAAGATCCGATGTAAACAATAAAAACCGATAAATGTTTTGACCTATATTTTCATTTGTAAACAAACATGGTTTTAATACAGGGTGAAAAGTTTAGAAGTGCACCGGGATCCCAAGATGCTAAAACCGGCGCTGAGGATACATGATTCGCATCCATTCATCATGTCCATACACATTGAGGCATTTTTAGTTTATTAAATCTTTATGTCAATATAATTGTACTCGTATACCTATTTGAAAAGATACAAATTCATTATTATATCTGCTGATATTTAATGAATTTTTAATTAATTTCATTTACGAATATTACAGAAATTTTTTATCGAGAAAAATAAATAGTGAATGTTCATTACTTTATTTACGTATGTATATGAAATCGACAAAAATTGTTTTATTGATTCTTTCAAAGAAATATCATCACAAAAATATACATATTTACATAAATGCCTACTGCTATACTTGTATATTTAATTTGTATTTTATTTGACAATTAAATGTAACAGTGAAGTATTTAAATTTTATATAATACACCTGAATTTATATAAATTTTATCGTATACATATATGTATGTACGTACATGGATATTCATACATATATATTCTTGAATTTTCAGATTAATTTTTATTATGCTGTTTTTGTTTTTGACTTAACTTTAATTTATTATTATTATTTTTTTTTCGAAATTTTTTTTATTTTTTTTTTTTTTTATAATTCAGCTGAATAAACAAAAAATATTCAAAAATAATAATAAATTCTTACACGCACATATAATTTTGATTTTGTATACACCATAAAATGTTACAAAATTTTATTAGCAAAAATTTTGTTCTACTTACTTTAGATAAAAATGAAAACAAATAAATTTTTCAAATTTTGATTGTTTTAAGCCTAAATTATTTACTTAAACAAACAAAATATAAATTTACCTATATATTACGCACACAGCATATAAGTACGTACGTACATACGTACGCACGTATGTATCTAAATGATATAAAAACATTTTACTTTCACTTTTAATACACACAACATAAAAGTAAATAAAATTGTACAAAATTTTGTTTTATGATTATGTTATTGAAAGTGAAATTGGACCATATATGTACAGCTACTATAACATTATCTTAAATAAAAAATCAGTTAAAGCAGTTAAAGCAGCAAAAAGAAATGTATTTTATATAAATGTACGTTTACCTTGATATCTGTTTGTTGAAAATTATAGTAACAAATCTTTACAATCTGTATCAATCGTGATAAGTAAATTGAAATACTTTACATACTATGTATATATGTACATATCAGTTTAAAGGAGTGGATGTGATATGGATATTGATGATTTAGTGAAAAAAGAAAAATAAACATAAAATTTCACATCATCAGTAATATCCATAGTAATAGTTTTGTGTGGTACTATATGCGAATCTAAATAAAAAAGAAAATCATCATCAAATATCAAAATATTTAGAATGTATCCTTATAAATTTTTGCTACCTTGATTAAGAAAAAGTAATATTTTTAAGTTGTTAAAGATTGTATGTAATATGGATATAGTAAGACAATATTGTTAAGATTGAATGCTACCTATACATACGTATATATATGATGTTATGTACACATATTAGTGTAAATATTATGTTGTATATATTATGTACTTATATATGATGTACAGAAAATGTTGATTTATTATTAGAACTTTGTAAATGACGCCAGAATAGTAGTAAATTATTAAATACGTTTATATGAAACAGGAAAATGCTAGTTATAAAGAAAGATATATTACCCATTACTCTATTGAGAGACTTTTGGGCGTCTATAAAGATTCTTAAAATGATTCCTTTTTTTTTTTTTTTTTTTCTTAAACAAAGTTATAAGGAAAAGCAATTTGTCACGCATAAAAAGTAAAATATTTAAAGTTTTCGATTACCTTATTTTTAAATGTGTATTATAAGAAGGTAGCTCTCTATACGTTATATATATGCAAACATAAAATATACATACATACATACTTATAATATGAATGCATAAAATTTACACACATTTACATAAATACATATGTGATAATATACTAGTATATGTTATAAATGCATAAGAATAAATAATACATATAACAAAAACTTCATCTTATAACTTATCTTGATTGTTTTTCAAAGTTTACCATCACATATGTACATATGTATATAAAATATATATATGTATATATATATATATAAGTATCAGTATATAATCTAAATTCATTTTATCTTCTATTGAAAATGCACTAAAATTAAGCAATATATATACTCTTCTAAAAATCATATAAATCGTAGAATTCTTTATTTTTATGCATAAATTGTATAGTATATGAATTTTCGCATACATAAGTATAACATGTAATGTATATGTATACATATATGTATATGAAGATTCATTTTATTCGAATATATGATGTGTAATGAAATTGATTTTTGAATTTGAATTTTCATTTTGATGAAAAGAAAAATATACTTATGAAATAAAATCTTGAAAAGGACAAAATGAACCTTTTAACAAAATGTAACATATAATTTTTTTTTCCGTACATACATATGTACACATGTTAGTAAATAAGTACATACATATGTATTGAAGAATAAAACAAAGATATAAAAGTTTTAAATTTATTTCTTAAAAAAAAAATTTAAAGTTATTTTAATTAATTATAAAAAATTCTTTCATTTGAAATTACATTCAGATACAGAGATTTATTTATGTAGTCGCATATAATGATGCTATATAATATGGCATGGAATGACATCATTTTGTATACATATATATGTACATGCATACATATATGTATGTATTATCAAATAAAAATAAATTTAAAACAGATTCTAAACTCATATTATTTTATAATCTCATCACAGTATTTTCATGTTTTATTATGATGATATATATGATATGTAATATTTAGAAAAAGAAAATCGTTATTATATTGCAAATTTTATTTGAAAATTTCAAAAAATCAAATAAAAATTTTTCATGACCCTTTCATGTGCATATTGATTTTGATTTGATTTTTTGATTTTGATTTATTTTTCGTTATACACATTTAAATTGATTACACAGATATAACTCATATGTAATGTACTCGTAGATGCATAGAAAATCTTTATTTTATAAATGCGTAATATAATGTATGCATGTATATGACCAGTAGTTAAAAATGAAACAAAATATAAATTTTAGGATATATACATACGTATATATGTAGTATCAAAAATGAATTGTTTCACCCCAATGTTATTTTCTAATTAATTTATTTTGTTTCCCTTACATTCCTATATTATCTATCTAATATGTTGAAGGCAACCCTTCAATCATAAGATTACATGAATACATACATAGATACATATTTAGATATCAAATAAATCAAAAAAAAAATGTAAAGGAATGTTAACGTGACTAACATGTATATACGTTTGTGAAAATTATAGGTATGTATATACTATGGGATGAGTATTCACGTAGTATAATGTGTATGTGTTTTTTTGTTTTTTCAATTTTTTTTATTTAGACTTTATAGACAATGGAAAAATTAAAATTTCAGTAGAATACTGTATTTTTTAAAAATTAATACTAATTGACTGAATTGTTATACTAAAGTATGCACAATAGAAAAAAAAAGAAAGAAAGTTTGTAATTACTAAAAATTAATTTTTAATTTGTCATTCGATCTAAAATTTATTATTCTAAAATGTAATTAATATCTAAGAATATTATTTAAAAAAAAAAAAATAACGATTATAATAGAAACTCTAATTATTTTATACAAATTTAAAATTCGATAAAATTGCACAGGCACAAATTAATCGTTTTTTGTTGTGCACTTTTTTTTTATTATTATTTTTGGCTTCTTTTCATTCTTTAATTTGCATTTTTCTCTTTTTTGTTGTTGTTGTGAAATAAATTTTAAACTGAAGTTGATAGCGCAATTAGCTTAAATACCAGTATAGTTGCCAGTACATATATACTCGTACACAGTAAAGTATAATACTTATAGTCTTTCATATAAAAATCATTTTTACATTATAATTATTTGCACGCAATTTTCATTTAAAGGACATTTCACATGAAATATATAAAATGCATTTAAAGTAAATCATAAAATTCAGAATCAAAATTATTTACGTACATATACGTACATTACATACATACATATACACAACTGTTCATATACACGAATACATTTTGAGTATGAAAGTGTTTATATTATATGTTAAATTGAGCATATTTTTTTTTCGTACATAAAATTATCTATATAATGCGAGTAAACTCTATCTGCATATTTACTGACCAATTTTACATTTATTCATATGTATTAAATGAATTTAAAATGTGTAATTGCATGTGTACATATGATGTCACTATTTAAAAGTAATTAGTAGTACATATATCATCGATATATTATGTACGTATTATTTTGTAAATCGCAAATTCCTTTTTATAAAATAAGAAAAAAAAAAAAATTTAACCTCAAATCATGTCATTTTTAAATGGTATTGAAATAATATGTTTAAAATTTTATTACATATATGGTTTTTTTGTATTTTTTTGTATATTTATCGTTTCGTTTACTAATCAAATAAATTACACAATTTTCTATTTCTCATCCGTTTTTTGTTTTTGGTTTTGTTTTGTTTTGTGTACCTGATCGTTAAAGGAAAACGTACATACTTCACATTTTCCGTTCTTAAATCTATTGCTCTTTATGTTTATAGTGGTCATTTTATATAATTGAATGCTCTTGTACACATAAAACTCTGAAAAATATACATACATATACTGTAAAAGAAAATGTTAAAGAAAAAAAAAAGGATACAATAACAATAACCAATAACCTTATAGAAACATTATTACGGACATTGCCCATAAATATTATTTGCTTGTTATACGTATAAATGACGTTTGTTCACAGTTTCAGCACTTTTCAGCATTGTCAGTATTTTTTGTATGAATTCCATATCTACATATATGTATATAGTTTAATTTTATTTTCTTTTCTAACTTTGTCCCATCCTAATTATTGGTAGGACTGGTATTGTATTAGTATGTAATATGAGATAATTTTGTATACGATTACATTTTGTATATATATACTTTAATATAATTTATGTAATATAATAAACTTGTACGCGTATAAAATGTATATAAGAAATATTTGAAATATCCAAAAAATTTTTCTACAATTTTACATAGTATCTATAGTATATGTATAGCAATTGAAACGATTCATTTAACGGATGTCTATATGGAACATTACGATATGTTAGCATTTTACCTTTTCTATGAATGAATGCTTTCTTATATACATATGTGTATTGTATGTACATGCATAAAGATGTATTTTTTTATTTTGGTTTGGATTTTGATTTTTCTTTTTGTCATTTATTTTTTTTTCATTTTTTATTATTATTATTATTTTTTTTCCTGTTTTATAGTTGATAAAATATCATTGGCAATATTGGCGCCACCTTGACGTTCGAATTTTATTTAATCGATTAATCCCTCTTTGAATTCTTTTACCAAATTTTCACAATTTTTCTTTTATATATTATTACGTACATTATGGGTACATATATATATACAATATGATACATAATGTAATTTTCTAGCAAAAAAATATTTGATATACATATATACATAATATGTACATAGTAATAATAATGATGATGCTGGTAATGAAGATGTATATATTATATAAGTAGGTCCTTTTTTTCTTGCTTACTTCTAATAAATTCCTTATAAATATCTTCCTGGGATTTTTTTTTTCATTTTTCCTTTTTATACATCAAAAATTTCAAAGAATCCATAAACTTTGGTTTAATCATAAATATTTAGATAATTTTCTTTCTCACATAATAACGCATAAGATTACAATTTTTTTCGATATTCTATATAACATATTCAGGAATATAAAATTATGAGCACAATCATGCAAACTTGTTAATGTATAGAGCATGTTTATATAATGAATATTTTTATTTCTCGATAATAGATAGATACTCGTACATACATATATATTTTTTTATATATTTTTTACACAATTGTGTGTAAGTAAGTAAGTAAAAATTGTAAGTATGTACACAATTTTTCCCTGTGGATTTTGATTATGAACCTATTGTTGTGTTTTTCAACAATTTCTTTTATAACTTCCTGTGTTGATTATTATTATAATTAATTACTATCAATGTCGTAAAAATTTGTTCTAAAAAGAAATATTTTTATGTATGCATATACAAGTGTGTGTAATTGTTAATGTGATGACACAATAAAATTATCTACATACACACACACACACACGCATACAAGTATAATAAAAAATTTACGTGTGCTTTTTTTTTTAGAAAAAAAATATATATATCATATAATCAGTGCATAAAATACGAAGATTTAAAAGATGAAAGAATACAAATTATTTTAATTGAGCGTAATTTATCACTTTTATTATAAATTTTTTTATATCATGTAAATGTAAGTATGTAAGATTTTTTTTTATTTCAATTTATCAAAGTATACCACCATTATCGTACATAATAATACGTTACGAAAATGTTTAAATTATTTTTTAAAGAAAATTTCATTTCTTCATTTTCAAATTTTAGTTAATTTATTTTATTTAATTTGGAGTTTTCATATTTAATAAGGTATATAGAGTATAAATAATGAAACTATATATGTACTTAACTTAAAGTATTTCTATCGCTCTTAAAAATATAATAATTACTACATTCCAATTCGATAATTTCAATAAATATATTCGATGAAAAATATATGAAAAAAATATGCATTTTATTGTTTTTCAAAATGATATACATATTAATTTTATATGTATATATTGTATGCATGGTGTATTTTAAAATCTTATATTCAGTAATTAAATCAAGTACACTCAGTCAAAATGTATTATATAAGTACGTGAAACATATAATAACTCTACACATATTGAAGTGTATGAAAAAAAAATGTAAGTAAATAAAAAAAAAAAATGAAAATACCATCATATTTTAGTTTAACTGTTTAACTATGAAAGTAAATGCATACACGTACATACAAGTATAATTATGTGTATATTATATGAATTTGCACTCATAAATGCCTACGTATTCGTATACACTTATGTATTAATGCATGTAGGTAGTATCAAAATTAATTGTAATATTAAATTGAATTTTAAACGTTGTTAAATTCTGTTTGCTGAATATAAATTAATTACATATGAAACTGTTTCCATATTATGTAGATAATTTGTAAAAAAAAATTTTTTTTATAACATATATTCATAAATATGTATCTATAAAATATTCATTCATTATTGTGTAGATATGTATATGTTAAGTGTACAATACACATATTTACAATATTAAAATGATGATAGTATACTCTTACACATGAGCACACAACAAAAAATGAAAATATACTCATAATTTGAAAACAATGAAATTTAGTAGGACTATTAAATTAATTTTCATTATATGAAATTTGAATGCGAGAATTATTAGTAAATATTATGTACATACATAATATCCATCCATATACCTATATTCATATGTATATGTATATGTACATAAATGAGTATTTTTTTTATTAAGTACAAATATACGTATAATCATATTTATAATGATAGATATACAGTACACACTTACGTGCATCATGATAATAATGAAAATATATTTTATACAAATAATAATATAAAATTTACACACATACACACATACATATGCATATATAAATCATTCACGCAAATTTTCCAAAAATTACTTGTATATTCTTTTCGTATACACGAATAACTCAATTAAATTAACTTTAAATTCAGAAATGCATTTTTCTTTGTTTTTCAAATTCACAAATTTTTTATGTACACATAACACATATTCAGGTTTGGGTATTTATTTAAATATTTGTGTACATCTAACTACGCAGTGGCGAATTTCCGAATTAAGTGCTTTCAAAAAGAAAATTCAAAAATAAGTACACATTCTGTGTACACTCGTAGTACTATAGTATGTATTTATCTACTTCTTCAGAGTCTGTAGAAAGGGGGAGGAGAAAGTATCAAATATTGTTAGTTGATTTTTCGTGTTTGTCATGTACAATATTCGTACTGAGAGAGAAAATCAATTTGTTGTGAAGACTGAAAATACGAGTATGTACACATATGATGTGTGAAATACTACTCGTACTATCGTACGTATACTATAGTTGGGGAAGAGCAACTATAAAATGTTGTTAGTTGATTTTCCGATTATTATTATGTACAATATTCGCATTTTACTAAAGAGAAAATCAACTTTTTTTTTAAAGAAAAACACATGATGTGTAGAATACTACTAGTACTGTCATAGCCATATACTATGGTTACTGTTAGAGTCAATAACTTCCACTGCTAGTAAATATGTAGAAAAGGAAGGCGCAATAATCAAATCTTGTTAGTTGATTTTTCGTGTTTGTCAAGCACAATATTAGTACAGAGAGAGAAAATCAACTTGTTACGCAGACTGAAAAAACGAGTACACACGATGTTTGAAATACTACTCGTACTTGTACTATCGTAGCATATGTATAAGGGGGAGGAGCAAATACTAAATTTTGTTAGTTGATTTTTCGTGTTTGTCATGTACATTATTCGCATTATGTTGAATGAAAATTCGACAGCCGCCTATGGTATCTGCGGGTATAAGTATATACGATTTATAATTTTCTTTTTAAATTAAGAATAATAAAACTGAATTATTTATGGATACGTGAGAATTTTATTTGAATTCAATTAACTTTTAGAGTTAAATTTTACAAATTAATCAAATTTATATAGCGAAACGGGAACTGTATGGGATGATATATACGTATGTATGCACAATAAAATTATACATATTCAATTTTTTCGAATGAATGAAATTTATAGTATACGGATGTTATAGATACATATAGCTTCATGTGTGTATAGTATATATGGTTCGTAGTCATGCATTGATGATATATAATGTGTACATATTTTTCTTAAAATTTTGTATTATTAAAAAAATGAACATAAAAATAATATGTAATAAATTTGAAAGAATAAATAAATTAAAAGAATTATATTCCTTTATTAATAAAATCGATGATAGAAATGTGCAATTTCTTAGTAATGTAATATACAAAAATGATTGTGTCTTATACACAACAGAAAGAAGTGAATGCGAATATGTCCTAAATTTTTTATACAAATTATTGTTTTTGTCTTTTATTACTTATTATACTCATTTGATGTATGTACTACATATGTATACAGTATATTTATGTACATCTAAATTTCATACATTACATATATAGAGAAATATGAATTTGTACAACACACTATATAAAAGATAAAAGACATGTACATATAATGTTTGTATATTCATGTGTTAGTTTACATCTATATGTATATATATCTGTTGTAAACACATGTTGCACAATGTTGATTCTCCCACAATAAATCTTATACTTATCCTTTTTTATTGAGATTTATGTGAACAAGTGGATTTCTATTAATTCGGTCATTTTGGCAATAGTTTAAGATGAATTACACACATATTCATATAACTGGTATGTTTACACATAATACGTACATATATAATAATGCATATATGTACATTATAATACAGAACACGATAAGAGAAAGGAATAAATAAAAAAATAGGAGATAACAAAAAAAAAATGTAGATTATATCTTTTTATTTTAAATAGATTTAATACAAAAAAAAAAGAAAACAGAAACCGATTACTTATTGTTTATAGTATAATACTCGTACATACATAGTTGCATAGTAAATTTTTATTTATTTTTATGTAAGTTCATATATGAAATGTAAAAAAAAATTTTTTTATTGATAAAATATTCAAATTTTCAATACAAATGCATATAAGTAAGGATATTTCGTATGATCTACATTCTATAAATGTACTTTTATTTCGTATATATGTAAGTATGTAATACATAAAATGTCACATTTAATTTATACATATGTCAGAAAACATTTTTTGTTGTTGTTGTTTTAATTGAATTTATATTCTTAAATCATATACTACATATCATTTAGAAAAGAATATGTTTTCTGATATTGTATATACAATTTAATTCATATTGAGATAGTATACGATTATGTGAATTTATACCCATACATATGTACATACATTATATCATATTCATGTGATACATACATATAACATAACGTTTAAAAATACAAAAGATACTATTGTAAAAGAAATTTGTGTATACGATTATCTCTAAATTGTGTATAAAATGAAATGATGCCAAAAAATTGGTATACAATGTTGCCAACGATTTTCAAATTTAATGTATTTAATAAAGAAAAAAAAAAACATTTTATTTTATTTAGTATTTTTTTTTTATATCAAAAATTATATTTGTAATGTTTTTATTCATTCATTTCATTTCGTTTTTCTCAATAATTTCATTTTTCATAAAGTTAAAAATTATTTTATGTTTTCTATATAATGATTGTATTTAAAGGAAAATTTTGCAAGAAAAAAGGCAAAACATTTTGCGGTCATCTTATAATATGATATTAGTTATGTCCATCATTAATGGGATTGTTGTATTAAAATTTTTTTTTTGTCATATTCGATATAAATAGAGTATATAGGATTTTGGCATAAAATGATTGTGAATTGTCTCAGATACTATACGAAATATACATAGATTACATATGTCTCGTTTCGAAAAATATTTAAATTTTATATTGTATACATAAATGTATTAGTTGTGTATGTGCATGTATTAGCCAAATTTGTTTCCAATTCAAATAATGCATATATATACCCAGACACTTAAGTACATATTTATATTTTTGTATATCAAATCAAAACTTTTTATAAATTTTTTGAATTTTTATTTTTCATATTCATTTTTATTTTATAACTTTATTTTATTCATATATGTATGTAATGTTAATGGTAATTGATTAAAATCAAAACTAAGTATGCATGCATAAATAACGTATGTATAATTTAATTTTTAAAATACGCGAAAATATTGAAAAAAAAGAATATTATAACAAATGAATTTTCCTCTTTTTTATACTTTTAAAATTAATTGTATATAATAATATGTCAGTGATAATTACAAATTCGAATTTAACGTTTAATGTTTAAATATTATGGGTTTTTTTTATCTTTTTTTTTTCTTCATTGATTACATTTGTACTTACAATTAGAAAAAAATTCATATATATTTTTAACTTACTAACATTTATTGTACACAAATTCACATCAGTGTATGTTTTTTGTGTGTGTTTGATGAGAAATAGTAGAATGTTCGCGTGCTCATGAACATTAAGTAAAATAGATATTTCCAAATATAATTTATGTATGTTCCATTGCATACACATACTCTTATATATATATATATATACAACATTTATGTACAATGTATGAATGAATGTATTTAAATGTTGCACATTCAATTTTTTTTATTGTATCTTATTCATATGCAACGATCATTTATGGTTTATACACACATATGTTTATGTTGTATATATGTATATATTATATTCATTATAGTACATAAAATATAAACGATACATTATAATTGTACATATGTACAATATGTACATATATACTCGTATAACAATGAAACTTAGTATACTTTGTCAGATCTACTTAACAATTCCAGACAGTAAATGATTTTTATGGGGCGTGAAATACATGATTTAATTGGGTGGATAAAGGTCCTCATTTTCATTATAAATATCATGTTATAAATTTTTATCGACAATAAAAGCTATTTTATTCACCAGAAAAAAAAAATTTCTTTTGTTTTTTACATTTTTTTTTTTCAAAAAAAAATGCAATGCAAAATATATAGTAATATGAACTATCTACACATGTACCTACTTTTATACAGAATAAATGTTTAAGAAAAATAATAAAAAAAAAACTGAACTAAACTAAAAAAGTACTTTATTGTCATTTTAATGTATAGTAATGTAGTACATGTAACTAACTATACACATGAAATTATCTATACACTATAAAATTCTAATAAATTATATACACATACATTTAAAATTATCATTAAAACGCTTATATATTTGTTGTTGTTGTTATATTATATTAGTTATTAAAGTTATATTCTTTTTCTATACAGTCTATATACTATATACACTTTATAATATTTTACATTTTGATTTTGTGATTTTTCTAATGATAAAATTGCATAAATGCATACTAAATTATATTTTATTTCGTTCCTTTTTTTTGTTTTAGAATGTTTAATGAAAAAGCACATGTACGTATACTATCTAAGTACATGCATAGTATGTGGTCACTGATTTGTTTTTTTTTTTTTTTATTGTCTTGATTGTAATATAAATATATTTTTGCCTTTTAAATTTTAAATTTATATACGATTCAATAATAATTATTATGGAATTTTTTTCTCAATTTCGAAATTTAATTTGATTTTTAAAGAAAAAAAGTCATGAAATAAAATGAAAGGGAGAAATTAATTTCATAAGTTTCGCATACAGGTACATGTATGCATATAGTGGTAGTAAATTATGTAGGGATATACATGACTATAAGTGTGTATGTATGAGTATCGGTATGTAAATAGATAGTATGTACATATATGCACTTGTATTATGATTATAAAGTTTAATTCATATATGAAAATGAAAATTTTGTAAATTTTATACCCTTACTTACAATGAATAATATACATAAATGTACTTCAATATTAAATTCAGAATATGATTTCATTATATATGCAAAATTATGTATTGCAATTGTAATTTAAAAATGAATTAATTTGATCTTACCAATAATAATTCAAAATTCATATTGATATGGATACTGTTCACACATAAATATATTCATATTCAAATTTACATAATCACAGGGTAAATCTTTAAATATTCTTCTACGATTAAAGTAGCTTTTTATGAAATATTTCATATGGAAATTTTTTTTCACATATTTCTTTAAAAAATGGATGTATATGCTATTAAATTTTAAAGCAATTATAATTGAATTAACAATATTTCGTTGCTATGCATGCATATCAATCAATAAATGTATAGAATTAAAAAAAAATTAATTTAAACATCCTGTATAATTTTATACAATAATAACAAATTATGCGCATATTTATACAAATATGTGTGAGTCTATACAACGTAAAATGTGAAATATATGATTGGAGAAAGTGTCTGTACTCAACATAATCACAATTCGGGTATTCGTTGACTTTTGTATTTAATTTTTTTCGTAAATAACTGCCTAAATAACATAATAATGTATATTGTTTTTGAGACCGATAATTGTAATAAATAAAAATTCGAATACAAAACTAAAAAAATAATTTTTCAATGTATTTGTTTTCGACATAGTACATATTTCACTTTTTCTCCATAAATATTTTATGAAGTTACGTATTTAATTATACGAATTACAAAGTTTATTAGATTTACACATATGTCGATGAATACCCCTAACATTTACATCATAGATACAGTTCAATATTCAATGAATATTAACTATATATGTATGTACATATTTAAACCACTATCATTAATTTTGAAATTTAATTGGTCTTAATAATTAAATATACTATAGATAAATAAAGCTATTTTAATACTAATTTATTTGAGAACAATAACAATATGTATTAGTAAAAATGAAATAATAAAAATAAAAAATAAAACTCAAATTCAAACATAAACGTTATAACGTATATTTAAATATGTATATAGGTACCCATGTTCCATGTACACATTTTCACAATTTACTACGTTATATACATACATACTTTACTATTATATGTTCACTTACAAATTCAAAATAGCGGGTGGTCTATCTGGCCCTTTTCCTAAGCTTTATCCATTTTTTTCTTTTTTTTTTTATTCGTATATGTCTTTCTGAAAGAGTGTAATTCATTGATTAATGTTATTTAGGCCGACATGTGGACTTTACTCGTTTGAACTTTGAATCTACATGAGTTAGAAGTATATTCACACTCATACATACATTACATATGTAAATATTTATATACTTATGTACGTATATGCATAATCAATTTCATACATAAAAATCGCATATGTGTAGATACATTTTTTATATTGAAGACAGAATTAATTGACATCTATTAAAATAAATTGCTATAAGTCCTTAAAGTCCAGTATATTTTATTTTCTCTTACATATGCACATATATTTTCACAAAATTTCTTAGCTCATAGGAATGTTATAATATAAAATACATATACACATACACATATTTTTGTAGTAACATCATTTACATATAGATACAGACATTGTATTATAGACAACATTTTTAGAAGTTACTTGATTGACGTCACTTGATATCAGCAAATTACCATAATTATTTTTTTTTTCTAAAGGATTTTTTTAGCATTATATCATTCTTTATTGTACATACATAACATTTATATAATGTATACGTGTACACAAAACATATGTAAGCATATTCTATCCATGGACGCTATCTATACAAATTAAATTTTATTTGAAATTATGCAACCTTGTTCCTATTAAATATTATCATCTCGGTATGGATAGATATGTATGAAGAAGTATATACACGTACATATATACATACGTTGCTATACGAAATATTATTCAAAAATTTATATACATTAATTTAATTCAATTCGTTGCCGATGATTCGTTGTTGTACAGAATTTTCTTTTCGTATATACTCATTATTATTCACATCGTAAAAAATAATGTTAAAATTATTTTTTTTTTTTTACATTGAATTTTTGTTAAATTATTTACTAGTAATTCATTCAGAGAGATATTACATATTGTTCATTTTAATTATATACAGCTCTTTCTCTACAGCTAAGCTATGTATTTTCAATTTTAATTTAATAAATACTATGTCCTTATATTATTTTAATTTGCAATACAGTTACTTTTTGAATCTAATGTATAAATTTAATGTATTTTGTATTTATGATCATGGTATATTGCAATATATTGTTTTTGAAATTTGTTAATAAAGAATGATATTAGCGTTTTTTTTTTATTTTGTTTATTTTATTTCTAGAAGATGTATTTTTTTTTAAACGAGTACATAGTATGTTAGGTAGTAGGTACTCCGTAGAATGGAAATAAGAGTTACATGGTTATGATTATGACTATATTTAGTGTAATGGAAACAAGTTACGAAAACTTTCTAATTGAAACTAATTGAAACCATTCGAAATATGAAAAAACAAATAAATTCAATTGATGAATTTTCAAAATTGCATATTTACTGGAGTAATATTATATTATCAAAAATTTTTAAAATATTTTTGCAGCACGGCAGCACATTACATTACTAAATAACGCAACACATTTGTTTGTGATAATAAAATATATAAAACTCTAGTTATGTTTGTACTTGAATTTATTTTATAAGTTATTTTGTTAATTTTATGAATAAATTGTGTTCAGAATGTATGTGAAGTGTTTCAATGATTGTATAATCAATTTTGTGCTGATGAGATTAATTTGAAAATCAATATATTGTTCATGATTTATAGGAATTTCCTAGAGGGTTAGTGTAACAATCATTTATCATTCTATCATTTTATTTGAAAGTGATATTAATTAGGATCAATTGTACTGAAATTTTTTTTCATTTTTCAGTTCGCTAGGAATATTAATTATTTTTGATCTTTAAAAAACATGAATTAAAGAAGTAAGTAAAACTGGTAAAACGTTTAAGGTTTTAATTTAAGTATAATAGTTTTTCTACAGGAACATATTTATAAGCATTTTTCATGAAAATTTCAACGAATAAAAAACCAACAGCGTTTGAATGAATCTGACATTTTATTTATGCAATAGAAAAATTAATTTTTTCTAGTCTTAAAAGAAATTATTATCTTTAATGCATGCAGATATTTAAATTTATACTAGTATATTGCGCGTTATAATATGAAATATGTTTGCAAACAGAAAAATGTTTTTATTTTCATATTTTGTTTATTATTTATTTTTTTTTGGGCTCATTTTAATATAAACATAAATTCTTATCTCAAAAGTATATTTAATAACATGCATTCAATTTAAAGTAAACAAACATGTTTTTCTAAAAAGGATAATACATAATACATAACATCATACAATAAATGCATCAGACAAACATGTTTTTTGTCTCTCTTTTTTTTTTAAATTCTCAAAGGTTTTGATATCAAAGGATTACAAATTAAAATGAAGTTTTTTGCAATTATGTATAGCGAAGACTGTTAAGGATGGATGACTGAAAAAATAAATAAGGCGATTTTTTTTTTGCTAAACTAATTATAAACTTCGAAATTGTATTCAGTTTTTGAAATCAGGATAGAAATTAAATACAAACAAATATAATAATAACAATAACAATGTAATTATGTATAAATAAATATATAAAAAATTATACAACAGGCTATAATGTAAATAATTGGAATATCGTAAAAATATTTATTAAATATTTTCTAGATTGATACTTTAAATTTTGTTACGCATCCTGTCCAGAAAAATCAAAATCCTTTAAATACAATGACTACATATCTTAGAATTTACATTCAATTCAATTACTTATTTTTGAACCAAAAATATTTATTTAAAGCAACAAGTGTTTTCCTCATCGTATTTAATAAGTATCATAAAGAAAAGCACTTTTATAGATATACCAGTGTATTTACAAATGTATGTATGTATGAATTCATTTTAGTATCATATATACAAATTCTAGAAGGAGAAAAATTTCTCCGATTCTACATAAAATCATTCAAGTATGATTATTTTCATTCTAAAGGGTATAAAATATTTATATATGAAAATTTGTAAAGCATATAAATGTGTATGTCTATATATTTGGATAGAAAATCATAGTAAGGGATGAAAATAATAGTTTTATATTAGTATACTCGTGTGTAGTTTGTTTATAATTTTATGTTTATATTCTAAAATTCTTTTATGAATTTGTCAAACATTTAGTATTATGAATCTAGTAAAAGAAGACACAAGCATCCGGAGAATATTTTAACTTTTTATATGGAGTATGTATGTATATAAGTAAAATTTTAATTACAGGTTACAGGTTAATTAACGTTGAAATTTGAAATGAAATCTTTAAATTTATAGGTGCGGACTTTAATTTTCTATATTAATGCAAAAATAAAATATAATAAAATTCATTTTATATAATATTGCAGATCATATGAACGAATCCAAATGTTATAAATATGTACATATATACTTAGCTAATTCGTTTTTTTTTTATTACACATCACTAAACTCAAACACATAGTATATGTAATATGAACCAATGAATTCACATATACCACATGTTTTATGCATGTATTATACATAACAGTTCAACAATTTACCATAATTAAGATTGATCACACTTTGAGTTAAACTTTTTCTCATACATCAGAATTTATATTGAATATGTGAATTGATTCGCTCTTATTGTATCTATATGTTACGTATGTTTATGTACATATATATATTTTATTCTGATGTAAGGAAGTTTGGAAATTTTCGATAAATTACAAATTTAAGTATTTTGTATATTTATTTATTCCATTTGTATTTATTTATTTATTTATTTTTGTATGTTAATATGTGTGCATATAATGTATATTCGTTGTTATATACATTTATAATTCAGATAAATTTTATTCAATAAATGAAATCTGAACGATTACAGGAAATATAAAGTTAAAACTTTTTTGCACATAGTAGTGTAGGATAAAAAATAAATACATAAACAGAAATAAAAATGTGAATAAATACCTTTGGGAATATTATTATAACATATATCTCAAACAGAGTAATAGTATATGTAGTAACAATCAGGTCAAGTTGCTTTATTGATAGCCTAACACAACACAACATTATTAGTACAAACAAAACATATATGTACATGAATGAAATTACTTGATTTAATAAAATTTTCAGGTAAATTCATTTGAAACTTTGACTTGATATACTTATTTAAGAAATTTCTATATTTTTTGAGATTTTTCTTTTTGCATTTAAGTAAAGTTTATATGACAATAATTTTATGTATGAGCATGAATGTATTTAAGTATGTAAGAAATTATATAGAAAAGTTTTGAATGTTGAAAAGAAATTATATTTATTTATTTATTTTTTTTTTATTGTTTTATTTTATTTCGTTTTACGAAACAATTGATGGGTAATCAATTTTTTATGTTACCTATAAACAGAAACTTTTTTATTTCCTTTAGAATGAGAAAAAAAAACAACACTTGTAAAAGATAATACTGAATTTTAACTTAAAATAAAAATGAATTGACTTTAGTCCTTTTCAAATACATGAGAGTGAAATAATTAAAATATTGCTCTAAGCACTATGCTATGCTATGTATAATTATATAAATATAATCAGTATTATAGTAATTAGTATATAATATGAAGAATTCAATTCATATAATTATTATATTATAATAGATGGTAATAGGCTAATAGGTAATAGTAAATTAATGAATTGGATTTTTCCTGGTTTTTGTTATGGATACGAAATAATGTATGAAAATCTTTTTATCAAAATAAATAAGAAAATGAAAGCGGGCTAATTAAGATTTTGGATTATATTTCAATATTGTATTATGTATATGATACATGCGTATATATTTTAGCATTAAATATGTATATATATTGACATAAATAATATGCTCTTTTAGTTTCAGTATGAAAATGAAATGCGTAAGGGAGTGTCCTGTTATTAACAGATTACAGATTAAATTACTATTTTGAATAGCTTTAGTTTATGAATTGATCCAAATAGAATAATTTAATACACAGATAATGTAATTTGGATATTTTAGGGGGTATCTATTTACTGGCAAGAGCATAGGTATACATACATATATTATTTCAAGAATTAAAGGTTGATACACTCATATAGATTTATAATTTACTCCATGAATTTATTTTTTTATTATAGATAAGAACACACTCAAGACTATATGTCTAATAGGAATATCTTTTTGTATTCGAGTAATTTCTGTAAAATTTTCACAATTTGGTTTTCATATTTCAATATCAACGTCAAATATTGAGAGTATATGTATGTATGCATGCATATGCAATATACTTAGTTCCATCATTTGTCTGTATCAGTTAAACAAATCAATTTTATGATCGAAAGGCGAAAATGAATAAAAAAAAAAACCCAAGCAAAAATCAAATTGAATTTTCACTAATAATGGTTTGTATGAATCATTCTATACACCAATAATAACAATGGCAATTCCAAAGAGAAGTATACCTTACGTACGTTTTTCTGGATAAATATATGAAAAAGAAAAGTGAAAAATCAAATTCATAACACTATAAATTCATTTTACATATATACGTAACTCAAAAATGTAGATCTAGATAATACTTTCGTGTATATTTGTACTTATAAGTATATTTATATTGTATAAATGTAGATCCGTGTGTGTTTTATATAAATGATTTTATATAATAATAATAATAATATACATATGTATATATACATATGTACATATTAGACTGAATGTCGAATAGATAAAAATAGATAAATCACAACAGTTCAAAGAAGGATATATGAAATTCAATCGGTTGGTGACATTTGGTTGTTAGAAATTTCCTCCTTTTTTATTTATTTTTTTTTCGAACCTATATATACAGAAGAATTTACATGATATCATAATATGAAGTCTGTATGTATGTACAAGAATATATGTATTGTAATTTATTATATGAAATTCTGAATTGTATACATACATACATATATTGGAAGGTAAATTTCTACTATTTTCTTTTCTCTTTTATGTTGTTTTTTCTTTACATGTATACCATACAATATCTACATAGATACATACATAATTTTCCTATACGGTGTAATAATTCAAAAAAAAAAATTCTAGTAGTACATATATATACACGGATGAAAATTTATATATTTATAGGGGATTATATATCAGATGTATTAGATTTCATTATGAGAAATATTCATTTTGTCATTGATGTGACAGATTGAGTATATGTGAATGTATACGAGTTACGAGTACATACATACATACATATAAATAATATGTAAAAGAAGAAAAACTAAAACAAAAAAATAATTTCAAAAATATGTTTTAATCAAATTGATACAGACAAAAACAAATAATATTGAATCTTTTGAATTTTTTTAAAAACAAAAGTAGAAAAATTCTGAATAGAAAATTTTAAATTCTTAAAAAAAAATATATGTAAAGTTCAATAAAATTATATGATTATTTAGTTTCTATTATTTAAATTTATTTTTTCACTTATATATGAATGTGTATATATGTATTTTAAATTTCATGATAACAGAAAAATAATAATGTGTAATTTGTTTAACTAACTTTCTGAAGAAAACTAATAAAATTTTACGAAATTGTTTTTTGTTAATAAATTGATTCTAAAGGCCAAAAAACTGAATATATGTATGTATGATATTAATTTTTATTTTATTATAAATTTTCTTTTTTTGTGTCGTGAATTCATTCTTATACAATTTGATCAAGACATCATGATAATTTCCTGCCTTACTTATATTAGTATAGTATAGTATCGAAAAATATACGAACAAAATTTAAAATCTCATGGTCATTATCTGCATTATATATCATATTATTATTATTATTATTATGATAATTTTTATTTCTATATACTACTATAATATTCTGATACATACACATACACTGATATGTATGCTCTAGTTTGTTTCAATAACTCTAATAATAATTTTGTATACTTACTTACTTTATGTACTACTTATATCTAACATAACTTTTATAGTTATGGCACAATAAAATGAGGTATAATAAGATATAATATCTTGACCATTTTATATGATTCTTCATGGGATATTTCAAAAGTGATTTGAAAAAAAAAAATTTTCAAATTAGTTTTTTTACATTTTGTTTGTTTTTGAGTTGCGTTTTTTTTTTCAATTTTTATTTTAGTATGATATTTAAACAATTATTCCCAATTACTATTTATATACATTACCTTACATATGCATAATATCTACGATAAGTATACATATATGTATAATAATATTTCTAATTGATATAATATAGGATGGGGTCAGACTACAATTCTTTGCAATTCATCTACATAAAGATAAAACTTACGGGACTAAACGATTATATAATCCATTAGACTGATATATAAGTCGTCTAAATGGCGCCGACAATCTTTTGGTACTGAGAAACAAAAAGTGCCAAAGGTATCACACAAACTATAATTTATCTCTATTCTATGTTTAAAGTTTCTCCTTGCCTTAAACGATTTCAGATTTTCTCGAACCCTTTTTCTCATTTATAAAACTTTTCCTTCCATCAGAGTTGCAAAAAAAAAAAAAAAATTTGAAAAAAAATTCTTTATTCAGAAAATTTTTATCCTTAGATGAATTTTTGTGAAACTCATACTACTTTGAAATTTTCATTTCAATGTTGTTTTTTTTTATTTTTGTTTGATAGTATGTATGTATATACTTAATACACTATCATTTGATTATACAGGTTTGTGAAAATTTCTTTACACTTTTTAAACTTGTATTCGAAAGTAAAAAAAAATAAAATAAAATAAAATGAAAGGATATGAAGCAAAAAGGAATAATCATTTTTATTTCACTCATTTTTTTTCTATTTTCATTCAAAAACAAAAAAAAAACAATCTGATACCGAAGACAGTGAAGTGAGCAAAAGTTTCACATTTTTAAACTGAACTTTTTTCACGATATGGCAAATGTTCTTATTGTTTATAAAATTTTATTTTATTTTATTTTTTTAATTTTCTATCTAATAACTATACATATATGTATGTATATGCAGTGAATTTGTAAAATTACTGTGTAGTCGGAGTTTGCTGTAAATTCGAAATTTTAAGAATATTTTAAGTTAGTGAATGTCACAAAGTTCTTTACTCGTTTATTATTATTATATATTTTTTTTTTAAATTAACTTTTCGAAATGTTATTGGCGACTTTGCAAAAAATTCTTTCGTGAATATAAGTAAAATGCTTTTCATGCATATTTAAACGAAAATCTGTAAACTGCGAAACAAAAAATTACAAAAATTATTTCAAAAGATTTCATTCAAATCGAAAATTAATAAAATATGTTTGTAGACATATGTGTACAGTACATAGAGCCATAGATGTATATTGAACACGTTATATAGTATATATACATTTTCCAATATTAACAAATTAAGGAAATATGTATTATAAAATTTTATCTACAGCAGTATATAATTTTGTTCCAGATTCAACCAATCCAAATAAATTAATTGTAATGCTGATTAAGTATTTTAATTTTAGAAATTTCTTAAATTTATCATTTGATTTTCTTTTCAAAAAAAAAAAATAATCAAATTTATTTACATTTATATGTAGGTACTCGCATACATACACATCTTCGTAGATTTTTGGTTTGTTCTGTAACTCAATTCAAAAATATCTAATTTTGAATTTCTATGTATTCTGGTAATTAATAAATAAGAAAATTATGGTCTATCATACTATTATCTATGAGGATGTTCAAAAAATTTGATCTTACAGCTACATCAAAATTGAATTATTGGTGAATTTCATATCTGTAATTATAATTTATAATATAATTATTGTTGTAATAGTAGTGAAGTTCGTAATTTTCGTTGATTTTAGCAAAAGATTTTGATTTCAGATATGCTGTAAAACAAGTTTGCATTCAAATCAAAAGTGTTAAGAATTCAGACATAAAGAAAATTAATAATTTGATTTTTTATACGATTCCTATAACATAATATTCCCGTTCATTGGGGTCTTAGAACTGATTTTCCTTTTAATTTTTTTCTTATAATTTAAGTGGAATACAATAAATGAAGAATAAAACTAAAGTATTAAATTAAATACTGAGTGCTGAATCCATATATACTATGTTTGTGAAAACTTACAAAATGATATTTAACATTTAACTCCATAATACAAAGTCAATCATATAATACTTATATTTTTTAAAATATTAAATAATTTGCATTTAGCGTTTCTTTTTTCCTTTTGTTCGGTTTGTAATACTTGTAAGGTACATATTCAAAAAATATAATAAAACAAAATTTTATTAAATTTATAAGAATTCATAATGATTCTAAGCTTGCAAAATTACAAAGTTCTATAGAGAAATTATTCAAACGTAGTACTAAATATGAAAATACTAGAATAAACTGGATTCGAATAAATATTCACCTGTTAGATTGTTTGAATGGAATATTATTGCAACAGGTGGATTGAAAATACCATGAAAAATTATAATCTACACATATGTACATACTTAAGTCATTATTGGGTATAAAATTCAGTCAACATACAGTAAATATTTTTTGAAATCAATTCTAAATGTAAAGTAGGAATGAATTTAATTTTAAAGTAAATACAACTATAAAAAATATTTATATAAAAATGATATACATGTATTTTAATATTTCGAAAATTTTAATATTAATCGCAATCAATAAATTTATCATTACTTGTTGTATATGAGAATTAATGAATTATTATCATCGAATATTGAATGAATACTAAAAATTTGTTTAACGTTAATAGGGTGTTCAAGTCCAATCAGATAAGAAAGTTTGAAAATAAATGACAGGCGCTTTAGCATCCTAAACCGATTATATTCATTTTCGGTTAACTCCCACATTTTTAGTTTTGTCTTCTTTTTTTTTTTGAACTAATAAAAAAGTAGAAAGGAAAATCATTTTCATATTCAAGAAAGGATAACAATGAGCTTTTTCTCGCTTCCTCGATTCCTATAAAATCTTATATCTTATTAAAAGATTAAACGACTGGTCGAAGAAAAACACCTGAGACGAAGAATATTTTATATATATACTCGTACATATATGTACATTTATAGTCGTATGTATAGTATCAGTATTCAGTATGTATATATAGAAGCAACAGTCTGATTATATGCCTGCCCGTTGCTTATTAGCAATTCAAAGAAGTTTTTAAGCTAATACTGCGCATTGCGCATAAATTTACAACTCCCCCACACATCACCAAACCCCTTTCATTAAAAGCTCAAATTTATATACACATTTTTTATAATAATTATCTATTGCCAATATAATGAACATTTATAAAACATACTATATATGCTGGCATTTGGCAGCTGATAATGAAAATATAAGTTTGGACTATGTTTGTAAAATGTGACTCGTGCGAAACTGGCGAACACACTCCTCTCATACGGTGTGGAGCTCATATCTACAATTACATGTATTGTGTAGAAGTAGATATTGCGTATATATAGCTATTCGCCACGTGTGTAATATCAACTTTATTACATATTTTGTCACTAGAAATTTTCATAGTATCTTATCATATATTATTACATGTACTCGTATGTTATTCGTGCATAAATATTAAACATACAAATACACTTACTTTTTATTCATTCATCTGTTGAGGGGACACTAACTGGGGAACATGGTCTCCATGCGCGTCATTTTTTATATTTCATCGCATACAAAAAAAGAAATATTACTACTTTTAAAAAACGAGTTTAGCGTATATTTATAATCATTTTCATTTTCGCCGTCATAAGTCGTTTTACGGAAATTATTAAAAAACGGTAGGCATAGGCGTCGGTTCAACGGGGTCAACTTCAATCGTTTTTACCTTATAAATAATTTTGGAAGCAAACAAATTGACGTTGGGAATTTTGAAATAATACGACTCAAACAAAAAGTTATTGATAATTGGTGACTTATGGAAATGATTACTTTAGTTGCACCAAAAATTTATGCGTTTTTTTTATAGAATCCAATTAGTTTTACAGTATTGGCAACTTTTAGGAACTGCCCTTTATTGCCCAGAATTCCACATCTTTCAAATTTATTCATTGTGTTTAGCTCTGGGATCATTATTTCTTTACTTCATTGTTTATATTTTTGTACATATTGATATTAACTGTTTGTTTTAATTAGTCGCACATTATTAAACATTCCGATTCAACTATAAACAATAATATCTACATAAGATTTTCAAATTTTTCTTGAATAAGATTGTTTGAGTTTGCTCTGAAATTTAGCCGTTGATAGGTATCAACATGTATATAATAGCAAAGTATAAATATATAGTTATTTAATGATTACTGTCACAGTCACCAGCAACTACCTTATGTTTAATTATTATACATCTTCATCTTTAATGATAATTTTTGAATGAGTACTGAGTGTGTTTTATACGTCAATGTATGCAGCTTCACATCACATACATGTAGGTACATAATATGGAATAAAATTCAATATTGTGTAGACGTAGAGTGTGTAGTATTTAGAGTATATGTATATAGTAATTTGTAAGTATACAGAATGTGGGGAATATTGGAGCGAAATGTTGGAGCTAAGCTGATTTGTATGTTCATTTGATTGTTATGCATGTATGAGTATATATCGTTGGTATTATTGGTATTATTCACAAAACAGAATGTATGGGCATGTATGCATGTAAATGATAACGTGTAGGTGTATGGTATATCTGTGTACTGTGTATATAATAATATATTATATATATATGATTTATATTTACAATATTAAATACAACTATAGGGGAGCAAAATTCTTCTATATTGAAAATAAATATTCAAGTGAAAGCCACAAGTAAAGGCTGGTAAAGACAGAGGCAGAAAATTTACTATATTATATAGTATAGATAGTAGTCGCCAGCACAGCAAAACTTGAAAAAATTTTGAATCGAATCCAAACAGCAACGTGTTTTCAAGTCTTTAGTAGAGTCTTTAGTTGTGTGTCCACATCCGGCTAGAAAGCAAGTAATAATTATACTTAGACGTTTTTAGATTAAGCCACGAGGTCGCGCCACCTAGATAATTCGCTTTGCAATTATTATTATAAAAATAATAATTAATATTTTAATCAAATTTAGTATTTGCATATTTGAGAGAAAATAATCTTTTTTATATATGGAACGTAAGGAAAATTTACGCCTCTTTTAAATCACATATAATTATACAACAACTTATGTATAATATTATCGTTTATATTTGTGTTATGGCATACAGTGAAAGATCGAACGAACAGAATTTGGTATAGCAAGACAAGAATCAAGTATTTTAATAATATTATGATTAAGCATAAGTAGTCTTAAATTTTCCAAACAACAACAACAAAAAAATTATAAGAAAAATTGTGAAAAAAATTGTATAAACGAATTATACTAAACACTTAAGTTGTGTGCGATTCTTATTAAGCAGATGTATATGTACAACATAGGTATAAATATATACATATTACATACATGTAATTTATATTTTAAAATTTTTGCGTAGTTCACTTTCAATACAATCCTGTGCACAATATTAATAATATAAAATAGTAATAAATAATAAATTAATTAGAAGTGTTGCGTTTTTAGTGTGCTATACGTTGTTATGTCAGCAAGTTTTTAAATTAAATTTAAATTGTGTTTTGTTTTTATTTTTTTATTTGTCTTTTTCAAAATAAAAATTTTCTCATTTTTAAATATTATTTCGTAAAATGAGATTATTAATTGAAGCGACGTTGAAAAATTTATTGTGATGTTGATGTTTATTATGTACATGTACAGATTTATAGTGACAAAATTTTATCGTTAATTTTTGCTTTTAGTAAATTGAAAATTTGAAAAAATTACATGATAAAAATATAACGAAATTCAAAACAAAATGAGTAGAAAATAATAGTGAAAATTAATAGATAACAATATATTATTACTATATATGTACAACTTCTACTTATACTTACGAAAGTACTGAAAAACTTACGTAACAAGTGTCATTTTTTTTTATTGTTGTTTGTTTTTGATTCGTGTGATTACACACCCGACAACGCTGCGAAATTGATAAATTAAAATATAGAGAAAAAGGCAAAAAATAAAAAGAAAAAGGTATTTTGCGCGATCATCGCCATCATCACCATCATCATCATCACTACATTACATTATTATAGTAATTATCATTCGGTATCACTGTATACCATTACTATCATATTACAAAAATAATCGCATCGCAAATATAAACAAAATTATAGAGATAGATAGTGTAGTAAATAATACATCGTTTAATGTTTATTATAACGAGTTCGAGTAATATTATTATTATTTATATACGAGTATGTACTATAATAATTATCAGTAATCCCAATATGTATAAAAAATTTCTAATAATTCTTTGAAAAACATACTGTTATAATACCTACACATACAATTATTAATAATATTATTTAAAGAAACTATAAAAAATACATAAATAAATGCGATATAAAAATAATAAATTATATTATTACAACGACATATAATATGTGCAGTAGTATAAATAGTAAAAAATATAAACATTTATTATATAAATTAAAATGTATGTGTGATCTGTACAAATGTATGTTTACATTTCATATATGGACATTATACATACACTTGTAATTATATTGTTAATAAAAAATAGTATACGCAAGAGTTAGCGCGAAGTGTGCAGTTTTTTTCCTCCACTAATTTTTATTTATTTATTTTTTTTTTTTTTTTTTTTTTTTTTTTTTGCTTTAATATTTATAAGTGAATAAAGAGTATGAATATGTTATATACACATTCAGTAGTAGATTTATTTTTATTTTGTATTATTAAGTATATGTTTAAAAAATTATAGTATTCTTCAGTATATTTAAATACTTTTTATTTATGTACTACAGTACATTCTTACACATGCATGTAATAATTACAACTATACAACAGAAATGAAACAAAAGGAATTGTGTATGTGCATGTGTAACTACATACTCATACAAGTGAAAGATATTGTTGGGCATTATTTAATTTATTATTATACACATTTGCCTAATACATTATACGCCTAAGATTAAAATAATTCTACATAAAATATTTGATCTTGTTCTAATAAATATCAAATAAATAAAAAGCATTTAATTTTTATTTAGAAAATTTTGTTCTTCCTTATTTTCATAATAAAAAGATTTAAAAAAAGACACTTTAAAGTACAAAAAAAAAAGTGTTTGGTAGCTAGATGTGTGAAAAATATAATTTTTGCTATTTACTATATTATTTATTAAGCACAAAATATTTATCGTTTTTAGACCATAAAATGTATCGCATAATATTTTTTTTTTCCGAATGAATAGTGTATGATTTTATATACATATGTATATGCTAAAGATTGAACAATGATATGTATACATTATTTACTATTTGCACTTAGTGTATAATCTGAATTAAAATTCCTATTATATTAAATGATAAAAATATTTACTACCTACTTTATTCACTATAGCTGAAATTTTTACATACATAAGTAAATTATATTATTTGAATCATAATATTTTATTGAATGATTTTCTTTTGAAATTTGAAATTTTATTGTTATCAATTTCAAAAATTTTGATTCCAAAATTCATTCAAGTGGTTATTATAGTTATTTCAAATTAGAATATTTTAATATGTCCATAAGTACAAGTAGTATAGGTACCTATCTATCTATCATGTACATAAGTAGTTATGTAGATAAATATTAAATATTTACAATATATACCTATACTCGTATATGGCTAGTTAAATATTTATTTATTCCAAATTTTTCTGGTTTTATCATATTATTTCTTTTTATAAATAATTGTCAATTATTTATTTTATATAAATGATTCTTTGTATGCGTATAAGTAAATATATATTACATATAAATTTTATATACACGATAGCTGATAGCTGTAAATAATATTAAAGAAAAATATATACGAATACGTAAGTATATATGTATATAGCTAATATAAAATATTATGACAATACAATAAAAATTATATAAATGCGAGTTTAAATAAGTGAATATACATAATGTATTCGTATTTAACTTTTCAATGTTTGATAAGAACGTGAAAAATTATTCGACCTCGGATAGTTTGTTGTCATTCGATTCTCTTATAATCATACGTTGCTTTCTTATCATTCTGTATTTTATTTTTATTATTTTTATTTGATTTATTATCTTTACTACATACATATGTATGTGAGTGAAATATGTACATATACGTATGTAATGTAAATAAATGTAATGTGTATAAGTACGTAATTAAATACATACATATATGTACATACATTTATTTTTAATTTTTTCTTTTATGTATTGATATACATATACACATATGAGAAATGATAGAAATAATAAATTACATTACTCTACAGTATTAAAAATAAATAAGAAATAAACTGCAACAAAACGGTAAAATCCATGAAGATCAAATATTTATCAACATATATGTATGTACCTATAAAATAAAAAGATATAAAAAACATTAATATGAATAAGTTATAACTTATTACGTATGTACAATGAAAATGATCAGTAGGTAATCAATTTTAAATACTGATGATGATGATCAATATATTTTGTAAGCAAGAGAAAATAAAATATTATTTA
This sequence comes from Villa cingulata, assembly GCA_951394055.1. Taxonomy (NCBI): domain Eukaryota; kingdom Metazoa; phylum Arthropoda; class Insecta; order Diptera; family Bombyliidae; genus Villa; species Villa cingulata. The sequence goes on from OX596024.1 coordinate 33,073,294, forward strand.
TCAGACTATAGATTTTTTCCGTTTATATTATAATATGTTAGGTATAGTTATTGTAGAAATTTTTTAAGATTCATTTATATGTATCATGTATTATACATACACATATGAGAATACAACATACATATGTGTGGAAATTTGCATGAGTTCATATTTATGTATGTATTTGATAAAAATGTTTGTATGATAATTTATAATATTGTAATCATAAGGTCATCTACTTTGAGATTTTGATTTGAAATGGTGGCATTTCATTTTGATTTGAATATTTTTACAATGTCTATGTATATGAGTACTTTGTACTTATTTGAATGAATTCTCGAAAAAATTAAATTAAACTATCTATACTATATCTATATGTACATATATATTGCAGATATACATATGCACAGACTTATACATATGTACTTATATTATATCATTTTCATAGAACACACAATTAAAATTAAAATATACATAAGAGCAAATTTCCTACACATATAAACATTTTTTTAATTTTTCATATAAATAAAAAATATATATGTATTTACATATATGAATACAATCATACATACATATGCATAAATAAATACATGGTTAAATAAATAAAAGTTGTGTTCAATGTTCATATATGTATGTATTTATGTACTTACTTATTTGTATTTATGTATGTTCCCTGATAATTAGATCACGTGTGCAGATTTTTTTTTATAGATTTTCATTTTTTTTTTAGCATCTATACAACTACAATATTTGTCTATGTTTTCAAACACAAAACTCTGTTTTTAAATTAGATGAAAATCATCTACATATTTAGTTTTTCATTTAATTTGAAATTTGCGCTTAATTTTCTTTTTTTGTTTATTTGTTTTGCAGCAACTGTTATTTTGTTTGTATGTGTTCCGAATAATTATATTATAGTTTGGTTATTTTTAATATGAAGGCGCATAATGATCAAGTAAAGCAACGTAAAGCAACTTGGTATTTCTTCGCTTTTGGTCAATCAGCTTCAATAAGTAGCTACAAGCAAACATTTTGCTTTTGCTTGCTATTTAAGTGATCGTGTGTCGTGAATTATTTTTCGTCGTCCGGTCCGGATGGTTTGTTGATATGATTGTATTGAGTTTGCTGACAATGTGTATTGGATATTGAATGTATATGTAAACTGTCAATGTTTTGTGTGTGTGTGTGTATGCCGTCGATGTGGAGCTTTGGGGCAATGGGTGGCAAATATTATAAATGTATTGGATGTGGTATTTTTATTGTGTAATGTATTAATATAATATATAATATTATACATAAATTTACTGTAAATAATGTGCTGTGTTGCCTTATTTCTTTTTCGTATAATTTTTGTAGTAATAAAAATATTTTTCAAGAAACGTATTCTCTTCTCTGTTTTGAGTATGCATAGATAAATGATATGTTATGGATCATATAATTTTGGCTTTAAATACGAACTACACTAAGATCAGAATGTAATTGAGATTACAGTGTAATGTAATGTTGGAACATTCTCATTTAGTTATGTATAGATGTCTGAATTAATGGAACTTATCTTATTGTTATTAAAAGAAAACTACATACTTACTTAACAATGAGAACAACTTACCTATTTTCTAGATGAATTTCTTATTACACTTTCTTTTTTCATCTTTTAGAATTTACAGATTATTCAAACTCGTATTTTAAAATAATGTAGGTAGTCTTATTACAAAAAAATTGCAAACTCATATATCACCCATATTTATGTAAATGATTCGTAATAACTAAGTAAGTATATGTACATATATGTATGTATGTTACATTACATGTAAAACTATAAATTATAAGAGAAGAGAATGAAATAAAATCTTTATTAATTATACCCTAATACTATACCTTGTACATTTTAAAATTTTAAATTTATATTACGAATGACCATCTTTTTAGATGAAAAATCATTCTTTGTTTTTTAACAAAGAATGATTTTTCAATTTCTTTTTGAAAAAAGAAAAAAATTATAAATACATAATTTAATAGGTTGTAAATTCTCGATTAAACATATACGAATAATACAAAATGAAATTGATACACGATTGATGTTAATATTACCTAATATGAAAAAAATACAATACTAAAACCAAATCGAAAAATTTGTGGGATTTATTGTTTCTCGAATATTACGTATATACCTACCTACATACTATATTGATTTATGATTTTATTACTTCATTTTTTATTTTTTAATTTTTTTTTTCATTATTAAGTATGTATTTTTTTTTTTGAATTCTAATTAATTACACTTTCATACATTATACTTCTGATTTAATATATTATATGATACTAACACATATGTATATACGACATATTATATAGATACATACAAATATATACTTATGTATAATTTTTCGAAAGGTAGGTACATATATTTGTGTGTGATGTATTATAGAGAGAAAAGAAAAACAAAAAATCTAATAAAGTATCATAATCGTAAAATATATAATGATATATATGATCATTGATTAACTTCAGTCAATTAAATCTACATATTATGTATGTATGTTTATTATAATCGTACGTATAGATAAGCACGTACCGAATATAATGTACATACAAATATAAATTGTAATATTATTAATTCGCATATAAATACATATGTATGTAGGTATTTACAAGTAAAATAAATTAAAAAATACGTGTATATTTTAACTAATCTATATAATATTTATGGAGGTATGTACATATGTACATACTATATTTTTCGATGTAAAAAAAAATATATGTAAAAATATACTTATATATTCCTATATGTACATACTTATATACGTACATACTCATACATATATTTTTGTAACTACATAACAATGTTTTTCAGTTAACCTCCATTTTTAGAACAAAAATCAACTCATCAAGATTGATATTTAAATGCTTTGAATAACTTTATATTGCTAATTTTATAAAAGTAAGACGTAGTAGGTCACTTTTTATAATGCGATAATATATAATATAAATAATACATAATATTACTCATAGGAATAATTATAGTGTGGCGTCTGTACATGTATACAAACATACGTTATATTTTATATGTATAAAATAATTATATTTGTATTATAATTTTATGTGATATAAATGCCATGAATATTTAATATGTCCATAGATATTTTCAATTGATACTTACACTTATATCACAGATGAAATTATCTTTTCGTTAAGATTTTAAATTCTTAATATTTTTACGAACTTTTATTGTTTATTTTCAAAAATTGTACATACATATATGTACATATGTATGTACTTTTAAACGGTCCTGTTCATTTCATATTCAAACATTTGCATACATAGATATAATATGTATGTTCATTATATATACGTAAAACTATAAATATATTTAGATATTACTTAAATTTTTTGTACTGACTGTCTGTCACTCATCATAATATAAACATTTAAATAATTATATCTTAGTTATAGATACATATATGTATGGATTTATATATTTTCATGGTGTGTGATAATTTTGAATTAAAAGTAATTTTGACAATGACGAATGTACACGTATGTATTGTACATAAAAAAAAACGACATAATATACTAATTTAAAGTATACAATATACAATAATGTATTTAAATATATTATTTAAATACCTACACATATTTTATATTATTGCATTAAATTAATTTCCTAAAAAAATTTTTATTAACTATTGTCAAATACTGGGTATGTACAAATGTACGTACTTATGTACATATATACATACATGCTTGTACTATACAAAATAGTAAAATTTTTATTTATAGATTTAATGTTTAGAGTCATTCATCTTGTGCCAAAACTTTCAAGATCATGTTAAAATTCATGAAAGAGATTCAAAAATTAAATACAATATGTGTGTTCTATAATATAATGCTTAATTTAAGAAAAAAGAAAAATGTACAATTAAATTAACTAACGATCTTTGCAAAATATAATGTACAATGTGTACATCTTATGCACTTATAATGTGAAGTGAATGATTGCTTGTATAAATATTCATAAAATGAAATTTTATTCATACGCATACATTACATGTATGTTATGTACATATGTATGTATTTATGTATTTGGGTATACTCGTATGGTATTCGAGCACTACAAAAATATCTGAACGAAACTTATTTGAAATTTTTGTACATACGTAACTATGGCAATGATTGGTAAATAGATTTTTATTAGGAGATAATTAATTAAATCAAACATTTAATTTAAAAAAATATGATTTGGTATTAGAAATATTTAAAAATATTTTTGTGTATATATTTCATTTATATTTATTTTCATTCTATAATTAAATTCTAAATTTAAACTTAAATCTTTGTTTTGGTTTATGTTGTTTATTATTTCTTAAATTTTATTATATTGTTTAATCAAATAATAATGTATTGTATATTTATGTCATACGAATGCCATTTGAAATTACATATAATAACCTGAGTTACCTATACTTACTTAAGCAAAAATTACTGCCTATAGGAATTATACGAATTTCGAAATTAATTTTCAAAGATAAAACATATTATGCGATTAATAGTCTTAGAAGTTTATAGAATATTTTATAAATATTCGAGTTTTTTTTTTTTTTTTTTTTTTTTTTGGATATACATATGTATAAATGTTTACAAAAACAAAAATTTATTCTACAAAAATTATGAATTTTTCTATAATTGAATATATATTTTAATAAAATTTTAATTAGAATAATTTGATATTTCATAGGTGCATACTACTAGTTTTGAAACCAGTAAAACATTGTGAATTTTAAATTATTCAACAATATTACATGCCATATTTTAATAATTATATATATATGTACATAAATTAATACATAATAACATTTAAATGAATTATTGAATATTAAGTGAATTGAAAACATTATTTAATAATTTCAAATAAACAAAATTACTATAAAAAAGTGAATCGAAAATAATTAAATAATTTAATAATTGTGAATTTAAAAATTTGTGTAAATAAAAATATTTAGAAAAATATTTAATATAATGGATCCTTTTAATACTGAATGGCCTTCACCTGGAAAGCCGTCGGAAGATATACTTCAAATGGATCTTGTATCTGAATTACATGATGGTGCTTTTGAACCACAGATACGAGCTCGATCCAATACTTGGCCTCTACCAAGGCCAGAAAATTTTGTTGAACCACCAGATGAATCGGAGAGTAACAAAGCAAGCAATCAACAACTGGCAACAGGTATATTAATACATGTTAATTACATATTTATCTGTATCTTATTGTTCTGTTCATCTATATAAATATTTATTTATTATCATATCTATTTTAATATCATTTCTGGTAAGTATATAAATGTATATATACCTTCATACTTACATCAGCTTCTACAGATAGCTCTCTACAGACAGATTAATTAATAAACATTAAAAACATTTTATTTTTCAATTTAATATTGTTTTATTTAAAATGAATGAACTCTGATTCTACGTATTTTATTACTAACGAAAATTAATTTCAAACCAATTCAATAAATTCATTAAAAATTTTATTATTTACCTATTTATTCTTTTCTCTTTTTTTTTCTTAATTGCATTTTATTTAAATATTTATTTGTTCATATTTATTTTTATTGGCTTGTGTAATCTTTGCACTTGTGCACACCAACTGGTATATATATACTCGTTTGTATTTCATAAGGTCATACAAGAAATTAAATAAAAGATGAAAATATTAGTAAATTACTTTAAAAAAATTTTACAATAAATAAGAAAATGATTTTTTTGTTAGAACATTTCAAAATATATATATGTATATATATAATGTAATATACAAGCTAACACATACAATCATAAAATATGTATGTTTATAGAGTTGAATAATTCATGATTTTTACAAAAGGCTAGACACAACATATTATTTAATATAATAGATACAGGAAAAATATAATTTTTAAATGAATATATGAGCATAATTTATTCATGTACATGTATATATACATAGTAGGTACTTAAATTGGGAATTTATAATTTTCCATAATATTCATTATTACTGTTTGTGTTAGAATTTCTAAGAAAAAAATTTAGAATTTTTCTTAATTGATTAAAAAGAAGATTATAGAAAATACTTATGTATAATATTAAGAAATGGAAAATTTGATGAAAAGTATTTTTTTTTTGTTTTTTTAATAAATTTATCAACATAAATGATTTATATATTATGTAGTTTATTAAATGACGTCAATTTGGTTTTGATAAGAAATACAAATTTTCAATTAACTTTTTGTGCAATTATATATACTTTTATATATTATAAATTTTGTATATAGTACATATTACGTAAATAGCAAAATTTCACGAAAATAAATAAAATCATTTATGTATTTTAAAAATTTGATAAAGAATATATAATTATAATTTAGCAAAAAATTATGAAAGAATTTTTAATTATTCAAAATGTATTTCTTTGAAAATAATTTTCATATTGATATAATGTACGACAGTATACAACATTCAACACATACTACATTAAATATGTATATCAGTATGTATTTCAAAATGACAAATTTCTTCAATAAAAAAATTCACCAAATTTAAATTGGTATATAAAATGATTATAATAAAAATATTTCAAGGAAATAAAAAATGAATTCAACATACGATATATTTTACAAACAGGTTTTCAATATTATGTACATGTGTTTAAAATTAAATTGGTAACTTTCCGTCAAAAAATTTATTCAATTCGGTAGTATATATATTTGTGTTCACTAAAATATACTATATACATATGTAAGTTTTTAGTATTACATATATACATACATGAATATATATATAATTATATATTTATATAAACATTGTACATAACACATAAGTACAATAAAAATTATTTAATTTTATATAATAATCATACATTTTCTTTATAAATGAAATTAATTTAAAAATTACCTATTATAATTATACGAGTATATTAATAGCTGATCTATAGATATGTACATACATATACATATATGAAATTTTGATCTAACACAGAATAAATTATTAATTTTTTTTTTCATTTACTTTTGCTAATTTTTTATAAATTTATTCTATATAAATATAAATGTATGTATATAATATACATATGTAATACATACAAATGGAGGAGAATACGAACACAAATGCAGTACATAAGTTTTGTATATATATGGTATATTTTATATCAGAATTGTATAATTAAAATGAATTTTTTTCCTATATAATTAAACTACATACTAAAAAGTAAATAAACACACATCTGTAATATATACACACTTATGTACATATACATTTTACTTTAAAATTTTCAAGTAACTAACAAAAAAAGTAATTTATGATAAGAATATATTTAAATGAAATTTTTATTAAAATGTAAATAAGATTATTGTATACATAAATATACATGTGTATTTATAAAATTATTTATGTATATGTAATATAATTCATACAATTATATGTTTTAAATACACTGTATCTCATTATACAATAATATGATGCATCTCGCCTTTATCAATATAATGTATAACACAAATTATAATATAATACTCGTATTTATATAATATACAGTTACAAATTATATTATGTTCATACACATCTATGTACATACGTATTATAATTATTTACAAATGTACACATATTTTCATAATAAATTTTCTGAAAAGAAAAAGGACATAAAAATAAATTGAACTTTCATATGAAAACTGACGGATAATACACAATAAATGTATCAGTATATAAAATATGTGAAATGCGTGTAAGTGAAATTTAGATGCCTCAAAGAAAATATATGTATATGTATAAACGGTTGAACTGAATGTGTATGAATGTATAAATTCAATGATAAAAACCGAAAATTAATTTAAAAAGATATATTTCATGTCGATTATTTTGTGATTGTTATTATTGTAATTACTATAAATGTGTTCATAGCATATGGAAAAATTGATTTTCTCTCAGTAAAATGTTAATATTTTTAACAATATTCAATATTTGCTCTTCTACTCAATACATACTCTGAAGAAGTAGAGCTCATCATTCATCATTGTCCATTACATCACCTATATTTCAGATACTATCATTTCTACTCATATTTTAAGTCTTCAGAAAAATTTGATTTTCTCTTTTAGTAAAATATGGTAGATTGCGATTATTGTACATGACAAAACATGGAAAATCAACTAACAACATTTTATTCTTTCTCCTCCCTTTTATACACACTCTAAAAATGTGGTGGTTATTTAAAATTACAGTGGGTACCTACCTACAGTAAAAGCTACGATAATACGATAATAGTATTTCACATTTTCTTTTCACATTTTTAGCCTTCAGAAAAAGTTGATTTTCTCTTTGTTGGGTAGAATGTGACGAATATTGCACACATAACAAAATAAAGAAAATCAACTAATAACATTTTATACTTGCTCCTCCCCTTTATGCATACTCTCAAGATGTGGAGGTCATTGACCATAACAGTGCTTATAGTAAAAGCTATGATATTACGAGTAGTATTTTACACATCATGTGTACTATTTTTAAATTTTCATTTTGAAACTTTGACTGATGCTTATTATTTTTATTGTAATAACTACAATAGAAAATTTTAATATGTATCTGTTTTTAATATTATATTGAAGACTTAAATTCTATGATTTTTACATAAATTTAATATGACTATGAACGAAAATATGTATACACTCGTGTTCGTATTTCATGAATATATTTCCATAATACATAATATAATGAACGTACATATTTATGACCTTATAATTTTATAATTTACTTTTTTTCACTCGTGTCGTTTTATACACATACAAATTCATTATAATGTGGTATCTATAGAATAATTGGTATATATAAGAAAGCTTATTGTAACAAAAGAAAATTTCAATAGTTATATACATTTATTATATTAAAAATTTGTAAAATTTTCACAAATTGCTTTCAATAAATGAAAAAAAAAAATCAATTATTCTTATGTTTGAACATTGTTATTGTGTATAGAATCTCCCTTGAACAAAAAATGAAATGATTTCTTTGAATCGTTTGTATATAAAAAAAAAAAATATTTAAAAATAAAATACATATATAAGAATCCATACAATTTCAAAAAAAAATGATGTATGTAACATATACACAAAAAAAAATGAGTAAGTTTAATTTTTTCTTTGTTGAACGTTGTGATAAAAAAATTGCTCAAATATGATTGATTTTCTTTTAATAAATTTGATAAATTTCAAAAATTTTTCGTTAATATAATATGATCATGTATAATTTATTTTTTCTTTTTACAATTTACTTATATAGAAAAATAATTATTTGATATTATTTTGAATATCATAAGTACCTACGAGAAGGTATATAACATACTACTTCCTTAAAGATACTTTATAGTATCTTTAGTATCTGTAGTAATATTTAACATTTTTAAACGATTTTAATTTAATTTTGAGTCCTCATTATCGAGTTTTAAATATTATTATAATTGATTTTCTTTTTAAATAAAATATTTATTGACGTTACAAAAATTATAACTGAAAAACTTAAATTTTTCATGTAGTGTGTGTATTCAAATATAGATTGAGATTTAGACATTGAACAGAATTTTTGTCAAATGAAAAAAATATTTTCATGAAAAATTATTATTTATTGTATTGCGCTTCAATTTTTTTTTTTAAATGTTATAAATTATATTTTTACTATTTTCCGTGTTTATGATAAGTTCTAATAATGATTGATTTCTAATTAAGTCATATGAATTATTTTTTCATCAATTTTATAATACTTTATTGATATATGTAAGTTTTATTATAGATTGTGTTTATTAAAAATGTTTATAAAAAATATTTTTTATACAAAAACGTTTATACAATAATTAATTAATTTCATATTATCATATTACGTTAAAACTGAATTATTCAATAATTAATATAATTGTATAAGTATGTTATGTATAATAGGTATGAGGATGTACTCGTACATATATTGTGCACACATATGTATGCATGTAAATAAAAATTACGACAAAAATTGTATTTAATAATTTATTTTTCAAGTTTATAACTAAACTTAATTAACCATCAAACCACATTCGTGAGCACATGTTTCGGAATAAATAACAATAATGATGTTATAAATGAATTTTTGATAAAATTAAAATGTAAATGAAAATAACAACAATACTATATAGAAAATGTATATGCATGCATGGTATTATACATATTTTATTATGTAACTAAACTTAATATGAATTTACTTACATTATTTTAAAATGACGTTTTATCATAATATAATATAATGTTATCGATAACGATGGTGCATAATTTTTTTTAATTTAAATTTTTTAAGTTTCTTCTTTTTTTAAATAACACGAATAAATAATTAAATTAAAACGAATGTGCGAGAAGAATGTGAATGCTTCTTCTGTATTTTTGTTTTTTGCAAAACAAAAAACATTTTTTTTTCTCAAGTTAATTTAGCGCATCAAAATTTTTTCATAGTACTTACATACTTTGCAAAATAAAAAAATAAATGAAAAACAATTCCAACAAGAATATGTATTTGTTAATTATTATTTATAAATACGTACCTACATATGAGTATTCGTACATACGAGTACGTAGTTAAATATGTACGTATATATTCCAGAATATATGTAGGTACATATAATATTTTATATTTTGAATATTTTTTTACAATACATTTATAACTGAATATTAATTAATCGTTAAACCTCGTTAAATTTTATTTGTTGAATACACACATATGTATACATAAACGATAATAATTTAATTGATGATGGATATGATATCAAAATGTTGATAATAATTCAATGATAAGTACATTATCATACACTGACAAGTACAGGTGAAATAATTGAGAAGTTATGTGATCTGATTAGTATAGGTATATGCGTGATACAATTATGAACATACTTACAACAGGAAAAATTTTTGAAAAAATATTATATAAATTACATGCATATATGTATGTAAATATTTATGTATATTTGAAAATTGTAAATTACATTTTTTATTTTATTTCTTCTTCTTGAAATAAAACTTCTAATACTTAAATAAAAACGGCTTCTTGAAATATATTCGTATACATATTGTGTGAAATATAAGATATAGCGCATAGCGCACAGATAAAAAATAATGTTATCATATAAATATGATACATATTATGTAAGTATGTGAATATTATACTTCCATATTATATATTATTTAACAGTGACAAAATTAAAAATAATAATACGAATACCTAAATAAAATTTGTTAATAAAATAGATTTTATTAACTGTTTTGTACTGTGTATTTGTAGTATGTATATTACATATGAGCTGAGCTGATATGATATATGTCTACACATTTATCTATAACGCATATGTGTATGTATAATTGAAAATTGATTTTTGTACGCGATTTATCGTTTTTGTTTTTATATACGGAATCGAATATTATAATATATAAATGAGCTTTTACAGTGCACAGATTGTCATAGACTTTGGAATGTGATAATGACATGAGTGCGATGCGATAACATTAATGTGGGAACTTAATTAGGCCGTGTATAAATGTTGTACATACATATATTTTTCTCCCTACAATTTTTGACTATAATTGCTATAATCTACCATACATAGTTTTTTATTTTAAAAATTCATTTACATTTATATGAGCATTTACTAATGTAATTTGTAATCTCAATTATTCAGTCTTCATTAAAATTAAATACAAAATTATATTCTAAGTATTGATTTATAAATAATATAAAATAAATATATTAAAATTATATTCTAAGTAGTATTTATGTGTACAATTAAATTTAATTTTGCTGATCCTCACTCTTTTGAAACAGTAGTGGAACATTTTTATTAAAGAAAAGTGATAATTAAAATCCTTTTTTTAATAATAATAGAAAAAATTGCAAAATTTGAATATATATACATTCGTTAAATTAGAATCAAATATCTTTTATTATTTTTATATTTTGAACCTACTGAAGACAAGTAAATTTTCAATATTTTTTCTTTATCTGTATTTTTCTTAATTCATACGCTGGTCATGTGTATTGAAGAACAAGTGATATTAATTGAAATTGAAATCAATAATTTTTTCATCATCTCTATAAAAAAAAAAAAAATCTTACTTATCAGAGTCAGAGTCTCATATATATATCAAATTATGAATCACTGTATGAATATTATGTCTATTGAACTGAACGAGTACACATTAAAATCAAAATCAATAATTAATTAAATCTTAAAAAGTACATATAGGAAAATTTTCAAAAACAATTTTACATACTTAAACACTATCTATAATTAGAGTGGAATTCATAACCGTACATACTTATGATTTATTGGATATATTTTTGAAATTATTATTGAAAATTGTCTTCAGTTTTCAAAATTAAATTCAAAATTTGAATTGACATACACTATACATTTGTTCTGTAGGTACCTATTTGATTGTATATTTAAATTTTTATATATGTATGTATTTTATAATTATTCCTAATTTACAATTTTTTTGTAAGAAAATTTCAAAAAAAAATTGTATAAATTTTTCTAATCTACAATAATATAACATAAAAATTAAAATATATGTTAAGTTTTTATATACAGATACATAAATATGTGTGGATAATATGTATGTAATACGGGTATTATTTAATGATACAGATAAACATTTTTATGTAATTTTTTTCTTTATTTTTTGCTATGAAAAAGAATGAAAAATATTCACAGAATTTCTTTTATTTAATTTAATGTCGACAACCTAATTTCAAGATAATAATCCTAAATTGTTATAAACCATTCAGTTAATTAGATTCAATTTATCTCATCAGTATAACATTCAATTGTATATTCATTCATTTATATATACATATATATATATGTACATTTGTATATAATATAAATACATAATAAAAATGCATATAATAGTTATCTTATGCTCATTTTTCATGAATTATTTTCTTTTTTTTTTTTCGTTTTTTCTATTACAATTTAGACTCCCAACAAGCTACAGCACAGAATGTGGCAGCATCAAAAAAGAACTCGTCTCGTCGTAATGCGTGGGGTAATTTATCGTATGCTGATCTGATTACACACGCAATTGGTTCTGCGACAGATAAGCGGCTAACTTTAAGTCAAATATATGAATGGATGGTACAAAATGTACCGTATTTTAAGGATAAAGGAGATTCAAATAGCAGTGCTGGATGGAAGGTAAATTATATTACATAATTACATACATATGTAGTAGAAATTATTATTATTTTATTGTTTTTATTTATATTTTTCGTATTCAAAAACAAAAAAAGGATTATTTTTGTTTAAATTTATGAATCAATTTATAACAAGCTCAAAGAAAATATAACAAGCTTACTATATGTGTTGTGAATTATATTGTTATAATAAACTCGTGGATATGTGTAATGTCAGTGTGTGTGTACACACATCAGGTCAGGGTCATTCTTTTATTTTCATACGAAAATTTGAAAAATGAAAATAGAATAAAGGAAAATTTCAATCATCGATTGAATTATTTATGAAAATAATCAATTGTCATCGTACATACATTATATTTTGGAAAAGAGTGATAAAAATTATGAGTGAGTAATAAAATTTATAAGAGGTAATAAAAACAAAGTCGTACAATTAAATATTTGAGGTATAATGTATGTTAGTGTGTGCAATGTTGCAAATGGCATCATCGGTTTTAGTAAAATAAAATTCATTGCATGTATGTACATTTATGTATACGAGTATGTATAAATTGCATTTTGTGTACAGTAAATATTTTTCAGTAGGCCAAGAAAAAGCAAGTTACCTTCAGTAGACTAATAAAATGACCAACCACATTTCGCGACTTATGCATATAAATATTTTCCCCTCTGTGCTCGTTTATTTTTCAATAAATTTAACCACTTTTGAAATTTATTTTGGAACTGGAATGGAATTGCTTTTTCGAGTTTTAATAGAGTCTCTGTATACATTCAAGTATGTATATTTTGATTATAGGTGTATGCATTTATATGTTTAAAATATGTTAACTTTTACGATATGAGATGGTATGTATGAGTATACATCAGTTATACATGGTGTACGGTGACGTTAAATAACTTACAAACATCTCTCTATCTATCTTACCTGTTCCATTTTACTGTACACGTACAATGAATCCTCAATAAAGTTGCGAATACTATGCACATAAATACGATGCACATACATATGTAAGTATGTAGCGCAATATCTATATAATGCTGTTGTTTATATGATGGAATGTATGTAGCGATGATTGTCTTACCTTATCTTTCTTACCTGAATGTTTTTTTTTTCTTTATTTAATTTTTTAAATGTTGTGTTGATGCTCCACTTGATCTGTGGATTGCCATTGCGTATATAACATTTTTTGCCGCTTGAATGGATAACAGATCTCTGTTCTCCATTTATTTCTTTCCTTTTTCACTTTATATTTCTTTGAATTTTTCAAAGTATAGGCATGTATAGGTATATAGATATACATATGTATGCACATTATATGCATGTATGTATATTTAAGGTATGTAATAAATACGGGTCGGTCGAAAAGGTGGTTTTTCTACTTTTATAAAGTTTGAATTTCTTTATTTTTCTTCATTAATTTTTTTCTGGTAACCTTTTTTTTTAAAAATATTTTCTTCACTTCAATGTTTTGATGAACGCACAGAATGGATCAAATCTGCTAATCTTCAAGGGAAAGTTGAAAGATCATTTCTGTACAAGAATTTTAAAATTATTCCCGTTGATATCGAAGAATTTATTACAGTACGTCTACGTACCTTAGATAAATGTATTTTTTTCTTTAAAATATATTACTTAGTGTACCTATACATGTAATGTTGATAAGTACATACTTATGTATATACATTACGTATACGTACATATCACATAACTGTCCACTATCTAAAGATGTAATGTTTCGTGCCAGATATGTACTACTTTTACGCACTTAAAAACAAATTCATTTTTTTTATGCCCAAAAATGGTTTAGGTCTGAATATTGATGGATCGTGTAATGTCAATCAAATAAGAAAATTTTAAAACATTAAAAAGAATTGAAAAAAAAATAATATCCAGAATATAATTTTATATATATATGTATGTAGGTAATTCTTTTTTATGTGTAGCAAGAGAAAAAAAAAAAGATTTTGAAAAATTTCATCAATTTTTTATTGTACGGTTTTCTTGTTGAAATTAATTAATTAAAAGTAAAATTTTCAGTCCATTGATTTTTAGAAGAAATTGATTATGTATATAGGGAAACGTAATACTTTTTCACGTTTTTGTCATTCTTCAGCAAAAAGAATAAAAAAAATGTTTTTTTTTTTTTTTTTTTGAAATATTGTTTTGCAATACACATCAGCTATATAAAAATGTAAATTTTATACCTGCAATCATACATATAGACATAAAAGCATTTATTCATGTCTTATAGCTTCTTATAGGTATTTAGTACAGGGGCATTGACATTTTGATTATGGCTGCTTAAAAACTGATTTTACTTGCTATATCTAAAACTTTATTTTATATGTATGTATATACACTTAATGTAAGTACGTAAGCGACAGATACAGAACAATACGAAAAAAAATAAAAAAAATAAATAATTTCACATAAAGGTTATATTTGTAATATGAAAGCCGATTAAGAAAAAAAAAATTTTTTTTTAGTCGATTTAATTTATGATTTTACTTATTTCGTTATAATTTTTTTTTTTTTTTCAAAATGATAAGAGGTTTTCCTCATTATTATGAATAAAAAAAAAATTCAATAACAATCAGTTATCATATTGAATTTTATTGTGAAATATTGAAAACTTTTAACTGAAAAGCCGTATAAATTCCTTACATTTAGTCTATATTTCTATATACACAAATAAAGCTCCTATACATGTAAGAGTATGTAGTGAAAGAAAGGCGATAAAAACTATCACAAATATGTAAATTTTCACTAAATACATACATATATGTACATTATATTGTACATAATAACATGAATGTGAGATTATGTAGATACATATTATACATATATGAATGTATACCTATAGAAAAACGTAAAATATTTCTGGCATTCATAAACGTAATGTATAGACAACTAACTGCATATATCTATATGTACATGTGAACATAACATACATATATAAATGAATTTAAAAGAATGAAAAATCATAGTGAAGAAAAAATAACTGTGAAGAACGACAAAAATTATAGAAGCGACTTAAAGAAATACTATATACATATGTACATAGGTACATACTAGTTAAATAATTCTTGCCTAGTTGAATTTAAAAGCGTGTGAAAAAGTTGTCGATTTCCACACCTGAGTAATTTTTTCTTATTACAGAAATTACAAAAAAAAAAAAAAAATAAATAAATAAATATGAAATAAAAAACTAAATAATTTTATATCTCAAGGTAATCCGGTAGTTTAAAAAATGTGACGTTCATTGTAGAAATCAGCACATGTCACGGTAAAAAAATCGTGTTAAGTAAAAAAAAAAAATCACATAAGTTTGTATTAAATAAAATCATCAGTTATATGTGTATGTGGTGTATCGTACAATGAAGATATACATTAAAGATGAAAGGATGAAAGAGAAAAAATATATTAAAATTTTTGTAATTTAAAAACTAGGCGCCAATAACAAATAAATGCATATTTTCCATACCATACATTTATAAAGTTTAATGATTTCTACCCCCGTATACATTATAACCATAGTCTTGTGAATGTCTTTCCAATTTTTTTTTTCATCTTATATTGTGCGGTGATATGTTTTAATTTTTTGGACAAATTTACACCATACAATTTTATGTATTTGTACATATGTACATACAAGTAAATGTTTATTTATTGTTTATAAATACAATATTTTTGAAATTTTATATATGAACATAGGTACAAATAATAATGTACATTACCTATACTCGTATTTCGTATAAATATAAAATACACAGATCAAATTAATTTAATTCCAAAATTCAGGGTCGTTTAGGAATTAAAAAATAAAAAAAAGAGCAACAACCAACAACAGAAACAAAATTCACACAAACATACATTATTATATGACAAAAATGAAATTTTTTAAGAATGATATGATTGTGTGTTGCATATTGTGTAGTGATAGTACATATTTTATACTTGCATTATTGACATTATTAAATAAAAAAAAAAAGAAAACCGATACTCTATATTTTATTATTATCGTCGTTTATGTATTTGTATAAATGCATATATGTATGTGCATATTATTATCTGTGTATATGGATGTGTATAACACGTCGATGCTTAAAAGTGAAAGAACTGAAGTTAGCTGATTATTCGATTTTCAATTTTTCTCTCTCTATCTCTTCATAATATTTTGCGTTTTATTTTATTTTATATTATATGTATGTATGTTTGTAATTTTAATAAAATTATAACAATAAAATTGAATGCAAAAAAACAAAAAAAAACGAATACTATTTCACATTATTAATATTGTAAAATGCTGACAATTTTAAATAGAATATTATGTATGTACATTCGTATAAATATAGGTACGTGTAGTATTTTACACTTTTTAATATGCTATTAAAATAATATTACAATCAAAAATTGCAAACATACATATAATACATATAAAATACAATATCTTATCCAGTTTACCTTCATTCAAAATCATTATTAATGTTATTATTTTCAGTATATGAAAAATCGATAAATTTAAATATCTGGTTTGTTACTTTTTTTTCCATTTTTCTCTTATATACATACATACACTATACATATATCAATATCATTATGATTATATGATTATTAATTATTCAATAATTTTTTATAGTTAATTCTACTTTAAATATATAAAAGTATATTTATAATGATAAGATATGATTATTATAAATATTATGTTATTATTTTTCTTTTTTCTTTTTTTTTTTCAAACATTTTCATACATTCATGCATAAACATAAGAGTATACATAATGTGTGTAAAAACCATTTGTACTATATTTGATACGTAATTATATTTAAAGAGATAATTTATTCAAGTTATTATACATACATACATATACATAATACAATCTTTAATTAATGTGTATTACATATGTTATTAAATACAAAACGTATATTATTTTCAAATGAAAATCTAATTAGGTTTACATACTTATTAAAATGTGTATTAGCTATATATTATTCAGTGTAAATGTTTTATAGAATATCTACGTATCCATTTCATACCTTCATATACTTTCATTAATTTTTGTGTCAATTTATTTTGGAAAAATTTTCAAATGAATATTTACCTCCCCAAAAAATTATGTAAATTTTTCTAATATTTTTCGATTTTGCAATTTAAAAATTCTATAGAACGTCATATCTTTCAGTTTAGACATTAATTGTTTACATCGAGAAAGATTGCACATAAATATGTATATATGTACATACTCAACAAACCTGACCTATCGTATACATATATAAATTTTTTGTAAATAAAATAACTGTGGATAATAATATTTGTAATCAAACTATTTTAATAGTTTTCATTTTTATTTACTTTATGTTATAGTTTTTTAATAATAATAATAATAATAAAGCAATAAAATTGTTGCTAATGACTGTAATGAAACAAACGATTAACTAACCGGAATATCTGCGGATATAGTTGTGTAGTAGTCAAAATGAAAATTAATGAACCAAGCAAAAGATAAATACAGTAGTAATTAAATATTTGCATATAAACTGTCGGTAAAAACAATCATCTCATATTTTATACAGTAATAAAAATTATTTAAAATTCATACTAATTAAATATAATACAAAGTATCATATTTTCTTAAAATTGTTAATGAAAATATGCACTATACAAGCAGAGGGCTTATAAGTACATATGTGTACATATTTTTTGCTTTTCTCCAAATATTTTTATTACTACACGTACATATAGCTATATCAAATACATAATTGTAAAAATTTTTGACGTCATAATGGTACTTACATACACTATAAAAGGTGACAAAAGTACATATATTTATCATCATTCCCCCTTTTATTTTATTTTTTTTTTGTCTAAATTTTACCACACGAAATTACACACAATTTTGTAAGGTTTCATTCATAGCTTTTGATGAGTAACTATGTAAACTGCAGCTATTTAGGTAAATGTAGAAAATTACACACACATTATATATATGTACATATGCGTACGTAGATGTTTACGAATTTATTTTTATTATGTATCTAAATATATATTATTATATGCATATATATGAGTAAATGTGTAGATATTTATTGTGCGCTATATGCATACGTATGGGTGTGTGTGTGTGTGTACATCATACAAAAATATTTACATTATTTTTTTTCATCGTTCTTTTTCTGTTGTTATTTTGTTTCTTTTTTTTTTGTTTTCTTTTTTTCTTCTTTTATTTATATATATCTTTTTATTTTTTTTTTATACTTTTCCATAAAATCTACTGTCTCTATAAAAATGTTTGTTGTTTGTTTACAAACTCTATGCTTTCTCCATTTTTATTCTGTTTACATTTTATGACGATTATGTAATGATTGTTGTGTGTGCACCAGAGCTTACCGGCAAAACGAATAGCGAATAATAACCGACCATGAACTTGACTTCCAATGTAAACAAATGAATGAATGAAAACTATGTCGATATTGATGTTATTATTATGATGATAATGATGATGATGATGATGACATAGTACCGTATTCATATAATAGTGTCTGGCAATTGATACGAAAAACAAACATAGCATGGCCAAAGTCAATGTAATACTATTTAATAACACCATTTTCTACCTAGTCCACCATCCTACTTACTACAATATGAGAAACATTAACATCATCAACACTATAGCATCATCAGCAACATCAACATGAACATCAATAACAACATTATTGCCACAATCTGCGAAGAGTTTTCTATTATATTTCTTCAATTATATATAAGATACTTAATGGCACCTAATAAGTAGTAATGAAGTAATGATAAATGTATAATGAATGCTGTACGCATACTATTATAATGCAAATACAAATACTAGGGACTAGAAATTGATGATAATAATGATACAGACAGTGTACATAGTCAATGATTCAAAAAGCAAATCAAATTGCTTCTACTTCGGCAATATGATGTGTATACGATATGTGAAAAAATATGAATTAGTTGGATTTGAAAATTTTATGTAGCATCTACATAGTACAAACATAAATGTAGATATACATATATTATTATTTTATTCTTTTAAAAAATTCATCAACATCTAATAGTGTGATCGACAAAAATGAATTTACATACATGTAGGTACATGTAGATTTGTAAATTAGTTATGTATAATTGAAATTTTTTAAATAAAAATCGAATTCAATTAATAATAAGTGAAAATTATTAATACATTATACGTTCACATATTTACATTTTTATTTTATAAATTTGATTAAAATTTTGAATTATTATTCGATTTGATATTAGCTCAAGAAGTGATTGATCATATTTTATGAGTTTTTTTTTTTTTTTTTTTGAAGATTGAAAATGAAAAGAAAATTACAGAAATTACACACTAGTAATATTTTATTCAATTGATATTGTGTAATGATATGTTAAAAAATATATTTAATTCGTTCATTTGAAAAGAATAAATTTGTAAAAAATGAAATTATTTGCTAATCGAGGTAGGATACTAATCGAAATATTCAAAAATTTACTAGAAAATTTCATAACTCATTTAATATCCACCTATAGTATATAGAATCTGTGAAGCGTTTTGGTGGTTATAAGCATAAATTTTTCATAACGGTATGTAATTTATTTGAGGTGGAAAATTGTTTTTTTTTTTTTTGATTTTTTT
Organism: Villa cingulata; assembly: GCA_951394055.1. Taxonomy (NCBI): domain Eukaryota; kingdom Metazoa; phylum Arthropoda; class Insecta; order Diptera; family Bombyliidae; genus Villa; species Villa cingulata. Next base: position 33,094,173 of record OX596024.1, read on the forward strand.
TTCTATAACTATAGATAGCTAATAATTATTGTAAAACTAAATTATAACAATTTTATTGGACTAGACAGAATTGAAAGTGTTAACATGTAATATACATAATGTATAATATAATTATTATATGGTGCTATATATCACAAGCAAATCTAATTGTTTTATTACGTAACTATAGTTTTTTGTAAATTTCACACGATTGCGTACCGTGTAAATCAATGTTTTATCATTCAATTTAATGATTCATCGAAAAAAATTACATTTTTTTTTTTTTAAATAAAATACAAAGTTATAAATTATCTAAAAAAATTTTATATATTCGAATACTCACAAATGAATATAATAATACTAGAAAATAGTAATTAAAGTGTATACAAACGCAAAAAGTACTAGTCAAAAAACATTTTTTGTTTATATCGTAAATAATTTTTTAATTTCTGCAGACTATTGCAAGAAAATTATTGACTTTTTTAAGTTAAATAAGCATATAATATCAGCATTTAAAATGTAAAATGAATTGTTTTTTTTTTGTTCATTCATTCCAATAAAAATTCATTTATCAATAAACAGGATGTCCGAATTATATTTGTTGACACTTGAAAAAAAACGATGAAAATAAAAAAAAAAAAAAATCAGTGAAAACGTCTATACAATTCAAGCAAATCGAATATGATATTTTTACAACAAGCACATAATTTGTATATTACTCGTATACATTTATGAATAAATTTTTCGAAAATATTGATATATAATTAAATTTTTTTTTTAATCGAAAATTTATAAAAAATAATAAATAAATAAAAAATGAAGCCAAACTATCTATTATACATTTTATTTATTGAATCGTTTAAAGCACATACGGTACGTTTGCACATTATGTATACTTTTTTAGATGACGTGTATGTTTATGATTTGTTTTAAAGAGAAATGTATTGTAATTTACTGATATACTCGTATGTATACTTACATAAAAAAATATCTTATACAGGATGTTTAGTCTGGAATGTCACTTAAAAATAATAATCGAAAAATTCAAAATTAAAATAAATAAATAATATTTTATATTGAGAAAACATGGACAATGGATGGACATATAATATTTTTGGATATGCAGTTAGTAAAATATATAACGTACATACATCCATGTATGAGTATTTTCATATGTACTACATAATAAAGAGAATCATATTATTTTATATGATATTTTTGTTCTTCTTCTTTAATTGTATTTTCTGTTTATGTTAGCATCTACTCATCTACATAAAAAAATATAACTTATGTTTTATTAGATATTCGATTATATGTATATGTATATACATAAATAATTTATCAATTTGCTAATAATAATAAGAATATATAGGATTCATAAAATTTCATCAACGCAATAATTTATGAAAGAAACTAATTGAAAATGCATTTTTATATTAATGAAAGAGAAAAGGGACACTGGAATATTTTGATTTTTTATTATCTTCTAATGTTTTATGTTGAAAATTGCGAATGTCATATGCGTGATACAATATAATGTTTATAAAATTATACACCCAATATTTATATAAACAATACCAGGCAGAAGTTTTGTTTTCAATATTGTGATACTTTATATTAATATAAATTTCATTTTGTGTATATATCCACATACGTATTGTATTTGAAATATAATATGTATTTTCTTTTCATTTTTTTTTGTGTATATATCCACATACGTATTGTATTAAAATATATTATTTTCTTTTCATTTTTTTTTTGTTTTGTTTTATTTAAACACAATAAAATTTTAAAGTATTATATAATAGGTATTATATGTAATTTGTATCTATAGTAATACGGGTTTACAAATTAACACGAGCATACGATCTTTCAAATAGACGTGTGAAATATGTAGTGAAATGTATATATTTGGACAGTTTGGCAATAAATATAATATTTTGTACACATTACGTATGTACACTACACATGTACTATATGTACATAAATTAACATGTGCACAAATATTCAATTTTTTGTTTATAATGCTTCTGTTAAATTTTCTAAAAATGTAGACATAGTGTTTTAACTTAATATATGTATACGCAAGCACATAAATGTACATATACTCGTATATGATATCAGAAAATTTTAAGAAAAATAATTAAAAATTATAAAAATAAACTTTATAATAAAAATTATCTTCGAATTAAAATTTATTTTAAGTTCATAAGTGTAGTACATGTCTAAAACTTTCATACTAAATATGTAATATACACAATTTAAAATATCATGAGAACTTTTCAGTGGGACCTTTGATCAATTGTCACATTGATTAATAACTACATCGAACATTCTACAGTTGGATGAGAGAGACTTAAGATATAAATTTGAATATTCTTTCATATTCATGACAATATTACAATTCATGTAAAATACTTATAATATGTACACATCTAAATATAATTCTTTTATATAACAGGAGTCGATTTTTCAATTTTAAAGTTTTCAAAAAACATTTGATTTTAACGATATATAATATTTCCAAAGAAAATAACGAAAAATTACATGAATTTGGAAACAAAAATCACTGTTAGTTGTATGTACATTCAATATAGTAACAGTACGATGTACAGAAATTATACATATTATTATTATCTGTAGTCGTGAAAAGTCATTTTCACACATAAAAATATATTGGCTAAAATATGAATAATATAATTCACATTTTCCATGATTCTTAAAACATGACAGTAACTTATTATTGAAAAGTGAAAAATTATATTCAAGGTATTCCATTGCCGACAACAATCAGATTATAAATGATACATAAAATGTAAGTATACATACAAAAATTTATGGGATAGTCTAATATGTCTAACTCTGAAAATACAATACATTTTATATTTTATAGAAAATCATGATGTTAAAGTATCAAAATGAAAATGTCAAAAAATTTGGAAGAAAAAAAAATCGTAAAATTGTAGCGAATAGTTTTTAAACTAATATGTGAATTTTAATTTGATTTATTTACTATTGAAATTTTTTTTCTAATAAAATTTTCAAAGATTTTATTTTGACAAACTTGGAAATTATTTGTTAAAATGAAAAATTTTTTTTAACGATACAATTCTACAAATATCTTTTAATTTGTTCAATTTACAATATTTTAATGCTATAACGGATTTTATTTATTTGAAATATTTTATCATTTATAATTTTTTGCAGTAAAGGAAGGACATTAAGTAAAAATTATGAACATTATTCTTTCAATGCAATAGTGATATTACACAGATATCATATACGGAAATCAAAATTATATATCGCAATCATAACTATTTATATTATTCAATATTTTTTTATAATTACATATCTCATAGATCTGCAATAATTTCGAAATAATTTTGTAATAAAAAAAATAATTCTTATCTTAACTTAATATCATTTTATCGGACTACTAACAATTCTATAACACACATAAACATTTTTTTTTTTTATAATATTGATTGTTGTATATACATATACTCGTATTCGTATTATATGATATATTATAATGGATTTTGGTCATTTTTAATAGTTTTTCTGTCTCTCCATATAATATAATGTAACTAATCTTCACCAATCGAATACAAAAAAAAAAGTGTCATGTCATAACCATACTTCCATTCATTTTTATTACCGTACGGGTATATCTTCTTTTTTATACGATTATACGAGTATATATGAATACGTACAGATAAGATTATATGTTTTTATATACTCAATTAAGATATTTCTATATATTTGATATCTCCAAATATATATACACACACTGTATTCATATAAAAACTTATTACATATATTATGTGTATATAAAACGAATATACGTGTATGTATGGTGAATATGTAAAATAAAAATAAAATAAAATAAAAATGATAAAATTAAGAATAATTCATTCATACATATGTATCTACATACAATTCAAGAATATATCATATAATATATGGAATATTTTTTTTATTTGTTTTGTAACAGTTTTTATTCGCTATCTTAATGATTTTACATTTTTCATTATTTCTGTATTTTTTTTTTGTCTTCTCCCTATTACAATTTACGTAAAAAACTTTTTTTTTTCTATTATAGTTTTGAATTTATATTGAATACATACGCATATATGTAAGTATACATACTTACATCCATATACATAAACGTCACAAATACATATCTTGAAAACTAAAGTAATTTCAATAAATTTTTGAAAAAATGAAAAAAAAAAGAACAATCTAGAAAATGATAATAAAAATAAAAAAAACAGAAAATACAAGCAAAAAAACAAAATAGAATAAAAATAAGGAAACTATTATTATGGCAAATAAGTAAAAAATCAACACGGAAGACGACAGCAAAATAGCAAATGATCTGAATTTTTTTTTTTTTCATTTTGCTCAAACTGAATGGACATTTCATAAGAATATTATATCTTTATAATATCAATCGGAAGAAGTTAATAGAAGTTATGTTGAGATTTTAGTTTTTTTCTGTTATATTTTTTTTGTACCATATATTAAGTATATGAATTTTCTTTTGAACTATTATGGATATTATATGAATATATAATATGGAGATGTGTATACAAATATGTACATATCTACGTGAATGTTTGTTTGTAATCAAACAAATACATACATATGTATGTACATATATTGTAATTTAATACGGATACATACATGTACGTATACACTTATTATATAGATGAGAATTATATAGTTTTGTTATGAAAGGACAATACTTATGTCTAGACAATTTCGGATAAATTTTGATATTTGTTTGTATGGATATATTTGTGAAAATTATATAAGAAATTTTTATTAAGACAAAAATCCTCTATGCATATACGCTAGTATACGTACTTAATTACATATTCGTTTACTATGTGTATCATGATGTAGATTTCATTGAACATAATTACTCAGAAACAAAAAAGAAAACGAAGAATATTATTACATTAATTTAATGACATTTATTGGTAGTAATTATTACATTGGTAAGAGAGAAAAGGAAATTTTTGTTTCACATTATATACTCGTCCGTTGTGAATCGTATGAATGATTTATATTAAGTGCTTTAGATTTGGCAATTTCAAGTACTTGCGAATACTAAAATGTGTCTAGGATAAATTGTTAAAACGAACGACACAAAAATTATTCGTAACTACTTGCATTTACTTTCAGCTACTTGAAAAATTTTCCATGAGTATAGCTGCGAGTAGATGGTTTAGCACACACAGACATTTTCTATTCGCAAATTCTATTTATTCTATTTATTCTATTTCTATTTATTTCACGAAAATAAAAATATGAAATACATATTTTATTTTTTCATTGATACCTAGGTATACGTATACTTATGTACACATTTTTTTTTTACAATATTTATTAATGTATCTTTTTCATTCATTTGTAAAAATAAAATCATATGTTATTTGAAAATTTGGTTTTTTTTTTTTAAATTAACATTTAGTTGAATACCTAACCTTCTACATCATCTAGTAATAACAGCCAGAATTTAAAGAAAATTGTAGAACATCTAGTTTTTTTTTTTTGTTTATCAATGAAAAAAAATTCTTATATATTTTTTTTTTATTTTGCCAACTGCTTAATTAAAATCATTTAATATTTTTGAATTATTAATTTTTTTATTTTTTTTTATTGCCCATAGATAATTAATGCATGAATACATTTTTATTTTCAATAAATAAGTATGTATAGGATTAAACGATTAGTTTTTCAAGGACATCACAAAACACGTGCATGAAATTAACATATAATTTAACAAGTTATACATTTTTTTTTCTTGAATAACATTCAGACAAAAAAAAAAGAAGTAAGTAGTAGGTATGTACCATAAAAAGAACTTTATGTACATAACCAAACATAGCGTACATAAGTAATGTTTGTTCGTGAAAATGTTGTCTTAATTTCATATTATTATTGTTATCATTAAATAATTTTAATAACTATGTAAAGCTATTTTTTAAAAAAAAAATTGTATACCATACATATGTGTTTGTATATGGATATAAAAACATTTTTTAAATTCGCGTTTGTTTATTCATTGATATTAAATATTTTTAAATGATATGACCTCATTCTTTTTCACCCACAATTACACGTGTATGCCATACTAATTATTTTATATATCTTTATTTGTGTTATATACATATATAAAATAAAAAAAAAATTTTGTTTTAGTGTATCTCATAATCGCTTTAATGAGGTACATAAATGTACATATGTACTTATGTATGTATAATTTGTATCCACAACAATAAAATAGACTATTTATGTAAATGATGATTTTGCTATAGGTAAATATTATATAATACTACATGTGAGTATTTTTTTTTTTAATTTTACATGCGTAAATGTGTGTATACTTATGTTTACATTATAATAATAATAATACATATGATATTCTAAATCCAGATGTGTGAAAAATAATATATAAATATTACCGATTAATTGTAACAGTTCTTAAGATTGAATTTAATTAAATACACTGACAATTTGTAAACAATTATTATTATTGCATGAGTATATGTAGGTAATATTTATTCGATAATGAAAATAAAAATTTTTATATATTTTCTTCACATTGTTAATTAGAATTTAAGAATTACAATTATAAGCCGTTTGTTTTCATGTTTTTAATGATAAAAAAAATTTTTTTTTTATTAGAACGAATAAGAATAAAATATAATAAGAACTTATCATTCGAAATTTTTATACAAAAATATAATTACACGGTAATCGGTATTACAAAATAATATTTGTTAATATTCTTAGTAAATAAAATGTAAAATAAAAGCAAAACACACTTGTGTTTATGACGATATTAACGTTATTTTTGCGTGTGTGTGTGTGTGTTAATGTTTGAAATTTAAAATTGTTTTAAAACAAATTTACATTATATAACAATAAATAAATATGGAATATATTTATAATGTAAATGGGTTTTAATTATGTACGAATGTTTATAAATAAATATTAAAAAGTAAATAATTGAATAATAAAACATAACACAATAAAAATGAATGGAAGTACATATATGTTTTTGAATTTGTGTCGTATTTAAATTTTGATTGGTAAATATTAATAAATTTTATAAATTCATCAATTTGGTGTATAACAATAAATTATAGAAGTATTCGTATCATGTGTATTTATAAAATATTTGTATAACAATAAAACAACAACAATTATTAACGTTGTTTGACATACATATTTACATTTCATCCATATATTACAAATCTCATATACTTATTACTTTGGTACATGAATACATCTGAATCTGTGTGATTTTGAATCAAAAATATTATATTATCATCTACATCATAATCGGGAATAAAAAATTCTTGTAAATCAAACAGATAAAAAAATGATTCAATTGCCGTACTATATATAGTAAAAGGATAATTGCATTATTCTGTTATCTTTTATATGTTTTCTTTATCTTCTTTTTTTTTTTAGTTTGTTCAGAATTTCTATTTTCTTCTTCTTTTATTTGTAAGTTTATTATGTTAGATTTTTTTTCCATTTTATAAGTTTTTATAACGGTTTTTTATTTAGTATATGTAACATATACATACATATGTATATGCACATATATTAGATATATATATTTTTTTTATTTTTCGTCTTAAAGTCTACTTCAAACTACAATTTGATGGCAGACATCCCAATTTAGAATACCTATATTAAGCCAATATCTTTCATAATACAAGCTGCTTTTTTTTTGTTTATTTGATTTTAGACATTATATACTATACGTATTCGCATAAACTAATTCGAGTATGTGTATAAATATTTTATATATATTTATATATGTTTATGTGTATACCTTTGATAATATAACATATACATTCATTTAATATATATATGTATTGTATTGTATTGTAAATATAGTGATATCAAGAACTATTCTTCTCATTCTATATACATAAAATATTTTTTGGGTTTCTTTAATACGTTATCATTACATGTATCTATCTATCTATTTTATGTGTATGTATATTATAAAGGATATATATATATGCAGAGATGAAATTCATCTATCGCGCCAGGAGTGTATTATGTGTAGTGAAGAATATATTGGGGCGCCACCTAGACGTTGTATTTTCGATTAATCGATTATTCTTCCGTCTTTTTTTTTTCTTTTTCATTTTAAGTTTTTTTTTTTTGTTAATTTTTTTTTTTTTTTTTTGTAATAGTCAAAATGCTACTGGCATATATTATAAATACGCGAGGTTTGTTGGAAACTTTCAAACCACATTATTTTTTCTGATTGTTCTACATATACGCACATATTACATACGTACAAAATATCAGTTTCATACGTATACGTACATATATTATACATATGTGAAATGTATATGTGGGTGAAAAAATATATCTACTCTATTTATGTATCTATATTTTTGTGTTCGAAAACTATACTGTTGTTGTACATATATGTTTTTGTAAAATTGAATTGAACTTTTTTACTTTCTGTTGTATTATTTTTTTTCTTGGATTCATATACTCGTATGTTAACTTTTCTTAAAGTTTTCCCATTTTTTTCAATTTTGTTGTTGTTGTTTTTTTTCTTTTTTTTCTTCTAAATAAAATTGGCGGTCGTTTCAATATTAAACTTGATGACACGACCGTGAAGATTTGTTCTAGCATCACATTTGTTTCTATACGTATTTATGGAAAATTTATTCTGTTCATAGATACATACATTATATGCATATGTATATAAATAATGTATATTTATGTTTAATACAGATAGTTATATAGATGAGTAGAGATTATACTATTGTGAACTGTATATATATATATATATATATGTACATGTATATCTCCGTACCGTAAATTATATTGCAGATTTGATGTTGGTATAGTAATATCGGAAGTTTTCCTCTTTATTTGATTTTGTTAAAAGCCTTTTAACTGATCGAAACTATGTACATATATACGTACATAATATTACACATAGTATTGCATTTTATTTAGATAAATATGACTGTATTTATATCATATATTTATGAATGATATGTACAACGTACAAGTATTGTACAATGTACATGTAGTACATAAATATGATTATATGGTATACCTATATAATATTGTTGAAAAGTAAGTTCATTCCGGAAGATTGTCCTGTGTCCTTTAGTGTGAAATAATAATCCATAAACTATATTAGATTCTCATACTTATTATACGAGTATACGATGAATAAAATAATAAAATAAAATTGTGTATGTGGAAGAAAAAAAACAAAAAGAAATCGTAGAAAAATGATAAAAATTGTATCTGATGAATAAGTCTGTATGTATTATAAACGAATTGAATTATTAATTTCTTAAGTATTTGGATATAATAATATTTATACATATATGTATTTATATGCGTTGATATAATGTATATAAGCTTAAGGATGTCATCACATTTGAAGATCTCATTTATCATATTTTTATCTTGATAATGTTGTAGTATTTACTAACAAATTTGTTCTACGTGTATTTTATTTTTGGTTTTCTATACATGTATGTAAGTAGTACTATGTATTTTGTATATTTTAAATAAGAGACAGTGTGTGAAATTTGTTCTGAAATCTGTGATTCTAATATGGAATGTAACGTCAAAAAAATTATAAATTACAAAATAAAAATTGATAATGTATATATTCAATTGACCACAAGTGATATTTATAGACAATTTGTAAATAGAAAATAAAAAAAATAAATAAATTAGAAAAAATATTAATTTATAAATAATTTGTAAAATTATTCTACGAGATTATACAAAATTGATAATTTTTTTAATACAGGTATCTACTGTACATATATGTATGTATGTACATCATCTAAGAAACGGTTTGGTTTTTGGTCACGTGATAACTTTTAAACTCATGAAAAATATGCAAACATGAAAAAAAAGAACCACTAAAATGAAAGCTCTATAAATTATGATAAAGAAATTAAATGATCAAACTACACATTAAAAATTGAATGATTTCTTTATATATAGATAATAAAAATTTTAAATTGACATTTATCCATATATAAATATGTACATAGTACGTAGTTATCATTAATTATTGACTTATATGTGCTTATATTTATGTATGTATACTTATAAATTTTTATCGGTGTAGATCATATGCACATATATACATACATACTTAAGATAATATTCTCATATATACATACATAATATGTTCATACATATTATACGGTCAATTTTATATTTTTAAAAGAAATGTCATCAATATTAATCAATAAAAATTTTTATATACACCGAATTTTTTTATAGAGTTTTTATTTTATTTACATTTCAAAAAAATACATATACTTATGTACAGATGTATATATTTGTATATATATTCATATCACACATGTACGTACTCGTACATGTATGGCATTTTCGAATGTTTATAATTTTTTATCATAGTATATATATACAATAAAAGAAAAAACGATCTACTATAAATAAACATGTACATCTCTTTTACGTATATGTGCAACTAAAACTAACTTTAACTTATGAATATGATAGTTGGTAATAATATAAACTACCATTATATGAACTTCTGTCATTTTTGTGGTTGGTATTATATTGTTATTGCTTTTATTTCATTTTAAAATACTATACTACACTATTATGTACACTAAACTGTCACTAAAAATTTTTGTCACTCATATATGAGTGCCGTTTATATTATAGTGTAGATGTTATTTATACATCAAATAAAAAAAAAATTATTTGAATTTTATTACTTTTAGATTTGATACAGTCATCAGTATAGCTATTGTATTAGATACATATATACTTATGTATGTGTATGTTCATGTATATGTATATGTACAACATACAATTCAAGAATTATTAACGATTTAAGTCAACGACTATTTAATAGGCAAAGATCTTTTCGGATGAATACGCGATGAAATAAATATTCATATGATTGTATAATAATAAAATATATACGAGTTCATTTATATGTACATTATATACGATGCTTATATAACGAATATTTATAATAAAAATGATTATGTGAAGAATATACATATAAAAATTCGTCTTAAAAATAAATGAATATGTATGTGTAATAAATATCGTTATTATTTCAATACACATAAACTATAAAAGTGACCATATTTAAAAGAAATGAAAAAATGAAATTGATTTCATTATAATAGTTCTAAATTCTCATCTTTTATCTTAAATAATGTTCATCTGTATACTGTATGTATTAATATGATGAGTTCAACAAATATTTGATAATAATCAAATATGTGTAAAGAATTAAATTCTATTATATGTATGTAGATTTACATACAGTGGATGCATATGCATATATAAGAAGTATATAAATTAAATATTTATTGTACTAGACCAAATTATACAAGAAAATTAAATTCCGTGCACAATATACGAATATTTTAATGTTTATTACACTGTTTTTAGCATTAAATATTTAAAAAAAAAATTTTATATTGTAAACAATCTACTATATGAATGTATGGTTTTATTCGTATTATATGCATCTATCTTAATATATTTAAAATTTTTCATTGCATTTGCAATTTATGAATAATAAAAATTTATCAAATTGATCACAAAATTTTTAAATTTCATTATGCTTACATTATGAACTTGTAGTTAAGTATGTACGAGTATATGTATATTCCATGGTATTAAATTTAAGGTGCGATGGAATGAACATGTTTCTGTTTCACTTCATATCATAAGGTACTACGTACTACTAGTGTATATTCTCGTATACTTCTTATCTTATGATTTGTAGAAATTTAAGGAGAAAATGAATTTTTCTACTACTTACTGTCTCTTCTTATTTCTCGTATACTTCTTATAGTGTGGTGACTGGTGCATAGTAAAAAGCAAAGTATAAAAAGGAAATGAATTTTCGTTGTGAATGAAATTACGAGTGCATGGTATGTGAGATACTACTAGTGTGGTCGTATATCGTATTAATTAGAAGCTAATAACCTCATTTGTTACTACTTACTATCTCTTCCTTTTTCTTTCATTCTTCTAATGGCGTGTAGTGCAAAGCAAGTATAAAGAGAAAATGAATTTTTGAATGAAAATACGAATAAATAGTATGTATAGAGTATGTATAGTACAATAGTGCAATTATTTGGAAATTGGTTTTGAAAAAAGTAATAGAATTTATTCAAAATATTTTTTTACCTTTATAAAAAATGTCTGTCGAACAGTCGACACAATGACGTCACTATCTCTACTCTATATATACCATGATAAGTTCGTTAATTTTTCCTTCATTATTTACTGTCATTCGCTCTACAAAAATAATATAATTGATAAAAAATAATTTGTCAATTCAGCTGCAATTAAATATTTTTCCATTTCGTAGAAAAAAAATTATTAATTTTATTTTAATATTTACGAGTATATTATCTTTAAATAAATATGTAAACATGTTAAAATTGTAAAATTAAGAAATATGTTATAACCTGAGAGTATTGTTTATTTTCAGTATTTCTTTTTATTTATTTATAAATTTAAAAAGAGATAATGCTTTTTTATTGATTGCAATTAATTTAATATGATGTTACAGTCTATACATTTAAATTATTATCTTTTTAATAATTTCTGTTAAAAAATTAATTATTTAATTACATGTGTATCAGTAATTAAAAAAAGAAATGTTTGTTCAATTTATAAATTTTCTTAACATTTTCCTTACTTAATCTTCTTAATCTGCATATAAAAGTTTTGAAATGACACAACACAATTATTGCGTTCATAAGAATCGTGCAATTTCTAAAAATAAATATGCAGATAATTGTAAAAGCGAATAGAATAATTTATTTTTATTTTGTAAAATGTTTATTTTCTGTAAATTCATTGTAAAATAAATGTCAGCTGATAAAAAAAAAATTATCACACGCATCATTAAAATAATTAAAAATTTACAATTTTTTTTTGAATAAATAATCCAAATACTTTTCGGTTTTCAAATAATAATTATTGTGTGTATATTATAATGTATACTAAAAATGAATACAATAATTCTTATATTTTAAGTAAAAAAATTAATAAAAATTCGCATTAAATTTACAATAATTAAGCTACAATAGCGAAATATCTAATAGTGAAAAGATTTTACATCAATGAAATTGATTTTTAAATTTTTATTTTATTATACAAGTTTTCGTATGTAATGTACATGTAAATGAAATTTCGTTAATTAAATACGCAATAAATATCTTATTTTATTTTTTAAATTATAGATTATGAAACGATAATATTTCTAACAGCGAATATATTATACTATTATTAATAATATTTTTTCTCTCCTATATAGGATGTATGTAATATGTGCAAATTGTATGTAAAATTATTTTAAAATGGTATGAAATAAATTCAATTTTTTCCAACTGGTTTTCGTGAATTAGTAATAACATTTAATTATTATAAATTTATAATTTTTATTTAAATACATATATACTCAATGTTATACCATTGACACACTGCAGTCATAAACCATGGTTATCTCAAATGGTTTATCGATAACCTGGTATGTGTGACACATTTAAATTGAGGTGAACTAGTTTATATATTTATACGACACCTGTCGAGATAAATTCAAACACTAATTCTTTTTCATCTAGTCAGCATGTTAGCTGAAATTTGGTTTGACAGTTTGTTTAAATATAATATACAAAAAAAAAAATAACACAAACGTCAAAAATAACTGAGTTCGAACTTTGTTAACAAGATAACTGAGTTCTAGAAACTCGGTTAACTTAACCGAGTTCTGAAAGTCGGTTATCGTAAAGATAAACCAGAAAACTGAGATAACCATGGTTTATCTCTGCAGTGTGTCAATAGTATTATACTTACATACGAACATATAGGTGTTTAAATTCACATTACACATTACATATCTGATGCTTTTTTTTGCTCACAGTAAATACAAATGCGAACTGTACTGACATATATACTTACTATAAATAATAATTAAATAGCAATCAATGTGATATATTCTGAATATTCATATATGTATGTATATGTATAATAAAATTTATATTAGAGTATAGATGTATAGCAGAATAATTATGATATGATGTCAATAAAAATGACGTCAATTATTTAATTCGATATTACTAATAGAAGCAAAAAAAATCAAAATGTGTGTGTATGTTTTTTTCTTTTTTAATAAAATTTTCTATAAATTTTTTTTTACTACGTTTGAATGCACATTTACATGTTTATAATACACTTATTTATATGTCGTTACGTTTAACTCGTATCTAAATGAATTTAATGTAATTTAATATTATTGCATATGAATTTGTAAGCCTGTGTCGTACTGTAAAACACATGTATTGTATGCATATGCATATTTTATATTTAGTTAATATACATACTCGTATGTTACATATGTGAATATATGAAAAACTATATGATGATGATGATGAGGTTAACATTTGAAGTTAATTTAAATTTAAATCAGCAATAATCGTTGAAATTTTAATAACTACATATGTAAATGCGAACGAGTATGTATGTGTAATGTATATACACATATGTACATATAATAAGGTGGGTGCTAGGTCATTGTCGATTACAACTTATATAACGTGACTTTACAAATTTATTTAAATAAAATGAATGAATTAAGAAACAATGTATATGTATGTACATAATTTTTAAATTATATAAAATATAAATAGAAATAAAAAAAAAACACAAAATATATACATATGTAAATAATTCATTCTTTTGTTGAAAATTATTTTTATAAATATCAAAATAAAAATATTAGAAATTTAAAAATTCTATAGAGATTTATCAGATGATGAAATCAATTATTTTTCTTACATATGTACGGTTTTAGAAATTAGGTATATTTTTTCATTGATCTCTTTTGTTCAATTTTGAAGTGTGCATATATTTTCAATGGCATATATGATGATATATTGAGAAAGATGGGTACGATAATATTTTCGTACGCTCCTATATAAAATTTAAATAACCGAAAATGTTCAGGTTTTATATTTTCATTTTCCCAATTTTTTATTTTTTGCAATTATTACGAAAAGTGTCTCCAATTTTATGATTTATAAAAGAAATTATTTCATAAAATTTTTACAATCGTGAAACAAATAAAATCAAAAAACTAAAAATTAAAAAAAAAAATAAAAAGGATATTTTTTATGAATTTAAAAATCATAATCATTTTGTAAGGCACGCAATGCAATTTATTTTAGATTTTTCGAATTATATTAATCATAAAATAAAAATTGTAAAAAAAAAAAATATTTCTTTTATTATAGCAAAATATAACAGATAAAATATTCATGTTATAAAAATCTATACGAAATATTGTATGGATTTTTTTTTTTTGAAGAATAAGAATAAAAAAAATAGTAACGAATCATAATTAAATGGCACATCATAAAACCACAAGCTGTAATAATATAATTTTGTTACTTAAATTCAGTAGTTGTAAGTCCATTAAAAACGAATTCATAATCTGCTATAAGAATATATAATAACAATAATAATCAAATCAAATCATTGTTTCATCATCAAAATCTAAAGATAACATTCAGAACTAACTATCTACGAGTATATACTCGTACACATTTCTATATTTACATATACATTTTACATGCTCTTACATATAAAAGTATAAAAGATTGGAGAATTGAATGAAGGAAAAAATAAAGGATGAGTGATGAAATATTTGAAATTTCATTCCCTTTGCAGCACTTTCAACAACATAAACAGCAATAATAATGATCCAAAAGACATGACCGTAAATCGCATCTGGAAATCAGTGTGGAATGAAATCGTTTTTTCTTTTTTTTTTTTTTCAAGTTTTATGACTCGTCGCGCGAATAATATTTTCTCGTCTCCATAATGATTATTGTATTCGTATATTTCATCCAACCATTCCTATACGATGAAATTCTCAACTTATATACGAATAGATGTGAACAATGATGAAATCGTATCAGTTCATACACATACGAACACACACTTAAATAGGTAACGTATACCATTTTTAGACCAAAATAATATCCAATAACCTTAAGTATAGTGGAGTAGAAAAAGAAATGAAAATGAATTTTAGTTATGATGAGAAGTTATACGGTGTATTTCATTCCCTAAAATTACACCAAAGGATACCCACATAATAGATTTTGGGGTAAAAATATGTAAATGTTATCATTTCTGTACATTTTGTATATGTACATATAAAATCTTTATAATTCAGTTGTACAATATACTCGTATATACATAAATGTATATGGATGGATATGTAAATTTTATAGAATAGAATATGTATTATTTTAAAATTTTAAAGTAAATTCAATAAATTTTATCATCATCATCATCAGTATAAAATTTCTCTAAAATGAATTTTGTTTAATATACATTTTTTTTTTTTTTACTATCAATGAAATGAAAGTTTTTTCATTCGAAACTTATTGTCCTTCTACAATGAATTTTATATATATTTTTATTAAACGAACGTATATATTACGATTACTTACACAATCATGCTTTAATGTTTGTATATACTTACGTATAGAAGGGCACATGAGTGTACATATAGAAAGTCCGCATATGAATCGTAATTTTGAATTTTTTTCGAATACATCATCTAACTATCCATAACTACATATGACTGCAAGCAATAATATACTCGTACATATGAACAAAGTGAAACCATTTTTGGTTATAAATATATCAGCATTTACATTAATATGTACTTTATACATATACATACATCTGAATGTATTCTATCTATTTATGATTCAGCAGTATATATGTGCATATATGATCATCATTTTCAATAAAATATTTCTAGTATGTATTGTGTATTTGTAATATACATAAGTCCTTTTGT
The DNA here is from genome assembly GCA_951394055.1 of Villa cingulata. NCBI lineage: Eukaryota > Metazoa > Arthropoda > Insecta > Diptera > Bombyliidae > Villa > Villa cingulata. The sequence goes on from OX596024.1 coordinate 33,111,064, forward strand.
TTTTTTTTAAAAATAAATAAAAAAAATTTATATCTTTATGTATTTCTAAAAGGATAGTGAATATAAAGTGAAGAAAATTTGAATAAAATTTCTTCAAATTGAATGTAAATTATTCGATATGATATGATGACAAATGTTGACGACGGCGACGATGATCATATACCCAAATACGAAAATTGAACAAAAAAAAAAGCAAGAAAAATAAAAAAATTAATGTGTTGCTTGTATCTTGTATTGTAAGAGTAAAATTTATGACAAATTTCAATTATATCTATACTTATACCTATACCACTACACAGTAAACATAGAGTATGTACTGCTATATAGATATAAATAGATAGATATATAGGTTCAAATAAATGTGTATGTATGTATGAAATTATGCGATGTAATAGAATATGTGCACATATAAAAACCATGAAAAATCTATTAAACGATTAAGAAAAAAAAAATTTTTTTATTTTTTGTTTTGTTTTTTGTTTTAAATAGAAAAAATGAAATTGAATAATTTGTGGTTATTTTCACGTGAGTAATTGTTATTAAGATTAGAATTATTCAATCTATAGATTTGCATTAAAAATGAATGAGAATAAAAATTTCAAAAGAGAAGAAAATAATTGATTTATCTTTTCATATAAATTTTCAGTTATTATTATATCGTTTTTAAAATTTTTCATTTTTTTGGTAAAAAGAAAATTAATAATTACGAAAGGATTTATTATTTTTTTTTTTTTTTTTGTATAAAATACAATAGCCTTCATATACGAGTATATATACGAACGTTCTACAAAAAATTTGTATAATCTTGAATGAAATCTTTGGAAAATGATTAGAGTCTGCTGAGTATGTGGCAAGGATGTACGTATGTGTGAGCAGAAATGAAATGAAAACTTTCTTATTAATATTTTTATGTACTTTCATGCAATCTTGCTTGCATATTAATTTATATTATACCTAAAATAATATGTGTACGAGTATGTATTAGCTGGTATTAGGTACCTTAGTTTGTTAATTTGATTGGTACGAGTATATAAAATTTATTTTCCTCTGGTTCGAATAATTATTGAAATCTCTCCTTAAATCGTTACAGATACATTATAAGCCTACCGTAACATTGTTTGCATTTAAAATCATCTTCTTTAAAAGCGCATAATATGTATACGATATACGATTAAATTGTACACTTTTTATCCATATATTTTTCTCTACAATATAATACATATACGAGTATAATATCACATATCAAACTACTCTAATTATCTTGAAAAGAAATTTTATGAAGACATAAAATAAATTTTTGTACTTAATATGCGTTGTAAGATTTCATATAATATGCTAATAATATTATAAACTGTACACGTACGTAATATACGTTACGCACATATGTACAATTTTTTTTTGTATCTTTTGTACTTGCATTCATCATTAGTTTTTTAGAGCATTGTACTTATAAAAGTGCATTCAACATTTATGAAAATTTTCCTATATATGACATATTCTTTCTGTATAATATTTTTATTTATATTTTTATTTATATTTTTTTTTTTTTGCAAAATGAACTCAATTTTTGAATCATCAAGTTCATAATGATAATAATTTTTTCCATTGGATATCAAGATAAAATTGACCAACTCTACTTAGTTTTTCATATGAGTATGCTTATACTTATACGTAATGTTATGTACTCATCGTACTCGTATACATACATTCACTCATAATATTTACATACGAATTTTTAATAGGCATACATACATATGTATACTCTTTACATACGTATGGTATGTAAGTATGCAGTTTAGAGTATACGTGCATAAAACATACAATAATAATACAATTTATCTAACAATTAGGTACTTGACATGATAATGCATATAATTCTATTGAAACCCTTTTATTTTATTTTATTTTTTTTTCATATTTTTTTTCTTCATATAATCTTTGAGTAGTTTGAGTAGTTGCAATGTAACTTGTTATGTGATTATATTTTGACCTCCAACATATGTATATATTCAGTATGAAATGTACTTAGATATGTACTTCTATATAAATAAATGACGATATGTATGTGTTGCGTATTTAGAAAATTACGTACACACATAAGTATATATACACATTTACATACATTATTTTTGTACTCATATGTGATTATCATGTGCATATACATATTCTTCTCGTTCTTTTTTTTTAATTTTTAATTTCATTTCGAATTTAATTTTTATTCTGTATCGTTTGTGTTGTTGTTGGAATAAAAATTGCATTTTTATTTTTTTTTTATTTTTTTTTAGAAGGAATGCCGACATGACTGAAATTATAAAAAAATATGCACTATATCATACTATACCTAAATCCAGTTAATTTGAATATTTGTTAAATGAATTTTATTCAATTTAAACCACACGAAAGCAAAGAAAAAGAATAGCAAAAATAATAATGAAAAAAAAAAAAACAAAAATCGAGAACGAAAACGCAAATTTTAAATGAAACGAAGAAAATACAATGAAACAAAACAAAAGAAAAAAAATTTACATTCGCTGAAATAGCAGCAACATAAGAAAAAAAAAACTATTTATTTATTTTTTTTTTTAATTTTGTTTCATTTTACTTGGAAAATCTTTTTATCTAATTAAATTTTTAAGCATTACCGCACATAATATTCTGAATCAGAGAAGATATTATTTTTAGATACAGAAAGTAATGTTCTTAATTTAGATTGTCAAGTAGGTAGCAAAATTGTACGAAATGCATACATACATAATACATATATGTATGGATGTATAGTAGATGTATGTATGTATGAATATACAATTCATTATTTTTAATTTACAAAAAGTAAAAAAAAAAAAATAAAAATATTATAAAAACAACAAAAAAGTAAAATAAAAAGAAATATTTCTTCGAGTGATATAATACATAAACATAAATATATATCTAATGTTTGTAAATTACGTATATTGGTATAAAAGTATATATACAAATTCATACATATAATCAATATTATACACACCATATATACAGATTAAAATGTTAACAACCTTTTATAATTGTGATGTAATGATATTCGAATGGAATTTTCGTCACTGAAATTTTCAATTTCTGTTTGAAATACGTTTTGCATGTGTAATAAGAAGCAAAATAAAAAAGAATATTTTTCCTTCCCTTGTTTCTTGATGTTTTCGATTAGGTACATATATAGGATAGGCCAACACAATTGAAATATGTATGCGTTACAATCAGTATCAGTATATACACACATATGTAAAATATAAAATATGTATCAGTATCTTGACATTTTGTTGAATTTCTTGGTCAAAAATCAAATAAATCTATGCTCATCATAATACATACTATATGTTGAACATTTATGCTTGATTTGCACAATAAAAGAAATAATAAGATTTACAGAAAATTGCGAAAGTAAAAAAAAAAGGTCAAATAATTCTTCGTCGTACTGTATACACATTCATAATAATATGTACGAGTATTTATATATTTCTGTCAGATTATAAATGCATATATAGTATATGTACATAAGATACAAAATATTTTAAATTTTTTCTTTAAATATAAGTATCATTGTAGTACTAATGGGAGATTTCTTTTTCTGTTTTATTTTTTTTTTTTTTTTTAAATAAATTAGCATTATGTTTCAATGAATATTTTTGCTTGATTGATTTTTATATAAGATGTATATAAGTTCCCAAAGAAACATTACCAAATAATTGAAAAAAAAAAAGAAAAAAAAGAAAAGAAATGCATACCTATACATATATAATAAAAATAAATAAAATATAAATAAATTTCATTATTTTCATCTTCAAAGTGTATATAATATATAAATAACTGAAAATTTTTTATACGAGTATAATTTTTAGAACTTTTAAAATAAAATGAAAAGATAAAAAAAAAAACATTAAATCTTTCTATCGTGTACATACATACATACGAGATAGTGTTGTTATTTTGTTTGAATCGATTGTATAATGCCTTTTCAATTTATTATTATAACGAAAATTGAAACGAATTTCATTGATAGCAATTTCAAATAAAAAAAAAAAAATCACTGATAAGTTAAAGATAGATGAAGACAGATATATCATATATAAGTACTCGTATGTGTTATGTAGAATAAATTTTTTCAAATAAAAATTATTGAATTTTTTTTTATAAATTTTTATAATTTATTATAATTTTCGATATTGTGTTAAACTCGCACTTAGTATACATACTTTATTATATTTTCTATGCGTAAATGAATGAAAGCACGAGTACATGTACATAGATTATATTAGGTGTCGATTATTATTATTATTATTATTTTTTGTAGTTTCACTAAAATTATAAATTATAATTTTCCATAATATCCATACACGCGATTGTATGTATTTGATCATTATAAATGTTCAAAGTTCACCTGTACAATAATTTGTTGAATATATATTTTACTCTAACGCGTAATTAATTACATAATTTATATAATTAATTTTTTTTTTTTTTTGCATGTAAGTACATCACGAATACATAGGTATGAATGTATTGTTATAATTTTGTATATACCGAATTTTCCACTAAATGTAAAATATTAAAATCTTAACATTATTGTTGTTATACGGTATACACAGTAATTATAGTCATCACATGTAGATTATCTGTATATGTATTAGTTTAGTGGTTATAAGTAGTGTGTTAATTATTTGCAATTATTCTCGTGTACATAATATATGGAATATACAATATACTTATATAAGTTTTATCTATGTACATAATATATTGTATTTTTGATCCAATTTAAATATTTGCAAATTTAATTCGAATATGAGTATTAAATGAATATTAAATATACATTTACTCTTATCACTTTTTAATGATTATAAAATCATACATGTATATTGATGTAAATTATTTACATACATACATATATAAAGATATTTGAATGATGTATTTATGTATACATATACTACATTATGGACATTTTAATGTGTTTCTTAGTATACACTTATATGTATTTATATTCGTACAATATTATAATTATTAAATAATTTGAATACTAATTATTTTTTTTATATATAAATACAAGTATGTATACACATAGGTAAATATATCTATATCGCATTTATTATTTCTAGAATTATGAAATTAAGTTTAAAATGCAAATTATAAAATGAATAAAATAAAACGAAATAAAAATTTAAATACATATAGCAAACTACATATATATGTAGCTGTCATAGATAATTAAAATAAATATGAAATATACTACTTGTTAAAATTAACTTATAATTCACACATTTATCAAGTATATGAATACATATGTACATCATACCCCATATATGTATTATATTTATGTACATACATACATATATATATATATATATATATATATATATATATATGTTGTATAATTTATCATTAATTCTATAATATTCATATACGTATATGTATAATTTTGCTCGATTTATATTATTTTGAAGGTAAATTAGATAATTATTAAATGCTTTTAAAGATTTGTAATAATAAATTTGAAAAAAAAAAAAAAATTCAAAATACTTATAATTTTGTCTGATCATAAAAATTATTAAATGAAAATTAATGATGATAATTATACATACATTATACACATACATATATATATCTATGTGTTTTGTAATACAGATCAGAGTATATTATGTACATATTTGTATATATATTATTATATAAATTATATGTATAGATATTAAATAATAAATAAAGATATAATATAATTTAAACAAATACTCATTCATATTAAAATGGATATATCTACAGCTATACATAGATAATGTAGTGATACATACATGTATATATACATGATACTTGCAATAAAAAAAAAAACTTCAATGTATTTACGTATACATAAATATATATATATATTATTACATAATGTACACAAGTATGTATATAAATTAAAGCAGTATAATTGAATTTTTCTTACGTAAAACAGGGCAAGGACATCACATGTTAAATAAAATCATTGATATTGATAAACATGTAGTGTGTGTATATAGAAGTATGTAATATACATTTATATGTAATATATAATATATATATACAATTATTACTATCTTAGTGATATTCGTATTTATATAATAATATTTAACTAAATAAAATATTTTATATTTCATATAAGTATAATATTATTTACTAATATATTACGATTAAGATATTTTTCTATCTATCTAATGTTCATTTTTAATACTTCATTATATTTATGAAGTTCTCTTATCAATGGTTTAAAAAAATAAACAAAATAAAATAAAAATAATTGCTTACATATATCATAACTATATGTAGGTAGAGGTACTCATGTTCGTGCGTACCAGGAAATAACCATGCATCGTAGGTGATAGTTAGATCAGATCAATTTTTTTTTTATATTTTTATAACATAAAGTTGTACAAAAACATAATTTAAATGAAGTAATTAGGAAATATTGAGTTTTCAAAAAATTATATTTTCATATATACTTAGATATCCCTACTACAAATATATGAAATAAGTATATTGTATCCTGTGAATGTTCTATTCGAAAATTCTTAAATGTTCTCATCTATTACACATAATATTATTTTTCTATTTCATATCAAATTTTTTCATCTCTTGTTAGATATGAACAATAAATTCTAAATTGATTAAATAATTTTATATTTATTATACAATATGACAATATCCTAACATTTATTATAAATAATTCATTTACAGTAAAATTTTTATATTCAATGGAAAAAAAAAAATCAAAAAATTATTGTAAATTATTTGGTTGGATTAAATTTATTTTTCTACATACATCTACACGCGTACAAATATGTACATATGAGTATATAATTGTGTGTGTGGGTGTGTTTTTTTTTTCAAATTTATTTCGAAAATATCGCTAATGGTTGAGTTTTCTTTGTTTGTTGGTGATGTGCTGTTTGATATTGAAAAGAAATACTTACTTATGTACTATGGAGTAGGTATTCTCGTATAAAATTTTATTTAAATAAAAATAATAATATTCTAAACATTTCAAATAAATGAGATTATTAGAAAGAAAACGACAATTTAGTGATATATAGAAGATATTTTATTGGAAAAAATTTGTGGTTTATGATTACTACAACCCGTTATCAGTTTTGCAAACCAAGCATAACTAAGCTCAATAATAATATTACATACATTATATACTGTCTATATTATAGCTGTAAAATACACATTACTTATTCGTATATTACATATTTTATGTATATACAAGTATAAATGGTAAAAGGATATCGAATTTTTTTTTTTTTTTTCATATACGAATTACATTATAATATATTCATTGGTATGTACGTACATGGATGAGAATCTATATCTCTATCGTTTATGAAATTATTCGTATTTCAGTATTTTTTTTTTCTTCTATATTTTGTATAGATTATTATTGTATGCTATACATTACATACATATGTATATTTGTAAGTAAAAGTGTGCATGTATATTTATATACTGTGATTATTGATACATATATGAATTGGAAGCAGTTTTTCGTTACTTTTTTTTTCTTTTTTGAAATATTGTTAATATTATACAGCATTGTCAGCTAGTATCTCTGCTCTATACAACCTACGACTGTTATAAACGTTATGGTATGAACATATCTGTGGGAATATGATGTGTACATATTATATAATATACTCGTATACTTATAAATTATTCGTATATTAAATTCTACAATCAACTTTTTCTTAGTCATGTTAAAATTTCTTAAAGAAAACGAAAGCAAAGAATACTTAGAACAAAAAAAAAACATTGTATGCAACTAAGAAATATAAACGTAAGAAAAAGAACATTTTCCTTTTCTTTTTTTACAAACAATCACACAGGATGGTTATACTATATATAATATATATAACTAAATAATGTGTGTGTATGCACGTATGTGTAATATATAGATAGATACATAATACTAGATACGTACCTATGTAAGAATGGCATAGAAAAACTACAATGTCAGATAATATTTTAGAATAATCTTCATTGAAGGCAAGTTGTAAGCATATCACCATATCACGAGTTCATTTTTCTTGATCCCCAAAGATTTATCCATCTGTGATAAAAGGCGCCAACTAGGCGATGATTTTGACGGTAGCAGCAAGGAATAACTTTTTTTTTTTTTTTTGAATGAAGAATAATGTATAATGTATGTATACATTTATGTATAAACAATATATAACATTACATACATTATATTAAAATCAAAGTATATGTAGGTATGTTCGTATACAGTTTCTATTTCTATATTTTGGATTTCAGCTTATTCTATGGTTTAAATTTTTCTTCCTGTTCTTTTTAACCTTCAATCATTATTATTGTTATGTGTATATCATGTAGTACTTGTTCTTATTATTCAGTCACTACATAACAAAAAAAAAATGATTTTTCTATTCAGCAATCACTATTATTAATGTTTTTTTGTTCGGAAAAATGATATTTCTGATGATTCTTTATCTTTAAATTAAAATGGCAATGGAAATTTATTTTTTAATTTTTTAAAAAAAATGTATGTGTATACTTTTTTTTTAGCAATTATTATCCTTTCTTGGTTTAGTTTTTGAATGTTCATATAAAAATTTATCAAAATTAAATTATTGTAACTTGTAACAGAGTTTTTAAACTTTATTATAAATTAATACATGTATTTGTTTTGTATTATTTCAGAATTCAATACGTCATAATTTATCGTTGCATAATCGTTTTATGCGAGTACAAAATGAAGGTACTGGAAAATCATCATGGTGGATGCTTAATCCCGATGCAAAACCGGGTAAATCGGTACGTCGAAGAGCTGCATCAATGGAAACATCAAAATATGAAAAAAGACGTGGAAGAGCGAAAAAACGTGTCGAAGTACTACGTAATGCTGGTATAACTGGATTAAATGATGCTACACCATCACCGAGTAGTAGTGTTAGCGAGGGTCTAGATCATTTTCCAGAGAGTCCATTGCATAGGTAAATATTAAATTCATGGCTACGATATATGTATTTTCATAATTTATTATGTATTCCAAATTCTATAGTATAGTCTATACTATAGTCTACTTAGTTCGTTCGATAAAATTTCAATTATTATCTATACACAGTTATTTATTATACTAGTACATTATATGCTTAAATACTTAGTAGTTCAGTTATACATGAATATTTCGTTTAGAAATTGATATTTCGTTTTAATTTTTTACGTAGTTTCGTTAATTTTTTGGAATGCCGTAATTATTGATCATTCATATTTTTTGAAAAATTTTATTCAAATTCAAAAGTATACTTATTACCAAGAAAATATTTTTTATTCAAATTACACGTATATTTTTTGCTTTCGAATTTTTTATTGAATTTTCTTTTTTAATTAATTTAAAAAAAATATATATATACTTATTTTGTTCATTCGTTATTATTTTATTTTCATTTTATTTTAAATTTTTATTATGTTTTCTTTATGGAAAAAACAAAAAAATATAATTTTTGCAAAATTCAAAAATGAAAATGAAAAAAAAAAAAAATTGCAAAAAAAAAAATGTATATAGCGGTGGATTTCAACTATCACCTGATTTTCGACAACGAGCTTCATCAAATGCAAGCTCGTGTGGCCGTCTTAGTCCAATACCAGCTGTGATAGGTCTTGAGCCAGATTGGGGTTTTCCACCACAATCATCAAATGATTATAATCAAAATACATCAACAGTGACTGCAGCTCAAGCATCTGCCTTAGATCAATTAGCTGGATCTTTGGCAGACGATTTAACATTACAGAACGAGTTTTTGCAAGGGTCAGTTATTTTATTTTATATACATAATATTATTTAAATTTATAATTTTTATATTGTCATTAAAATGTGTATATATATTTACTTATTTATTTATTGAATTTTTTTTTTTTATTTGTTCGTATATTTAAATTTCGTATATTTTAAATTTCATATTTAATTCTGCATGTAAATATAATCGTAAATTTTGTTTCATTATTATATACTATAGAGAAGCATGTTTTTAAATGATAAATAATTTTATATATAAATTAAATAAATGTCTAGATAATTTTTACATAATGCATTGTACCTATATATAAATGAATATGAATATGTGAATGACATTTTATATTTGTAAAGAAATTGAATAAGTTTAAATATAAAACATAGTAATTTCATACGAATGATTCAAATCTACCTATCGAAATACGAGACGATGCGCAAAAATGTTAATTAAATAATTAAATAAAGATACATGATGAAAACTATGACAGCACGTATCTAGAAAACTCTAAAAAGTGTATTTGTTATACTCGTAATATAGAAATGAAAATGGATTCATACGTATGAAATTACTAAATTTAGACAAAACGAATTTATATAATTAACTCTAAAATGGATAAACTCTAAAAATATAATAAATAATTACTTAATTTCATGCATACATTCTAATTGTATACAAAAATTTTTAATACGGATTTTATCAAAATCAATTATTATTATTATTTTTTTTTTCTATTTACTGGTCATACGGATGGAGTAGGTTTAGTACAGCGACAGCAATGCATAATCCACCACCGCCACCACCTCCTTATCAGCCTCCACAACCGTATTCATTACATGCCACTGTTGCTCAATCTTTTGGAATTCAACAAAGTCAATGTCCGCTTCATCGTTCACTGCCATGCACCTGCTTGCACAATTCAGGAGAAGTACTTTACACATTATTTTATATATTTACTATACAGACATACATAACTTCATACATTACATATACATATAGATAGATAAAATTATATATAAAATTAATTTTAAATTCTAAAATGATTTTTCTTATTTATTTACTTTTTTTGTGTCCAAAAAAAGAAAACAATAAAAATGAAAATATTTTATTTTTAGGGTATGTCACCATCATCTGGTACTGGAATGTCACCATCATATCCTCATAGTGAACCATCGTCTGATTCATTAAATACATACAATAATGTTAGAATTGGTACAAGACATTCGAATAATGGCAATACAACAACACAACAGCATCAGCATCAGCACCAGCACCAAAAATTAAATACACATTTAGATGGTATGTAAAAAGTATTAAAATTGATAATAAAACACATTTTAAGAAAATTTTTAAGAAAATTAAAATGATTTTGCCATCAATCACAATATAAGCAATTAGATTTTTGCTTGTTTTAAATTTGAATACATATTTACATACATATGTTATTCAATTTTTAGGTAATGGTCCATCAACATTAATCGGACAGTGTATGGAAGCATTAAATAATCAAACACAAATTGATGAATTCAATATTGAAAGTTTTCATGGTGGACTCGAATGTAATATTGAAGAGGTGAAAAATCTCATTTTATTTATCACTGTTTTTTCTTTTTTTTTCTTTCAATTATTTTCAATAAAATACAAAAACAAAAATAAAATGAAATTTATGTTAAAAAATGTATACTATATTTTCATAAGTTTTTCTTTTCTCTCTCACATATATTTTTTCTTCTCCTTTTTTTAGTTGATTCAACAAGAACTTAGCATAGATGGATTATTAGATATAAATATACCATTAACAACAACAGCAAATCAAACAACTATAAATTCAACAATGCATAATTCAAATTCTCAACAGACAACAACAACATCATCATTAGGTACAATCGGTTTACAACAAAATCAACCAACAAATTCTCATCCAAAAGTACAATATTCGCAAACTAGTGTAACACCACCATCATGGGTTCATTAAAAATTTTTACGTTTATAAAAATGAAACAAAAATCGAACAAAACTAAAATATTATAAAATTCAAATAAATAATTGAAAACCGATAAATAAAAGAAGAACAAAAATAAAAGCAACTAAAATTAACGAAAAACACTAAAAAAAAGGAAAAAAATTCATGAATAAAGCAAATTTCAGTCATATTAAGAGTCTGAGTATTTACAACGTTGGTTTTTTTTTTTTGTTTTTTTTGAAAAATCATTTTCTATTAATTAAACTAAGGTAAGTGTTGAAATTTTGTTGCAATAAAAAAAAATGTTTTTCATAATTTTTTTTTTCTGTAATTTAAAAAATATACTATAAATATGAAAATGTAATTATTTCAATAAAACCATGTACTAAAATAATAAAAGACAGAAAAGTAGAATCATGTGAATAAAAAATGAAAATCCTTTTCAAAAATGCATTGGAAAAAAGGCTATCGTTTCAATATAGTATCGTCAGTATCGCTGTTTGATTGAAAATAATAAAAACTCAACTAAAAGTATCTGTACTCTCATCATTTTCTTTTTATTTTTTTTTTAGTCATTCGCTTGTGAAAAATATAGTAAGAAGATGAACAAGGAAAAATTGTTTTTCTTATTATATTTTTTTGAATTTGAAATTAAAAAAAAAATGTAGAAAGTAAAATGCAAATTATTTGATTTTTAATGATTTAATTGCGTAAGTAGAAATAATAAGATAATATAAAATAGATTTATTCGTCCGCAGGCTATAATTGATAAATGAGAGAAAAAAAGACGAATTCAAGTGGAATAATTAAAAAGTTACTCTCAATAATTTTTCTTCTTTTTCTTTGCCTTCTTTTGCTGTTTTCAGTTTTTTTTTTTTTGTAGTAAACAAATTGAATTATATTTTTATTTTTTAAATACAAAACGAATGAAAGAGGATGAAAAGAATATACAATAATTCAAAGTTATAAGAAGTTTTCCTTTTTAATTTTTTTTTTTTTTTGTTAAAAATTTTATAAATTTTATTATTAACATAATTTATTCATAAATGACGTTCAAATTAAAACGACTAGATTGAAGTTTTACGAGTATATAAATGTACACATGATATGGACACAATAAGAACGCTAAAGTTAATATATTCGTATATATTGTATTCGTACAATTTTGTAGGAATATTTTACATTTTCAAACTTTTCAAGATATGTACATATGTATGAGCACATGCTAACAATCTACATAAACCAAAAATGTAATAAGAAATTCATAAAAAATAATAAAGGAAATGGAAATAAAATCAAAATAATCGTTGTTGAGCAAAAGAAAATTTATAAAATTAAATGTTATAATACAAAGAAGATCCTGTATATACTCGTATATTTATATTATATAGCACAAATTTCCTGATATATTAACTTATTTTCAAAAACAAAAAAAAAAAAACAAAAAAATTGTATAGTCCTTCAATTTATTCTTTTTGTTATTTTTGTTTTATTTTATTTTCCTTCTTTTCTATCTTGTACTATTAAATGTCCATTTATACATGTACATACACATAAATAGTATTTCACGAAGAAACAGAAAAATGTACATATATTATTTCGTCCTGTTTCGTTTATATTCGTCCTTTCCGTATTCATATATGTAAGTATGTATGTATGTATGCACACATCACTTATTCAATAATTATACAAATTCATTTATGTGTTGTATTTTTAGTTTATATCCATTTCATGACTATTTTGTGTGTGTGTGTGAAACTAATGAATAGAATATAATTAAAAAAAAATATTTTAAATATTTTTTCAAAAAACAGAAAAAAGAATACTAAATACATATGCAGATACTTAAAGTATATAAAATAAAAAATAATTTCAAGTTGAATGGACAGACTTTGAGAGAAAAAAAATTGACGTGTAACCAAGCAACACGTATTCACAAATGAGAATTTGTTTTCATTTTCAGGTGTATTTAAAAAAAAATAAAAAAAAATCAAAAAAAAAATGAAATGAAATAGAAAAAAAAATAAGCAAAAAAATTAAAATAAAAATATTAAAAAATAAATAAGAAAATATAAAGATTTTGTGGTTTTAGCGATGTATAAATACCTATGTATATGTACCTATATGCGGTATAGAGTAAAAGGAAAGTAAAAAAAAACCAAAGTTTTAAAAGACTTTTTTATTTTTTTTTTTGAATTTCTTTGAAAAAAATTAAATAAAGAAAATTTATTTTGTTAACAAAAAAAAAAAAAAAGCAAAAACATATTTTTGTTTGATCTATTTAAGAATTGATGACAAAAAATGAATGAATATGTTGAAAAAATGAGAATAACCAAAAAATGTAATACGGAATAGAAATCAAATCAGGATCAACATTACAAAATAAATTTATACAATGAAAAATTGTATACACACACATAATCAAAAAATAAGAAAAAATATGAATACCATAAAGAAAAAAATATATACACGCAGAAATATTTAAAACAATTAGGTATACCTATAGTAAAATTATGTTGGTATACATACTTAGTTTTCTTTTAAGTACTTTTTGTGTTGTCATTTAGTCAAAATATTTACTTGAATGAAATTTTCGTCATATCATCACAACTCTCGTATACACAATTAATTCACATTTAGATACATGAATAATTAAAATATTTAGTATCTTTAAATCTTAAATTTATTTTTCTTTTTCTTTTTTTTTCTTCTAATTCTTTTGTTTTCTTTTTGTATACGCCTTTTATGTTCATTTTTATTTTCTCCACTACTTACAAACTTTTTTTAATAAGCGAGTATGAGGTATATGAGTGTATGAGAAGTATAGTCACATATAGTAAAAATTTGAAATCATATACATACAATGCGTATACATACTATACATGCCACACATAAATAAAATACATTGTGTACATAATTTTAATAGTAAAGTATATATTTTAATACTCATATACGTATACATTTATGTATGTACTTATATTTTGTATTGTTGTGTTATGAATGTGTCAAATAAAATTTAACAAGACAACAAAAAATGATAATAATAATCGACCACTGAATGAATTTAATCTATCGTAAAAGATTATTACCATTCCGCCAACATTGATTTGAAGTGCGATAATATGATAATGATGCAAAGTATATATATGTAATATCTACCAATACTCTTTCGTATACACAATGCAACTAGTTGCGTGGCGGTATATAGATGGAGTGGTATATGATTTTATGTGTATAGATACCTACATACACACTCGTACAATTAATATTAATATTATTTTTAATATTACAACGATGATGTGTACTATAAATTGTGGGTTGTAATACAGTTAAGTACAACATGTACATACCGCAGTATTTATAACTAGTACACATTCCATTTTGTATATACAATACAAAGTTCAATGGGAAATTTCACAGATGATTTCTAATCTACTATATACTAAGAGACCAAAGGTTGATTTTATTTTTGATTTCCTTTTTTTTTTTTTATTTTGTTCTCAAGTTTTTGATTCTTATTGTTGTTAGAATCCATCATTTTATTTATTCACTATTATATTATTGTTGATTATTATTATACGAGTAGATATTAATCATGTGTGTATTATATTTCTTAACTTCTATGAAACACGTACATGTTCATATGTAATATGTGTACTACATTCATTCATGCCGACAATGTATACATAAATATTTCCATTAAAAAAAAAAAAAATATTTTTCTTCTTCTTCTTGTTATCGTTATAGATATGAATCCTCTATTTAGAAAATGTGTCACTTCAATTAAATCACTAATCATTTATTTATTTAAATAGAAAATAAAATAACAAGAGAAATCCTTATATATGTATGTACACACAAATTTTATACGATATTCTCTATTTTACACTCATTAGGATAATTTTATTATTTATGATTAATATACATACATAAATGTATAGATAGATGTCTGTACTATTGTGTACAATGTATACATTTGAAATAAATAAAATGCGTAGAAATTCGTAAATTTCGAATATCCTTGTGACGTTAGATCTGATTCGTACGAAAAACATTTTGGTGTTTTTTTCTTTTTACTGTTCTTATAATTTTGATTATTCTTACATATTTTTTTTTTCGTTTAAGGATATTATTAGAACGATGAATATTCAATTTATCATATTTTTAAGAAAAATTCAAGGAATTTCAAACAAACAAAAATGAAAATGTATATATAAAATAAATATAGACACTATGAATAATAAAAAAAAACATTCTCAAGTCCTAGAATATGAGCAATTGATTTCAAGGATAACAAGGTTCATAGAACTTTCATTGTAATAAATTTATTTTAATAATTTTATAAATTTTGTCAATCTTTAACCTCGACTCGGTTATATAGAAATGTTTTGTTGTGTTTATAACAGGATAATAATTATTTTCGGTATTAATTTGATGATTATATAGTTATGGGAAATTGTAGGATGTATAAAAAAAATGTCAATTTCACGTACACTCAGCGCCAGTTTTAGCCTCTTGCTTGTGGGGCCGGTACACTTCTAAACATCTCGTCTTCAAGGTTGAAACTTTACTATTTTAAACTTTACAGGTTCAGGTTTTCTGATAGGACTAATTCTGTAGACAGGTATAGAGTAACCGAGCATAATTCAAAATATCGAAAATAATAATTATTAAAACATATGCATGAACTAAAATCAAAATACAGATATAATAATGATTTGTAAAATAACAAAAAAGACATAAATAATAAGAAAAGAATATCCAGCCAATGAAAGTCAATGCCAATCAATTTAGGGATATTGATCAATTACTATTCCCGCATATTTCTAGTTATTTTTCTCTTTTCTAAATCTCAAATACTCAAGAATATAAATGACTAGGTTTGTTTACAAATGAAAATATAGGTGAAAACATTTATCGGTTTTATTGTTTACACGAATCTTATTTCAATTTGAAATTCTTCTTCATACACGGCTACTATGTAGTATAGTACTTACATAAATTAAACAAGAAAAGGAAAAGAGAAACTACTATTCGTGTATCTTTCTACTTCTTCTTCAAGATTTGTGCATATAAGAAAAACTAACAAATATTTTGACCTATATTTTCATATGTAAACAAACATGGTCATTAAACCCTTGAGTATTTGGTGTGCAGAAAGAGAATTAGACAGAACAGTAGAAAGGAAAGGAGAAATAAAAATAGGAAAAGAAGTAGAAAGATAAGCGAATAATATTTTCTCTTGTTTTTTTATTGTGCGAATTATTAACTACACTGTAGACTGTAGTGGGTGTGTACAAGGAGTTTCAGATTGAAACTAGATCCGTGTAAACAAAAAAAACTGATAAGTGTTTTGACCTACATTTTCATATGTAAACAAACATGGTTATTGAACTCTTGAGTATTTGAGGTTTAGAAAGAAAAGTAGAACATGCGAATAGTAGTAGTTGCTCTTCTTATTTTCTTTTTTACATTATATGCTGGACTGTAGTAGGCGAGTATAGAAAGGAATTTTAGATTAAAACTACATAGATTAAAAATAAATGAATTCAAATCAAAATTCAAACGTTGTTTTAACACCAAGTAAAAGCAAATGCATTATGCAAGCAGACCCTCATTTAAAACCCAGAATGGGTGTGTATTGACCTTCAATTTCCTCACCTACAGTCTCAGTCTCGTATAGATAAAGATGTGTCAAATACAACATTACCATTAGCGTTAATTATCCTTTATAGTTTTATTTTTTATTCTGATATTTTAATTAATTGCTTAACATTATTTTTCTTGTAACTATAACATGCTACAAAATCAAAAAATTATATTTATCCTGTTACTCGAGCAAATTCCGTAAAGAAAATGTCAAAATATACATTCTTCAAATTGAATTGTATTTTTTTCTCATAGCTTCTCGTATGCAAGCTTTTCAACTATAACCACTTGTTTGAATCATTTACACAAAATGTTTTCACAGATTTTCACAGAAAGTTTACTGTTGCCCGTAAGGCGTTTCTATTATGATTCATGCACGCCACAACAGCACATAACAGCACAACTAAACTAAATACTTTACTGTATCAGCAGTACTTTATGTATTCACGGTGTTCTATAGTTTAACTTTTTTTTACTTGTTTTTTTTTCTTTGATTCTTCGTTTTTCGAAGTTATATTTTAATATCAAACAATTTTATTATTATTTTTTTCAATTTTTTTCTTTTTCATTATTATTAACATCGGCATCAACAGCATACACAAAAGAAATTATTACCAACCAAACCACCAAACTTTTTTTTCATTTTATTAATGAAATCAAGAAACAAATTTTTTTACTTCATTTTTTTTCCAAGTTAATGTGCTAATGTAGTCTACTCTATTGGGGCAAACAAAATATAAAGTAAAAAAAAAAAAACACAAACGACAGGCAGAAAATTCAGTTCATAACTCTTGTGACGTCTGAAGCGTGTAAAATAAGAAAATAATTTGTCTTTTGGCTAAATATGAAAATAAAAAAAAATTCTTAGGAAAAATAAAGGGAGAAAAACGAATGAGAAATAAAAATTCAAAAAATGAAATATTTCAAAATTTCATTCATGGAAGAAAAAAAATTAAAATTCTCCTTTCTTTTTAATTCATTTTGATTTTGATATTTTTTTCTATCTTTGTTGTTGTCTCTTTAACAAACTTCAAGGACACTTTCTTGACAATCATATATTTTGGTACCTTATATGAAAATTCACAAAGTATACATTAATATCGTATGAGTGAAACATGTATTTATGTACATATTATTAAAGTTTGACGAATTGTCTTTTTAATACCTAAATGTACATTATGTATGAAGTATAGTACACGAGTATATGGCTCGTCTCCTCTCGTAAAGAACTCCTTTCCACTTTTTTTTTTCATTTTTTTTTTTTTAACTTTTCAATCTTTTCATTTTATTACCTCAGATTGTTCATGTCAAATTTTTCACAACTTCATTATTTTTCTGGCGTTTTTTTTTTATTCTTCATGAATGAGTATTTAAATATGTACAAAGGTATCTCTATCAATGTGCCATTTCATTTTTCATTTAAATCTAATGCGGTTACATTTGACACATTATGCACTGAAACACCAAACGAAATCACATAACACTGTATAAAATAGCAAATATCAAATACCAAATGGTATATCATCAACCATCTAGCCCACCCTACCATCAACTACTCTACTAAGCTATTATTATACAGACATACATATGCACATACCGACTGAATATGGTCGTATAATATAAATATAACATCAAGAAGATGCTTCTAGCTAAGTTTACGGATGATGTTCCCGTGACACCAGTTAAGTCATTCAATTTGAAAATAAGTGTATTGTTAAACGAAGCCATCAAAGCTTTACCACACTTTACTTGTGGCTTGCATTATTATATGTCTGTAGGACCATATAATTTTCACGAAAATTATAATGAAAAGTTTGAGGGTGTGATTCGAAAAAAATGAAAAAAAAAAAATGTTTTATGAGTATGAGTTTCAAGTAAGGAGGTTGGGTATGATGATGTATGATTATATGTTTCATTTTTCCCATTGACATTTCAAGTATGTACTTTCAGCTATCATTATATAATAAGAATACTTATTATGGTGGTAGATGAAAACAGTAAATGAAAAAAAAAAGAAAAACAAAATAAAGTAAAAAAGAAGACTAGAAAAATTATAAAGAATAAAAAACCAAGAGATTCTAGGGAAAAAAAATTTGCTAAAGTATGACATTCATAAGAACAAAAAGAATAAAATGACGAATAAGAAGAAGAAGAAAAAAAGTTTTCCTTCAACATCTTGGCAAACGTTCTTAAATAATTCAATCAAATTTTCCTCCAATACAAAAAAAAAACTAGTGGTTTGAGAATTATTTATGTATATAGTACATACATATATAATATAATGTACAGATATTTTTTATGTGAGTTCAGATAAATTTGCGTTGACAAGTTTTATGTCTGATTAAATTTTAATGCTAAAATTTTTTGCTATTAATAAATTCTGCATGAATAAGTTGAGTTGTGGCGATCAACTTACATATATGTATGTGAATTTCCGTTTTCTACGTGTATTTTTCACCGTCCATCACTCAAAATACAACTACAAGCAAAAGAAAAAAAATGAAACTAATTTTCATTCTTTATAACACACTTTTAAACATATTTTCCTACATTTATTTTTTTTATTTTTTTTTTTCGAATTTTACACAAATGGACTATGAAGGATACCAAAAAATTAAATTAAATAAAGGATATAAACGACAAGAGTATTTATAAATTGGTATGGGTATTATATGTATGTATGAATGTTGTACGTATAAATTTTGAAAATAAGCTGATAGATGCTGACAAAAATTATTATTCATTAAATTAGCCGCAGGTAGATTGTAAAACTTTTACTTATGACAGTTAGCGCATGATAAATTAATTTTGTTATGAGGATAGATAGATAGATAGATAGATACGAAATATAAAATAAGAAAAAACCAATTTCATACCATATTGTGTGTACATGGTTCATGTAATCCCCTGTAATTTGCTGTTACTGTTTCTCTGCTGCTTTAACAAACTGCTGCTACAAAGTTAAATTTTTATTTAATTTTACACCAAAAAAAGAAAAAAAATTTCATATTATTATTAGATTTTAGGAAAATTTATTGAGATCATTAAATCATATTAAGCAAAATTATTTATCGACAGTTGAATTTATAATATAATTTTCGGAAAATATATGATAATAATTCTTTATCGAAAGTTTCTCGTTTAAAATGAGATGAAGAAATAAATTACCAAAAAAAGTTTTCAATTTTGTATAAATATTGAAAAACTAGAATTTACGATTTAAAATAAAAGATAAAATCAAAATTAAAAAAAAAAAGGATAACAGGAAATAAGGCAACGAAATTCTTTTATTTTAAACTAAAGTCTTATACTTACATTATCTCACATTCATATGTACATAAGTATGGCTGTATATAAATGCAAGTGTGTGTGAGTGTGTGTTTATACACCACCTTATTGCAAGTAAAAATCAATTTGAATTGTTAATGAATAAGATATGAACAAAAGGAAAAGAATGCATTTTGTTGCAAATTATAGATTTTATTACTTACACAAATGACTATAGGATGTGTGACAGAAAAATGGTATCACGTATCATCTAATGGTATTTATTTATTTTCTGTTCTACTAGCAGTACATATGTATACTACAGCTAGTATTTATGTGGAAAAGTACAATTTATAAGATATGAACAGATGAGGGAACTGAACAAAGGATATGTATGTAGATGCATGATATAAAAATGAAAAAAAATATGAGACAATAATATCAAATAATTGTGGGTGTAATTGAAGTCAAGGATTCTTCGTATGAAACAATTGATGGTTTTACAGTACTATGACTTCTATATATGTAAGACTATATGAGTATAGTATACCATGTAATACATATCAGAATTGTATACAAGCATGTGATGTGTTATTAATAAATGAAAGAAAAAAAAAATATTATATATTTTTTTTTTCTTCTTTTTCTTTTCTTTTGATACACTTAGTGACTACGTATAGGTAATATCTGCTTTTCAATTTGTTTGCACAAAGAAAAAGAAAATATCCACATGTACAGAAATGAAAAGAAAATTTTTTTCCGTAGATTCAGATGTTACTTTTATAACATCACCAAGGATACAAATTTTATTTTTAAGAAAAATCTTTGAGGAATTATTTAATTGAATATCAGATTTAAATGAATATGAAAAAAAAAAAGACGATTACGTATGTAAATATCGAATAGAAAGAGATTAAAAAAATTATTTATAAAGAGTCGTATGTTTAATGTCCATTCGATATTTCTTCAAAACATTCAAAATACCTAATTGGCAATCACATAATTGTGATACTGTTTGAAGAAAGCGATTTATACTTTGATAATTGGCACAGTGTCATAAGAATTCATTTTATTCATTTTGATTCTGATGATTTCTTATCATAATTTTTATTCTCTTCAATTAATTTAGTTTAAAAATTTAGTTTAAAAAAAGAAATCATTTAAAAAGTCATCTAAAAATTACCAAGATGTCTTTAAGTTTCTCCATCTACTTCCTTACTAAGTAATTCCACATTTAAGGACAATTTTTTTCATTAAATAATTTTCTTTTTTTTTCATCCAATAAAATTTAACGGAAAAATTCTTCAAAATTGAATTTACATTCATCATTAAATCCATATGCCAGCTAAAATGATTTCCTTGAAATGAATAATTTCTTTTATTTTACTTTATTTTTCCAAAAAAAAAAGACGCATTAAAAAATTTAAAATTGAAATTAGAAACATAAATTTTTACTTTTTTCTTCTCTCGTTTTTTTTTTTTGTATCTACTTAGTAAGTTTAAATTAAATTGAAAAAATATAATAATAAAAATGAATCTAATATTTATTCAATATTTTGTTCTAATGTAGTGTACTTAGTTATATGTTATATGTACGTTTATTCAGTGTTTTATGAGTCATTTTTGCGTTGTGAATAAAATACGTAAAGGCAGTAAAGATATAACATGAATAAAAAATATAAAAAATTAGAACTTAAAGTAAAAAAAAAAAAATGAAAAAAAAATCTTTCATTCGAAAATTCAGTTAGAATTTGAATATTACGTATAGGTACAGAGATACACATACAATACATATTTTAGTACAGAGATTCTTTTGGAGAAACTCCTCTGAATTATTTATAAGCCTCATTATAGCATAATAACTTAAAATCTCTGTTTCGCCCGCCCTCAACATTTATAATCCCTCGAGATATCTGTATATACATATAAAATTTTTCTGTATGTCGTATGTATGTTTGTTGTTGTAAAAAGAATTTTTAAATTTTTTTTTTCTAAAAAATTTTTTTTTTTCTTTTGTCTAATTGTATTCTGGTAGTGTTGTTTTTATAATGAACGTGTAATATGTATATATAATGTCCATATTAGTTATGATTACTTGGCATTACTATAGTATTTGTAAAATAAAAAAAAAAAAAAAATTGAAGTGCAAAAGAAAAAAAAAAAAAAAATAAAACAAACATAAAATGTATTTAGTTATTTCAAAAATTGTTTTAAGGATTTACGTCGACAGGTACACGTATACGCAACGATTTATTCGTATTTAGGAAATTATACGAGTATATTAAGATATTCATTTAAAAATTTAATACATAAATGTATAAATACAAAATTAATGATAATAAAATGTGAATGAAAGTAATATACAGATACAGAAAAAGAAACAGAACTGATTTAAAATTTAGAAGAATATAAAAAAATTGTTAAAATAAAATCCCCCTTAAAACTGTCTAATTAAGTGAATAAAATCATTTTAGATTAAATTGAAGATGCAATTAACTTAAAAATAAATCAAAAATAAAAAGAAAAAATTACTAAAAATATATATGTACTTACAATTAATGAAATGTTCAGATATATTAAAAATAATTTATATATTGTACTTATATTCGTATTTCGTATACAGTATAGTGTACCATTATCCTATACATATTTTATGTTTTTAGAATTTTTAAAAATTTTATTCTCATTCTTTCTATTTTCAGTCTTTTTCTATACCGAAAATTTAAATATGAGATTTTTACTCGCACAGATTAATTGTTGTCCTTGTCAGTTATAAATTTTTGGTCCATTTCATTTTGAATCATATAGATAAGTACATGAACATTATATTTTATATAATATTATACATCTATCTATAATAATGTACATCTAAGATTGTAATGTGAAGTCGAATATTATAACATGAAATTTTCTTTTTATTCCCAAACATTGATACGAATTATATGTAAATTTCTGTATCACATATACAATTCCACTTATTATTTATACAATTTTAACTATCTATTTGTTCAATCTTTATATATATTTTGTCACATTATAATCTCATATACAGTGTAACATATCAATAACATTAGAATAATTTACATAACTATGTTGCCTGCTATTTTGACGATTTGTATGAATTTTCTTTTTTATTTTTCTTGAAATGAAAATAATCATATATTTATACACATGATATGTTTGTGTATATATGCATATGTATTGTACATGTATGTAAGATTAAGAAAAAAATTAGTTCATGGTAATAAGTAGTAACTACTCGTATGTATACATAAATATTTAATACTGTCTTGAAAAAGATTTTTAACACTTCATTTATGAATGAATATTACTTCTTCAAGAAAAAAAGAAAGGATTGAACATGATTGTACGAGACTATGTGTGTACTGCGTACATACATATACCCAGACATTATATGTATAATATAATATAGAACGTATAATAATCTTATAGACTTATTCGCACATTATTATTTTGTTTTTTTATTTTATTTTTTTTTTTGGTGAAGATAAAATTTAAAATAGTACACATTTGAATACAAGAAAAAATATATGAATAATATGATTTAGAAAAATTTTTAAGAAAAAAAAATATTATTATAACCAAGCAAAAAAAAAAAAATTTCTTTTTCTCGTTTTCTATTACACTGCACATATACGTATATGTACATAAATAATGTACTGGAAATGTGATAATTATGTAAAATATACATATATCCAGACTGTCTCCACGATCCTAGAGATAAGTTTTTTCACTTCCTTAAATATATTATTCTAATAAGATGAACAAGAATATTTATATCAATGCGTACATACATATATTTGCATTATACATAAGTATGTACATATATAAAAGTGGGAATAGTACAACAATATGAGAAATAATGAAAGTGTACAAATTACATACATACTTACATATATGTATCTCCTTTACTATGCTTAAGGGTAATTGAATTTTATGGATAAACATTTGAATGACAAATTGAAAAGGATTTTCATGATTTTCTTAAAAATGAAAAAAAAAAATAAATAAATAAATAAATAGAAAATTGTGTCGTAAAAATTGAGTACAGTGTAAAAAATAAAAAAAAAATTTTTTTTTTTTTTCAAATAAAAACGAAATCTTAAAATTATTTTTTTTTATAAGTTACTGTACAATTTAAATTTAAGAGAATTTTTATTCTGATGATGCTCGCCTGTAACTGATGAAAAGATATATAGAAGAACATCATTTTCGAATAATGAAGTTTTATTTTAATCTGAAGATGAAAATTCGAATAATTATAAAATATAACGTAGTACAAGAGAATGAAAAAAAAAATAAGCAAAGAAAAAATGAAAATCTAAAATCAAATATCCAAATAACAAGAATAAATAAGTAGAAACAAATATGCATATAGAATAATACTTATATGATGTGCAAATATCCTTCTGTGTTTTAAAAAATAAAAAAAACTTTACTTGTTTTTTTTTCAATGTTAAGGAATATTAATTTTTGACGATTTATAATGTAATAATTGTTGATTTATAATTTCATCTGTTTTTTTTTTTTATTTAATTTCAGGTTTCATTTTTTAATTCAGATCATCTACTATATGTACAGTTATGAATTAATTGGACGAATATGTTAGAAATAAAATAAAATAAAATAAAAAAAACGAATACAAATATATTATAGCACAATTTATTATATTAGAAAATAGATATAATTATAATATACAAACTGTAAAAATAGCAACAAAACAAAAAGTAAGAACTAAGCTGGATGATGATAAGAAGCTGCAATAATTCTTTAAGTTATTAAAACAAAAAAATGTTTTTTTTGTAATATCCAGAAAATGTGAAAAATATTTATGAAAAAAGGAAAACGAAAAAAAATATGAAACTAAATAAAGAAAAATATAGACACAATTTCAAAGTAATGTTAGATAACTAGAAAAATTAATAATAAAATTAAGTAAAAAAAATGTAAAAAAGAAAAAAATTAAATTTAATTTAACAAATCATACATTGGACTATATGTAATAGTATATGTAAAATTTTTTTTTCCTTCGTTTGTTCATACATATTATGTGTACAAGTTTCAGATCATATACATACATATATACGTACACTGTATAATTATATTAACGCATTACATTACATACTACCCCAGATGGAAATCGAATTGTTACAGATTAATTATTTTAATTCCAAAAAGACTTTACTTCAATTTTAGCATTACCACTTTTGAAAATAAATACTCGTAATCAATTAGAAATTAAATAAAATGATGATTACTTAGTTAGTATAAGATTCTGTTTCATTTACTATACAAATCCTTATTTAATAGACAGGTTGTAATAAATTTATTCTCTTCAGTTTCAGTATCACATTTTTCATTAATTTTAGAATTGATGAACTAAATACAATCTGATCTGATTAACATTGAGAAAATGCAATTCTCTTAATCCAACTCAAAATGAAATTCTCTCACTCTAAACAATTAATTGTTCTTTCTAAACGTTTTAACTCATGATCGATTCTGATACGATTACGAGTACTTCATTAGTGTAATAGCCAATATCTAATGTCTCCAATGAGCAGGTCAAAACTAACGTCAAAAAAACTGACATTGACATTCAATTATATTCAATTCGATCATCATTTTCTAAATGGGATATAATATGTAACGCCTACACGTACATACAAACATGAAATTAATTAGTGACGATAATAAAATTAATAGAATAATTAATATAAATGTGTGTAGTTAATTAAAAGTAAATGTAAGTAAAATGTAATTAAGAATAATAATTATAAAATTATTTATAAGAAAAAAAAATGTTCATTGAATATATAAATTATAAATAATATTAAAATTAGCATATATAGAAATGATTATTATTTTAGAAGAAGAAGAAAAGAAAAATTTTAAAAAATTTAGTAAGCTTTACAGAAAAAATCATAATTATTAAAATACAAAATTTTTTTGTTAAATTACTTTTATATAATTCGATTACAATTTCTTTGATTTTTTTTTTTATTATTATTTTTTTTTTCGATAAAATTTACAAGTAAAGATATATACACGGTTTCCAATAGGAACGTCAGAATTTTAAACAGCCACAATGACAACACTGATCGAAATGTCACAAACTCAAGCTTTGATTGATGTGCTCAGTACTGTGTGACAAGTGATTATGGAAAGGTATACGATTCGAGAACGCGTAGAAATTATTCGAATTTATTACCAATATGGCTGTTCGGTTCGCCGAAGAAAATCATTTTTTCGGATGAAGCGCATTTCTGGCTCAGTGGGTTTATGAATAAGCAAAACTGTAGGATTTGGGCTGAGGAAAATCCACAAGCGATTCACGAATTGCCTCTTCATAGCTAGAAAATTACCCTTTGGTGCGGTCTTTGGGCTCAAGGCGTATTGTTTTGAAGATGAAAGTGGAAATGACGTAACTGTGAATGGCGAGCGCTACAGAAATATGATAACAGAATATTTTTGCCCTAAACTGGAAAATGTTGACATAAACAATGTTTACTTTCAACAAGATGGGTGCGACTTGTCACACATCTCGTTAGACAATCGAGTTGTTGCAAGAAAAATTTCTTGGACGAGTTATTTCAAGAAATGCTGATGTAAACTGGCCACCAAGTTCGTGCGATCTAACACCCTTGGACTTTTTCCTATGGGGCTATTTGAAATCTTTGGTCTACGAGAATAAGCCAAGAACGATTCACGATCTTAGACAGAACATCCAACACACCATTGAAAATTTACCACGCGATATGTGTGAGAAAGTAATGGAAAATTGGATCTCAAGACTGCATTCAGACAGACGAAGCCGAGGAGGATATTTAAACGATATTATTTTCAGAACGTAATGTAATCGATTGTTCTTCAAAATAATAAATAAATCACGTAAATATCACTTGCAGTTATCATTGTGTTTCATTTTAAAGTTCTGACGTTACTATTGGTAAAACCTTTATTATCTACATCCATTAAAATTTACATTACCTAAAAAACATGAAACCATATATAAAAGCCAGCTAATACATAATATACGTATATATATTATCTTATATAATAAATAAAATAAAATAATATGTTTATTATATAAATATAAATATTATATCGGATCTCAGGTTTTTGCCAATGTTTAAATACGGCTTAAAATTTATAATACAATAATGAAAAAATTCTCATTGAACTTTATAATTCATATACATATTACTTATTAATTTACATTATAACATTTTTGTTTTAATTTCAACATTTTCTTTTTTCATTTTTTTCATTTCTTTTATGATTTTTCTGTATGTGTAGTATATTTTGTTTTTTTTTTTATTTCTTCAAAAATTTTATCAAGTATGAAGAGATATGTTTGTAAAACAAAAATGAATCAATATGCACTCAGAATTGTGTATGTAAATTACATTCATATGCTTACATGTACATAATTTGGATTTATTATTATTTATTTATTTTTTTTTTGTTTTGGAATAAACTTTTACATACGTACATACATACATACATACACATATAGTGTACATATATAATTATTGCTGTTTATTTTTCTCTGAGTTAAAACTAAGTCAAAAGTAAATACGAGTAATAAATAATAGATAATTAAATAAAATAAATAAAAATTAGAGTAGACAAATTAAAAAGTATCTAAACAAAAAATTTACAAAAAAAAAAAAATATGTAAAAGAAAAACATAAAATATTTCAATTATTCTATACATATTGGTAATTAAGTGTATAATAATTAAATTTAATTTAAATTTAAGAAGAAAATAAAAATGTTTAAGAAATGTAAATGTAAAAAAATAAATAAAATTTAAATGTTTTTTAGATGATATACTATGTATGTAGTAAGTTATAGTAAAAATATATATAAGTATACATACGAGTATATATGTATATACATATATGTAATTATATGGGATAATCATCATCAGTCACAATATAATTGTACATGTACATAATATAAATAAATAATTATTTCTTTTTAATTAGTCAAAAATTTATAAATATTAAGTATAATTTAAATCAATTGAAAAAAAAAATTAGAAAAAAAAAACGAATTACATTTTATTGTTATAAAAATTTTCTTTTATTTTAACCAATCCTATAATTTAAAATCTTAATTATACAGGAACAGATAAATAAGAAACATTATGTAAAACTTTCTTTGGTTCTGTGAAAATGTAATTGTAACATGTAATCGAATTCTAAAACGTACATACATTATTTGAATTTATGTTTGAATCAAAATATTATCACAATCACAAATTTAAATATAAAATGTTTTTATTCTCAATAAATTATAAAATTTCCATAGAAATAGATATATCATTTTTTATGTTGAAAAAAAAAAAAAAAATAAAAGCAAAAAATATATCTACGATTTCCATTTTCATTTATAATTTTTATAAAGAAAAGAATATTATTTTTGACTGAAAATAAGAAAAAAAAAAGAAATTAAATTAAAGAAAAATAAATATAAATACATCTAGAAATTATGTAACTATTATGCGACGATATATATGTAAATAGATATGTGTGCTATTGTAAATTTTATTTTTTGTTTAAATCTCAAATTGAATGTAGAAATTTACAAACATACTCGTACACTTAGGTGATATACTATATTATATATTATGAAAGTGTAGAAGAAAAAAAAGTATAATTACAATTAAAAGCAACAACAACAATAACAAATAAATAAAATAAATCTAGAAATGAATTTTGCTGTTGTGTAATTCAATTTAGATTAATTAATTATGATAATAATAATAATAATAATAATAAATAATAATAATATAGTGATGAGAATTATGTTACGTAGCTAAAAATGCGATTTGTAATCTAGTAATGTTTTGTTGAATGAAAAAAAAAATATATATAAAAATAAAAATAAAAGAAATAATGAAATTAAATGATGATAAATAAAAATTATGTTTTATTTACTTTTCACTACTACCACCCTTATTATACCTTTGTGTGTTAATTTTAGCAAAAATATTTTTTTAAAAAATTTTAAAAGTCCAACCAAATGGTACTGCTCCAAAAAATTTGTTACTTTTACTTAGAAAACGTTACTTTTTGAAATATGAATCTTATATATTTTCTTAAAAGAAAATTTTAAATGTTTAATATTTAATTTTGTTTGTGGTTTAAATAAACTATTAGAGATTATGTTTTGGCTTCATTTAAATCCCACAACAATAATTATATCTCAACATATTTTGCTTGAGCAGTCCAATTTTTTTGTACCTAACTGACAGAAATTTTGAATTTCTACATAATTTTTTAAAATTTTTAAACGTTTTTATGTTTTTACATTTTTATATTTTGCTACAGCTGGCAGCAAAGTCACATAAATTTCATAAAATATTAAAATCAGAAATAAATCAAGCAATGTGTGCAACGTACAGCGTACTCTTGTGTGGTCTTTGATGATCTTACTCTTTGTCTTACTGTAGATTGTGTGGGTGGTTTTTGTTATTTCTGTTTAAAAGTTTTCTCTAAGGGAAATGCGGAAAATTTTTAACTTACAAAAGCTTAGGTTTTTCTCAATTCTCAATTACAAAGCTTTGTTAGAAACTTCAAAATGATAATACATTGTGGGTTGTGTTCGAGATGATGTTTCGCCGCTGTTTCGTAAAGTTTATAGAGTAATGAAATTTCATTTTGTTTTTGAAAATGTAGTAGATTTAATGAATTAAATATGAATCTGAAACTTAATGATGTAAATATTTGAAAATTTACGTTTATTTTTAGTTTAAAAAATTGAAGTGAATACATGAGTGTATATATCTTTTATTATTTGATTTTTTTATTAATTACATTTTCTTTATATTTCATTAAAAAAGTTGAAAGTTTTTGAAAATTCATCCATTGATTTTTATTAGAAAAATTATTTCAACTTAGCTGCAAGTGTATACAAAAATAAGGAAATGCTATATGGGACTTTAAATAAATTTTGTAACGAAATAAATACAGACATCGGTACATAAATACACATCCAATTTTTTAGTTTATAGGTTTTTCGTTAACGTAAATCTTTTTTTTAATCTCTATACAGCACTTTTAAAGGATTGTATACATGTAGGATAATCAATTTTTTTTTTATCTTGGAATATTTAGTATAGTGTCATTGAGGCGTATAATTTGTGTAATTAGATTGTGACTATTTGTGGAAGATCAATTTTTTTTTTTTTTCAAAACAAATCTTTTAATAAACAAGTATAGTTATATATCCTTGTTCATGATTTACAAGTGGAAAAGAAAAATGAAAGAAATTTTATTAAAATAAAAAAGAAAATTCAACTAAATACGATAACTTTATAATTTTTTTTATATACGTACGAATATACTGTTCATTTCATCGTTCTTTATTGCACATTAATATACAGTAAACATGATGTAATAAAAATTTACTTTTCAAATATAAAAATGACATAAAATAAAACTGAAAATGTACATAATCCATATTGTATGTTACGTTGAAGCTTTTAAGTTTATATATCCTTAAAAAGAAAATGGTCTTTTATTTTTATATCATTATGTATTTTTGTATATATTCGAATAGGATTCATGTTAATCTACAATTTTTATTGTGCTCCTCATGTTGTAACGTTAAAATGAGCATAAAACGTAAAGACAAAAACAAAACAAAAAATCTGTCAATTGTTTGAATCAATTGTAAATAAAATTTATCATCCCATTCAAATAAAACAGAATATCCATTAACTTAATTTACAATCGTATGTGTATGAGAATGAAAAATAATTATTTATTATATAATTTGAAAAGTAATGAATATGAATATATGTATTTGAAATGAATGTAACTCATATAACTTTGAAAATTATTATGATAAATTGAGGCTTATGAGAATAAATGTAGGAGAATGAGGATAGAGTATGAATGAGTAACAAATAGAATGCATTACAGTATGTGAAAATCTCAATTAATAAACATATTTTTAAAAGATAAAAAATTAAAAAGTAAAACAACAAAAAATAAATAAAAAGTAGAACAATTCAAACGAATTTAAATAATTTTCATGTTGACTACGTGTCCACACTGCGCTAACTAAGAAACAAAATTATTCAAAAAATTAAATTTTTTCCAATAAAATTTGTGTGAAAACGCAATAACAGTGATTTCAAACATTTTTCAACAAAAAAGGAAAGTTTTATTTCAAATTGGAGATTGGCAACACGCATCATTCAACACCTATACATGTATTTACGCACACGCAATCTCTTTGTAATCTTACTACTTTAAAACTTTACCATTACCATCTTTTACATTTTGCAATACATAATTTTTTGGATGGTACTTTTCAATTTTCTAAAACTTGGATATTTAGTTAACATTCTTTCATTGAATCAAAAGGATATTAGAAAAATTACATATTTTATGCATTTCTAAAGTCGTAACTTTCTATTCTCAATACATATACGTTACGTTTTCGAATTTAGTAAAATATTAAATTCAATTAAGTTCAACTAGGAAAGGATATAAAATATAAATTTGATATTATTACTATCAATTAGAAAAATATAAGTTGATTTTATCAGTAATATCAATAGAATAGTTTAAATTAAATATTTTTTATATTTCGAATAATTACATATCTAGCTCGTGGAAATGTATGTAGAGCGCAAAGTATATCTGAATACTTTTGTTACGTAACATATGGAATTTATGTAAGCTCTCTATACAGATAGACCGGCATTTTTTATGCGATTATAAAAGCAAAAAAGAAAAAATACTTTAATGTTTATTATAAGGATAATGTGTTTTTTGACCTGTAGAATGCTTAGACATTTTTTATTTTTTTTTAATTATAGTTTTTTCTTTTCATATCTTGTATTTCCTTCACCACAGGTTTCTTTTTAGAGCCTTTTAGTTTATAATTTTGCGATAGATAATATATGTAGTTAAAAAAAAACAGAGTATGCATAAATAAATGGAATTTTATTCTGTTTATTTTTATTTCAAAAATAATGGTCCATTTTTTTTTTTTTTTTGGTCCATCAAAATTCTGTCTCTAAGGCTCTAAGTTATTTAGATTTTATTATCAGAATTATTGTTGAATATGCACGCTCGTACACATTTAATTTAAAAGCAACTAATAAATTCTGAATTATATTTTATATACATATGTACATATATATTTGATGTGTTTCCTTTTCTCAAATATATATTTCAAAGAACATTGAATGAATGAAATAAGAAAATATAAAATTTTCTCATAATTACCACAAAATATATTCTGATGTACAATTTCTGTTGTTATATTTACATACATTTCATACTATAAGCAGATATCATATAGTAGATTTATGTACAATGTACCTTACACATGATTGCAATCAAATGCGCAATAAAATATATATAAAACAGATTTTAATGAAAATTGCCTAGTAACTTTACAGACATTGTGTACATTATGTATGTATTATATACGAATATGCCAAGTTATGAAATTTATAATTGCTCAAGCGAAACGATAAGAAATAATCATAGAATTCTTGAATATGACTATATAATTAAATTTATCATCAATACAAATTTACATAACAATTTTCGTAGTGTTTATTCATATAATTGTATATACATATGCATATGCAAATATATGTATGTACACATCTAATCTGTATCTGCAAACATTTTGTTTACAAAAAAAAAAGATAAAAAAAAAGAAAAATTTGTAATTCAGACTCATTGAAATGCTTTCATGTTGTTTATGTTTAGAAATTTCTAAGATTTAATATAATTAATGAATTTCGTAGTATAGATGTGAATAATGTAATATTCAAAAATGTGAGATTGTTCATTTACCAATATACACATTAAAACAATTTAAATAAAATGAAATTAATGTCCTGTAAAGTAATTAAGAAAATATATTTAATAAAATAAATGAAAATTAAATTTTTTTTAGATAGTCACATAAACTAAAAGTTAAAGGGCTAAAATTAAATATCAAAAATACAAAAAAAAAACACATATAAAGTCGCAGGTAAACAAAAAACACCATAAATCTACTCTATATAGAATAAAGCAATTGGAAGGAATTCTAAAAATTGATAATTTGCTCTCACATAAATTTTATAATTGAAAATATTGTTAAAAAAAATGAATTTTTCTCTTTGGCATTGAATCCTAAATACTACAATACTTGAAATCGACAAATCGAAAGCAGCTACTATATGTATGTATGTATGTATATTTCAAACCAATCCTATAATAGTTTTAATTAAATTTCAATACTTTTTAATTTTCAAAATACGAATAAATATTTTTAAATGATTTAATTATGTTATAAAAATATTTTTTTACATTCATTGTCATATAAATTTTATACAGATAGATCGTACATATTGCTCATTTTTATTAATTTCAAATAAAAATTATTTACAATTTTTTTACATTTAATTTTATAGTTTCATTTTAATTACATATATAACAGTAGAGCATGCATATTATTTTCAAGTAAAATATGTAATAATAACGTTAAATTATCGCCTTTTATTCCATCAACTGATAACTGATAAAACATAAATGATTTTATCGATTAAAATTCTGGAGTAAAAATTGAATATGAATAATAAAGAATTTAATAAAGAATTCAAGGATAAATTTAATACCTGCATATGTAAGTAGTTGATTTTTTTAAATTGAAATTTTATGGGTACATAGTATACAATATGTGTTTTACATGGCATCATGTTTGTATGCTTT
Organism: Villa cingulata; assembly: GCA_951394055.1. NCBI lineage: Eukaryota > Metazoa > Arthropoda > Insecta > Diptera > Bombyliidae > Villa > Villa cingulata. The sequence continues at coordinate 33,145,488 of OX596024.1, forward strand.
TTCAAATTTTTCACATAGTACATTCACCCAACCACACATTACAAAATAAATTTAAATTTCATTCCTTTAGTCAGTTAATAGAAAAGAAAAAAAAAACAAACACAAACCATATAATTACAAAAATATCTTAGTTATAAATACCATGAACCGAAAAATTATTATAATAAACTATAAACATAGTAAACGCATAAGATCATGTAAGTGTATAAAATAGGATTTGTGAATATGAGAATTTGTAATGATTTCAAAGCCACATATGTAGAAAAAAATATTTAAAAAATATATAAATCTTATTTAAGCATATACATGTGTGTTAACTACTTCATATTTGTAAAGCTTTAGGGTATAAAATAATCATGTGTGTGAAATAAGTTAATTTTGCTATAACACAATTAACGTGGTTTTATAACACTAGTAGTAGAAATTGACTATATGGTATTCGTTACAAAAATACCCTGAAGATCAGCATTTATATATACATATATAAATAGATATGTACATTTATAACTTCTAAACTTTATTTATTGCATTCTGTTTATTACAGATATACATATATATGTATGTACATTTACCGAAATTATGTGTAGCATGGTAGATAGATTAAATTTTTCTCATAAATGAAAATACGAGTGTATGTGCATGGTATGCGAGGTACTAGTAGCGAGTAGAGAATAACCTCATTACTAAATTACTACTACCTACCATCCTACCTACTGCTTACTGTCACTTCCTGTTTCTCGTATATCGTCCATGGTGTGTAGCGCAGAGCAAGTACAAAGAGGAAATAAATTTTCTCGTTAAAGAAAATACGAGTGCATGCTTATGGTACTACATGGTACTATAGTTAGATGCTCAGAACCTCATTGCTACTACTTGTTGTATTTTCCTGTTTCTCAACTTCTTATGGCATGAAGTGAAGAGGTAGTACAAAGAACTTTATAGCTATTACTTGCTGTTTCTTCCTGTCTCTCGTATACTTCTTATTGTGTGTATCGTAGAGCAAGTATAAAGGGAAAATTAATTTTCTCATGAATGAAAATAAGTACGAGTCACGGTATTACTAGCGTACTCTTATATTGTACTATAGTTAGGTACGAAAAACCTCATTGCTACTACTTTTCCTTTTTCTCCTACACTTTTTCTCAACTTCAATAAATTAAAATATGGTGAAATGTACAATGAAAAAATGTAGTAATTAGCCAATTCTAAAATATGTATGTAAAAATCAAATAATTTGTAGTTGAAAACAGCTGATGATATTAAAATCAATTAAAAAGAGTGATAGAATTTGTTAAAACAACTTTTTTATAAATATTTATATTGCATATCGAACAACAGTCGACACAATGACGTCACTTTCTCCCCTATACATTAACAAACGTACTTTGTCGACTCTTACCATTATAAATTATGAGTATTTAGAAAGTGTGAGAAATAGCGTTACCGTTTAGATGATTCCTAATTGATAGTACCTAGTACACCACTTATCTTTTTTTACACACTTTAATTTTAGTTCGTTTTCAAGCATTTTCAATCTGAATTTTTTTCACTTTCTACTTAGAGAGAAAATGAATTTCTCTTTAAAATGAAATATGATATAAAAATAAATTTACTACTACTATGGATTCTTGTACTCGTAATGCTGTAGTAAACTGCTAACCAAAAAACATAAAATTCTTGTTGAAAATAATTTTCTCAACAACAAGGCAATACTGATAGAAAGCAAATGGTATTTCTCATAGTTTTGGTTTTAATAGTCAGCTCACTAGTTAAAATAGCTTTTGGCTTAGGTATAATGTGATATTCAACCATGATGTGATATAATCATATATGAAGTATGAATAAAATTTAGTGAAAAATAAATTTTATAAAATATAGAATTTCATTGTGGAGAATAAAGTGAATTATACTTATGTGTATGTAGAATATTTTCGTAATATAAAATTTAATATTTACTTGTACTGCAAATATATAATCCCGAATGTAGACAACATGAACTGTATATTGTTTTGGATTTTTCATAAATTTGTATCTGAAATTTTTTAGCAAATTTTTCAAACAGCATATTGAAGCATGTAATATCCTTATGTATGTACATGAATATGTGAAAGGAAAAAATTTACTGTATTGTAAATATAAATGATAATTTTGTATTCGAATGTATTATTCATTTTACATTGTTGGAAGTTAGGATGGAATGGGATATTTGGGATTTTGTTTCAGGAATTTTGGGACGAGATGTTTATTTCAAACTAAACAGTACAACCTACAACTCTATGGTTCGAATGGAAAGACGGTTATTGTTCAAATTTGTATTGTACTCGGTTACGGCTGACAACTGACTGTTCAAACGAAATTATCAAGACACAGGATAAGGATCAGATCATTTACAAATTTTAGCGGCCGATTCATGTTGTAGGTGATGGTGGTGGTGAGTTATGATTGTGTATGATAATTCATTTTAACAATTCATTTTTACTCAATTCATATTTAAATTGTTTTAGCTATATAGTATCACATCACCAGTATCACAATATCCGCTTTCAAAACTAGGTTATGGAATTTTTTGTTTAGTTCTTTTTTTTTTCTTTTATATTTTTTATAAATTGAATTTTTTTATGCTCCGAATGCTAGATAAAAGAAAAATGAAAATATGAAAAAAAAAAAGAATATTTTATAATGTTTTCTGTAGATACTTATGTACATCTGGCATTTATATACATATAAGAACATACATAAGTATGTTACATATAAGTATGTATGTAAATTCAGATATGTACTTTATTATTAATGTTCACACTTTTTACATAATATGAATTGTAGCTACATTTAAGCAAAACGAGACACAAAAAAAAAGATAAATAAACTTCCATTATTTTATAGAACATTATAGAACGAAAAGAATAAATTTCTGAACTTATTCACATGAATGAAAAAATAAAATAATTTAAAAAAAATCGGAACATTAGATTCATGGAAAATGATTCCCTTTTTTGATAAATTTATTTTCTATTTAATTTTAAAAATAAAAGAACATCACATTTTAAAAATAATAAAGTAACATCGATAAAAATTTTGAATGAATGAAATGAAAACCTGTTGCATATTCTAGGGCGTAAAAAAAAATACTGAATTCAATAGTAATGTTTTGAACTTCAATAAAAAATTCTTTTCCATTTTCCAATTATTTAACGTTCTAAATAATGTTTTCCTTCTATTGAATTTATTTTTTTTTTGTATTATTTTTTACTTGATTCCAGGACTCAAAGCTTAACTTAAAATTGCACAGGAAAACACATACATATACGAAAAAGCATTGGATATCATTATTACTTATGTATAAATAATTTAGTCCTGAATTTTTGAAATTTATTACCTGTATGAAATACTGTATATAAATAAATTTTAGCATCAACTGTTCTTATTCAGACTCAGACGTTGGAAAAATACATACATACATGCGCTTATACATAAATGTGCATATAAGTATGTGTTCATGTACGAAACGGATAGAAGATCATATTAACAATGACAATTTTTTTATAATTTTTATTTTTTTCCTTTGTTAAAATATTTTATATCCTTAATTTTTATTTTATATATATATTTTTTTTCTTATATGTAGGTATATCTATGTCAACTATCTATGCTATAAGTACATATATATGTATGATGTAAGTATATAATAAAATTATATGATATAGCATCGTGTAATATTTCCTTTTTATTGTTATACATTTCACACTTGAGAAATTTTCTTCCATTTTATTTTTATTTATTTTTTTTTGGTTTTTTCATAAAATACTTATAAAATTCATTTTTTTCCTTCTTATTGTTTACATGACAATGATACAAAGAGAGATTAAAGTTCTTACTTGAAAGAAGAAAAAATAAATAAATAAATAATAATAAAATTCCCTCAAAAAAAAAATTTTTATAATGTGATTTAGAATTAATCTAAAAATAAAAAGAAAACATATTGAACTAAATACATACATTTGTATATATACGTACATACTTCAACTGAATAAGGATTTTTTTATTTACTCACAGTTTAGCAATTTTGTATATGGATTTTTATTTTAATTCTTTTTTTCTTAAAGTTTTAATAAGAAAATAAAATCGATTTTTATATACATTTTATATTTAATATGTGTATAAAAGATTTATTGTTGTCTTAAATTTTAATTTTAATTATGATTATATTCAAATGGATTTAAAGTTAATGATTTTTTTTTTAACTAAAATTTCAGGGTTTCGTTATCTACTTTAGTTTAATTATATATGTACTTTCGAATTAAATATTCATTTTGAAATTTGTAATCTTGTGACTTTATCTTCCACGATGTATAAATTCATATATGTAATAGAAATTACATTCCATGATTTTCAACTCAATAGAATACAGACATGCCTAAAAAATTATTTCTAATGCTCGTTAATTGGTAATTTAACAAATTAAATTCCATAGTATAAAATAATTTCTTAAGGTAAACTGAGATAATTTTGTCTTTACAGTTTCCGTTGAATTTCTTTTCGAATTTGTATCCGTTTGTTTACAATTCTACGCGGTCAATAACTTTTCTACCCGAAATCAATAAAATTTATTTATGTGGGTAAATATTTATCATTGAGAAGAAAATACATTTATATATATAGTATATGTATGGATAAATTGCATAGATAGGTACATATAGAACATAAATTAGAATTAATTTCTAATCAAATGTCGTTCATTTATGTTCAAATCGATGCTTTATTATACTATGTATATAAAGTGAGTACGTGATTGCAAAAATAGTTTTATCTCTACAGACTTTAGCTCATATCAAGATTTATTGTCAATTTTCAGTTGTTGGTATGATTTTTCTTTTAATTTCTAATAAAATTTGCTTTCGTTTGTAAAAAAAAAAAAATTGAGCATTATTATATTGAATACGTATACACATATGAATTAGATTTTTCTATGCCCAAATTGTTCGATTGAATATTATGAATTTTATTAACATTTATTATGGATATTTTAATTTCTCAATTGACACGATTTTTTGGGTAACTATGTGCGGTCAATAATGTCAGGACTCAGTCTCTTTTTCTGTTCATTAAATGAATAACACAAAATAACTGATTGTGTGTAATAACTGATTTAATAATAATCTAATCATATTCACACTTCTCTTTCCACCAGATTAATGGATATTTATATTATTGCGTTATCATCATATAATGATAAAAAAAATAATCAATAATTCATGCATAATACGTGTATGTAATATAATCTGATATACATATATGTATGTATATTTTTGTATAGAAATGTATAATAAAACAAAATTGTATTCGGTTTATGTAACATATACATGCTCATTGCTCATATAAACTGTATGTACAGACAAGGAGAGAATTGAGATATATTATAACTCATTTAAAATACTCATACACAAATATATATATATACATTGTGTATATATTATAAAAGTATGTATTACATAAACCACAAATTATATAAATTATTCAAATATTTTGAGGTTTAAGAATTGTAATTTAATCTGAACGACTCTCTCATAAAATATTCATTATCAATCAGCAACATTTTATCGAATTTAAAAAAATACAAAAAAAAGATATACCATTTATTCATGAATGTATACAACTGTTGCCATGTGTATATACATAATATGTGATTTGTTATTAAATTAATCTAATGAGAAGAAATATATATTTTTTTTTTTTTTGAAAAATTTGAAATTAGGAAAAATGTTTACATATTTAATTCTTTTCTTTGTGTAATCATAGATATGAAGTTGAAGTGTCATTAGAATTAATGACAACACGACAACACTTTGCAATAATTTAATAAATATAAGCATTTTAACAATTTCACCTTTATGTTAAATTAAAAACTTTAAATTAATTAAAATTTTAAATTCTACTTTTACAAGAATTAAATTTCAATTTGTTAATATCACTTTTAAATTTATTTTCCAATTAATTGAACAATATACTATTAATATTTTATTAATGATAAATAAAAATTACATTTTTTCATTCACCTTTTTCATCAATTTATGTAATCAATATATTTTTATATAGTTTAGTAAGTATCTAGATAGTTGTTAAGTGTAAACTATACAAAATACAAAATTAATTAAAAGTTGGACATTAATACAATTTATATATATACATATGAAAAAAAAAATGTCAATAAAAATATAAAACCAAAAAGGATATATGCACATAAGTATATGTATATATGTATATATGTGAAAACATAAAATAATGTATAAATTTTCATTTCAATCGTATTCATAGAACATTTTTATGTATATTAAATATCAAAGTGCATTTTACTATGTATAGCGTATAAATTAAATTAATATTGTTATTCATTTCAAATGTAATTAAATTTTATACTTTAAAATAACAATGACATGAATTAATTGCAAATGATAAAATATAAAATTTTTACGTTTGTAAATAGATACCAAATACATACTATATGTACATATATATTATAAATAAATTATTTTATAAAATACCAATAATTGTAAATACATAATCAATTCATGGTATGTAATGTGCATAATATTATGTGCAATTTCAAGCATTTTGAATGTAGTATAGCTACTACATAAGTTTATAAAGTTTCAATATGAAAATAGGATACAACAATATTATTGATTAAAATTCGAAAATTGAAATATTTACGAGCTTTTCAAAATTGTTGATACAACGATAAATACACACCTTTACATATCTATATGTAATACTGTACATGTAAATATATATACAATACTTTTATATATATTTATGTATGTATCTATTATGCATAGTGAATATGATGCAGATGTAGAGAAGAAAAAACGATGTTAAAATTACATATTATCAAATGATGCATGAATTGTAAGCAAACAAATTTTTGCTGTGTAATAGAGTGAAGTGATCGATTGTGCTTAATGAGCCAATATTCTTGATATATTCATACGAGTATTATACTTGTACAAATATAATTCATCCAGAAATAATTTCATATAGCGAAATTATACGAACAAAGAAAGTTTTTTCCAAATTTAAAAATGAAATTTACAAATTTGTAAAATTACATAAAAATTATAATTTATTACTTTATTTAAAAAATAAAATAATTAGGATACTATAATAATGTTTTATTAATTTTATACAGTTTTTGTTATAATGCATTGCAGGAATATGTATATAAAATGTATGTTTGTATACACAAATGTAAAATATACATAAATCTATTAACTTTATGATTAGCATTTCCTCAAATTAAATAAATTTCTAAATTTACATAGAATGACGTTATGTTTTTTTTTTTTGTTTATAATCGTCAGCATCACAGAAACATGCGTATAATCAAATAAATTACATTATATCCTGCCAACAAATTATATTGTGTTATTGGATGATCGATCATACACTTGTTACTTTACATCATTTTTCAATTTTATGCACATAATGAGCGTATACACCTTTCTTTGCTTATATGCACATGTATAGACGATGTATTTTATGAATTTAACATGAATTCAGTGTCATCTATCAAAGGATTAAATTGTTTTTTATTATGATGGTAAAGGACTATCTCTGTTCGCTTCGTATGCATCTACACATAATACTCGTAATGTTGGTTATTGAACAAAATATAAATTTACTTATGATACATAGATACACTACTAAATACTCTTATATATATTGGCAGTTTATTTTGTGAATTTGTTATTGACATGCATACTTTATTATCAGTAAATTGAGTTTCATTCTCTCAGCCATATATAGAGTAAAATATTTCGATTTTCTCGAATGCATATTACTTTGTGCATAGCTATATTGAATGAAAATAATGAAAGATTTAAGATAAAATTTTCATTTTGAAAATAAAATAATTATCAATTTGTAAATGTATTCTAAAATAATTTATTTGTATTAGAAATCATTCAAAATTTTTCTATTTCTTTACAAAATTTTAAAAGTTTAAAAGTGTCTTTGAAATACTGAATTTATCTTTTGTATAATATAAGTTACAAAAAAATACTTTAAATGATTAAAATCAAATTTCATTTTATTTTCATACACAATAGATATACATATGTATAGGTCAGGAATTATTTATGAACATATACTACTACCTACTATACTATACGTGAAATTTTCTATAAAATAAAATGTATAAGCGCATTAGTCGCATAATTAATAATATTTCCTCTGAAGTAAAATTTAATAAATTTCATGTTTTTCATTAAAAATTTTTCAGTAACATTACAATATGTGCATAGTCAATAAAAATAAATTATAATCTGACAAATTTTTTCCAACACACAGGAATAAAAGTTACTAATTGCTTCCAGTTGTAAATTTTCCAGAGTTAAAAATCTAGCCATAGATACATACATATGTATACTCGTACTCGCATGCAATTTTATTTGAACGATAAATATTGGGAATAAAATATAAAATTAAATACACACCATTTAACTGAATTGAACCGAAAGGCCATAAGAAAATCTAATATTTTCTTATGATTTAACTAAATAATCAAGCTTCTCATGGCATGAATACAGATTACTGCTCAGTATGAATGAATACACTCGTATGTATGTGTGTAGAATACATTTACGCATATAAACTGAAATACATAAGATTTAATGTACAGGCTACCATAGTGTAAATAGTCTCTTTCTTATACCAAAGACCATATAACTTAGTCTACATAGTCTACATATCTTATTTTTATTCCGGAAATACTTTAATAAAAAGGATATTAAATTCAATTAAAATTTCTGAATTAAATTAGTTCTCAAATCAAATACGAATATGATTAATTTTTATTTTGATTGACATGTTATACAAAATACAAGGTAAAAATGATTTATTTGAAAAGAATAATTTAACAAATTTCCTGTTTGGAAATTAGAATACGAGCATAAAGTTTATAATTAATAAAAATATGTTAAATTAATTTATTTAACATTTATTCTATTCAAAGACTGACAGATTTGCTTAATTTTTAAATTCAATCTTTATTTTAAAATCAATTATTAGTGAAATAAAAATGTAGGATAATATTTATTTAGTACCTATACCTTGACGTAAATTACAAAAATTTCTAGTAAGTACATTGATTAACTTAATCCTGTCAATTCACTATGTTTATGATTGTTTTTAAATTCAATTCTGATTCTGACCTAGTCAAACTGATATGATAATTTTTATTCATTTTAATTTATGCGCATATTCATAATGAAATATGTACACACACATAAAGAACATGTTTATTTCTGTTGACATAAAACAATTTATTATCAAATTTTTTTTTCGTGCAAATGATTTTTGTCCTTTTATGGTATTTGATATTATATAACACATCATATATTATACAAATGTAAAGTTATTTGGTAATTTGATTTATTATTGTTTCATTTTTGTCGGCTGTTAACTTTCTTTAAATGAACAACATGAATGATATATTCATTTTAATCGAATTTACGGAATAAATACATGATTTATGTAAATACTTATGTGTGTTGTATACATTTTCATAACAAAAATCAAGAACTCAACAAACTGAAAATTGTGCAGTACAGCTTGTAAATTTAATTTCATATATAAGATACAATTTATATATTGAATATTGTTATAAATATGTAATGTAATATATTTTACATTAAGTTAACTTTCAAACACAAAACACAAAAACTTTTTCGTTTCAGTACTTGTAAAAAGGACTTCATGTCTGTGGGAGGCCTGTAACTGAAATTTTCTTAAAACACTCTAAAAAGTGTTTACCTAATTTCTTGTGTGTGAATATAAGTATGTATGTAGATGGTATAAGAAGTAACTATTTCGAAATAATTTTGAAAAGCTTTTAAACATCTTTAAGTAACACCGTAACACCATAACACAGTGGTAACAGGTAACAGCATGAAAATAGTACATATTTTCTGAGGTTATTCACACGTTATATTTAATAATTTAATACGTAAATTACTTGATCATATTACACAGTACACTTCAAGTACTAGCAATTCAAAGAAAAAAAAATGGTATAAAGTAGCACTCTAATGAATTAAAAAAAAAGAAATTTAAATTGAGTTACAATCTTTAATAAGATTAAAATTGAGTTTTAATTGAAAATATTTTTCTTTTACTCTCATTTTGTTTTTCAATTTTCATTTCCTGAATTTGTTTCAAGTTTTTGACACAACTCAAATACTTACAATGCAAAAATAGCAAAATATTCAATGAAACTGTGAAAATTAAAACGAATATTCCGTTATATAATAAAATGTAAATGGAATATTTTGTATATGGTAGATTTTTTGGTATGGATATACAGAATTAAATTTCATTTGTTTTTTTTAATTTCAAAAAAAAAATTTTTTTTCAAACTTACTCGTAATTATCAACAATTAAATGATTTGTTCTTTAGTAAATAATGTAATGAAGGTTAATTAAAGTTTAATTGCCTCATTGCCTATTTAAGAAAGAGAAAAATAATTCAAATTACGTCTGGATGAATTTTAAAACAAAAACAAAAAAATCCAATTGTCTTTACACCACCATACAAAGTATGTTTGAATGGTTCTAACGTCCAATAGAACAAACATCGTTTGAAATTCTATTTAAATTCATTAAGAATACTATACTGTTAGTTATACTGTTACTATGCTGTTAGTTGATTTTCCGTGTTTATCATGTACCATATTCGTAACATTCGTACTATTGTAGCGTATAATATGTAGGTAGGGAGGAGCAAGATCATTCGTATACTATCGTAGCGTATACTATATTTTATGTAATTTGGATTCGAATATAAAATCCAAAGAATATTCTTTATAAATTTTTAAAATTTTGAAAAAATATATTATAAGAAATTGTAAACAAATATTTTATTAAAAAAAAATAATAATATTCAATTTGTTTTTTTAAATAAAAATTAAAATTAATATCTTAAAAATTTTAGTTATTTAATAGAAAATCTATAAAATTATTCAAATTTTATTTATGTCATATATGTACATGAATTATTGACATTTTATGAATGTATTAAAAATAATAATATGTAAAATATGAAAATGATTTGTTTCTTATCATATTTTATAATAATCTTAGATGAAATTGTTTCATCAAATCTATATCTAATGCATATAATGTATGTATCTATATAAAATATAAATTTGCATTTATGTCTGTACAAACATACATATTTATAGCATATGTTTATTTGTTGGTAATTCTACGTGATTTAATGTATAAATGTGTGCATAATTTACCTGAGGATATTAAATATTTTCCTTCAATTTATAAAAACATTTCGTGTATGCATACAATGTTATAATTTGATTTTGTGAATATTTTGTGTAAAATAGTATATAGGTAGTATCTATTAAATCAAAAATTTTAGTTAAGAATTTAGAATGCTATAACTCTATATACTCATACTCCAAGGTACTTATACGAGTATATGGATGCATAATATTGCTCGTATAAGTTAATAAAATAATTGTTGAATATTCTGATATTGATTTTGAATATTGATCTTTAATTTATTTTTTATTGAAATTTTTGATGTGGTAATAATTTTGTAATGAGAAGAGAATTGTTTCTTCAACAATAATTAAAATGAGTTTTTGTAAAAAAATAAATATTAAATAAATTTTACTAGATATTTAAGGAAATTCAATTATTTAAAAAAATATTTTAATAACAATATAACTGAATATGAACAGTTGTTCGCAATTTATTATTTCAAGTTGTTATTTTCGAAATAACCAATACTGTCCAAGGACAATCTAGTGAATGAAACCGATTCTAATTATAATTGAAACCAAAAAATTTCCGATATCCATTTAGAATTTACCAATAAATTAATTTTCTTTTTCTATTTCTGTTATGTGCACATCCCAAATAGAATCAGAAATATTTTAATCAGCTATAGCATGAGATATTTATTCGGGTACTCACGTTTAGTATTTTGCTTAGTTATTTATAAAATAAAAAGCGTTTCAAATTAAATTATTTTTATTTTCTAAAACAAAATATATTCGTTTGTGTACATAGAATAAAACCACAGCAATTTATACATTATTTTCATTATCAATGCGCTTATAGAATATAACACACAATATATTGAATGGATTTAAATTCACTCATATAAATACTCTTATCAAAACAATTTTTAACAAGTGAAATATTTAAAATAATTAATTGAAACTTCATTTATTGAAGCATACATATAAATGAAACTATACATATATATATATATATATAATATATATATACCTAAGCGTTGTACTAACAGAACAGTATTTTATCCATTTACCTTGCCCAATTAACTGTCAGGAATACGACTTGTAGTTGTAGCTTAAGGTTACTGTTTATCGATTTTATAAATCACTTTTAATCTTCTGATTTAATTACCTCAAGGACAAAGTGATTATTTGACTTTAGAATTCTTGTAACGAGTAAAATGAAAATTTATTGCTAGAATTATTAATTGTATTTAGTCCGTGTAATCTTTATGCAAATTAAGATGAAAATTTATTTTTTTCTTAAATAAAATTGGTCTAAATTATTATTATATTTCTCCTCTGATATTGAATTAATCTTTCAGACAGAAATTATAAAATTTTGATTACATCCATGAACAAATATCATCGAAATTATCTTCAAAAATCGATTTACTTCATTTAAGTATAAGAAAAGTTACGATTAAATTCAATATATCCACAGGTTTTGGTTGTTTATTAAATTTGTCTAATAAAATAGTTTTTGAAAAAAATTTTCAAAAAAAAAATGTATTTCATCATGAAATCTTTATCTCCTTGCTGCATTATATTCCTTGTATAGGAAATTAAAAAAGTTTGTAACAAAATAAATATTTAAATACATGTATGTTGTATATGTACATAATGTATGGATGTATAAACTCTTGTATTTTTAAGATAAAAAATTCAAAGAATTTAATAAATTAAATTTTTATAAGTTTTACAAAAAGTTTACTGCTTTCATTATAATACACGTACCCGTGTATATTTATTATATAATTTTTTTTTACATTGTGAAAAAAAAGGGAATTTTTTTTTGAAATATCTAAGTGTATAGCTGAAGTTTAACGGATATTTATGGGTATATCCGTTTTTGTGGTAGTGTAGGTAGTGAATGTTAAATTTTAAAAAATCATATGAAACTATAGATATTTGTTTAACAAAATAATTCTTGAAAACTATAGAAAAAATATTATGGATTTTGATATTAATATTTTATTCATCAAAGTTCAATTTGTAAAAATTCAAATGTTTTCAATTGTATCAATATTAATCTAGTATAAACAATAAAGGCTAGGTAGAAACATTATAAACCTCTTACTCTTGCTCAATCTTTCTTTTAAAAAAGATACCAACTGCAATCAGATATAAATAGATAAATAAGTTTTAAACTAAAATACAAATGATTGCAAATGAAGATGTTAATAATGAAACGTGATACAACTAAACATTTTCTGGGGCATTATAAATTTTATATCTACATTTTCTTCTGATATTTTAGAAGCAATTATGGATGAGTGTTTGAGTATATTATTATCAGTATATTCCTAAGACTATAATTAAAAAAAGTTTGTGTAAAACTTATCTGGATTAAAAATGTGAAAATTAGACATCTGTAATAATCAAAACAAAAGAGATGTCTGCCACCAATTATATAATAGAGTATAAAAATAAATTTGGATAAAACTTTTATCTATGGTAGTATCGTACTTATATAAATAATACTATGTACTAGAATAAACTGTTTATATAATATATAGGATAAAACTAATAAAGTTATTTAAAATCTAAGAGAATTTATGTGAAAAATATTAAAGAACTTTTGAAACCTAAATAATCATATAGTACATGTATTAAAAAGTTAAAAAGTTTACCGCTGAAATCAAAAATTTATATATCTAGACGTATGTGTCTCTGTGTTTATATTGTTATATACTGACTTTACATATGTAATAATAATAGTGCATCAATGTAAATATACTTACGTATATACGAGTATGTATGTAATATTTGGTTACTATTTACAACAAAAAGAAAAACTAAAAGTTATTGTACCTAAATTTAAAACTTTTGAAAGTTTGACAAATAAATCATTTATATTAATATGAGAAAATTTTCAAACTTAAAAAAAAAAGAAAGGAGAATTTTACTTTCAAAATGAAATCAAAAATTATTTTCTACTATATACTATTATTACGCATCAACAATTCTAATGAATCCCTTTTATTTTTTGTTTTTAAATTTTTTGAAAACCATAAAACATTCAATAGAATTTAAATTTCATAAAATAAAAAATTTTCCCAAATGTATCATATACACGTAGGTACGTACATATTATATGAAAAAAGGAATTTACTGAAGAGAAAATATCAAAAATATCGTGAGTATGTATAAAGGGGTGGAGCACGTATAAAATGTTGTTGGTTGATTTTCCATGTTTATCATGTACCAATTTTTTCTGAAGACTGAAAATACGAGACTACATGATGTGTTGAATATCACCCGTAGTACTATTGTAGCGTACTATAGTTGGAGAGGAGCAGATATAGTATTAAATGTTGCTTGTTGATTTTCCATGTTTATCACTGAGAGAGAAAATCAACTTGTTCTGAAGACTGAAAATACGAGTACACAAATGATGTGTTGAATATCACCCGTAGCAGTATCGTAGCGTACTATAGGTGGAGAGGAGCAAATATAAGTAAATGTTGCTTGTTGATTTTTCATTTTTATCACTGAGAGAGAAAATCAACTTGTTCTGAAGACTGAAAATACGAGTACACATGATGTGTTGAATATCACTCGTACCTTGTACTATCGTAGCGTATACTATAGGTAATGTACTAATAGTATTCTCAGCTGTTTTTATTCGATTTTATGTGTATAAACTATAAACATGTGGATAACGAATGTATCTCTACTGAACTTTTCAATTATCACTATTACAACTACAAGTATATGCATTTAAAATTTTTTCAATTATTTTTATTGGAATACGAAAATAAAATCACTGTAATGCTTATAATATTAATCGACAAATATAAATTTTTCCCTTATTCGAGATATAAAAAAAAACAACTGAGAAATAATTGATTTTCTATTTTTTAATTTGATTTCAATTATTTAATATTTTTTTTCATAATTATAAAAACATATTTTGTAATAGTTTATAGTAAAATACGAATCAACCAGCTACATGTTCTGGTAATAAATCAAATTACCCGAACGACTGACAAATTTGCAAAAGAATTGCGATTAAAAATTAATTTATGTTCATTTATTGTTATAATTACATATACGATTTTTACATTAAATATACATACGTGTAAGTATGAATGCTACAAATGATTGTATACAAATTGAAAACATTTGAAAATATTATTTTTATATTTATGTATAGACAAAATTTATTTATACTATACGAGTATATTCGTATGCATGTACGTCAAATGTACGTACAGAAAACTTTATAATTTTTTCAGTAATTGATTTTATTTTTTCCGACAATAATCTTTCATTTTTCCGGTATTTTTACAAATAGAAGTTGATGATGAAATTATTGATTTGCAGAGAATTTCATATACATGTCTATGTGTATGTATTTATGAATGGTAGACATGAAAAACAGATATAACGAAAATATACATTATAATATATATGTATGTGCATGTATGTCTGGAAAATATGTACGTCTACGAAATGTATATTTAAATATCATTTCAGTGTATGTGCAGTTGAAATTCAATAGAGTGGAAACTTTTTTTATTGAATAATGTAAGAAAAAAATTGATTTCTTTTTGTCAATGGACTTCTATTTTTTATAGTTATAGTTATTGGTTAGTATGCTTTTCAAAGATTTAATATAAGTGCTCAATTTTTTTTTTTTTTTCAGATTTGACAAAAATGAATTATTATATTCTTGAAAAATATTTTATCAAATTTTTCTTTGAGCACTATGTTCGGATTATTTTTTGATTTGCTTGTTAGTTTTTCTTTCATTCAAAAAAATATGTGATATTTCATCAAAAAGACCAGAATCTTTTGATAATGAATAAACATTATGAGCATATTTTACGATTTATTTTAATGATTTTTGCAATTAAGAGCAACTATAAAACTTCCAAAATTGATGTGTGACATCAGAGACTTATAAAGCTATGTGCGTATATGTAAACCCATTACATATGTTGTTACTGTAATTATTTGAGAAGAAATTTTACCAAGGATTGTATATATTTTATAAAAAAAAAGTTATTTTATTACTTACAAATTTCTGACGGTACAAGACAATATTTTACAAAATTTTTATTTATTTTTTACAAAACACACTTTCAAAATTCATAAGAAAAATAACGTAAAAATTTGAATTTCTACAGAAAATTCTTCGTTCTTACTTTTCTTTTCACTCTATAGGAATAATAACAAAATCAATCAATTATTTGATCAATTCTGTGGTCACAAGCGATAACCGCTTAAGTCGACATAAGGCAAAAATGAGTTATGAGTTCTACTGCATTCTCCGCATCAAGCTCTATGTGCACACAAAATCTGGTTTTCCTATCACTTTTGTAGCCAAAGTTATTGCTTAAAAACATTATCGCTTATGTCGAATAGTTCATGACTTACATATGCAATAACCGCCTAAATCAACATAATAATATTGGAGAGATATTTTATGTTTAAAAATACAGGCTTATCTAAACTTAAGTTATTATTGCACAATGTATTTGGAAACAGTTTTTCAAAATTGTAAGGTTTATCATAACAGCCTATCTCGACTTAAGCGTTTCTGGAACGTAAAAATTTATTACCAAACTTTACAATAATGACTTAAATCAATATAAATCTAGGAAAGTAAAAATAGATTTTTGCAATAAACGCCTAACTTGACATAAGTAACAAAAATTTAAAATTACAAATTTGCATAAATAGCCTAAATTTTAAATTCTCAAATATTTTTGTTCTAGAACATATTCAATTTTAAGTAATTTCAATTTTTAATTGTTTAGTTATCAATTTAAGAAAATTTTTCTCATAATAGTCTTCCATCCAACACGAAATTATTGTTTTTTGACCTTCAAATTTTTGTAAAAAATATGTTCGAATTTTTAAACCGTGTTTACTCAAAACCACAATTTTAGACTTAAGCGGTTATCGCTTGTGACCACAGAATTGTTTCAATTAGAGATTAACACAGATTTCTAATGTTTTTTATTGTTTTCTTTTTTTTTGTTTCATTTTTTACAAAGGTTCATTCGAAAATTTTCTTATCTCATCAATCACCATACAGTGTCAATGAATGACATCGTACACTAGTAAACTATAAAAAACTCAATTTAATACTTTGACAAGGCAATTACAGCTCTTCATAGTCTCTGATATTTTATATATTACACACACAAAAATTTTTAAAAGGATGTACATTTTTGTTTGTAGTTAGATGTATGTATCGTGCACACAATGCATATATGTGAGTAAAAATGTAACGTATTTGCATATCTAGGAAGTAGTAAAAAAAATTTGAAAAAAATCACAGGCACATATACACACTCATGATCAATTTTGATATTGTCTATAGACATACATATGTGTATTTTTTCATATATGTAGAATAGTAGAATTATGTTAGAACTATTTATCAAAAAACGAAACTTCAATTATTACTGTAAATTGGAAAAGTTATTTTATCAAAAAACAATCTTATGTGTTAGAATCATACCCGGCTCTTTCATAGATTGAAAAGGTTCACTAAAACCGGGAGTCAAATAAGAGGAATATTATTCTAGTAATTTCTACTTATTTTTCCTTTTTTTCTTTTTCTTGTTCACACGGATCTAGTTTCAATCTGAAATACTTCTTCGTACACGCCCTCTACAGTGTAGTACGTAATTTACACAGAAGAAAAGGAGAAGAAAAACTAGTATTCGCGTATCTTTCTACTTCTTCTTCAAGATTTGTGTATTCAACAAAAATAAAACATAAAAATTGCAATTTTGTGCTGTTATAATTGAAAAAATCAAATTAAAGTTTAATGTAGTAAAGTTTCTACCAAGAGGGCAAAAAGTTTAGAAGTGCAAAGGGCGCACAAGAGGCTAAAACCCGCACTGGTTAGAATTCAAAATTTATCCATGTCCTTCATACACATGTTTGTATATAATTCAATTTGTACACACACATCCTCGTACATATGTATGTACATAATTTGTTTTTACAAATAAAAATTAAGTAAATAAAGTAAAAAATAAATTTGCCATGCAATTAAATTTAATTTGATAAGATTTTTATCAAAATTTGTTTGTAAAAAAAAAAACAAGAACAGAAATCAATGAAACCCAATAAAAAAAAGTGATCGAAAAAAATTTTATAAATAAAAATATCCTCATGTCTATAAAATAACCTATAGGAAAGTTAATTTGTGTATTTGTTGATAGTAAAAGATAATGGGAAGATGGCAAAATCAAAATTTTAAAGTTTTTCATTGCCTTTTTCTAAGGTTCTAAGCAAGCAAATAAGTGTAGGTACACTTGAATTCAATTGATTTTAGTTTTCTCGACCTAGATAAAAACCTGCAGGATGGAGACATAAGTTGATTATAAGAGTTTGTGTATATGATATATTCGAATGTATGTACATTCATTAGGTACAATCATTAGATCTTGCCAGAAATAGAAAAAAAATACACAACAAAAACAAAACAATCATTTGGACAATTATTTGTTTATTGTGTTTTGTCTCTTTTGGGAACAATCTCATCCTTATATGTATGTGTAGAGGTAAGTATGTGTGTGTATAGATATGAAAAATCCCTTTTTTTGGAAAGAAAAAACTTAGCGAACTTTAAAAAATTACCTAGAATGGTAAATTTGTTTAAATTAGTAGGAAAAAAAATTGAAGTTAAATAAAAAGTTCTTATTTTTTCTAAATTTATTTTTTTTATATTGCATATCAATCTAATGTCTTACCAAGAGAAAATAACATGAAATCTTCTGATTTTCTTATCGAATTTTCATGTTGAAATTTAATTGAGTACTTCTCATGTATATCACGTATTATCGATATCTCTATATAAATACATAGAAAGTTGAGCATCTCATGAACATCACTTGACCTTTTACTTTTGTTTTTTTATACAAATATACAATTATATTGTACACAAGAAAATTATAAGAGAACAAAAAAACCAAAAAAAAAATCTTTCTCAATTTTTTAAAGTTTTATTTACCTTTATGTTCGATATGAAATTTATTAAGAAAACTTTGTATTTTCTTTCTGATTTGTAAAAGATGTTAATTGTATGATAAGACTAGAGTACAAAAAAAGAATAAGAAGAAGAAGAATAAAAAAAAGAAACAATCAATGTACCGATATTAAAACTTTTATTGATTACTGTAGTTAATAGGATTTGAGGTGAGATGAAAAAGATTAATTGTAAAAAGATCAAGAGTATAGATATTTCTTTTGAATAATGTTAATAAATAATAAATATAAGATTATTTTTTACTAAAAAAAAAAAATATATTCAAAGTGATTTTCATCAATGGCAATTAATGTACATAATTCAAGAGCAGGAAAAAAAATTCTATGAATTTTATTTTATGTAGTTTTCTTTGAAATCATTTTAATAAGTTTAAAATCTCTGTAGAGTTAGGTACTTGTTATTTGCCTTCAAAGTACTTGGTGTTCTGTAATTTTGTATCAATAAATTACCATAAAAATTTAAATAACAAAAGCAGAAACATATAAGATTGATGCGTACTTTTAGGTGTAAATAATTTACAAATTATGTCACGTATAAATTATTAACAAATGTGACAACATATATTCTTAATAAGATTTTTATCATGAAAATTCTAGTATAAAATTGTTTCAAGAGATATGTGCGTATCAACTAATGCAAATTGTTATTTTAAAATATGTGGGAGAAATTTTTTTTTAAAGTTGAAATTCATATGATCTTAAAGTATGTACATATTTCATTATGATTGAAGTTAAAAAAATACAACAGCATTAAATTTTTGTCAAAAAGTTTAAAAAAAAATAAAAGAGGATAATTCACTAAGGATTTAACCCTTGGAAAATTAAACTTTATAATAAAGTCAAGGGGAAGTAACAACATTTGCATAGTTTACACCCCATACGAATATATCGTTTTTTTTACATATTATTTGTTATTTTTAATATTATTTGTTTAGCCGTTGGTCCGTTGGTTAACCTGATGTGACATTTAACATCCAAAAGTTCACTTAATTTTGAATCTCCACTCGTAAATGAATTAACAATCGAAAATTGAAAAAAAAAAATTGAGTTAATTTCTTGATAAGTTTTATTACCTGCAGTGTACTTGAATTAAAACATAATGTAATCTACATCTGTCTATGGTTCATAGTTGTTTGTATTTTCACAAGAGTTATTATTGCATATACATATCCTCTATATTTCTACACAAAATAATGTGAAAATAAAATTATTTAAAATTAAAATTTATTACACATTAATACAAAGGTGCTTATATCTTTGTAGATATGTATATGTACATACATCCACAACTTATTTGTGTATGCATAATACAGATATTATACTTTTTCAAAAATCATATAAAAAAATACTATGGAGACTGGAGACATAAAACAAAAATATGTATAAATACTCGTATTTGCTTACAAAGCATCTCTGCAAAGCTAAATGTATAGTTACTAATTATCATATACATAAAGAAATAATGAAAGTTTATTATTTTCTTCTAAAGATATTTTTTCCCATTTTTATATTTTTATATTTTTTTTTTCACAAATGATTTTTCTTATTTCTTTTGATATCGTACGTGATAATTACGTATATAAAATAAAATATAATTAATATTTATTTTCATTTATATTTTTATATAGAGTTTTAAAACGTTGTGTATTCTTTTAAGTATATAGTTATATATTAAAGTGTTTAGATTATGAATAAATAACACACATCTATGCAGAATACTCAAGTATCAAGACTCTAGGTTCTTTTTAAAATACTTAATATATAAAATGTAAAAAAAATAATAAGGACTTCAATATGAATTTTTTCTTCTTTCCATCCTTTATAATAATAATAATAATAATAATAATAATAATAATAATGAAAATAATCCCAAAATACTACTACTATTACATATATAAAAAGTGGAAGAATTTCAGTTGTGTTCCCTTGTTACACAGAATAATACATTATTTTCCATATCGATTATGTTTATATCGATGTTCCATATTATATCGTTCCGTATACATATAAGGATATATAGTCGGAATTTTAATGAATGCAGTCATGCAGTGCATCAACAGTTGTATGCACATGCTATACCCGTGGATTACGTAAATATTTTGTGTATTTACTTGTGCAGTATTTATATTTGCAAACAACTATGATATATTCTACAAACAAATGTATATATATGTACAAATAATAAGTACCACCGTATATATTATTTAACACAAGGTATTTTTTGAGATTATTTTTTTTTCATTATCTCGACCGTAAATTCACGTTTCCAAACCGTAATGATTCAATTTCTAGATTAAATTTAACTTGCATACAGCTAAATACATTTATATTTATATTATCCAATAGATTTTATTTTTGTATGCATGTATTTATGTATCTATATAATACTCGTATACATACATTTATCCTTACATATTTAAGTATGCATCACTGTAGCGTAAACATATTGCGATACTACTCTGTAAAATTCTCGTGTTGGTAAAGCATTTTCATGATTTTTTTTCCTCGAATATCTGTTAAAAGATTTTTATTAAATTTTCTACAAATCATAGTTAATTTAGTTTTATATTTTTTTCATCTTATTTATTTGTAAATAAAATAGTCGTATACCTTTTAAGTAGATAAGAAATAACGAAAGAAAATTTTATATATTATTTATTTGTTATTTTTTTTTTTATTTTATTTTTGATTTATGATTTATATATTTTCCCTTTTCAATTTACTATATATAACATTATATGTATGTTTAAAATACAGACAAATCAAGAAAATATTTTCCTGGAATTTTATTTTCTTCAATTAAATTTAAAAAAAAAATATTTATTTAAATGTACAAATCATGAATCAAACTACCACAAAGGTATTATAAGTAAGAAACATTTCTATGAATACCACAAATATATTAATTGAATTTCCCGATTAACTGCACCTAGACATTACTCAAAGTTTCAAAATGAAAATTTAAAAATAAAAACAAATGATGTGTGAAATACTACTCGTAATGTCGTAGCATGTACTAATAGTATAGGATATAGGTACAGTTATAATCAATGATCACTACTACTCTAGAATATGTATAAGGGGGAGGAGCAGGTATTAAATGTTGTTTGTTGGTTTTCCATGTTTTGTCATGTACCATATTCGTAACACAGAGAAAATCAACATTTTCTGAGACTGAATATACGAGTACAAATGATGTATTGAATATTATTCGTTCTATCGTAGCGTAGGTGGGGAGGAGCAGGTATTAAATGTTGTTTGTTGATTTTCTGTGTTTGCCATGTACGAGTACAATATTCATACGGAGAGAGAAAATCAACTTGTTTTGAAGACTGAAAATACGAGTACACATGATGTGTGAAATACTACTCGTATTGTCATTGCTATCATATTGTATACTATAAATACTGTTAGTCAATAACCCTACAGTGCTTGAGATTTTGAGAGTATGTATCACAGTGTATGTATAAAGGAAGGCGCATGTATTTCTTTGTTGTTATTTGATTTTCCATGTTTGTCATATACACTATTAGTATTAGTCTATGCTATTAGTATACTCAGAGAGAAAATCAACTTATTATGAAGACTGAAAGACGAGTATAAATGATAAAAATCGTATGTACTTTTACTTATATTTTAATAATAATCTACATATAATAATCTATGTATATGGATTCACGTTAAATTCTTATATTTACTATGTCACGTATGATATTTCCCGCATTGAATGTAACATAGAATCACATATATTTTTTTAATTTGAAAATTTACGTATTTTATCTACGTGTACACACGCATTTATTTACACATGAATATGCTCTCAAAGATATGAAGAAAAATCCAATTATCTGAAAAATGTGGCATAGTTTTTTGTTATTTTTTTTTTCCTTTTACATCAAAAACGAGTATAGTATATATACGTATATACATACGTATGTATACAAAAAGCATATGTGCGTAATTTGCATCTAATGTATATTTTCAAATTTCATATTTTTACTATTTTTCAAAAATACATAAATGAAAGTATTTTAATAAAGAAATATTTTATATGCCTTAAGCATTAATATAAAAGTTAAAAGCATATTTCTTATTCTATCTAACGAGAAATACATACGCATATAGTATGGTACATACATATGTATGTATTCGAGGTGAATACTTACGAAATATATGTATTTTTTGTAAATATATTATAATCCTTATCCTGCTGAAAATAAAAACAGAAGCGAAAAGGAAATTGAAAACTTTTTCTTTTTTTTTGGTATATCGTCGATATCTAATAAAACGAAGACTTTTGTCTAACATACAGTACTATTCAATGTAAAACTTCAGAAAAAACGTTATAACGTCTGCTAAAAGCGTTGTTTTTTTATGAACATATATAGGTGTATGTAAGTATGTATGTACATAAAACTTACATCTTACATGGTATTAGGGCATGTATTACACTGCCATTTATTAAAATAAGAAAGAAATTTTATAAAATATTGATTCGTATAAAATCTTCATACTCTCTATTTCACTCATCTTTTAGATATAAAAATTTTAGAAACTATATTTCCCACCCGAATAAGAAAGTAATTCGTTTGATGCGAATTCATAGCTACATATATGTACATATATATAATCAATATATTTAACTTTTCTCTTTTGAAGCGTACTACTACTATAATCTGTAAAATTTTGTTCGTTGAAATTTGAAATATTTGAAAAACTTCTACTTTTCATTATATAAACATTTGATATTTATTTCGATATTATTGTTCCATATATACGACGAATATAAATCGTAATCTTTTTACTACTCCATTTTTATACTGTAGCACACTGGTGTTCTAATAATCTACATAAACTTATAATGTTAATAATAAAATATTTTCGATGTAGCAATGTTGTTCCATTAAACATTCAATATTAAATTTTATATATACATTTATGTACATAAAAATATGTTTTTAGTTTTCTAAGGTAATTTTTTTACTGCATAGTTTGGCCTAAAAATTATTTTATTTTATTTTTTTTTTTAAATGATAATGAACAATACCAAACTGAATTTGAAATAAATCTCACAAATTAGAAATACATACTTACATACGAGTATATTATGTTAAACCACAATGGTGTATTTTGTCTCCAATACATATTGTCCTGTATATACATGAATACATGAAAATTTACGTATTGTTTATACATACGTTTGTAGATAAATTTCATAAAAATAGAAATAAAAATTTTAGAATAGAAATATTTCAAAATTAAATATTCATATAATGAAAAAAAGAAATTCCTATTATTATTTCTTTTTTTCAAATACGAGTAGATATTTAATTTGTTTTCTAGTGGTGAACCAATGTGTTTTAGAATAAAAAATAAAAAAAATGTTTTCATTGTTTTTAATCCGTACAAGAGTTTATATGAGTTGTCAAAAATTATTTATTTAGGTCATTTATATACAAAATAATTTCATGAAATCAATGGAATATGTCGCATAATCTGAAAATCTGCCACTGAACTCGAATATAGAAAACATTTTAAAAAGGATTTTAATGTCTATCATATCAATCATATTTTAATACTAATTTATGTGTTGATCTATTAACAGTCTACAATATTCTAAACTAAGCAAAAAAAAAAAAAAAAAAATCTTGACAAATGAAGCACATAATTTCTGGATAAATTTTCTTAAAGATTAAATGCAGAATACAAAAATACTCTTAATGCTCGTGTACTCGTGTATAAAAGACAAGAAAATAAAAAATTTTTTAAATATATACATACGTAATATATTCTTCTTAGAAAATTTTTGCATAAATTTGCCATGAACATGAAAGTGTTGAAAAAAAAAATTCAACTGAAAGACATGTAGATGAAATGATACTCATATTATTGAAAAACTTTTCATTTCACTTTTTGTCTCGCATATTTTAGCAAAGTAAAAAGGACGAAAAAAAATAATCACGATGTCATCAAAGAGCAAATACTGTATAAAAAACTTACAAAAAATAAAAAATAATTAAATAAAAAAAAAAAGTTTAAATTGAAAAATCTAGACAGGAAATTTTCTTGTAAATGTAAAATATGTACATACATATATTCAAACACACTCACTCTTATAAACACATATAAAAAATAGCAATTTTACGCAAATATTTTTTCTCATTACAGTTAATGTCGTGAGCCATTGATATACGAGTAGTCTACTATTCTATCTATGTGTATACACGATACTTACAGCCACAGTACATATTACATAAAATAAAAGTAAAAAGGAATCGCTTTCATACATTATTTATAGTCTTCTATGATTTTCATCTCTTTTTCTATTTTTACATGTTGAATGCAATCCAACCAAAACCAAACCACTGTCTTTTGTGATTCACAGAGAATAGTAACATTTTTTTTTGCATTTTTTCTTTTTTATATTTTTACTCTTATAGAAAAATTTTTATTATTTTTATTTTATATTTTGTAAATGTATAAAAGTAATACGTTCGTGGCAACAGTTGTCATGGTTTAACTATACGTTTAATTATACACAAATTTATTTTTTTTTAAATGAATTTATGAATTTATGAAAAATAAATTTATGAATTCCTTGGCAGAAATTGTAGAATTTCGATGAATTTTGTAATGCCTTGTGCTTCTATTTATTCATCATTGCAAAACTAAGCTTAAATAATCATTTGATGTTCAATTAATTTTCATAATTCACAAGTAATTTGAAATGAAAGTTTCTCTTACTTACTATAAATTATATTCTATTAAAGAAAATTTTATTTTTTGTTCAGTTACCAGTGATTCTAAATATTTTCATTCTTATGTGATACATATTATTTTGATGAAAATTTCATTTAAAATCGATTAATGGTAACCCTATATAGGTTAAATACATGAGTTTTGTGTAATCACATGTATACATACACATACTCGATATTTTCAAAATATAGTATCTTTAAAAAGTTTTCAGTTATATTCGAAACTACTCGTATACTCTACTATCCTTACACTATATCTTCCTGACAGTGTATTATCAACATTCAAAAAGCTTTCATATCCTCCAAGAATAATACATACTAAAACGATACTATTTTATAATTCTATAAAATTTCAAAATACTCGCGTATTCAGTAGAGATCCTCCCACCGAGCCGAAAGGACAATATTATCGAAAGTAAATCGGTCGAAATATAATATAGTACATTGTATACCTAAATACATCCTTATACCATAGAATAATAAAATTGAGTAATATTGTGTTTGTGAATTTTTCAATTGCATAATTTGAATTTTTTCTTTGAGTTTTCGAGTTTTTCGTTTTCGTTTGTTACTTGAATTTTTCATGTTGTACATTATATTCTCATGAAAAATTCAATTTGTATTATATATACGTTGTCTCATTTTTCATTAAAGTTCTTGTATAAAAAGTGAGTTGTTGCATTTTGTTTCTTGCGTGTATGTAAAATGTGGATTCATCTATTAAATCAAAATAGTTTTAGTATTGTGTACTGTATCAAATTTTTTCCATTTGCTTTTGTATCACATTAAATACTTAAATCATCTATCAGTTTTTAATTTTTCAAAAACTGAAAAAAAAAAATATTACAAAAATCAAAATAAATTGAGAAAAAAATTATCATCAAATATTTTAAAGAGTTTTGTGAAATCAAACAAACATGATAAGTATGTTAATTCACTTATTTGTTAATAATTTTATGAAAAACAATTTTTTTTTATCATCGAAAATTTTTTTAATTTGTATTAAGATATTTAAATATCTTGCGTATGTGCCATGGTATATACGTATGTATAAATGTATAATGTAGTATTGAACCTGTATAAAAAATATACACATCCTTTCACTTGACGTGTTATACATAAATATTTACTTTCTTATATAAAATCACTTTACAATTTCACACTTAGATTTTCTTCCTCCCGGTGTTTTAAATAATCAGACATTTCTATAATTTTTCATATATGTACTTTCGTATAATATTGTGTGTATATATTCGTATATATTCTTGTATTTTACATAAATGTATGTATGAATGTACATATATACAATGATCTCTGATATAAATTGTATTTGAAAATTTCACTTTAATATTTCGAAAAAATTTAAAAAAAGGGTTCAATTTAATTGAATTCCAGGCTATATTCGATATAATATTATATACAACAAAAAATAAAAAATAAAAAAAAAATGAATTAATAAATAAAAAAATAAAATATAAATAAAAGATAAATTGCGAAATGTTGGAATGTCATTATATCAGAGTTATGTATGTATGTAAATTGAAAATATATTTCGAAAAAATTTTTTGTTATAAAATTCTAAAAATTTGTTAATTTCATTTTTATTGTTATTATTCCTTTTAATATTTTTTTTTTGTACTTTTTTTTTTCATTTATTATTCTATATATTATTTTTCATTTTATAAATTCACTTGCAAAAATAAATTGTACAAGTAGGAATGATTGTATTAAAGAAATCATTATCAATATCATCAAGTAAACATCCCTTGCGTTATAATAAAACATTGATAATAATCAATGGAAATTAAATACTAATCTCATGTGTTCTCTTCATTTCCATTTTATCAACTATAGAAAAAATTATTAATTTTCAATGCCTTCAATCTTCAATTTGATTTTGATGTAATTTTTAATTTAACAATTCTCTTTGGGCGACATAAAATTATTATTTTCATTGCTTGAATATTATAACCATAAAGAATACAATTATTCCAAAGAAGATACATTATAAATATTTATTACAAATATGAGTTTTTTTCACATTCACACATATAAATGTGCACCACATCACATATTATATTATAGTTTATCCAGATCAAATATTAGAAAAAATATGGTTTTGCCATTTTGAATTAAAGTCAAATACGTAACGTACGTAATCTAAAATATTAAAAATATGTGTTTTTGTTAAGCTTTAAAACTTATTAACTTAAGAAAATATTCAATCTTATAATCATGAAATAAATTTTCTGATATTTTTGAATATAAAAATATATGTGTAGTAGCGTAGTAGGTACAAATAAATATGTTTGTACGAGTATAGAGTAAATTTTATAAACAAAAATAAATCCTCGTACAAACAAATTTAATTTATCGTATAAGCTATGAAATATGTACTAGGGTACTAGTATGTAATTTTTACGCATTCATCTCGTACTTTTTTATAAATAATAAATAAATTCCGGAAAATTTTTATATTAAATTTTTAAAATAAAAATTAAAACAAAAATGAACAACAAAGTAAAACAAAAAACAAAAAAAAATTCTTAATAATCCATATACAAGTCACACGTACACATGTTATTTCTTTAGAGAGGAAAAATCTAATCAAAAAATCTTTATATTTTACATACATACATATATGTATAATACATAAATACATTCTCTTAATTTTATAAAAAGAAGATTTTTTCACAGCACAATTTGAATATGTTACTTGCTATATGTACATATATACAGTGTTCGTATACGTAGACTGGTAAATCGAATTACGTCAATATTCATTTAAATTTTTGATTAATTCAATTTATCTAATATTCATTCCATAGCATTTCATGATCTAATTGAGTAGAAAAATTAAAATAAAAAAAATAATAATTCTCAAATAAATTGAAACACCTAATAAACTCTGACAGGATAATAAAACATAGAGTATAGTTTAGTTTTCTTTAACTACTTATTATATATAAACACATAAGTTGTTGTACATGTAGATTTAATTGAAAAAAAAATTAAATGAAGACACACAAAAATGAAAGGCAGTTAGGAATTTTATTTTTTTCTTTTTTTCTGGAATGAAAAATTTTCCTTATAATTTAAAAATAAAGTGATTTGTGTAGAACAAAATATTCCCGTTATTTTTCTATTTTTAACCATCTATTATTCAAAAATTAATCATCAATAATGTAAAAAAAAATAGAATAAGGAATAGAAAAAATAAAAAAACACCAAAAAATTTTCAAACTTTCTACTACATACCACAAAATTTATAAAATTTAATTAATCCAAAAATTTATCGAAATATGTATGACAATTGAATAATGTAGTCCTATTTTCCTTCTTTTTTTTTATAAATATTTAATGAACTAATTCCAAATACTTAATACGTTCGTACATGTATGCACCGTATAACGTATAACGTATAACTATGATGTTGGGTTTAATTTAAAAATTTTGTTGATTTGAATACAAATTAGATATTTATGAGCATACAAATATCGATCGACTAAATACATAGTAGAAAAAAATTTTTTTTTTCGATTATTCTTCATTTTTCTATTTTTTTAAAGATACAAAACTTTTTTATGTTTTTTCTTCACTTCATACGTACGTTTTTCTTACAACATGTACATATATAGTTGTATTATTTCCATTTAAACGTGTAGATTCAGGATGATTTTGAATTATTTAAATAATGCGTACGTTTCTAGAAAGTTAAATAATCACATATGAATTTAATATTATTATTATTTTTTTTTTTTTAGTCAAAAGTCAAAAGAAGATGTTAGTTCTAGTAATAGAGATGTTTTCATTTTTTAATTAAAATGCAATTTATGAATTATTTAATAATGGTTCCATTTCATAAGTAGTATTAAAGTCAATACTTTCACTTCAATAAATCATCCATAATCACTATGTGAAATTTAATAAAAATTTTAAAGAACTTTCAAAATACTTATTGTAGATACATTTGTTTTTTAGTTTTTTTTAAAAATCACATCAATATGAATACATAATACTCGAAAGCCAAATTCCTTGTTAAAAAGAATCGTAATTCATGTCATGAAAAATCGAAAATGCTATTAAAATTTATGTTATTTCCAATTCCAATATACTTATATATTTTTTATTGCTATAAATAGAATGAATAATATTAGCACATTACATATTTACATACTCGTGTATTCTATCGTTTTTCCAAATACGCAATATGTATTCGAAAGTATTACATTAACTTTAAAAGTATCGAAAAATTTAATGACTCAACATATTCGAGAGTTTTTTTATTCCTTTTAAAAAAAAAATAATAGTAATAATAATAAATATTTTATAACATCCTTGTATAAAATGGATAAATTTTTTGTTAGATTGTTGAAATACGGATCATAAAAGTATTTATATTTCCAATACTATATCATTTACAAGCCTTCTCTGATACATATAGTAACATAATGGTAATTCATCATTTTTACACTTCTTGTTTTTTTTTATCATTCAAAATAAAAAATATAAATTACTTTAGAAAGCTGTTTTATCAAATGCACGAATTTGGGACTAATATCTTTTATTCTTTATTTTATATAAAATTTCATTCTATTTACATTTCATTTTACACATACTGAATTACTGAATTAACTTCTCTTCATACTTACTTCTCATTCTCAATATGGACTCATGTAACGTTTAAGTCCAACTTATTTGAAATTATCAGAGATAGAGATATATGTACTATAATAATAGATATACAGAGATATAGTAGTTATATACACGCCTGTATTGACGTATGTGAATAAAAAATTTATTTTACCTTCTACTTTATGTCGATTTTAGTATGTATTTAAGATATATTAGAATTTCATTTGCATTTAAATGAATTATGGATATTGAATTATCCTATGTGTGCGTACATATATTTACATATATACATTTTATATGATTCTATAGTACAATGCACCATATATGATATACTGTATTTATACAACAATTTTGCATATTAATATTTTCAAACATGGATTTAGAATTAATAAAAGTTTTTTTTTTTGTTAAAGGATTTATGTGTGTAGATACCTTATCAAAAAATAAAGACATGAAAATTTTGCATTTAAAAAGGAAAATTTTAATTAATAAAATTGTATTTAAAACTAACAAAATACAAACTAAATATATATACGGTAATTGTACATATAAGGTAGAATGAAATTAGTGAACAAAGTTACTTGTTGAATTTCATTATGATTATAATTTCATTTATAGTCAGAATATTATATAAAGTATATTTATTACATACATACAGTTCAAATTTAGATAAATTTTTTTTGCAAATTCCCTATTTTTTTTACTTTTGCATACTGATACAAATATACGTTTATATAACTTTTATCAGAAAAATATTATGTGTGCATATTCAAATTTAATTAACTGAAAAATACGTGAATTCATCAAACTCATTCATCATTTCATTTTCTATTCATAAACAAAAATGAATTACGTATCAAATAATTTTTAATTAATGAAAAAATTTATTTGAATATGTATATATTTTCAATATGTTTAGTAGTATGTATACCCGTAGCCGTAATGCATTAAATTCATATTTTATATATGTAGGTATTTGGTATAACAGTGAAAATAGAGATTGGTCACGTATTACTGGCCGATAGTACCCGTTGTACCCTGCTAAAGGGCTAATAAGACCATCATTATCACGAAAACCAAACACAACTGCAGCTGTATCATTTTCAGCAACAATACCAACATCATCAACGCTATCAATACATTCGTCAAATAATACTACACATTTAGGACAGTCAGAATTATCATTAGTATCAACATCATCAACATCATCAGCAACTAATTACAATAATAAATTTTACGGTAGTCATAACAACGTTAATAGCGCCGCAATGGGAAAACGTGAAATTAAACGTGGTACATTACAAAGGACTTCTGATTCAGGAGGTAAATATCAGTATTTTATATATTCGATTTTTATAACTTATGTAACACATATAACATGCATTCATTTATTGTATACGTTTATGTGTCATTTAATAATATACGATCTATAGAGAAGTTAATCAAAAATGTACATATAAAGAATTTTGAATCACTTTTGAATTATATTTATTTTTTTTTGAGTTTTATTTATTTACTTTGAGATAATTGAAAATAAATATTTTTAATATTCTATTTTCGTAAAATTTTTCTATCTTTATTCGTTTAGTTTTTCTTATTCTTTTGTTTACTGTCTCAATTTTCCCCAATCTTCTTTATATATAATTTTGGTTTTTTTTTTTGTTTATTTATCATTTATTTTTCATTTCGCAGAATCATTAAAAACGATCTCTATGCACTCATGTAATTGTAATTGTAATAGAATCCTTTCATTCTTTAATACTTATTTATGATTCAATTCATACTCTGTGAAATAAATGTCGTTTTCAAAGATGACATTTTGACATTCAATATAAATTGAATTTATCGGTAATATCATATTTCATTTCATTGTACAAATTATAAAAATGAAATTTTAAATTTCATTCCATTGCATACAGATTTGTTATTTTCAGGAAAACAACAATAAATATTCTTATCGCATTAAAACATAGCATCCTTCTTTTTTCTTTTTTTTTTAATGTGAATTTATTTTTAAATATGTATTATTATTTTATATAAATTTTTTTTTCCTGTTAAAAGTTAATGTTAAATGCCTTTCAAAAAACTAATAAAAATTATCTTATCACAATAATCCTATTTTATGTATGCGTTTATAATGTATGTAGATATATTAAACAGAAAAAAAAATCAAACATTTTTAAAAAATAATTTATCAACTTTTCAAAAGCCTAAAATTATTACTATCTTAAATATTAATTTTTGGTAAACAATCAAAAACAAATATTATACTCAATACACATATGTTCTAATATTAAATTAAATAAATAAATTTTTGAAAATTATTGAAATAAATTAAGTAATCTATACATAAAGTTTATGATTGACTGTTAAAGAATCTCTCAGCTTCTGAAAGTGCTGAATCATGTATTTCTTCTGCACAAGGATTCAAATCCCAAAATGCACCGTAACAGCCAAATTGTTCGAAACAAGAATAACGGATCGTTAGATTATCTCGATTACAGCATGAAACTATTGCCCATATGCATTTCGAAAGTTCTGGTTTAGATGTTGTTGATGGTGAAGTCCTTCTTATAGTTGGGGGAGCTGTTAAAAAATACAATTCATTATTATAGCATGTGAAATATGTACGATTGTATATAATAATCGAAAATAAATTCAAATTGAAAAATTATTTTTTATACCGGTTGGACGTTCAGTAGTGTTTCTAATTAGTGGTGGCTGAGTTCTTCTGGCGGCTGTGCCTATGAGGATACAATAGGAAATAATAGAATTACATATTTGTACAAATTAAATTTGTAATTAATTTAAGCTATACTTACTAATTGGCGTATCTGTGACTCGATTTCGAATAAGTGGTGGCTGAGTTCTTCTTGTTGCGAGTGGTCGTGGTGCTTCTGTTACTGAGTGAATAAGCGGTGGCGGTGTTCTTCTTGTTGCTGGTGCTTGATCTGTATATAACATTGGAAAACGTTAAAAACCTTTCTTACTTTATATCTCATTAATTTAAATATTTTATATTCTCACTATATACATAAAATAAATGTAAATTAACTTTCGTTCATATGCACGT
The DNA here is from genome assembly GCA_951394055.1 of Villa cingulata. NCBI lineage: Eukaryota > Metazoa > Arthropoda > Insecta > Diptera > Bombyliidae > Villa > Villa cingulata. Next base: position 33,179,279 of record OX596024.1, read on the forward strand.
ATCCATGTTTTCAAAAAAAACCATGTAAATTTTGATTGCATAGAGTTTTTGAACGCACGTACGTAATCTAATTACATCAGGTCACATAATACCATTGTGTATAATGTGTCAGTGAAAAAAAATATTTTTATACAAATTTTAATATTTTCATTTTCTTTTTACTCTGGATAAACTTGAGATTTTATTAAAAAAGTAACCATATTTACCAGAATATAATTAATGTGCAATGTAAAAAGTTAAATAGGACCTTTATGTAAGTAACATACGACATACACACACGTACAACATAACTATATGTGAATTACATTTTTATAAATGCACAAAAAATATATATACATATTTATAATATGAAAAGTAATTAAGTCAAAGTAAAAGCGAAAAACTCAAGTTCCTTAATTATGTTGTCAAATTATAAATTTCAAGAAAATTAAAAATATTTCAAAATAAATTAAAAGTTACACCTGAATCCTGAATAAAGTATGAAAAACATTTTTTTTAAAAAAGCGACTTTGTTTGTCTGTTATTCAGACATCTGACGTGAAAGCGTTGACGTTCTTTTCAAATCAAGAAAAGTACAGATAATAAAAAATATACAAATGTAAAAATAAATAAAAACAAGAGGAAATAAGATAATAAAAGTTTGCAGTTTTTACATAATACATGGAATAAATACGTACGTATATTCGTATGTATAGTATATATAGTATACGAACTGATGAAAATTCGTCTTTTATTGTGAACTTATAAAAACAACAGTTGCAATATAATAAAAACCGAAGTTCTGTAAAATATATATATGGTATACATATGTAACTCGGATATAAACATGAATATTATCAAAAACAACATAAAAATCCACTTTAAAGTAATTTAACTAATATTTTCTCATAAAAATTTATTGTTGCGTATATTTTAATGATTTTTAGGAGTTTGATTTTTTTTTCTTTATACCATGGTCTGCAACCACTTACTTATAAAAGAAGGTCGTCGTGTTGTAGGATGGATGATAACATCCCATACTACTCGATCCTCTCCAAAACGATTATTTATTGTATCTGGTATATCAGTTGTTGATGGCGGTCTTTTAACGATGGATTTATAATTCCCTGGAGGTGAAATCGGATTATGATAGATTCCGGGAATAGGATATCTGCAAATATTCAATTAAAATTAATCAAAACAAAAATAAAAAAAAATTATATAAAAGGTATAGCAATGCATGCATGTACGAGTATTTCATACATACACATACATATATACGTACTTAACAAATAGACCTGGAATTAATGGATTCGTATATTGTCTCGGCATTTGAAATCTGCTAAGTGGTTTTACAAATCGATTATTCCATGGATCATTATTTGTACTATACGAATAATATTGACCATTTTCTTCTATTTCATTTGAATTATCTCGAATTTTTCTGATCAAATTCACTCTCGGTAATATACTATCATTCATATCAATATTCCTATTATTTATTGAACTATCGGTTTGTGATGTATTCATCTCTGTTACACTTCTTTTCGAACGTTCATGTTTAACATTATTTTTATTTGAGAATTTTTTCCACATTTTTCGATATCGTTTTTTATTGCCGCCACCATCATCATTAATTGGTAAAAAAATTACTTTAATATCATTATTTTCTTCTGTTTCATTACTATTTAATTCGAGTTTTTCACTTGGAAAATAATCAAAATACTTTTTATCTGAATCGATGTATTGAATTTCATTTTTAATTTCAGCACTTTTTACATGATTTGATGATATTTCTGAAATTTCATCGTTATTTCGATTTTTTTTATTTTTATTATGTCTATTTTTATTTCTCATATGCTTATGTGATTTATGCTTTCGCCTTTTAGTTAATTTTTTTTCTGTAAAAATAAATTGAAATAATAATTTCAAATGATTATATATTGTTATAATTTAGTTAAATGATTATAATTAAATTAGATTGTATCATAAAATAAAAGATAATGATGTTCTACGATTTATAATTGAATCTAGATTTTATAAATTTTATTTTCAATAAATTTGATATTATTATTATTATTTTATTGTGGATTACCATGCATCATGTATCTATGGGTACTTTTCAATCTTTGAAATCTCCTTCAATTCTCCTCGATTAATAATAATTGTAAAATTATATTACCTATATAGACAATAATAATTATTCACAATATAACATTCTACACGATTCATTATAAATCTCACTTTATTGATTGAACGCAATAATTTTTCATACATATAGACATATAGACATACATACTCGTATACAATGCCATATAACGAAGTAATATTTTTGATTATGAAGTCATATGAAATTGTATTTATACAAAAGTTAAAGAAAATCAAGAAGACAATACTAAGTACATAAATAGCAGTATATAGCAGTAGAGTATAGTAACTATGAAAAAACAACGTTGGCACTTGGGAAAATACGTATTTGGGATAAGCACGTAAAAATGACTCATATTTATATTCAGATACAATCAATTCTTACTTTTACAACAAAGTACTCACAGTTTACATCAGTCGATGTACTTTTGTTATTTATTTTTTCTCATTTTTATTTATGAGATGCCTTCAAATCTTACATATTAGATATAAAAAAATGTTAAATTCATACGAATATTTTACAAAGGTATGATGTATGATGATGACTTTGACTACAATAATTTAAAATTAATTTTGATTAAGAGTGCTTTTGTATCTGAAGACAAAACACATAAATATATCTAATATTACATTACATATATGTACAAAGTTATTACTATGTTTAAGATTATGTAATGTATTGAATGTTGAATGTACATATATGCATTTAATAAAATGTAGAGATGTCCTAAACTTTATATATAGAGAAAAATAATTTCAAAACTAAATTACCATTATTATTTGTGATGTAATCCGTATAATATCCATCTTTCAGATGATGAATATTTTCATTTAGATCTATATCTTCTGAATTAAGGTTCGTTAGATGATTTTTACTGTATTTTTCATGCTGAAAATCAAAAAATATATTTAAATAAAAATAATGTTCTATTTTAATTTGTTCATAATTAAATTTCTAAAGTTTAAACTTTTTTATTTATAAATAATTACCATCATATCCTCATTAAATCTCTCAGTATGAGAATAATATTCGTCATGATGTTTAAAATCGATATCTTTATCCATTTCTGTGTGACATGAAACCATTGCTATTAAACAAATGCAAACCATAAATACAAAACAAATTTTGATGAATGTTAAATGAGTTCGCCTCATACAACAGCCATAAGCTTTTGTGGTATTCTTATTCATTTTTTTTAAATTTTCAAAAATATCACTTTTGGTCAATGATACTAATCTCATTTCGTATATATATATATTTTAATTTAAATCATATAGGTACATATATTCGTATATTTCGTATTTTTTATTTTATCTTAAATACAAGAATACAACACTCAAAGTCAACCAGATTTGAATCTAAATTGAAAATAAAAAAAGAAAAACAATGAGATGAAAAATAAAATTTAAATAAATATTAAAAAAGAAATTAAAACAAAATTAAATAATTTAAAATGATTTTCCATTTGATATTCTTGTATTCATATATCTAGATTAATACATACGCATACACAAAAAATTTTTATGTGTAAAGTATACATACATATATGTATGTATATAAAATTTGTTATCATTTATATCGTATCGTAGTTTTATTCTTTTATTCAGATATTCAAATTAGCAGAAAAAACGATTTATGCAAAATGAATAAAAATCTAATTTAATTTTTTTTTTATTTTTTCATTTTTTACACTTTCTCTCTCTCTCTCTCTCTCTTTCTCTCTCTCTCTATCTATCTCTTCAACATTATTCAAAATGTTAATGAGAGAAAAACAAAATAATATCACAGCATGACATGAATGAATGAAATACATACTAACTAGCTAGCTATCTACGTACATAGATAACTAGTGCGAGCGTATAAATAGATTTGCATTTATATTGGAGGTCTCAATAAATACTAAATCTTCAACTTTGATTTCATAAATATAAAAATTATATAAAATATATGCAAAAAAAAAAATATATAGAAAACAAAAACAAAACAAAAAGGAAAAGGAAAAATAATATAAATTTCATTATAATAAATTTCATATTTTCAATTTTAAAATACAAAAATACATAATTAAAATATTTATTTTTTTCATATTACGTAAATATTATAACGACCTTGAAAAAGATAAAATAAGATTTAAACTGAAACAAAAACGTATGTATGTATAAGTTACTGTGATTACGTTTAAATAAAAATAAATAAATAAATAAATACATAATACCTATATGTATGTAATTTTTTATCCTATACTGTTATATAAAATGTTTCAATTTTTGATGAATTCTTGTCTTTTCAAATGTTAATTAAAAGTTTTCAGAAGGTGAATTTTTCTTATTATTTCAAATTCAATGATATACTACATTACATATGTACACACGAGTATATAAATAATAAATAATTGTGAATTTTACTTTTAATCTAATATTATTATTTATATTATGTACTTTGTGTGAACACATATATTATTGAATACACATAAAAAGTTAAAATAATAAGTTAAAAAAAAAAAGAAAATTCCAATTATCTTGAGTTTTATTCCTATTTCTTTTTTCTTTATTTTATAGCAAAAACTATATATTTTTTAATACGTTCTTATAAATATAAATTGTTGATTTTATTTAACTATACTCATATATACATCCGCATATGTACATACCTACTTGTAGAGTTGCAAGTAAAATTTGATTAAAAACTTCTTCCTATTCAGATAATAAAAGTTAGTTCAATAATAATAATAATAATAATAATATAAAATCATGGGTATATTCTATATAGATATAAAATCCATAAGAAAATGTACAACCTGATGGACATCATCATCATTTTTTTTTTTTTTTGGTAATGCACATGCGTGCTTAATAATCCACATGTATTTTACTTTCAAGATTTTCCTTATTCGGAAAAATTTTTGTTGAAATATTCAAGGTCATATCACATCTAAAAATGATGTTATGATTATACTAACATTTTATATATATGTGCAAAAATATACGTATATGTACATGTATTATTTTTTATGTACATTACATATGTGTGTATACATCTTAGACTATTTTTTATATTTGTGTATACACGTACATATTATTACATATATCCAGCTGTTTATAATACATATATATGTGTATGTATATGTACTTTTCAATCATTTCCCAAGAGTATTATTGTATTATTATCGAAGAAAAATTATGGTTATAGAAAATTTATAGATATGATAAGAAAACAATAATGAAGTATGAAGAAAAATAAATTGAAACTTTAAAAAAAGACTAAAATTATGTAAATAAATAAATAAAAATAAAAAGAAAAAAACGAAAATTAACACATATATATGTTTGAATATAAATTTATTTAACCAAAAAGTATAGGTTATATTGGAAGAATATTTTTAATTATTTTTTTACATTGAAAACATTTTTTTCAATTTAAAATTTTTAATTTTCTATTCATTCTTATTTCCGTTCTAATGGAAAATTTTTAAAATTTTTTACAATAGTTTTACAAATATTTTTTTGTCTAAAATTATGTCACGTGTACTGTTTTGTTTTATTTTCTTTGATTATTTTTTTTTTATTTATATAAATATTTACATTATACGTATAAGTATATACTCGTACTATGAACATTAATAATTATAATTTATGGTGTCAGTAGTATTTGGTAGTAAGCATAAGCATAAGCGCACATAATGTATGCCAAATTATTACAAATTAATTAATTACAAATTTTATTTTAACTGTCATTTAAAAATTTCAACATAAATTATCATTTAAATTCTAATGTATTTCTGTATACAGATGCTATGTATGTATATACGATATATTAAGAAATATCTTAATTTTATGAAGCATAACATGTATGTAGGTACATAAATATGCAAGTGATAATTTATAGGTTGAAATGAACTGTGTAGAAAGATTAATGAACTATCATCGTACATCATTCATCGCACTTGTATATTGTATAGCACGTTATTATACATGATAGATACTTAATATGTATGGCGCACAAAAAAATCTCAAGTATGCTCTCATAGAATTTTTCGAAATGATGATATATACGAAAGTTAAAAAAAAAATATATATTTTTTTCTGCTGTTGAAATGATTGCCAAACATTTCTTATTAACACATATATAACATATAACATATGAAACTTTCTTTTTCTTATTAAACAAATAATAAATAAAACTTTAAATATTTTTTTTTTTTTTGAAAATTAAACACTTTTATATGAGAATAAAAAAATCTTATCGAAAATTAAATTTTAATTTTCATTGTTTGATTTATTAAACGATATATACATATGTATATATGTATGTGCATTGTATGGTGTATGCTTTTAACTAAACTATAATCAAATAATATTTTTTATCTCTATATGTATACACATTACATATTTATTGTATTTTGTTTATAATTCAATACTTAATTCAAGTATGACAATTAATCTCAATTTATATAACATTATTAATGAAATTTTTGTATAAACCTCATAATTCACATATTGTTAAGTGAAACTGAATGTGTAAGTACATCTGTTATTAATTCAGATTTCAGAATAATTATGTTCATATACATATGTGCGAGTATATGTTCAAAAAGTTCTCAATTGATTTGTTTATTAAAAATTCAATTGTTTTTTTGTTTTTTATGTATTTTAACAAATAATAAAACATAAAAGATACAAGATACATAAACCAGACCGTTATACTGAACTGCTGCAGATATAAATTTTCAACAAATAAATTTCAATTCATCTAATTGCAAGTATTCATTCAGTATTTTAATATTCGAAAGATAAAAAAAGAATCATTCTAGCTTTATTTCAATTGAATACTATATTTATGATACATAACATGTAGATGAACACAAGTATTATGTGTGATTTAAATTAAAAATTTCATAAAATCTATTTAAATGATAAATAATAAAACGAAAATATTTTTGATATGTATATTTCTTGCTCTTTTAAAGTGTAAAAAAATATACAATTTATTCACGTTTTTTTTACGATTTATCAAATCAACAAATTTTAAATACACTCTGTCAATCACAATATGTGAATATTAATTACATTTTTATTTATATAACATATTGGCGGTTAATGAAGAGAAAATACAATTAATAAGAGTTTAAAATACGGTCAATTGCACGTTGTATAGGGTATGGGTATACTACAATAATACTACATGTAAAGTTGGAATAAAAATAGGTGTATGACACCTACATTACATGCTATACATTATTTTTATCAAAGCAATTATTAACCCATATACAGATATAAATATGAAAGTATTGACACATTTTTGTTTTTATCAAGTACGTGTGATGAAAATTATTATTATTATTATATGAAGTCAATATATTGTTACAAGGTAAACTCTTAATGCACATTATCTACATACTACCCAAGTGTGCGTATTTTCTAAAAATAAAGTAAAAAAAGAATAAGATATTAATAATTAAAAGAAAAATAAATCGTGAAAAAACAAACGTTTTTCTAACACATTACGTTGTAATTACTCTCTGCATGTACACATTATATATATGTATACATTTACAGATAAATATGCATTATATTATGTAGATAAATATATGCATGATGTTATAAATTAGCTTGCATGGTTCAACTGCATTAAACTTTCACATCATGCTAAAGAGCTTTATATTTAAAATATTCAAACATTCAAAACGTACATATGTATATTTCTGTATTATTTTTAATGCATTAGTTGAACTGCACTAAAATTATTGCAATTAATCAACAATAAATTTAAGTTCTTAATGGATTGCATGCATTCTTTGGCTAACATTAATTTGTTTATTTTTGTACATTCTACTTTATTTATGATTTCACTTAATTTTGATTACTATACGAATTTATGTATATTGTTTTAAAATTAAAAAATACCAAACCACACCAAACTACTATATTTGTAATTGTAATTTACAAATGTCTATATATATTGCATTCACTATATTTACATATAAGTATCTATAGTGCAATAATTAAATTAATTATTAAAAATAAAATTTGGATTTATGTATAGTAAAAAGAAGAGATTTTCAGTTAAAGTAAATTCAAAATTAAAAAAAAAAATGATTATTTTAAGTAATTTCAAAGAATCCACTTAAAAATTTTACGACATTGTGAGTAATTTATTATCTTTACATAATGATAATTGTAATTAGTTTTTTTTGATTCGCTGAAATAAAAGTAAAAAAATCATGTGTTTATGTAATTAGAAATTTCTAAAAGTAAACATAACTTAATCATAGATTTTTTTTTGTTTTCATTTTAGATAAAATTTTATCAGTTTATCGCATAACATAATGTTATCATAAAACAATTAAAAAATTAAATATGTGCGTAAATATAAAATTCATACGATTACATACATAGGTATGTGTTAATCATTCTCTATAATTATACATAAAATATATAAGAGTGTTTTCTTTAAAAAGTATATTATACACACATATATAGCAATGTAAATATCCTACTATACATATGTACATATATTTAACCAATTTGTTTTTAATTAATCACTATGTACATATATCAATTTTACGAATTATAAAATTTCGGGAAAAAAAAATAAATGATTCTTTCATTTCAAAAAAATTATCGTTAATCATTATTTGATTTTCTTATTTAAAATAATTTTATGCTTGTATCTGGTGTATCTTTATATATGAATATGAATGTGTGGGAATAATTATCTCACATTAACAATTTAACAATTCAAACTTTCGATCATTTCTATAATTGCAATTAAGAAATTTTTTCCTATCCATAGTACATATATTGAGTAGATGATAGTATATAGATTAAATTAATTAAAATTTCGTATAATTACAATATCTTATCTAAATAAAATATATTTATCCTTTAAAAAGAGCATTTATACAAAAATAATGAAATGTTTACAAAGACGCAATATTTTACAATTAATAATTACATAGATGTACGCATGGTCATATCACACATAAGTACATAATGTATGTATTAATATTAACCCATCATCATCAGAACAATTATTTAACCGTTTGGTTTTTTACTATGTTTATTATTTTTTTTTTTTCATGTTCTGTATGAAAAATAAAAAATTCGAAATTTATGAATATTCAGTCTGTTAAACAATTGAATACAAAATGTTTATTTTTAATTAAGAAAAAAATCAACCTCGTATGTGTTGGAAAAAAAATACATAAAACAGATTATCATCACATTTCGCGGAGAGTAAATGAAAAACAAAAATTATCAATATATGCACATAGACTTACATACATACGTATGTATACGAGTGAGTATATTTTGGGAAATTCCAACCGAATAAACCTTTGTACCACATTTAACAACTTAAATATAAATTTTAGCATATGTAAATAAGTATTATGTATATACGAGTATGTGCATATTTATGTACCTAAGAGTAAATAGATATGCTCATACAAAAGAATATTTATATAGCATACCTATACATATATATACAATATTTTTGCAAATATTTACACGTAAATATACGATAAGCATAGGATACAAAAATATCGTATTAAAATATTATACATATTCAATATCAAATAAAAATATGTAATGCATATATGCGTACGGTAATATATATTTTTTTTATGCTATACTCATCTCATGCATACAATATATGATTTTATTTTAAAAAATATTGTTTCAAATCAATAATTATTGTAAATATAAAAGAACAGAAATAAAAGTGAAATAAAATTGATACAAAAATAAATTTTGTGTATAACAAAATTATGTATGTACATATCTGTAAGAATATTTATCCAGAATTTATACTCCCATACTCGTATAGTGTGTGGTGAAACATAAAATAAAATGTTTGAATATTTTCAACAAACATGTGAACATCAAATATATTGCTTGAGATAAATATAAAATTGTATACAATCGCTAACACGTACATCATTTTTAAGTATGTATACGTATGTATAGGTAGGTATGTAAATTTATGTAATATATGTAAATGTATATATTTTATGCATTTTTCATTTTAAAAATTGAAAGCTATGTAACAAATAAATAATAAAATATATTATAAATAAATGTAAACTCATATTAACAAATTATATATCCGTTGAACTGTATCCTTGATTGGAAAATAGCAAATAATTCAACAAGAATAAATTACACATAAATGTAAGTACATAGGTATTTCATCAGGTATTAATATCAAAAATGTATACAGTTCATCTTGTACAGTTATTTAATTAAATTTATAATTTTGCTTTCATTTATTTTGTATACATAATAATTTGCTACGCTGTGCATGCAATGCATTTAGTGATTTAATAAAGGGAGAATATATTTTCAAAAACTCTTAATAAATATAGTTTATTATCCATGTGATGTAAGTTTGTGATGTAAAAATATTTCCGCATAACTAAATGAAATCAGAATAAAAATATTTCAAAATTACAAATTTCTATATTTATCAGACTTCAGTATTTTATAGTTGCTCATATGTAGAATTACAATCTTTAAAAGTTGTTCTTTGCTATACATATACACCTTATTCAAAATCATATAATATATACATTATATGCATGTGGATGTGCATATAATGTATATGTGTAAAGAATAAATATATTAATGAATTAAACATAATTCAATTATTGTAAAAATAATTTAAAGTACATATATACCACACAGTTTCTTTTACATATGAAAAAAAATTTTGTTTTAAATGCACCTACATTCATATGTACATACATATGTGAACTGAAAGGTGTAATTAATATATAATTCAGTTGTTTATTACAAAAATTAATTACATGATCAATTTAATTGTATCCATAATTCGTAATTCAAATTGTAATATGAAACGAATATATATAAATGTTGAATGTGCTTATATACATGTGCTTTTATATAAAAAAAAAAATTACATTAATATTCAAAATTAATTGAGTTACCAGAAAAATAATCAATATCTGATTACATTTTTTTTTCAAGTTAGTTAAAAAGTTGGTTAATGTTAGGTAGTACTCATATTCGTACGGATACTTGAATGCAATGAACTTTTTTAACTTTATTCATTAAATACAATTAAATACTTCTGAAGTATTTATGTACATATTTCTCAGAATCATATTTCTGAAATTGTATCTAACAAAAAAAAAAAAATATATTATATATATGTATATCTAGGTACATATAAATTTAAGTTATATATTGAAGTAGTCAGACGACTTATTTCAATCTATTCATTCTCTTGGTTCTTATATAATTTTTTGTATAGCTTTTACTTTCTATAAAAAAGTTATAAATACTCATGAAGATTTACACACACGTTCGATGGAATTGAAGATTTTGAATGATTTTGACTTTTTTGTCGGTTTTTGCTGAAGAATATTATTTGATCTTTTGAATTCTTCTAAGAAAAATAAAATTTATTCACTATTATATGGATGACCAAAACGTGCAAAAACTAACCAAAACGCCAAAACGCACAATAGGTGTATCATGTATCGTGTATCGTATAACATGTCATCGCGTGATATTATTTCAATGCGAATAAAATATAATTATAAATAAATATATATATTATAATATTATACAAATGAATGAATATACATATTTATGTATGTAGTATGTACACATTCGCAATATTTAATAAAATTCTGTTTTGGAGTATCATATTTTATTTGTGTTAAGAAGAAAAACCAGTTGATCCTGTTAACTAGGAATTTTTAATTCGCATACATAAGTATATGATGATTATACTCATATTCAAAAATTGTCTGGTTTTGATTTCAAATTATAACGATACGAATACGATAATTACTTTAAATGATATACATATGTAATTAAACTTTAATAATTAAAATTAAAGTTGAAAATAAATAAATTACAAATACATACATAAGTAATAAAATTGATTTATGTTATTATTAATGAATACTCTTTCAGAATACATTATTAAATTCGATTTCATATATTGAGCAACATTATTATATTTTGGCTCAATTTTATAAATTTGAAAAATGGAAATTAAGTTTTATAATTAATTCATTTTTGATATTTATTTTTAGAATGTTTCTTTTCAAAATATTCAATCTTTCTTTTTTATTAGAATATGCATGTACTTAGTTATTACGTTATTATGAATTCATCACTAATATTATTAGGTACTACTATTATAAGTAAGTCTACTTACAATTATAATTTCATGTATCGTATATTACATCAGCACGATTATCAAGTTTTATTCGACAATAATAGAAAAAAATTTAACAAATAGGAAGTAAGAAAACAATAAAAAGGTAAAAATTAATTACTATTATATTTCTAAATTCTAAAAATAAAATTTATTATACTATATATACATGTTTATAAACATTGAATTAAAAATGATTGCAGGTGTAGATTTACATGTATACAATATGTAGATACTGTATAAGTAGTATACAAAAGTACACAATTGTGCATATAATGTATCTACTTTTGTATATAATCTGAATATGATGGTATGATGATTTATTCACCTTCAAATTAATATCTAATTTGAAAATAGCCAGACATGAAATGAAATTTATAAGCAAAAAATATACCAAAGAAAAACAAAAATTGTAAAGTGAAATGTTCCTTTTGTTATTTTGATTTGAATTAAATTTCATAAATTATTTTATAATATTGAAATACTTATGTATAACATAGAAAACAAATGAATAGGTATGTGAGCTTTGTATAAAAGCAATAATTATTATTATGAAAATTAACAGTGAATGAACATTATGATGAGCACACACCTTGATAAAAAAAAATTTTATTTATTTATAAATGTGTACAATATAAGTATGCAACAAACATATAATTTGTACAAGAAAAAAAATTGCTTACTTTTTATAATTCGAATAAAATCAAAATGACGTCAACTCGTCAAATTTTAATCATATTATACTATAATTTAAATGCATATAATAATTTTGATTATATTAATAATAAAAATGTATATCATGCTTAAGCATTGTACTACATACTACACCTTTATTTTAAGTTAGTTTCATTGTCAACAACTCTAGATCTACAAACATACGTTATGAATATACCTATGTGTTTTATGAATTATTATTTATACAACATATTTTTAAAAAATTTTGTCTATTTGCATATATACATTTCAGACACAAGCGAATAAGCAATTTTAATAATATTATGCTAATAATAATTTTGTTAACATTTATGCTTCATGTTATGTCAACATGTTATTTACATTATAATGTTTGTACTTATTTGTAATAAATTCACTATACGATAACATACATATATTATACATTCTCTTATTGTATTTTGTATTTAAACTCGTAAAATGTGAAAATACTAAAAAATATATATTTCAGTGAATTATAGTATGCGTATTTTGTATATATAACGTATACCTATATGTACATAATAATATATATGGATATAATAAAATAATCGTTAACAAATTAATACTTAACACAATAAATTATAGTTTTAATTAATGAAATTTGAATAATAATATTTATTTTAAAATTTTCACATTTTTAAAAAAATTATAATGTATACATACCATAAAATTTGAATTCACACTTGAACAAATATTTGATCTATAATAATAATTACTTTTGTTTTTTATATTTTGTTTTCAATAAAATTAAAATAGTACCTAATTTACATATATGAAATTAATTTTAAAATAATTTTTGTTTGTAATTAGAATTTAGTTTTAATTAAAAATTTATTTAAATTTTCACAATTTATTTGCACAAAAAAAAAGCTTTGTTTTAAATTTAATAAAAAATATAGTTTTATATTCGATAAATAATTCACTGTTCTATAAATTTTCGTATAAAATATTAAAAATTATTCTCATTTGAATGGAATAGCATACGCGATTAATTCAATTTCATGTTGATCGATACTATTTAAGTACTTAAATGAAATGTGTACGATCGCACAATCAAATAGAAATAATTTTACATATATGTATTTCATATATGTTGTTTGTATGTATGAGTATAAATATGGTAGATCATGGATCTTAATATATAATTGTACATATATTTATATTTTTTATTCTACGATATAAAAATATATATTATTTCAATTTCAACTGTGAGATCAATTTAAGAATTATAAAAAGATGATTGGATGGATTCAAAAGAATACTAAGTAACTATATGTGTTGTTATATTTACTTTTATTATACATATGGATATTATGTAAATAATGTATAGATACATATTATACAAGATAATTAAGCACGATAAATAAAAAAAGATATTAACTGAGTTCGTAACCCATTTTTAATTAAAATAAAAAATACACAATATATTGTATATTATATTAAACTGAACACGAAAATATTCTCTTTTACTATATTATATTGTGTACGTTACATTATACGAGACGAGTAATGAGTATACTTACTTACGATATTTTTATGACGGAATTCAAAACTTAACTAATCAGCAATTCTTTATAGTTTATATTTTAATTTATTATATTTTTTTAAATGTATACACATATGTACAATTACACACTGCTACACAACACAACCCAACCAAATTCAAGCCCAACCAACAGTGGCAACAGCAACAGCAACAGCAACAGCAACAACAATCAGTTTCAGTTCAATTTATTCTACTCACTCACTTAATTTATTTTTGTTACTCACCTATTTAAGTTTTTGTTGTTATTTTTATTTCGAATTAAAGTATCTTCAACAATACATATGTAATGTACATATATATAGTGTCGTATGTTATATGTACATATATGCATACATGTATATGTATATCTGATGTTAATTATTTTAAAAAATAAAAAAAACAAAATAAAATAAAATTTTAAAAAAAAATTTTTTTTATACGTGATGATGTCTATTCCATATGTTAAGCACATTCGGATTCGGAGTACATTCAAATTCAAATCTACTACATATGTGAATGGCAAATTATTATATTATAGCATATGTGTAACATACATATACCTATACATAAATACGAGTACAAAATGAATATGAATATACGATGAATTTATTACATATGTTATTTTCATCAGTTTATTTACATATATGTACATACATGCGAATATATTTTTTTTATGACTAAAAAAAAATACAAAAATCAAAAGATTAATTTTTAATACATATTTAACACTTATGTTTTACAGATTTTTATCCAATATAAAAAAAAATTTTATGAACATATTAAATTTTGATTCATTCAAAGTTGCCAGATATAAAGAAATATTTTTTTTTTTTAAATTTTACAATTTTTTTTTTAAATTTATTTAATGTATCTATTTAAATTTTTATGAAAAATTAAATTCAATGAATATCTGAATTAATAGTAGGTACAACATAAGTAATTGAATATAGAAAGAAAAGTTTTTAAATTTTCTTGAATTGCATTCAAATTTTTATTTATGCATTATGTAAGTAAGAGAAAACTTAAGGATACAAAACTCCTACTATAAAAATAATGTTTTTTCTTCATAATCCATTAATACTGCTATATATGTAGATAGTCATATATAGTACATAATGTGCATACGATACATAAATAGGACTACAAGGCTTTCATGTCAAATATATTATAAATATCAGAGCAGAGGTCTTTTTTAAACAAAATAAAATAAAATTAAAAAAATATTTTGAAAAAAATACTGTCGGAAAAAAGATTTTGTATTAGTATATACATTATATATATTTTTTTCTAAAATCCCACAGAACATGAATTAGTAACTTTAAAGTAAATAAAATGAAAGTAAGAATATTCAAATTAAATAAATCCTATGTAAAATCAAAGGATATATTATGTATGTATGTATGTATATTATGTATATGCATTATCCTTTGAGAGTGAAATATTTTAAATAAATCTTTTTTGTTTTTAATTTTATTTTTATTTTTAAAGAAAATAATAATGTAGTATCGTTCGTAGTGCATATGTATAAAAAGCAATCGAAAACATATGTATGTATGTATATAAAAATAAAAATAAACTTGTGCACATAACATATAAATATAGATATGTACAAATAAAACCGTTTATTCTATTCTAACAAAATATATATTATATATTATAGAGCAATGTGCGGTTATTGTATTTATTTATATTGTATATGTGCAATTTATATACATTTCATATGTGTATATATATTTAAAATAAGTACATATTTGTAATACTTTGTATATATTAATTTGTGTATGTGTGTTTTGTATATAAAATATAGAATTTGAATTATACATTGCTTTTTATTTCAAGTGAACATTTGCTCATGACTACAGGCTTTTCCAATTTCTTAATCCCCTTTAGAAGAATTCAGATTTTATTCTATTTATTATTACATTACATATATGGTATACGACGAGTGTACTATGTACTAGTATAGAATATATATATAGGTCCTTTGAAAATATACAAATGTAATTTTTAACTCTATATACCACTATTGCACATTGTGTGTATAATATAGAGATACATATAAATGTATGCATGTAATAATATTATATGATTTTATACATACCTTTATATTCGTCTATATATACATACATATGTATGTACAATTTTATCTGAATGAAAAAACACCTGTTACAAAAGCGTATATATAACATTTATATCGTAAACCGGAAACGAATTTTATCAAAATCTCTATTATATAAAAGTCTATATTTATTTATATGTGTATATAAATACATATATGTATCTCTAACCTTTTTATATTTTTTGGTTTTTTTATGTATTATATCTTTGAAAAAAAAATGTTTTATAATATACAATAAATGTATTTTTATTTAGAACAAAACAAAAAAAAAAAAAAACAAATAAAAACTAATACATAAATATGGACGTACATACACATGTAAAAATGTATGTAAGAATGTATCATTTTTTCTTTATATTTTTTATTTTTTATACATTTTCATTTTCTTGATACCGAAATAAAAGTTAAAGTATATACATATGTACACGTATACAAACAATCATACATTACATATATTTTAGTATGCATTGTATATTACTATTATGTGTACTTTGTACTTGCATTTAATATAAAAAAAAAAGATTTCATTTTAATATGATTTCGTATTCAAACAAAAATGTATATGAACATACATTGAAGAAAAATAAATATAAATGTACCTACATTTTTTTTTTAAACTTCTAAATATGTTATTTATATATTTTTCTCATTTTTATTTTTTATTTATTCACCACTTTCTATGGGTATATAACAGCAACAAGTAATCTTGTTGGAAAATTCACTCAAAGTGTTCGTCGTATAGTACAAGATGTAAAGGATGAAGGTGCTCCAAGTAAGTATCTTGATGTGTATACGTGGTATTATGAATTTAAAAGTTTCAAATTTAAATATATGATATAAATTCACTTTTCATTGAATTTTTTATTAGAAGATGAATATACATAGATGAGTATGTATATGAATATGTACATTATTATATACAATATATTTACAAAAAAAAAAAAAAATAAATAAATAAAAAATAAAAGGAAATTACATATTTGTAATATTATTCATATATGCACATGAGCATATATGTAGTATGTACATGCATGTATCTATATATCTATAATTGTAATTATATGTTTATGTATATAATGTACATAATTATATTCATATGTATATTCAAATGAATGGATATTATTACTTAATAACGTATGTATGTATATTTTATATTATGTAGGTGGTATGAGTCGAGAAGAAGTTATTGAAACTAACGAAAGATTAAGAGCATTACGTTTACGACTAGAAGAATCGTATGACACAGCAAAAAAGGCATTGGTCACATTAATGAATAAATATGGTGATTCAAAGAGTCAAAGAAATATATTTAATCGATATCCAATGCTAAAAGTTATGATAAAGGTGAATTTAATTTAATTAATATTACATAGTATTTATCTATATAAAATGTTTGCATAGTACATAAGTTTACATAAACATAGGTATACATATATAAAACATTTATAAGCATAGAAAAGTAAATACTTGGTGCATATTACTTCTATAGAATTTATTACATCATATTATATGCAGATAATTCTACATCAAATATGAGAAAATAAATATAAAATTTTAATTATTGAATGACGTAATAAGAAAAATAATATTAATAATAGGTGTGTATCAGGAAAAAACGATGACAAAGGATGAATTGTAATAATATAAATTCATACTTTACCCACTTTTTTTTTAAAAAAAAAAAAATTCAACTTTGATCACGATATATTATTTATTAAAAGATTTTTTTATTTACACACATTTTTATATTTTATAATTCAATTACGTCATTTTATAAATGAAAATGAAAATTTATAAATACATAAATACTTAATATAAATTTATTAATAATATTCTTTAAAATTTATTACACATTTTTTTCTTTTTTCTTATTTAAAATTAATTATAGGAAGTAATACGTTTAGAAACACAATATTGGACACTAATTGATATACCGAAACAAGAGAAACAAGAAACAGTGCCATCATATGTGATGAGAGCATGTTCTATTATGGAAAAAACACAAAAATCTGGTGAAGGTGTTAAAACATCAGCTAAATTAGCTGAAGAAGCTGCCGAACGAAAAGAAAGAATGGAACGTTTAGAAAGTAATTTTAAATTATATTATTTTTTTTGCTAAAAATTCTAATTCTAATTTCATTTCATATAAATAAAATTCAATAAATTTATAAAGTCAATATAAACTATACTCGTAATTATTTAAAAAATTAAATATGAAATTTTTGTATATTTTATATACTTATAATTTTAAAGCAATGACCACTGCTCAAATAGAACAAGAAAACACACAAATGATTAATGATTTATACCGTTTACTTAAAAAATATTCTGGACTAAGGCATCTTATACGTGAATTAAAGGTAAAATAATGATAAAAATTTACTTATGAAAATATCATTTAAGTTTTAAATTTATTTTTATACTATAAAATTTCTCTTTAATTCTAATACTTATTATATATTTTGAATAAATTTGAAACGTTTTTATTTATTAAATTTTACCAAATAAAAAAAAAAAAACATTAACTTTAAATTTTATTTATTATATAATTATACATGTACAATGAATAAAGGTAGAATATAGCAGCTCAAAATTATATCCAATATTTCCTCGTTATACAATGCTTAAGGATATGATTAAAGGAATTATGCATGATCCAGATTATATGGAAGTGTGTCATGAAGTTAACAACTGAAAATAAATCTCGTACATTATATATTATATATTTTTACTTCATACATATACATAATCAAAATTATTAAAAAATAACAAATTAAAAATTTATTATCAAACATAAAATTTGATAAAAATAAATACAATAAAAGAAAGAATAAAACAAGAACAATATAAAATATTAGTAATTAATCATAATAATAATTTTTATACTTACCTTACCTATAATTAATAATAATTGTGATGGTGACATATATTTATCTTATACAATGTACATGTTATGTTGTACGAACAGTATTAAAATCAAAACAAAAAACTAACAAAAAAAAAATAAACAAAAAAATGAAAATAAAAATTTGAAATTTTCAAATTAAAAAAATTATTATCTACTACAAGACCATTACAATCTAATAATAAAAAAAAAAATTAAAAATCATATCAATATACTTAGCATTATAAAACCAATTCATAACTGTCATTTCCCTAAAAGGCCAAAAAAATAAAAAGCAAAAATATAAAAAAAAATACAATTAATTTAAGAAACAATATTTTATATCTATATATCAAAATAAATATCTTTATAAACAATATACATACAACATATTTAAATATATGTACATATACATATGCATTAAAATATAAAAATATGAATATATAAATTAGATATGAAATCAAAAGAAAAAGGACAAACAATAACTTATCTAAATAATCACATAATCCTAGAATTTGGAGAAAACAAAAAACACATTTTATTTTATTAAAACGAAAAAGTATAAAAACCAATAAATAATACAATTCACACAAACATAAATATTTTTAACATAAAATACAAAAAATATCATGTACCAAAATTTTATTAAAATTAAGATTCGTGCTTATATTTTTTTTTCTCTTTTCCTTACTCTCCTGTTTTTTAAACATTATAAGCCAACAACATATATAGAGAAAAGAAAAATGAGGAAACAAAACATTTTCAAAAATACCTACTATACAAAATAAGAGCAGGTGTGTGTAGTGTGTTTTTAAAATATATTACATACATAAATTAGATACACAAAAAGGTGCATCGGGTACATACAAAAATATTACCTATACATACTTATTATCGCAGATAAAAATATGACCAAATTTAAATTTTAATATGAAGATATATTTAGATAATTTATTTTATAATTTATTTCCATATACTCGTAAATATGTACATATGTGGACTTAAACTCGAGACTACGCATTTAGTTTAATTAATTATAATCACAGTAGTATCATTGTGATAATTTTTCTATATTATAGGATTTTTAATATTTAAGTGCGGTCAATATTTTATTTTTTTTTTTAAAATAGAATAAAACAGAGTATACTTAATATATATGTATGTATATACAGTTTGAATGAATTCAATTAATTTTTTCATTCAATTAAATATATTTAATAATTTACCACTAGGAAGTTGCAAGTTTGGAATATATTACAATTTTAATGATAGATTTTCAACTAGATCGGCATAGCAGAATATTAAAGATCAAGCCTGCTTGTTGAAAAACCTGCCTCAGAATTGCATACAATAACCTACACTTTTAACTTCAAGAATGCTATATAAATGCCGCTGCGCTTTTAAACTATAAATATTTATATTGGTCTTCGGCTTAACAAAAATTAACTTCTACATTATCCTCGCAATAGTACACATTTTACAGCAATACACCAGATAGCATATATTACTTTACTACTAAGAAAAATCAACTGCCAGCATTTTTTATACTTGCTGTTGCTCCTTTATACATACTCTGAAGCAATGGAGTCGATGTATCGAATAGTATTCTATGTATTTACACATCATGCGTATTTCAATTGATGAAAAGAACTTGATTTTCTCTCGGAGTATAGAATGAGAATATTGTACATAACAAATACAGAAAATCAACAAACAACATTTAGTAGCTGCTCCTCCCCTTTATACATACTCTCGAGCAGTGGAGATCATTGACTATAACAGTACCTGTAGTATATAGTATACGCTTCGATATTATACGAGCAGTATTTCACACATCATGGTGTAGGTACTGGTATTTTCTGTCTTTAGAAAATGTTGATTTTCTCTCTGTTACGAATATGGTACATGACAAGACAAAACACAGAAAATCAACAAAAAACATTTAATACTTGCTTCCCTTCCTCTTGCTCCTCCTTCTTCACTTTATGTAAGCTTCTAAGCATTTTAAAACACTTTATTTTTCACTTTATTTTTCAAAAAAAAATCTTTTAATAATTTATATTTTGATACTAATACAATTATTATTCATAACAAATGCACATAAATTGCATGTAATCGTACAATATACTGATACACATTGCGTACTTATCCCCTTATCTTAACACATTTAAAATTACATACAACATATTCGTGAATAAATGATTAATAATAATTTTATATGCACTTTAGCACATCAAATTTATGTACTTATATGGTATGGCATATAATTACAAACAAACACATTATTGTTATCAGTATAAGGTAATGTACATATATGTATGAGTATATAGGTAAGTATATACATACATATATATTATATTTTTATTGTCCCGGCCCGGAAAAACCCTCTTATATTTTGTATATTGTATTTCGTAATTAATTCAAAATGATCGACTAAAAGCCTTTATACTATTATTTTTGTTACAGTAAATATTAATATTATAATTAATGTTAAACTACAATTACATACATATATATATATACGAGTATACATAAGTATAAACAATTGAATAAAAGCTTTAAAAATGAATACAAATTTATTTAACCTTTTGCCATTTTCATCCCAAGAGATTCGTTCAATAAAACTTAGAGTATAATAGGTTTTTCCAAAACTATAATGTGACGATTATAGTATTTTGATTCAGAATTTGCTTACGATGTACATTTTATATACAATAATGTAGTGTACATATCTCTGCTACATAGATTTCAATTTCTTTTCATATTTCTCATTTTTTCCCCTACGAAAATATTTAATGTATTATTCATAATTTTTTTTTTATTATTAAATTATGTTTAAATTCAAATAAAAGAACATCGTTAATATAAAATATTAACATTAAATTTTAATTCTAATATGTGAGTAATAATATTTTGTAACTGTTAAATATGGTCTTTTGTTTATAAAAATAATTTAATATTTGATTGACAACTATGTATAATGTAGGTGGTACACGCAGTAAATAAATTGTTATTAAAAAAATATCTAAGTTACGTGTTTAATAACATTTTTCTGAAAAAATAAAAAAGTAAATAAATAAAAACAAAATAAAGATCTGTAATAAAAAAAAGAAACGACTAGGTATAACCGTATAACTAAGAAAAATAAAAATTCTTACAACTGCAACAAAATACCAATTATTTTGTATTTTTTTTTTAACATGTCCAGAACACATTTTAAAAATATACAACACATACATACATTGATACATATACATATACCCATATACATATACCTATACCCATACAGTGTATGTGTATAAAATTTATCTTTTCTTTAATTTTTTTTTTCTTTTTCATTTCTTTTTGCACAAGGTAACAGAAAGTAAATATTTTACTTTTATCCTTGAATAAAATTATTGAATAAATAAGAAAAATTTACTAACGAGTATATGTATATGTGTAGGCTGTTATTATTATACTCATATATTAATATACATAATTTCAGAAGATAAAAATATTTCAAAAAAAATTTTTTTCAAAAATAAAAAGGGATACATCTACATAATATTCAAATAAAAATTATTTAATTGTTATATTATGAGAATAAAATTTTAAAAAATATTATTATTATTATTATTATTATTATAGGAATATCATAGGAATATTAAAGGAATATACTCTATATACCTATTATATTACCTATATAATAGCGCATAAACCGCATATTTAAATTTGAATGTATAAAAACAAAAAGGATATATGAAAAATTAAGCTTTAAATATAAGTATAAATATGCCTATTAAAATACTGTTTTTTTTTTTTTTTATTTTTATTACAAAAATTAAACATAAAGAAAAACATTTTTATTTACATATAAAACTAGTAAAATATATAGTACATACATATACATATACTTACATTTTTACATATCTTTATATATATGAGTATATGTATGTAGTTAATACGCGAAAAATAAGAAGAAAATTTATATAAAAAGTACATAATTTATATATGTTGTATGAATAATTCGTGTAATTCATTTTAATATATAAATTTATGTAACCATATAGTTATATAAACCAATATAAACAGATACATACATATTATAATATCATGTAATATACAATGTATTGTATTTATAATAACATAATATATGTATGTACTATATTCATGAAGAATTTATAACAAAATAAAATTTATATATGTATTATATTGTATTAAAAATAAAAATGAAAATAAAAATACAAAAAAAAAAAATATCACTTTACAAAAATATATTATACACAAATTTACACAACAAAATGTATACATACATATACATATATGTATGTTATATATATACAAATAAATAATAATAATAATAATAATAAAATAATAAAAATGAAACATTAAAATTTTTACACATATTATACTCATCCTCTAGCTCTACATATACATACATACATATTATATATTATATACACACATAATATTGTAAAAGATGATAATGTATTAGTATTATATATACATACATATATAATGTAATATGAAAACAAAAAACAATTTAATGTAATATCTAGTATATTAAAGATATAAATATATATAATACATATACAATATATGTAATACAAAAGTATATATAAATAAAAATAAGAATACAAAAATAATACATATAGGTATTTTATTATAAAATATTTTCATTTTATATTATTTTATCATTTCATTTTTAAAATGCTGTGTATTCAAATAATGAAAAATATATTATACAAAATACAAATAATAATAATAATGATAATGAATAATGATAAAAAAATATAGTTAGAAATATACATACTATATAAACTTATATACAGCATATACATATACATCTATATACATATAATAAAAATCATTATAATACAATATTTAAAATAAAAGCATAAAATTAAAAAAAGAAAAAAAAATGAAGTAAAAATATATTTAATGTACGAGCTTATATTATTATACAATTTTAGATAATAAACAAAATAAGAAGAAATTATATTATATCTAATAATATGTGAATATGTATGTAATAATATTGTATAAATGTGAAATAAAAAAAAAAATTAACTAAAAATAATAATGATAAATAAAAATATGAATAAATCAAAAATTTATGTACGTTTATGATTATTTAAGTATAATGCAACGTGCAATAGAGATTTATTTATTTATAATTTACATACATAATTATACATATATAATGTAATATTTGCATTAAGTATAGCCAAATACTTGGGATCTTGCATTAAGTAAAATAATATTGGACTCGAAATCAAAAAATATTATGTGAAGCTGGTGAAGCTTAGCTATAAATGCAACAAAATGGAAATAAAAATATGTATGTGTATGAAAATATCTGTAAAAAAAAAAAAATGTTGGCTAAAAGAAAAATTTAATTTTGTTTTAAAATATATGAATAACTAGCTAAATGCTATATATAAAATTGATATAATAAAACAAATAAAAAATTATACAATTTTGTGTGTTTTCTTTATGGTGCGCGTCTATGTTTAATTATAATATGAGTCATGAAATTAATACAAAAAATTATTATATGTAATTTAATTTTTATATTTCAAATAAATTTGTATACAATATGTGGATAACTGTTCAAATAAAAAAAAAACCACGCACACACGAGAATCAATTGTACAAACAAAAATGATAAAAATAATAAAACATACTTCTTTCAAATATCGAATTTGAAAATTTGCCAATCCATATAAAGTATGTGTGCGATGCGAGTGTAGTAGTCGCATGTAGAAACCCAACCCTTTACCCAGGTACATCAAGTTCCATTTTCTTTCATGAATGATAACTGCATGTGCGTTCCATGCAATTTCAAGTGATTAAACTTTTGTCGCTAGTCAAGATGATTATGCTCGTGCAAATTTTTCTTTAGTCATGCTGAATTGATAATTTTCTAAAGTCTTTTCTTTAACATCATTGGGTAATTCAAGCAATTCAATTCAAGTCAATGTAAATATGTTCAGGCCAAAGCCAAAGTATATAGCCAAATTAAACTTTCGTAATTTATGTGAATTTGTAAGATGAAAAATTCATGGTATGATGATGATTATGAATTGATCCTACGGTCAATTCCTACTTTACATCCAATAAAACTATAAATTAGTTTATTTTAGAAAAGTGAAAATATGTAATACATTTATTACATATTGTATGGAGATGTGAAACATTTATTAGATATTCAAAAAAATGTAAATTCTTTCAATAAATAAAATCTTTTTATACTTCCATATTTTTTTCGGTAGGAAATTCAAAAAAAAAACGATAAAAGATAAAACAAATTATAATATCAAAGTAATGGCAACACTATAAATTGGTCTAAAACAGTTAATACTTGAATCATTTTCACGTTTATTCTAAACTCAAACCTTCAAAATTTGTGACTTATTGAATTGGTGAATTAAGAAAATAAAAAGAAATTTGACAGTTATTTGCAATTTCTATATTTTGTAATAGATTTCATTTTCAAATTGTACTAAATTGCAATCAAAAAGAAAAACAAAAAATTGAAATTAAACAAGCCGAAATTTTAATTTCTTCGTGCTGGTGGTATATACAAATACAACAAATTACAAAATACAAATTGTTGAAAAATAATTTTAAATTAATTTATCTGTTAAGTTAAAGATAAAGAGTTAAATAAAAATATAATAATTAAAAAAGAAATGGCTGGAGTAACAAAAGAGCAATTAAAAAAAGAAATCGCAGGTAAGAAGAGTAACATTATTATAAAATGAAATTATCTGAATTTTAAACCGTGCAATAATAATTGAAGAAAAATAAAAAATATAAAAATTATGTGTAAATTTGTTTAACTCTTAAAATAATTCAGCATATAAATTAAAAGAGAGAAAATGGTATGCCGGTACATATTGATATCGCGAAAATAATCACAAAAATATTAATTCAAATGTTTTATAAATATAAAAATTTAATAAAAAATGATGTGTTTCATTAATAAAAAGCATAACCTCAAAAATGATCAAGTACAAGTACTACTTAACTGCTGCGATGTGACTGCTGCTATCACTAAATCATTACAAAAAAATTAATTTTATCTACGTACATGTTAACAATGAAAATTAAAAAAAATTTACTATTATATGAATTATTGCATGCAATGTAAATACACTAGAACACGTAATTTTAAAACTTAGGGCCGGTACTCACATCGAAAGCTAAATTTTTCTTCATATAAAACCTATGTAAAAAAAATGTCGCTAAATTGTTAGCTAAATTTTTAGTTTCAAATTTCGCTTACTGGTACTCACTTCCAAACTAAATTATTTCGGTGGAACTTAATAGTGGAGAGTTGTGGAACTCATTTTCACAATCATTTTATATGGTCGAGCATATAAAAGGCAAGCGAAATAATGACAGCTCAAATATTTTGACTAATAAATATTTATTTATTTATTTTTACTTAATTTAATTTCATAGCCTCCGCGATTTTTTTCAAAAAATTTCAAAACTCCATGTACTCTACACACATTTCCTTCCACAATTTTTAGCTTGTAGAATTATAATATGCAATTGCAAGCGAAAAATTTCACGGGAACTGAGTACCAGGTCTTATGTTAAAAACAACTTCATTTGTTCATTTGTAAAGATTTATAATTTTGAAGAGATAAAAACAGTATAATAAAAAATTTTCAATTAATAATGTTCATATTTTTTTTTTCATTTACCTTTAGAAATATTAAAGAATGCCGATTTAACAGTTTTATCAGCAAAAAAAGTAAGACAACAATTAGAAGAAAAATTAAAATGTGATTTATTGTCACGTAAAAAGGAAATTGATGAACTTGTTATGAATTATGTGAATTCACGTGAAAAAAATAACGTATCTGGATCAGAAGATGAAGAAAGTGAAGATGAGAGTGATGAAGAAGATGAAGTATCTGAAGAGGAACCACCCACAAAAAAGCGTGCAGCACCAGTTCGAAAGCCCCCAGCAAAACGATCAAAAAAACATTCATCAAGTGAAGGTGATGAATCAGGATCAAATGATAATGTATCCGATGAAGAATATAGTCCAAGTAAATCGGCAGCAAAATCAAAGAAAGGTGGTGGTGGTGGTGGTGCTAAGAAAAAGAATGAATCTGATTCAGATTCTGATGAAGATTGGAAAAAGCCAGCAGTGAAGAAATCTAAAAAGGTATTTCAATAGCATATCATTATAAAATAAAATATAATATAATAATTATTAAATTATTTATATGATGTGAACATAATAGGGAGCTGCAACCGCTGGTGGCGGAGCAAAGGGTAAAGGTACAGGATTTACAAGAGCATTAACATTATCACCAGAATTAGCAGCATTAATGGGAGCTGAATCATTACCCCGTCATGAAGTCGTTAAGAAAATGTGGGCAATGATAAAAGAAAGAAATTTATATGATCCTAAAAATAAACAATATGCAATTTGTGACAATGATTTAATTAAGGTAATTGGTGTTAAACGATTCCGTACATTTGGTATGTTAAAATATTTAAGACAACATTTTATAGATTAACTTTAATAAATTTATGTTAGAATGTATAATTAAAATTATACACAACTATATAATTTATAAGTTCCATTTTTAAATTTTATTTAAAAAAAAAAAATATATAATAAATTCAAAATGCAAAAACGAAACAGTTAAAAGAACTTAAAACATAAAATAACAGATCTATGCAACTATAGTTAATTAGATCTGTGAAAAAACAAAAAACAATTCGAATGGGAAATGATTTAAATTGCCAGAATTCATTGAATTTCTTATTTAACTTTTAAGAACAGAAAAATAAAAAATAAATACTAATTAAAATTAATGTAATGCCATTTTAAAAAATAATATTAATAATTAAAATTTTGCATAATAATATTGTTTACATACAGATAATTTTTATTTTTAATTTATAAGTGGGTAAAATATATGCCTTGTATTGTCTATGGTTTTTTTTTTTTTTTTGTTTTAATTTAAGAAGATTAAAATTGTTCTAAAATACATGATATGATAGTAATAATTTCGTAAAAATTTAAAACTAAGGAAACGAATTTTACTTTACATTATATTACATACATAATATGTACATGATTTGTAAAAATTCAGTGATGTCCAATTATAAAAATAAAAAATATATTATAATTTTACTTCCTTTATTAATCATTTATTTTGTTTTATCCAAACAATAATCCTTAGGATTTTCAATGATAAAAATTGTCTGAACCTTAATATATCCAATATTTAACTAAGCAATCTGCTAATTAAAATTATTGAATTTAATTAAAATTTTATTTTTTAACCGTAAACAATTACGATACTTTCACAAAGGTGTATCTGCTGTTACGTCTTTCATTTTTCATTTTTATTTATATTGTGTATTTTTTTGTACATTTGTTTAATCGATACATGTTATATGTTATGTACGGTACTTCAAGCAATAATTAAAATATTATCAGATAGATTTATTTTCATAAAAATTAATAAATTTTAATATATGTACATTCGTAGTTATGAATCGTTTTGTAAGTAATAATATTTCTTCACAATTATGTGATGATGAATTTTTGAAGACACTTTCAAAAGAAATAATTCATAGATGTTCAGAATTTAATGTAAAAATTTCAAATGATTTTGCATATCTTGCAATACAATTGTTTTCTTCTCGTTATATTTGTAAAGTTTCAAAAAATGCAAAAATTGAATCATTTATGGAAGAATTTATTAATGAATGTGTGAAAAAATTATTAGGTAAGTGTTCTTATATGTAGTTGTAATGTAATTTTTGATCCTCAATGTATGTATACAAAAATTAATCTAAAAATCAATGCTTAAAGCTACTAATAATCCATCAATAAAAACAATTGAAATGCAATCGTTATTCATAAATCCATTGAGTTTGGAAACAATTTCTGAAAAATATATCAAAAAAATGTATTTGACTACAGAAACATTACTGAAAGAAATACTTGAATTCAATGCTAAAACAAAAGATGATCAGGATAGATGTTTTAAGAAAATTGTTATTGATATTATCGTGTACAATAAACTTGGAAAACCTGGAAATCCAAAGGTGAAAAATAGTATATATATTTTTTTTCATTATTTTCTGTATTAAAATCGATTATTTATTTTGTAGGTGGTCACAGAAACGACAAGTGCTCTAAAGAGTGTTATGTCAAGATCAGATCTAATTAATTTTCTTAATCTTCCAAAGCATAAACGTCTAGAGACTTTACATAGTTTACGACAAATTGTTTGCGGTATAAGATTATTTAATAAAGATGCTGGTCATTGCGAAGAAGGAATACCTGATAGTAATACGTCTAATATTTTTCCAGTTAAAAATTTATTTAATTAAAAAATATATATATATTTTTAATTACAGTTATATCAGATGTAACAGAAGCTTATGAAAATATTAAAATAGTTTTAAACGATACGCACGAAATGTTATTGAAACGTATCACATTGTTACAAGAAGCATTACTTAATACTTTCACTGTAGACGATGAAACAAATGAAATTATTTATGCATTAATGAATGACATAGATGAACATGAAATTGAATTCCTCAAAGATGTTACAATAATGAATTATCAGCATGAGCATTGTGTGAAATCTTTAATTGACTTTGTGAATGAAATTGAAAAGGAAATTGATAGTAAGATTAATGATTATAGATATATTTTGAAAAATCTACATGAAATTGTACAATTTCGTGTTGCTATTCCAACAGAAAAAGTATTTGTAAGTATTATATTCTATTTATGGACAATTTCAATTACTTTTTTTTTATTATTTATCCTTAAATTAATTTATTTTATTTTTGATATAGCCTCATTTCATAAGGATTTCTGATGTATGGCATTCATTATTGAATTTTATTTATGTTATAGTTGATATAAATAAAATTAATGATAAATGTTTAAAAATTGTAAATGAATCCGATTTAGAATCATCTTATATGTGTTTGGCTAAGAAAATCATTGAAAATAATCATGATGAATTAGATTGTGACAAAATAAACAAATATTCAAGAACCAATAATGTAATAATGATGAATTTTAAATGTGAAAATGATTGCAAAATAACAAAAACTGTTTACAATTCAATGGTGAGTTGAAAAAAATGATCAACAAAACAATTTAAAATATTTATATTTACATTATATAAATTTTAGGTTCCAACATTTAATAAATTCTGTACGTATTTATTCATAATTGGAAATGGTATTTTAGTTCCATCACAATTAAATTTGGGCCTAATTCAATATAATGGAAAAAATTATGCATTCAGTAAGGAAAAATATGCAGAAATATTCATGAAAAATATCAAAGAGTATTCCACAAAATTATTGAATGTAATTGAAAATCGTCCGGCAACAATAATACTTTTTGATTTATTAAATGAAATTAGAGAAAATAATAAATTTGAGACAAATATACGAACTGATGATTTGGAAAAATGTTTGAGTAAAGTTAAATTAGATCAAGAAATTCAAACAGAGTTACATCCCATACCATACAAAAAGGATAAAAATTATCAATGGAATATTTGGGAATTGAGAAGACATGCAATTAAATTAGCTGATATCAAAAAGTATAGAACTCAATCAGCATTAACAGATATTTCATATTTTAAAAGATCTTTTGGTGTTCAAGCAAAACTTCCTGGTCGTGATGTTCAAACACAAACTAAAGTCGATAATTCTACATGTGTAACGAAAATTGATGAATTAAAACATTTTAATATTTAATGGTAGCTCAGTAAAATGATAAATAATATGATTTACTAGCGTTTTTTAAATAAATTTTGAAATGAAAGATAATTTTTTGATTGAAATTAACTGTCGCTAAGAGAAATACAACAATAGTTTTTAATTTATTTTTAATTTGAATATTTTTCATCAATAAAAATAATTAAATTTCGTAAAGGAATCAATAATTGAATGTATATAATTATAAGTTATAAGAAGGTTATAAGTCATCTCATCAAGGTCATAGCTCATAATTAAATTAAAAAAAAACGATAAATATATTCTTCTTCCGGGGTGTAAATATTACTTCCTCTTGACTTTTTTATAAAGTTTAACTTCCACCTTCTATTCCATTAATGAAGGACTGTTAGGTGCATTGGTAACATTGTGAAAACAATGAAATTACTTGACATTTGATAGATGTCAAGTGAAGTCAGTTGTCAAATTGAAATAAAATTAATAATTGTATACGTACCATTGTATAAAGGAATTTGTTGATTTTCTAGAAAATAAAATATTTGTAATTTAGAACAAATTAAAATGGATTCTTTAATATTTCTTAACGACAAGCAACTATATTTGACATCAAATGATTCTTTAGTTTCGGAAATAATTGCAGGAATATGTAAACGAACTGTAAGTAAATAATTTCTTAAAAATTATATTAGATATGGTCCAAGATCTGCAATGTAGTTTAATTATTTATAAATAAATTTTATTTAAGGGTTTGAATCAGTTTGAATTTTATCTCACACAAAATGGTAAAATCATTCGAGATAATGAAATGTGCATACAGTCGAATGTATACGCTTATTTACGTATGAATGGTGGTAAAGGTGGTTTTGGTTCTATGTTGAGAGCGATTGGAGCACAAATAGAAAAAACTACAAATCGTGAAGCTTGTCGTGATCTGAGTGGAAGACGTTTACGTGATATAAATGAAGAAAAACGATTAAAAGCATGGTTAGATAAACAGAAAGATCAAGAAGCAGAAGCTGAAGAGAAGAAAAGAAAAAAATTGGAAAAATTAATGTCTGTCCCGAAGCATGAATTCAAAGATTCAGAATATGAGGCGGCAAGATCTGAACTTACAGAAAAAGTTAGTGAAGCTGTAGAAGAAGGTTTCAAAAAAGCATCATTAAAATATCTTGG
This sequence comes from Villa cingulata, assembly GCA_951394055.1. Classification (NCBI taxonomy): domain Eukaryota; kingdom Metazoa; phylum Arthropoda; class Insecta; order Diptera; family Bombyliidae; genus Villa; species Villa cingulata. Next base: position 33,211,752 of record OX596024.1, read on the forward strand.
ACTGCGTTCAAAGCGTAAATTAACAGGCGATGGACCACAAAAGGCAAAGAAAGCAGCATTGTGGATTGATGATGATTTAGATGGTAGTTCATCAACAGATAGTGAATCTGATTCAGACAATGATGTTAATAATTTAGAAGGAGGATCTTCTGAATCATTAAGTAATTCATCAGACCATGCTTCTATAAAGGAGACAACAAATTCATGTAATGGTTCTGACAGCGAGGCGGCAAGATCTGAGCTTACAGAAAAAGATTTAGCAAATGCAAAATTTGTAGAATCACTTGGCCTAAAGCGTATAAAGGACAATGCAACAAATGATGATCCACAAACGACAAAGACAGCTGATAATTTAGATGGAAGTTCATCAATAAACGATGAATCAAATTCTGGTAATGATGCTTCTAATTCATGTAATGTTTCTGAAAGTGAATCTTCATCCTCATCGCCGCTATTGAAAAATAATAAGTCAAAAGAAGAAAACAATACAGAGAGTACAAACGATTCATTGCCAAAAAAATAAGTATGATAAAAAAAATTTATTAAGCACACATTTAAAATGGTTAAATAAATAATTACTAAGATGTTTGTATGTTAATAATAGAACGTAAAATAAATGTTATATTTTATAACCACAATTATATTATTTCTTGTAAATTAAAATTTGGATAACTTTGCTAACTCTACATGGTGTTGACTAAATAACATATAATGATGAAATATAATATAAAATTGGTGTTATAAATTATTGTAAACGATTTTCAAATCAGGCCTTTTGTAATTTTGATTGGAACATTTCTGCTAACATTTCAGCACCTTTTTGATTTATTTCCTTTAAAAATTTAAAGAAAAAAAATATACATTTTCTAAATAAATTTAAAATTAATTTAAGACATTAAAATATACCTCGTAGCCGTGTGGCTCCAATTCGTCTTTACATCTTTGAAGCCATGCTCTTACTCTCGCATATGGTCCTAATTCAAATCTAAACGCTTCAATTTGTGAAACTGTTACACATAATGAAAGATCAGCTATAGTAAAATTATCGGTTGCCGACCATGTTTTACCCTTAAGCATTGTATCGAACCAATATAAAGCTTCAGATAATTTTGCTTTTTTTGTTTCATCTAACGGAGCACCCATAAACATTGTTCCAAACTGAAATATAATTGATGATGATGAAAAAACAAAATATTTGAATTTTTATTAAATACAAAATTTCATTTAAATTATATAATTTACAAAATAATCAGTCATTCTTTGATAAAGAGTACCCAAATCAAATTGTAATCTATGATCAACTAATGCCCTTGATCTAATATCTTTTGGATAAAGTGTATCATCTTTTCCGTAAGCAGCAGTAAGATATGCTAATATAGCTCGACTGAAAATATATTAATAATTTCTATTGAAATTTTATTCATTATAAAAATTTTATTTACCTTTCCCAAATTATTAAACCTTGATCATTTATAGTTGGTAATGTATGTTGAGGATTTATCTGATTTTTTATTTAGATGTATGTAATATTATTATTAAGAATTTATTCAATACAATTTTTTTTGTTTTTTTTTTTTTTTACATACATACCTGTATAAAATCATTTTTCATTTGTTCACCTTCCATTATATTTATAATTTTTAAATCAAATTCAATACTTAACAATTTAGCCAAAAGTAAAACACTCCGACATGGAGGACTTGGCGGTATATAATATAGTGTTGGTATCATTTTTCCACCTCTAAATAAAAAATAAACAAATTCTTCGACTATTTTTCTTGTATTACTCATTTTAAAAACGATGAAAATTTTATATTTTTATTTTATAAATAAATAAAATTTAAAAAAAAAAAAATTCATAAAAAATGTTAGTAAATTTTTCCATATAATTATATCATATATTAACGTATTGTATTTAATTGCAGGTATGTACTTCTTTGTAAAAAGGATAATCACAAACTAAAATTATATTTATTTTAAAAATTTTCTTTTTTCTTCATTTCGATTGAAATAAATTTTTAATTTTTATTGATGATTTCTTTTCGTTGTTTTTGTGTCTCCATTTAATGCTCGCTTTTTTTTTTGTAATTTAAAATTTTTTTTTATTTCTCAATTTACATGTAATCATCTAATAAGTATATACATATACTATGTATGTATGTACATACGTATGTTTATAGATAGTGTGATGAACTAACATGAAGGAATAATCGTTTTTAATAATAGCTATAATGGCTATATTTTATTAAGTATGAATAATTGATTTAGAGAAAACGTTAAATTTGAACTAGAACCTTTCATACACATAATACCTATACATAAATAGTTTCGATAAAATTATATTTATTTCAAACTAAAAAAAGAACTCATACAAACTTTACATTTATAAAATCAATAAATAAATGATAGAATATCAATCCGGAAATTATAGTCTATTATGATGTTATGAATAATTTATATATAAATTTTTATTGATCCAGAGTCTTTAAGTATAATTTTAAAAGAATTTTTTTTTTTTTTTACTATTATGGAATATGCAAGCATTTTGGTGGCACTCAACAAGATATATAATATTATGCATAGTGAATTTTGCAAACTTCTATATTTATATGGAAAAGTAAAGAATTGCATGAATATTTTATTTTTACTAAAACAATTTGATGACTTTCATGTGTAATAAAAGTAGATAAGTATATTTGAAATATTTTTGTAAATACATTAAAGTACTTATAATGGAACACAAGAATTAAGATTTTTATACGAAAAAGTTTACAAGTTTTTAAAATTTTTTAGAAGAAATTTGAATGTATATATTGTAATTAATATATAATAATTTGAAAAATGTATATATTTTTTCGAAAAGATTTTCTAATTTAAATTGAAATTTAAATTTCGATTTCATTTTTTGTGATTCGTGCCGTGCGTATACAGAAATTTAAAAATAATATTAAATCAATATTTAAAGATAAATTAAAATTAAATCAAATAAATTTTTATCATATTTCAATAAATTATATTGCTTACCCTTTTAATTTTTCAGAGAATTTTTGCTGAACTACAGCAGCAGAATCTATACAATTACCCAGTTTAGATACAGAAACCAATAATAATGTTCTTTTTTTATCTGTTTCACAGATTATCTATCCACACATTTGCAAAAAAAAAAAAAAAAAAAAATTAAAATAAATAAATGAGCAAATTGATGATAAAATTTCAGTTATTTTTGAATATGAATTTATACATACATAATAATTATGTTTATTTTATGTTACACAACACGAAAAAAAAAGGATTTTTTATACAACTCCAATATGATGTCCTCGTAAAAAGTAATGTAATTATTGTTTGTAAAAGATATAACAAATAAAATATTCGTTGAAAATTTTTAATATAAATAATATAAATATTTTCGGTACTTTTGATCACAAAAACTACCTACCGACTTCTGGTCTGACTGAATAAAATATAGTAAATCTTTTATATTAAACAAAATGAACTGAAGTGAATAATAGATAATAGTGATTGTATATCTAAATCAGATATATACATACATTATTGAGTCTAACTAATGTTCGTACCGCAAATATATATACATAAGCGTAACGTATTCTACTCTATATAATTATATGCTTCAGTTTTTATGCATTCATATTTAATTATAAAAGAAAAATAGATTATTGATAATCGTTTAATTTTTGAATATTTTATTAAATAATAATACAAAGTATACACTTACACATATGGGATTAATTTAACAAATATTTTATGGTAAAAAATTTTATTATTTAAAATTAGTATAACACGTTTTATTTATTACATATTATATATGTACGTAATGTATGTATATATTTTTTTTCAAAACGCAATTTCCTCATTATTGATACGATACATATTATTATAAATAAAATGAAAAAAAAAGAGGATAATATTGTCCTTTTTTTCTCTAATAATAAATGACGAAGCTTTTTATAAATAAATTAAGGTCGCTAAGGTTACTGTTTTTCCTTTGATATAATCCAAAACAAATCCACACTCATATGTAAGTAAAAAATTTACTTTACATAAAATTTTATACAAATACATACATATATGCTTTACACTGTATGTGTACGGTGTCAAAATACAATTTTTAAGTATCTGCGATAAGATTTATTTATGTACACTACATATAATAAAATGTAGGTACATATAACAGGGTGTTGTGAAAAAGTTTTAAAGGCCGCCTAAATTTAACAAAAATTTAGAAGACAATTTTTTCCTTGAATCAAAAGGATATTGGAAAAATTACATATTTTATGAATTTCTAAAGTCGTAACTTTCTATTTTTAATATATACGCTTTCGAATTTAGTAAAATATTAAATTCAATTTAAAATTATCTATATAAATTCATGGAAAATGCATAATTACATATTTATTAGAATGGAATCGACTATAAAATTAAAATTTAAATTAATTTCAATATTATTATTTAAAATTAATAGAAGCATTAATTGTACTTTTCGCTGTACTTTTTCGAATATTAACTATATCCTTTTAAGACACTCATTATTATATTATGTAAATAAATAAAATAAATTGTATTTTACACGCATATTATAATATATACATAAGTGCTATGTGTTATATCGTATTATTCACTGTATTTTATTTATGGTTTAAGAAAAACAAATTCCTTTCAACATCATATTATACCATATTATACTACATAATGTACTTGTATGTATGTATGTGCGTATGTGTATATTTTATTAAAAGAAAAACAAAAATTGTTTCCTAAATAAAGAGGATAATTAATTTTTTTTTCCTCGTTTACATTTATGTACTTCTTTGTATGTAATGAATGCTAAGAACATTTTAAATATTAGTCTTTTTTTTTTAAAAAATAGTAAAACATTTTTTTTTAATTATATAGTGGCTGAATATCATTGCACTTTTATAGCACATTGATGATGGTGTGTGCTTTCGTCAGTCGTTACAGTTTTTTTTTGCGGAAACCAATTATAAAGAAGAATATTATGTTTCGTAAATTTATTAGGAATTTTCTTTTTAGGTCAAGATTAATGATTACTTTTTTTTCTACTTTGAATGTCAAGATATATATGTAAGTAATACTTTTAAAACTGTTGAAAATTGTTCAAAAATTAATAATTATTCAATTATAGGTAAAATGTAGGTAAAGGTGTACCTATGTTATTAAAATAAAATTGTTGATATTATACTTTCACCTATCACATTAATAATTTCTATAAAATGTTATTATTTCATGTTGTTAACGAAATTAAAAGATAAAAATAAAAATAATATTTTTGTATTATTTTTTAATAAATTTATTTGTCGAAGGAAAAAAGAAGTAAGTTTAGTATTGGGATGTCTATTCATGTTTATAGAATCTAGAATCTAATCGGATATAAAAATATGTTGCATTTACACGTATACTCATATGTACTTTTGTTTTTTCAATGTTAATAATTTTATTCGTTTTAAATTATTTATTTTTACAATGATAATGATAATTATGAAGAGAATGTAAAAAAAAATTACGAAAAATATAAATCTTAGTACTATAAATTTAGATTTTATAACTATAGATTAATAGTATATAAGTGCATACATATGCTTTTCGTACCTATAAATATAATGTATGTACGTATTTTATTAGAAAATTATATGTTTATGATAAATGTGAGTATACAAACATATGTGTATAATATGAATTGATAATGCGGCTTTAATAGAATTAAATTTTAAAAATCAAAAGTTTTCCCATATTGTTACTTTTACTAGTTTTTCTATAGTTACTTCTTGAATATCAAATGAATTTTCCTTTTATACACATTATATATATATATGTATGTACATATACGTAACTATATATATTATTTTTAATTATTATTATTATATTATATTTCATATATTAAATTAAAATTAATAAATATAAAAAAATATGTACCTATATATATGAAGAAAAAAAAAGCAACGGAAGTATGTATGATATGAATGTTACTTGTATTAGAGTTGTTGCATGTTAATAAATATGTAAAAAATATGCATTATTATATGCATTCACAATTCTTTTATTTTTTAACATAAGTACATGATTTTTTCTTGCTTTTCATTTTATGTATTCATATTCATACTAGCAATTTTTATATTAACCGATGATGATGATGATGATGATGATGAAAATGAAGATGATGACCTTTTTCTCACTGTCTGTACAAAGATTGAAAGTTATAAATATTCGTAACTAAGATGTACATATATATGCGTTATATAGGAAATTTTTTTAAATGAATTAATTAAGGCAATATTTTTCTACTATATTATCATTATCAGTAAGATAAAGTACACATAGTAATTCATTATTGTTTTGTCTTTACTATTAATACCTAGAGTACTTAATTTTGATATTTCGTTGTGTTTACAATTGAAAAATATTGAAAAATTCATTAAGGAATTTATTAATGGTTAAAAAAAATATAAAGAATGTTCTGTTCATTTTCATTTCGTATCTATATACTTCCTAAAGTGAAAAATAAATATATTCTTTAATTTGTTTGTGTTTTTTTTTTCAATTAACAAAAAGAATTTTTACCTTTTCGAATTTATATTTTTTGTTTGTTTTTTTTTTTTTTTTTTTTTTTGTTTAAAAATTATTTCTGCGAATTCATTATCCGGAGTTCAGTCATATATTATATTACATATTTAAAACATTTAAAATATTTATCAGTGTCAATTACAAGGGATAAATTCTTATTTAAGTACTATTTCACTTGGTGGTAAATTGGAATCGAAAAAGTAAATGAAGTAAATTTTTTTTTTTTTACAAAAATAAACTGTGTCGCCAGTTTGACCCTTTAAAAGTGTAGTCACCTATTTCTAGACATATAATAATTATTGCCAGTTAGAAAGTGTACGGTAAATAAAATTCTTTTACCTGTTAATGTTACGTGTGGTTATTACATTTAGACATTATTGGTGCATTTTAAGAAAAAATTAGTAAAAATTGTTTTAAAATTGTTCATTAATCGCCAACACATAAATGAAAACGGAAGTGCAATTGAATTGGAAAAAAAAATGTTTTTTTTCGTTTTGCTAAATAGATTTTGTTTTAAAGATTATTTGTGTATGTAATAAGTAATAAACGGAGAAGGGATTTGAAATAAATAGAAGTGTAAATTTTCAAATTAGGTTAGTGTGCCATAGATATTCTTTTGAAGTTCAAGTTCATTGAAAAATTTTTACAATTTTACATTTTGCATAAACAAACAATATGTATTCAATTTTTATGTTATTCGCATTATTTGCAATCATCAATGCAATACCAATGCAACAAAATTCAGATAAACAATCAACTTATAATGTGAACAGTATAAAATCTCAAGATAAAACTGTGCCAACTAGTTCACCCAGTAAAACTGAAGATAATTCAGAAAAGGATAATCAGTATACAGCAGCTGCATCTCAGGTACATTATTCATAACTGAAAATTTATATTTGATTCTTTCATTAATTATTATTATTTTTATTTGATAGATTCTAGAGAATCCTTCATACGATCCGAATATATATAACAGTTTCTTACCACATGATGCTATTCAACAGTACGTTAATCAGTATGGAAGTCCTTATCCGGCAACATCATATTTTCCAGTTCCTGGTGCTTATGCTGTACAGACTGGATACGAAGGTTATTTAGTTCCAACTACTGAAGTTGTTGCTGACGAAGGCGTTTATTCAAGTGCATTAACATTCGTTCGTAGTCTAATGCCACGTTCTATGGTCGGATGGATACTTAAGGGTGCTGTTTACACATTATCAGCACTTGGTATAGTTATATTAGGCGGTGCTTTAACGACCGCAATCTGTACATTGACTCCATTATGTACAATTTCATTTTCTACAATGCCATTCCTTCGATTGCGTAACTCGGCTCAAGTTGTCGGTAAAGCATTAAGTGCTGAAATTACACCAGAAAGAATACAAAGGACAGCCGAACTAGTACAGACCGCTATTGAAAAATTCAGTCAAATGCAAGAACCAGAAGATAATAAGAAAAAAATTGCTTAATTTAATGATAAAAAATTTTTCTTTTTCTTTCAAATTTTAGATTAGTTTTTATTACATAAAAATTAGCATATAAGTATTGTGATAATATATAAATTTGAAGATTATGACATTAATGAAACAATAAGTACATATGTAATTATAAAAAAAAGAAAATTTTATTTAAGTTCCTTCGGGAGAATGAAAATAAAATGAATAACATTTTCAAATAAAATATTCAGAATTTTAAAAAACAAAAATCTCAACAATTTTTACCGACTTATCCGACATATTCAGTATCAATCTGTAATAATTCTGAAAAATATTTCATGGCATCATCTCTTGTACACGAGTATACATTTCCACTATCTAAATAAAACTGAAGGATATAAAAAACAGAAAAAAATTTTTATAATACGAAAATGATTTGCTGCTATCCTACCCATATACCTATGATATCCTATTAAAAAGTTCACTGTTCGGGACAAAAGATGAATGAAATGAACGGATAGATGAATGAATGAGGAGACGATGGATGGATGGATGGTTGGATGAAAAATATTATTTTTTAACTGGATCTAACTTTTTGCATAATCGTCAAAGCTTTAGTGGTTTTCTGATGTTTGAAGTAAACGCAGTATACTACATACATATACATGTGTATGTATACGAATAAAAAATTATAATTATTAGTCGTCTCGAATAAGTTTTGTGTTTGTATATACGAATGTGGGGAAAACATTAAAAATAAGTGTTTAATTGGTTAAAAATTTTGTTTAATTATTTGATTTGTTTTTTACTATCAGTTCTTTGGTGTTTAATAAATTTGAACTTTAATTTAGAGATTTGTGCACTCTTTTATTTGTAACGTCTAAGTTGAAATTTTGAATATGAATGAAATGAATGATAATAAATACTGAGGAATGAAAAAAATATTTAAAATTAATTTTGAAAAAAATGAAAAAAAAAATTGGAAATACACTTTTATTTGTTATTATAATTTTTTTATTTTAATATCTTTTTTCATATATAAAATTAAATTATTTTCAACATTAATAATCAGATTTGAATTTAAGTTTATTAAAGTAACATTAGGACCAGGTTTACAGTAAAGGTTTTCAAGCTGATGTATTCCTAAATCATAAATAAATCATAATAAATATTTTTAAACTGATATTTTTAAAATCTATGCAATTACTTACACGAAAATTATTTTTCTATTTTTATCTGAAAAAATTAAAATAACATATTTCTTATAAGAATTTATTTTCGTCCTAAATCCAAATATCAAATAATTATTAATGATGTATGAGTAATGTATTCACATAAGAAATAAATAAAATTGTAAATAAAAGGTTATATGTTTATGTGTAAGTGTGACAATATAATTATTATCATTGACCTGTTGTCAATACTATACAATGCTATAGAAAATTATAACAATATTTACAATACACTTTTGACTAAATTTTTTTTGCAACAATTTATTATCCTTTATATGATCCGTGTATACATAATGTATATATATGTAGTATGTAATGTACCATATGATACTATATGAGCAATGAACGGGAAGTAATGTAATAATGATTGAAAATATTGAAGTATGTACATTTGTATTTATCTATCCTTTTCCTTTTTGCTGTTCTAAATATGTACATCATAACGTACATAAATGTATTTATATTTACATATACATATACATACATATGTAAACTATACAGAAAAAGGAAGTATATTTTCTAAATATGTATTTTACTTTAATCGGTATCTGAATATAGGTTACATAAAATTCTTTAGGATATTTTTAAGCACATTTTTCTGTAATGAAAGAAGGAAGATTATTTTTACTTTTTCTATTTAATTTTACTTTTTTTTTTTTATGAAGGAAAAATCTAAATTAATAATTTTTCTTTTGTATATATTTTTTTCTTGTGTATTTGATTTCTATTTTAAAGTGAAATCAGTGACAAAAAACTAAAAATAAAAAACATAAATTCTATGAAAAGAAAATTTAATATAAATATACAGTACGTAATATCCATGAACTTTAAAAATGTTGTTAAATTTTATGATATTTTTAACGTTGTACATGTCCTTTGGAACATCACTGTCATTCAGTCAAAGTATTTAATAATATTAATATAAGATTTAATTTTATAATGGTTTTTTCTTCTTCTTCTTGTAATTTAGTATATTAATTAACTTTTATATTTCATATTTTTTTTTTCTCATTATGGGGATTAAATTACGCATTAAAAATATAATATCAACATACACATAATAAATACATATTATATGTATATGAATATAAGAATGTCAATGTATTTATTTGACTGGTACACAAGGACAATCATGGGGTAAATTTCATGTTTCATCATTTGATAAACGTTTCTATAATGGTGAATGCGTATTAATATTTATAACTGGATCAACACAAGAAATAATTGAATTAAGATTTGAGGAAATTATTTTAAGAAAAAAGTAAGTACATATCATACTTATATTTATACTCGTATATTTATAAATGCAAAATAATTATATTCAAAATTAAAAAAATATTATTATTCTAATTTCTAATTTAAATATAAAAATATAAATTATTTAATAATTTAATGAAAATAATTTTATTTATAAATGTATTTAATATTTGAAATGCAATAAAAATGTTTTTTTTTAATAAATTTAAATTTTTTATACAAAAATAATATGCTCATTAAATAAAATTTATATATTTTGAATAAAAAAAACTACATTTTATATAAATGAGATATTATTTTAAAATACTTATACTCGCTTAATGCATCAATCTGAATTGAATCGTTAAATGTTTATTAAATGTATCGTGTTAATTAATGTTCATATTTAATACGCCCAATATAACAAATAAATATACATATATAGATATGTACATATGTATGTATTGATGTCATAATATATACTCGTAAATACGTATCTACATAAAAAATTAGAAATATTATGTAGATATGTATTTAAAATTATTTTATAATTTTTATTTGATTTCATATATTTTTAAAAATATTTTCAGTACATACCACATACATATATATACATTTGCACTTTACTTGTATACGCGTTTATTTATACATATAATGCTTATCTGAAAAAAAATCAAACAAAAAATAAACGAAAAAATAAATTAAAATGTTGCAAATATATAATCTAATTAACAGGTAATACGTAATAAGTTGAATTTAAAAGGAAAAAAAAAAAGAAATTAAATTGAACTTCATTTTAATTTTTATAATTTTATTTATCGTATAATAGACGTACTCTAATTGTAATGTAAATTGCAAAATTGTAACGCATATTATATACTCGTACAGCATATAAGTAGATGCATTAATTACAAGAAAGTACTCAGTGTATTATGTATGTATTTATTTTTATATAAAGTAGTTCATCTTATGGTAGAATCTTAAAAATTTTTATTCATTTTTCATCATAAAATTTTAATAGATATGTATGTAAGTATACGTACAGGTAAAATGAAGTGATAAATACAAAGATATTTTGATGTTCGTATACATGATATTTTTATATACGTGAGCGTGAAAAAAATATTAATTGGCAATTATCCATAATATATTTAGGCACAGACATATTGACATTTTTTATTTATATTATACTTATGATTTTTTTTTGTCTCAAAAATTATTTGTTTTTAATAAATTAACTTGTAAGGAGAAAAAGATTAAAAGTAAAAAAAATGAGAAAAAAAAATCAATCAAAAATTAATAATAAATTATAGACAAGATAGATAAGTTAAGAAATAATGTAAAGAGGAGTGCACATGCATATACGCATATACTATACGATTGTACGTTACGAGTACAAGTATAGATACTCGTATGCTGCATGATAATATTAAAAATAAATTTGTGTACAAATGAAAATTTTGATTAAATATGCTGATATTCTAATTATTTCATGTTGTTAGAATTGAATCTTTTTTGTTTTTATTGCGAAACATTATTAGATTTGAATATATCTTATGTAAGTATGAGCATATATGAAAATAAAGAGATAGAAAGTTTTCTATTTTACTGAATCAAAGTATGTACATACTTAATTTATTACAATTTATTGAGAAATATACATATGTAAAGAAAACGCTTGATCTATATATTTTAATGTAAAATAAATAAAAACTTTACTAAATACTTATATATTCTTAATATATAGTTCAATAGGAAATTTTTAATTAATGATTTTTTGTATTATTATTGCAATATACATAAATATGTGTATTTATGTATGAATAAATTATAAATTTTTATTCAACTATCGATCGACGATTATTATACATTGAAAAACGTATCTTTAATGTGTTCCAAATACTGTAAAAAATATATAAATAAAGATATATATATATATATTTATAATATATTATAATATATATTTATATGTAAATAATTAATATAGTATATATATGGATACGTAAGTAAGTATATATGCATGTACTACATTATAGGTATATTGAACATATATGATAGTATAATTATTTATTCTTCATTAAATTAAATGAGAACATCTCTAAAAACTGTATACACAGTTATCTCTCTATATACTTTTATAATTTATAATATATATGTATATATACTCTTATATGTATTTAATAGCATGTATGGATATATGGAAGATGATTAGAAATTATTAAAATCAAGCTATGTATATGGCTATGCAGCTATTGCTATGGTATATAGTTTATTATAACGTTAAAACTTAGAAGCAATTAAATGTTTCATGTATAAATAGCTTCTTATATATGACACAAAAAAATATATATATGTTATACTATATCGAGGAAAATATTATTACTCAAGTTCTATAATACAAGTCCTATAAAACCATCATTTCATTATGAAAGATTTATGTATCTCCTATTTTTATGAATTAATTTTTTTTTTTTCATAATTTTAACGTTATATAAATACAATTATTAATGTAAATTTGAGTGTATACATGCATATAAAATCAGTAGTTAAATTAAAAAAAAAAGTTTTTTTTTCTATTTTGTAATAATTTTGTTTTGAAAAGAATCAGGTTCAACTTCAATTTACATATAATTGGTTTTAAAGTGCGTATGTTTATACGGTACGAATTTTGAAAAATTTTGTATAACATATATTCGTATAGACATATTCATGATTAATGGCTATTTTTATTCATTTTGACTGCCTGTACCGCAGTAAATTCATCTTCAGCATTTTATCAAGTATAAATTTAATTTTTTCCCTATAACATAAAATAGGATAAAATGATAAAATGCAATCTGATATTTTTGATATTCACTATAGATACAGATTAATTAATAATAACAAGATAAAATTAAAAAGTTAAAATAACATTATGTGGAAAAGAAACAAAAAGAAGAAACACATATACTCATATGTACGTATCGTATATAGTGTATTATAACAATATACATATATGTACATGAAAAAAAGTATTTTTTAATTAGAGTTCATTAACATGTAAATAACATTTTCTCAATATAAAATACATTTTAATGAAAATAAAACAAAAAAACATTTTTCTATAATCCTTTTGAAATAACGTACAGAGTACTACATACTAACACATACTCATACATACATATATGTAGTACGTTCTTATTTTGTATAGTGTTTAATTTATATAACTTTGATATAATATAATGGTAAACATGCACGAACAACACTATTATAAACAAAAGATATACAAAAAAAAAAAAGAAAAGAATAATGAGATTAACGACGAACATGACAATTAACGTCTTTAAGGATGAAATGAAAACAAAAGGGATAAGAATTGTTTCGAGTGGATTTTCTTATTATAATTTATTATTTATTATTATTATTTTATGCATATTTATATGTATACGATTGTACGTGTAAATGTATGTGTCTGATAGAAAAATGTATACATAGAGATAGATAGCGTGCAAAAATTGACAATCAAAAATTTGTCACGGTCGAGAATCAATAAACAGTCAACGAACTTACTTAAAATCTTTTATAGTTGTTTCAATATCACTATAAATGTAGATGTACATGTACATAAATGTTTAGGGATAATGGGGGATAATATAAAATTTAAAAGTATTACATGTATGTACATTTATAATTTAAATATCTTTTGATTTCTTGTTATGAAAATATGTCAAGAACAACATAAACAAAATCTCCGTAAAAGGAGATCGATTATGGTTATGTACATGTATAGGTACACATTTTGTATATAATGTACTTATGTATAAACTAAAAAATTCGAAATAAATTTCATGTATAAATTTAAGAGCAAGCAGTTTTTGAATTACATATTTTCAAAAAAAAAAAAAAAAGCGAAATTTTTTTTTTCAGATTTTTATATGCATCTAAATATGTAATGTAATGTACGAAATAAATATTTTCTACAAATTTCTTTTAAATTTAATACTCAATAAACTGTAATGGTAATATATACTAAGCGGAAGAATTTTATATTTAGAATAAAGTAGAAAAAAAAACTGCTAATTTTTTTTTTCTGTTTTTTTTTTTTTTAATAAAATTGTGTTGGAAAAAGAGAAAAAAAAAGTAAAATCATCATCGTGTATTTCAATTTCCACCAACATATGTTATATTAACACCTATATTAATATTTATTAATAATAAATAAATTAGGAAATTAAAGAAAAAAATTAATGTACATGCATGAATGTATGTATGTTCACGTACTCGTACATATTAAATATACATTTATACGTGTATCATATGTATGTATGTAGATTATATTATGGCATGTAGATGAAATTATTGAAAAACTTGTGAGAAAAAAAAATTAATAATTATAATAAATACATAATATTGAAATACTAAAAATAAATACGAAAAAATTTATTTAAAAGTGGGAAAAATATTTTTGTTCATAATTTTAATTTAGATGACATTTTTATTGATACGCATATTTCTTGTTTTTCTTTGGTTCGCATTATAAAAGGATTGAGATATGAGTAATATTTTTCAGTTATTTATTAATTGTGAATCAAGTGAGTTGTAATTATATAGCTATTTGAATTTAAAAAATAATATCACATAGTTATATATAAAATAAATCAATTTATATTTATACATTTAAAAAAGAATAAAATAATAATGGCACAAGTAGCACAACTAGATCATGCTATACCAATTCAGAAAAAAAGAAAATCAAAAAAGAAAAAAGATCAAAATGATAATGGCGAAAATGAAATCGATGAAGGAATTGAAGAAACTCAACAAATACAAAAATCAGAAGCATTAAGAGTTATTGAAGAAATTTTTAATCCTACATTAAAAATACCTAAAGGTGATGGACCATATACTGTTCCAGAAGCGGTAGAAGCTGGTAATATTGAAGCATTAAAAGAACTGGATGAGGATAAAATAATTGAATTAAAAGAAGTAGGTGTTAATTAAACAATGTGTGAAATGTGCTTCTATGTTAATACGTGTTTTGAAATTTTTGAAAATTTGGTTTGAAAAGTGATATATTTAATTTTGTATAAAGGTGTTCACACTTTTCGATGCAGATGCTGATGGATATATTTCTGAAAGTGATCTTAGGGCAACATTTGCTGCTCTTGGAAAAGATGCATCACAATCAACAATTGAACAAATGTTGAGTGAGGTTGTAAATTATTTGGAATTTAATAATAGATTCAATGAAAAAGTAAAATATGAAAATCAAATTTTATATAGGCAATGAATCCTCTTGATTTTGATGCTTTCGTTGTACTAATGGGCTATAAAACAATTGAACTTGATCCAGAAGATGTATTGTTAGAAGCATGGAGTAAATGGGATGACCGTGGAATCGGATGTGTTGAAGAAGAAAAGTAATATCAAATTGTGAAACACATACTCGTATGTTTGAAATCTTCATAAAAATATATTTTTTTCTGTCTTCTTGGATTTTCTAGAATATATCACGATTTGGTAACATACGGTGATCGATTTACTGCAAAAGAAGCAGCTGATGCATTAGAAGAAGCTCCGATGATAAAACCAAAAACTTTAGAGGAACCACCAATGATTGATTATCAAGCATTTTGTCGAACTTTATGTGGATTAAGAAAACGAAAAAAAATGAACAATAATTAAATTATTTATTCAAAATGATTAACATATTCAATTAATTTATTATTGAATTTTAATGTAAAATTTCTAAGTGTGCGTCTAATGTTCGAATAAATTTTCATATAACTTATAAAATGTTGTGTTTGATTTTCCATAAATTCAAATAAATAATTCTTATTTCTTCTCTAAAATTTTAAGTTTTTAATATATTTTTCGAATAATTT
The DNA here is from genome assembly GCA_951394055.1 of Villa cingulata. Classification (NCBI taxonomy): domain Eukaryota; kingdom Metazoa; phylum Arthropoda; class Insecta; order Diptera; family Bombyliidae; genus Villa; species Villa cingulata. The sequence goes on from OX596024.1 coordinate 33,228,123, forward strand.
CAATTTTTTCCAAATTTATTTTTTAATAGTTGTGAGGATCAATTACATATATTTCCGCATTTACGTGAACCAGTCATTCAAGATGATGAACCAGAAGAAACAATTTGCCATGAGAATTCACATAATTTTTTCATTCATTCAAAAAATTCATCATTCGTTACAACTTCAATGCACAAACCGAATTTTTATGGTAAAACAAATTTTAGCATAGACACAAATCATATACAAAATCCATTATCGTATTCATCGTTCGAAATGTATCCAATTACAAGGAAAACATTTCGTATAAAATATCGTCAAGCTATTTTCAGTTCGGATAGAATTTTATGTATACGTTTAATGTACGCTGGAAATTTAACAAAAGATGCATTTTCAATTATTGGAAAATTTCAGTTTATTGATAAAGGTAAATGAAATATTATACATACATATATTAAAATATTGGAAATGGTATTTTTTTAAAAATCAAATACAAATTTATTACAATATTTAAATAAGTAATAAAAATTTTTAAAAATTTTCAAATATAAAAAAAAACGATAAATTTAATTATTACAAGAATTTTATTCATAATATTTTTTTTATATGTTTAAACAGTTTTATTTAAAAACGATGGAAACATAATGCCAACTACATATTGTGATTATCAATTTTTACCACATCCCATTTTAAATGAGGGTAATAATTGGCGATATTTTCATTCACCTAGATACCCTGCCAAATATCCTGGTCATATTAAATGTGTGTACAAATTTATTGGAAGGTATGTATAAACGTAGTAATATAAATTGGATATGAACATATATAATTTTTTATTTAGTATGTAATCCTATGGGGGATTAAATGAGCTCAGTGTTAAGATATGCATTTAACATATACATATATACAATTACATATTGTACACATACTTATATAGTTGAGTAAATTCTATATTCTATAGATATTTTTTTTTATGGAATTTTATTGAAGTTAGAAAATTCTTTAATTTTTCTGTACTGTATGTAATATATAGTAGTGAATTACAACTATCAAGGACATAAAAATGTTATAAAAGTGTGAAACTGATTTAAAAGAATGGGGTCCCTTGATGATTTTAAAACATACATTCATACACTATGTGCAATTGCAACTATACACATTTATCAGTGCTAATTTTTTACTTTATTATTTTTTATCTGATTATATTTTGTAGAATTTGTTAAATTTTATCTTTTAGAAAAAAATGTATTCTTGTTAACAAATTATTTTATTTTTGAACTATTTTTGAATTTTAAGACCAAGAAATCGTGTCGAAATATTTTTTGAAGAAATTTATTTACTAACCGGTCATAATAGGCAAGTATATAATCATTCATACCATTTATATTAATATTATTTAACATGTGCTGACTCAGTTATACAAGAAAAATTGAAAATCTAAAAATGTTATTTCTAATTTATTCTTTTTTTTGTTATTAAATTGTGTGCAATATACAGTTGTATAAGGCATTCAGATAAAATAACAGTTTATGATAGTAAAATTCCCGATAAATCATCTGTAATCGATGTATTTTGTAACGAGAAACCAAGTAGAAGAATTATAAGTTCTGGACCGAATTTATTGATTGAATTTGAAGTCAGTTCAAATAGGACATCGAATGGTTTCAGTGCCAAATATAAATTTATTGATATATTTGCTGTTGTAACAAATACATCTAAAATTTCAAATAATATTACAGGTAAAATGTTGTAGATTGTAATTTTTTGTTTTTTTTTTAGTGTCAGATAAAGTTTTTAAAAAAGAAAATAATTTAATTCTTTATTTTTTCTAATAACTTTCTTGATAAAATCGATAACATACGAACATAAAATCATTTTTGATAATTTTTGTTATACAAAATAGGACAAATTATAAAGTCAATTGTAATTACGAATCCAGTAAAATCGTTAACAAGTAACATGAAAAGTGGAATTAAAGGAACTGAGACAATAGATGCACAGGAACAATTCAATGATACTTATAAGAATAGCAGTATATCCTCTAATATGTTAGATAACAGTACAGAAGTTAATACGATAACTACCAAAAATTCAAGTACACGATTATGTCCTCCAGGTAAATTTAAATAAATTTATGAATTATGAAGAATTTTGCATGTAAGAAATTTTTTTTCTTTTTTTTTTTTTAATTGAAAATTATAAAAGGAAATGCAGGATTTTATAAAAAAAAAAAAATGTTTGTATTCATAATAATTCACAAATTTAGTGCATACGTACATACGTTACTAATTATGATAATAATTGATAGAAATTCATGAAAATAATGTCATAAACTTTTTGTATTGAGAAATGTATTCAATTAGCTTTTAGGGAATATTTGAAAGTTTCGTATATTTGTATTGATAAAGATGAATTAGAGCGAAATATTATTTTTACTAATTAATTAGAAAACTTTTATTTGTATGTGTATGTTCATAACTTTTTTCTCTATTATTAAATTATTTCGAAGTAAATAAATAAATTTTATACTGTATACGAACTTTTGTGGATTTATAATGATGGTGTGTGTACTGTATATTATTTGATACTTCACGAATACATTTACATTTGTACACATATAGATACACAATAAAAATTACATATATGTATTTTCCAAAAATTTTCAACACAATTCTATGAATGTGTTATGTAAGTAGTAATGAGATAAAATACTATAATTTTTAAATAAATATACAAATACAAATTGTTAAAATTACATAATGTTTTATATTGTATTTTAGAATGCTTAAAAATACATACGAGTATACCAAATAAGATTGAATGTATTTATGTTTTAAAAGTGAACATTTACTATACAAATATACAAATGCAGACGTATGAATACGGCATTACTTACATTAAAAACAATTAATAAATAAAATGCAAACTAAATAAATATTGCTAGATAAATTTAGTTGTGTATGCAGTTATACGTATGTAAATGAACGAGATAAGTAAAATTTTTGTTCTGTTTTAAAATAATACTTATTTAAATATTTTACAAGTTAATTTTATTTTTACGGTACAATATATTACATATTTTGTATTGACTGCGTATACACTCAAAATTTTGTTTGATTCATTATGATGACTTGTTGAATATTGCATTAAAATCTTTGAAAAAATGAAAAGAATTTTAATAGAATCAGTTTCAACTATAATCAAAAATTTATAAAATTCTATAAGTTACAAGTTACAACATTATATTATAGTGTTGTTTGTTGAGCACATATGATGATTTAGGATCTGAAAATAACTACTATAAGACTAAAAAAAAAATTTGAATATTTAAATTAAAGTGAATTTGTTAATTAATTGTTGCTGTTTTACTTTGTTTTTCTTTTTCTTTCTTCTTTGTTAATTATTTATTTATTATTATTTAGAATTTAAATGGATTCTAGATTAAAATTTAGAAATGATTTTAACAGAAAATTTTATCATAAATCCATTTAAAATTTTAACATTTTATAGTACAATATAACATTATGCACATTATCTTAGTTACATATACATATGTATATTTATGCCTGTATAAGTGTACAAAATGAAGTTTACGTATTATATTTGTACATGAATATTATTACAATAGAAATAAATTTATAGTATTAATTTATACTGCAGTGTGTTAGAATAATAATGTAAACATAATTCATATTAAAATATAAATTATTGTTTTAATATTTGTACTACAGACATTAAATGTTATTGTATTCATATATTCATACATGTACATATGTATGTATGTAATACAATATTACGTATACACATTTACATTAACATATATACAATACAATATAAACATATGTAACCGTATTATATATTATGTGTATAAAATGTAAATTATGGCACACAATAAGTGGATTAGATAACTCATAAATTTTATTTTTAGTTTATTCTAAGTTACATATTGCACATTCTATATTATATTGCACCTTAATTCATCTTTGTAAATTTGAGATTATAAACTTTTGAAAGTATGAGAAATGAGTGATTTCTTATCATTAAAAATATGAGTTATAAAATTTACATGTACATTTTCAGATACATACAAGCATCATAATACAAATACCTTTTTCATAATATATGAGTAAAAAACAAAATGTGAAAACTAAGGAAATGTACTTATGATTATTATCCTTTATAGTAGTTTAAAGCAATAATGTAGAGCATATACGCTACGCTACGATAGTACAAGTAGCATTTCACACATCATATTTGTATGTGCTCGAAATTTCTTTCTTTAGAAATAGTTGATTTTCTCTCTGAGTGTAATGCGAATATTGTACGTGACAAACATGGAAAAACAAATAACAACATTTTATAGTTACTCCTTCCCACATATAGTATACGCTACGGCTATGATAGTACTAGTAGTATTCTACACATCATGTGTACTCGTATTTGCGGATATTGTACATAACAAAATACGAAAAAACAACTACCAACATTTTATTCTTACTCCTCTCCTTTATATACACTCTAAGCAGTGGTGATAATTGGCTCATACAGTACCTATAGTATACGCTACGATAGTACGAGTATATAGTATTCTAGAAATCGTGTGTACTTATTTTAGAATTTTCATTTTGAAACTTCGATTGATGCCCAGTTACGCTAGATCGGGAAATCTTTTAAAAACCTTTATGTATTCACATTTTATTTTTCAAATAAGATATTTGGTTTCATATTATTTTTATTAAGAATTTTAAGAATTAATTTCAATGAGTGACACAGCCTAAATTATTGGAATAATGCCAAATGAATTTTTATAATAAAAATATAATTTTCCTGAAATACCGTCTTTTATATTAATCTTTATTTCATCTATGTTTAGTTACCAAAATACATTGTAAAAATATTTCGAAAATTCTAAAATTTTACCATTGTAGTAACTGCTTAAAATATTTTCTTGTTGATTATTTCCACGATAATGTCATTTATGTTTCAAATATATTTCAAAAAAAAATCATGTTTATGTAAGAAATTTTAGAAAGTATGTAATAAATTATGAAAAAAAAAACAGTTTTTATGTTTATTTTTCCAATATTTGTGATAGTATCATTAAAATGTTAAACTTTAAAGTAAACAAATTTTTTATTTAATTATATGATTCTCATTAAAATCACAAAACTCGGAAATTATTTCAGTATTCATATCGATTTTTTGTGGATAATGCAAGTTAAATTTTTTTTTTTGTAAATTTGATCAGGAAAAATATATGATAATCTAATAAACAAATTTTATAAATGAGAAAGTTACATACATAATTTATATATGAATATCTGATATTGTAAAAGCACTAAAATAAATGTTTATTATCAAAATATCAAAAACAAAGAATGAATACATTCGATTTATATTTCGCATAGAAAATTTATTTTGCGCAAATTTGATCTTTTATCATGTGCGGTTTAGTTTATAGATTTTTATGAATAATTTAGAGGTTTAATATTTGAAGTAATAGTTTCTTATTTATTTCTACATAGAAATACATTATATATAATACGTATCTATATATATAAGTTTATATATAAAACAATATTAATTTTTTGTGATAAAATTATAACAACGAATAATGGGACATTAAAACAGTAACACATTAAAACCATAATAATAAAAATAACAATAACAGATTCATTTTATATTTTATTACATTCTTAACGACTTACAAATTAGTTTCGTTTTATAGTTGTTACATTCACTTATGTATTTGTTTTTGGTTTTTAACTTTTGATAATGTTCTGGAAAAAAAAAACTTACTTGGCACTTGAAAATAAAATTCTTTAAAATATCTATTCTATAATTCCAAAAAAAAAAAAAAGAAATAATTTAGTGGATTATGTTTATGCATTCGATTTTTTTACTGTTGTACTTAACTTTTAATCCTTATTTTTATTCAAATAATTTTTTATGTTTAATTAAATAAAACTTTTAGCTGGTAAAAAATATTCGAATAAAAAAAAATTATTTAATATTAAAACGCTTTGTAATATCGTAATGAAATCAGAAATCATATACAAATGAATGCATGCATATACGAGTATATTTGGTTATTAAAATGAAAATAATAATAATAATAATAATAATAATTTAATAAACTGCAATAAAATAAAATAAAAGCACAGATACACACATTTACATTTTACTTTTTGTTTATAAAATGTAATTCTATAGAAGATACATACGTAATTTTTTTTTTTTTTTTTGTTAAATAAAATGAAAATTAAAATTTTTTTAATGAATATAAAGTAAAATTTACATCCTGCATAAATTTATTTGTTTATAAAAGTTGGTATATACAGCATAAATTTTATTTAATATATCCTATGTATATAATATGTATGAATGTATGTCTATGTATGTATATGCGGATGTTATTATGGTTCTTATAAATAAATATACCAAAATGTTTATGTTTATAGATTTTTATATGCATTTCATATACACATTTATTATTAAGGATATTTACGTATTTACGTATTTATTGTTAAAGTTTTTTGTTTTTGTTTGTTCAAATGATAACTGCTTTTAAATAAATATTAAATGTAAGTATGGATGTATGTACCTACCTATATTAATAAAATATAAGCACACATAGTAATATTACATAATGTATATTTTTATAACATTTCATATGTAAATGAATACTACTTGTACACAAAATTGAAATGAATAGAAAAATATACCATTTAAAATGAACATCGTTTTCATATAAAATTTTTATTTTATTCATATTTTATGCATATGAATATGAATAAAAGATACATACATATTAGAATAAAAAATATAGTAAGTATTTACATAAATGTAGACATATAATATGTACGTACACATACATATTATAATATCAGTAATTTATATTTTTATATGATCTGAATTTTTATTTGTTCAAAATCTAAATTTGGAAATAAGAGCATAATATATACATATACATTACGTATTAAAATATTATACAAGTATAATAATATGTACATATATGTATGTGTAAAAAATAAAAGAAAAAATGATGATGATGATTTACATATTACTTACATCTTACATATAGTTATTTGTTGTTATTCATTTTTTATTTATTTTTATTTTTTTTTTTGCCAGAAAGAAAGTATATCTAACATCTAAAATCTCATAGAAATTAGTTATGATGAGTGTTGTATAAGGAAAAATTTGAATAAGAAAGAAATATAAAAAATAAATGATCAGTTATACGATTATACGTATATAAGTATTATTATTGTAATTCAATGACTAAAAAATTAGCTATTATCTGAAAGAATAAACATTTCATTTTATTTCACTATTCGTTTTAAAAGTATTCAATTTTTATAAATGATTAAATTTGAAAGAAAATTACTATTTTTTTTTACCAAAAAATGTAAATATGTTAATATGTAAATATGATAATATTTTAAAAAATTGTTGTCAGATATTAAAATCAATTACAAGAAAATTGTAAAGATAATGAGAATTGAAAAACTTTTTTTTTTCATACTTTATTTTCATATTTGAATTTAATCGTGTTTTTAAATTTATACCATGTAATGTGATATACCACAAAAAAATGAAGAATTAACCACGTGTTTTATCGTCATTTTACTGTCATTAGTGTTGTTCACCAGACACGAATTCCAATGTAATTACATATTAAATTAACACATACAATTTGTAAAAGATAATAATATTCTCCAATATTTATTCATCGAGTAAAAATTCAAATGAAAATTAACATCTTAAAATGATGCTTTTTTTTCGGAAAACATGCGCATATTATTTCGCGCTATATTTCGAATATTTTTATTTTTGTTTGTAAGGATATTATTGGTTAAGCTTTTCTTAACTTTTCATTTATAAAACTACACTATTGTACACTTGAAAAAACCGAATAAAAAAACGTATTAAAAAAATGAAATTGTTTACCTTTGTACAGCATGGTTTTCTTGTATATGCTGATCAGACTGATAAGCATTTAAAAAAAAAAAGGATAACAAAATGAATATATGAATGTTATATATTGCATACATCTATACATATTTTTGATTCTCATTCAGAAATTTAAAAGCTACATGTTCAAGTAAAGGAACATTGTAGGTATATGTAGGCATTCGTGTATACAATTGTGTTAGATGAAAAACGGAAAAACTTTCACTAATACAACTTTGTATTACAAAGTTTTCAAAACGAATTTTATTGCGGAAAATTTATGAAATTTGTTCAGTTATAGTTTTGCATTTATACTGGAAATAGGACTTAAATGATCGCATATAATGTAATGTGGGTGTTTATATGATGATAAATGGTGTTAAAAAGTTGTGATTTGAATTTGGTTATGATAACTTTTCTATAATATATGATATGCATACACGTACTATATACATGGCATATTCATAATATAAAATAATGTTGTATATTCAGTCAGGTGTCAACCAACGCTATGATAGTTGATAATAATCATCAGTCTGTGTATTTTATAAGAAATAATGATATTCGTGATTCGGTAATTGAAATATACTTGTATGAAAATAAATTTGGATTATGATTGTAATTTGTGGTTATTACATATATTCATATACGAGTAGAGTTCGAAATAGAAGAAAATAAATATTTTAAAAAAAATTTGTTAAATGTGTTGTTTTAAAAGAAAATCCATATACAATGTTTGTTTTGAATTAATGATTTGAGGAAATGATGAAAATCTTTTTCAATTAAAAGTTTTTATATTTTTTATTTTTGAATGTTTCATTTATTGTACATTACTGTAATTCGTGTTGATCTTACATATAAGATTTTATAGAAACAAAATTATCTTGGTGACAAATAATTCAAAATTTTGAATTATAAGTAGAAAACATATAAAAGTATGCATAAAAGTAAAATTGTAAAAGAAAAGTTCAAAATAATTACAATACACATATAAATTAATTTAGAATGTATCTAACAAAATATCCATTGAATTTCTAATTTTACTTCAAGAAGGATTAAAACAATTATTTTATTTTTTTTCTAATTTAACATTAATCACATTGACAATAGTTCAAATAATCCTCTTGATATTTAGATACATATTTCTAACCCTGATGTTTTCGATAATTTCTCTAAATGAATGCACGTAAAAATTGAATTTATACATACATATTTCATTATGATTATTACATATAGATACATGAATTTATATAACTAAAATGTACATTATATTTAAAAGAAAAGTCCTTGTAATAAAAACCGCATATAGGAACAATGCTACAAAGTTTTCAATTCAAGTGCAATTGATTGAAATTACAAAATACTTATTTGAGATACAACGTAATATATGTAATGTATAAAGTTGTGTTATTGAAATCGTATACGTATATCTATAAATTCAACTACCTATGGAAAATGTAAAACAATTTAATCATTTAATGAAAAAGAAAATATCAAGGACTGAAATAAAATAAAGTAGAAAAATTGTCATTTTATGTCTCCTTGTATTCAACATGTATTATATTTATCTTGTTCTATTGTTGAAAATATTTTAAATAATTATGTATTTTGAAAATTCTTCATAATTGTTTCTGTCCGATTTTCCTTTTTGATATAAAAATCCTTGAACTAAATTTAATATCATGGATCACATTTCCCATGTAAGATAAGAAATATTTGTGTATAATTTTTTCTAAATGCAGAATTCTTTCTATCTCACAATTTACTTTTCTTGCAACAATATTATTAATTTACGATTTCAAAAAAAAAAAAATTAATATTTTGTTTCTTGATTATTTTAATGTGATTAACTTTTAATATGACAAAACATTGCAGTGACTGATGTTTATAGAAATTTTTGAAGTTAACGATTAAAAGTAATACACAGGTACACATTTGATATATCCTGTTCTATTTAATTTGGAGTAAGATATGTTTTTTGAAAGTAGTGAAAAATGTTATTAAACTGAAACAATGCTAAAACATTATTGTATACATATATATACATAAATTTTATCTAGATACGATTTACGATGTGTTTCATAAAACAAAATAAAGTGATCATTTAATAGGTTTTCTTACATTTATTTCATTATATTTTATCTATATTTGAAAGGAATATAAAATATATACATACATACACGTATGTATATGTACATATCTGATGAAAAACAAGAAAATTAAAAAAAAAAAATAGAAATGATTAAATAAATATCATTAATTTGCGGACCATTAAAATGTTATTAGTGTTTATATTGTGGCTAAGTTCATCTAACATATCTGTAAGAACATTTATTGTTCTAGTGTCATCATTTATAATAGAATTTATTGGTAGAGAAAATTTATTAACAACAGCTGTATCAACAGGAACTGCTGCTATCAAAGGATTTGATATTTCTTCACAATATCGAGGTAAAAAAAAAAAAATAAAATGAATAAAAAACAAGGAAAAATTATTATTAATATTTAAATGTCATCTGTGCTCTACATCTGAAATATATAGTGTATACTACGATACTACAAATTAATCTATCAATTTGTTGAAAATGTATGTTAGCACTTTCTATCAAAACATACAAACATTTTTTATCGTTTTGTTAACAATCTTATAATCTTTTTATCTTAATCCTCTTTTTTTGTGGAACATTATTTGAAATATTTTTATGTGTGACGGACAGTCATAATATCTTATATATTCAATTAAAAACATACAAGAATTTGTCAAGTGTAATTTTGATTTATATAAGTAGATATTTGAGTACAATATCCACAAACAAATATTCTTATATACAAAAAGAAAAATAATTATTATTATTATTTTGAATCTAATCATGAGAATGTTTAGATACATATATATGGAGCTACATATCTATTTTGACATAATCGTATATGTATATAAAACCTACAAAAGTTAAGTACACATACTTATATCTTAGTATCTTATAAAGGATACGAATGAGTATCTATGATAAGTACATTTGTTCTCTATGTAACAAATACTATCATTGTTGAATCCCTTATTTATGTCCATTTCATAGTACCGTCAATTTATCACATGTCTTTTCTTGTTCTCATTTAATGCTACAAATAAATATAATAATAATAACCCTAGAGGATTTATTCTTCGTTGCTCAATTGAAAAAAAAGTAGGTATGTCCATATAAGTATATTGTGTGCGATAAAAGAAACAAAATAGCAGAAGTCAATTTCATAATATATAATATGTTAAGTTTTACTTTTATTGTTTTGTCCTTTTTTTTTTCTCTGGAAACTTTTATTTTTATGTACTTATTTTACTACAATTTTTTTTTTGTATTTTGGATAAAATAACAAAATTTTTGGAATCGCAATAATAATTTGCTGTATATTAAATGCATGATAATGTAAATGTTCTGTGGGTTTCCTTTCGTTTTTTATTGTTAAGAATTTGACAAATCTTAAGTAAAGTCATGTGTAATATCAATTATGTGTTAGCCATTACTCTACATTTAAATTTGATGTATGTACATATATTGAAAATTACAGGAAAATAAAACTGTTATGAATGTAGTTGTAAATTTCAATTTAAAAATAATGATAGCTTTAATGATTTAAAAAAATCTAATCTTCGTTTTTTATTGTTAAGAATTTGACAAATCTTAAGTAAAGTCATGTGTAATATCAATTATGTGTTAGCCATTACTCTACATTTAAATTTGATGTATGTACATATATTGAAAATTACAGGAAAATAAAACTGTTATGAATGTAGTTGTAAATTTCAATTTAAAAATAATGATAGCTTTAATGATTTAAAAAAATCTAATTGCGTTTTTATCGATATTTTATTGCAATATAATATTGAATTTTTATAAAAAAAATATATACTAATTGATTTTCATATATTTATTTATATTTTTCATAAACGAAGAAAATTAGTTAAAACTATTCACAAAAATACAATTATTTTGATATTATTTCGTAACGAATAAATTTTTTCGCAAAAATTCTCTGATAATAATTATTTTTTAATTCATTTTTTTTTTATTTACCCTACTATTATTTAGATCATACTTATTTGTATTCAAGAATTGTACCTGTGCATGTGTAGACACATTTATTTAATTAAAAGTTTTTCTTTAATTTTGCTCCAATTATCGAAAAATATTTGTGCACATAGTACATATTTTGAATATTTCAATATAACAATTGCAAAAATTAAATTATAGATTTTTATACCTTTATTGTTTGTCTAGTGATGATGATGATGCATTAAATACACTTATGCTTATACCCTCTTGTATATGATGTACACGTAATGAATGCAGTTGAAATATTTTCAATTTTAAAATTTTTATTTTTCCAATAAATTCTAGTATACCTATCCCATATACATCTACATATATATGTATGTATATAAAATTCAATAAATAGAGGGAACAAAAATATGTGTGAAAGTGAATAATAAATCATAATTAGGTTATTGCAAGAAAAAAAAATATAATAATTTTTATTATTAAGTATATTTTTACAACAATTGTGATATTTTGATGTGCTATAAAAATGCAATTCTAATTAAAAAATAGATACACGTATTTCATTAAAAATTCATATTTAATTTAATTCAATTCAAATTTAAAAATACATGTAATATGCACATAATACATAATAAATACCATATAAAGAAGAAAACAGAAAAGCCTTAATGACGTTTTTCATACTTATACGCATATTGGTTCATTGACTCCACTTCATTATAGAAGCATGCAAAGAAATGGTAAACATTTTTCATTATGAATAAATTTTTTTGAAAAAAAAAAATCCTTATAATATTGTAAATTAGTACGTGAACATATGCATGTACACAAATTTCATAAAATTCATCTCAATTCAAAATCTGAAGTTAATGATCTAGAAAATTTTTGATTAATATTTAATATATATCTAACGTTGAATGATAAATAAATATTTTATATAAAATATATTCCTTGACATGGTACAGACAAGCAGAAAAAATAAAATTCTACAAAAAAAAAAAAATATCATCAATATTACATTAAGTATGTTGGTAGTGAGAAAAATGATTATTTTTCAAAGCGAAACGATGAGTTTTATCGAAAAATTTACTATGGAAGGAATTTTACAGATAATATAAAATATTCTGAAGCGTTTTATATCCTTATAATCCTATAGAAAATCTAAAATTATATTTTTATATTTGTACAAACACCTAGTCAGAAAGTCCTATATTAATTATGTCTCACATATATATGCATCATCTAATTTTGCTTTCATTTGTAGACATATTAAATTTTTTGAAAAATAATTACTCTCAAATTTCTCAATATATTAATGACAACAAAAATAAAATTTAATTTTATTTTTTTAATTTAATTTTTTTTTTAAAAAAAATTTCACATTTTTTCTCTACATACACGATGATGTTCTTATACGTTGAAATGGTTCACTAAAACCGGACTACAATCTCGGGGGCGCGAATTGGGACAGAATGAAACAAACAAGAAAAATGATATAAATGTATTGATCTATACATGTTTTAATTTGTAAACAAACATGCTTATAGTACTATTTAGTATTTGAAAAGTGGAAAGAGGAGTAGAAAGAAAGGTAGAAACGTACGCGAATAGTAATTTCTCTCGTTATTTTCTTTCGTATATTAGGTACTACACTGTAGTAGGCGTGTACGAAGAAAAATTTCAGATTGAAACTAGATCCGTGTAAACAAGAAAAACCAATAAATGTTTTCACCTATATTTTCGTTTGTAAACAAACTTGGTCATTGAACTATTTAGTATTCGAGAAGTAGAAATACATATGGATATTAGATTCTCTTCTACTTTTCTTTTGTAAATTATGTATGTATTGCACACTAACAAAACACAGAAATTGGAATTTTGTGTTGCTGGAATAAAAAAATCGAATTAAAGTTTAAATAGTAAAGTTTCAGCCTATAGGACGAAAAGTTTAGAAGTGCACCGGGCGCAAAGAGGCTAGATGTTCTCTGTTCCAATCAAAATGAAGAAATTTTTTGACTATAGAAAAGTAGAAGAATTTAATTTTATTTGAAAATAATTTTTTGAAAAAAAAAATAATTTTTTTCTATTAAAATTATTATGAAGAAAAAGCAGGAAAATTATGTATAAGAAAAAAATTTAAATTTAAAAAAAAAATATTATTTGAAACTAGGATACATTTTCATCAATTTATTTGAAATATAGAACAAAATGTATTATCTGGGTCAGTAAGTCAGAATAAAGTTTGTTAAATTGAAAAAAAATTTTTCAGCAACTTATATGATTCTTATATGTTTTGACACTTGTTGCTTCAATAAAAATATAATGATCTATTAAAAAATATTATTATCACTCTGTAATTCTCACGAAAATATTTTTTATAAGCATTGAAAAACATTTATTAGATTTAAAATGAGTGTATTGTATTTTGCTTCTAGGTTCAAATTGTGACATAGTTATATATTCTACAAATAGTAAAAATGGAACAATACAATCACCAATGTTTCCGGGACCATATCCTGTAAGAACATATTGTCGATATGAATTTCAAGGGCAAGGAAAAGAACGAGTTCAGGTTCAAACTAAACTAATTAGAATTTGTATTAATTTTATTATTTCTTTGAATTTCCATTTTTCTTGAAATCAATGTTTCATAAATATCTATATTTTCGTCAGTTTTCGATTTTTGATCATTCATTTTTATTATTCTAATTACAGATAAAATTTTTTGAATTCAGTTTACCATCGGATGGTGATTATGAATGTGAAGATGCTGACACTTTACAAGTATTTTTTCCAGTTCGAGGACGTTATGAATCAGTTGAAACACTTTGTGGTGAAACAATGCCAAAACCGATAATGTCAAATGGACCACGTATGCTACTTGAATTTCGTGGACGTTATAGCGGTAAAGGAAATCGTGGATTTAAGGCTGAATACAAATTTGTAGAAAGTATGGATGATATTCATATGTTACATATTCCCTTCTAAATAAAAAATTTTTTTTAAAATTAGATTTTGGAATAATATCTGGAAGGCAGCTAAACGATACTGAATGTTCATTCATTTTTAATAGTACTGACGGTAGAAGTGGATGGTTTCATTCACCGAATTTTCCAGGTGCATATCCAAGAAATTTAGAATGCAATTATTATTTTTATGGGCAATCGAATGATCGTATTTTTATACGTTTCACGTATTTCGATGTAGAAGGAATTTTCCCGTAAGCATACTATATATGAAATGAATAATTTTCAAGATTATTTAATTTGTATTTACATTGTTATAATTTTATATTATGTATGTAGTTGTGAAGAATCAACTGCCAGTGATTATGTAGAATTTTCGAATTTTATGAGTACGGATCGTAAATTTCGTAAATTTTGTGGTAAACGTGAAGGTTTTACAGTACGATCAGATGGTCGTTTCTTTCGAATAACATTTCATTCAAATGATCGTTTCGATAAAACTGGATTCAGGGCATCATATGCATTCGAAGCTGAACCACCAACAACCGAAAGTATTTATATTCAAAAATCATCATCTTGTTCTGTAATTAAAATAGGTAATTATACTTTCATTCAAATTAAAATTGAAGTATACTTAAAATTAAACGAAATAATAATGATAAAAATAAAAATTATAAAATTTTTTTTTTTTTTTGTAATAATAAAACATGACCTTTTTGAATTCATTATTTTTTTATTTTTTATTTTATTCTTTCAGATTACATTATAACGACTGTTCTTTACGTGATTTTATATTTAATTAGTGATAAAATTGTTAGAATATTATAGTTGTGAAAATTTTTATCTTTACGTTAATGAATATCAGACTATATTATGTGTATGTATAAGTGTACGTACAAAGTATGTATGTATGTTTAAAAGTATATATATGTATTTATTCTTTTTTTTTATAATGCGAATATAATATAATATAAAAAATTTTTTGAATATGTACATACATTAAATACGAAATATATTATATACTATATATATATAAAATGAAATTATATAAGAGTATAACTGAATGGGTTTTTCATTTCACTTGATTTTATGATTTTTTTTTTTTTTCAGAGAAAAACATCAATAATTGAAAGCAGGAATTTCAATATTGTTGTTATATTTTTGTTGTACTTTTAATTAGACTGATGACTATATGGACTGTCTATACTACAATCATCATTCAATATTTATGACTGCATATAATCCAAAATGAACTTTAGTTTCCTCATTGATTTTCAAAATATAATCTCCCTTGTCTTCTTCAGTCTATACGAAACAAATGTGAAAATAATTTACAAGTAAACCAAAACATCATGATAATATGAACTCAATGCAATACTAAATTTGTGGTTAGATTCACGAGAAATTATCATATTCACTTCATAAATAGAATTACATGGTGTATGTTTATGCACATTATTTTATCCGTATTAAATTTAAAAAAATAATAAATTTTCGAATGCAAATTATAATGTAATATGCATATTTATGAAACATGAACATTTAATATGTATAGATGAGATTTATGTACGTACACTACTAACTTATGTTCTAGGAAAATAATTGCTTAATTCAATATATGTTCTTGTACATTACATTTACAGTATATATGAGAATTTCAAGGCAAAAATAATAGTAAAATTTGAGCTATGAGAAATTTTATTAACGTCATGTCCTTATACGTATACATATTATATGTTTATGCATATGACATGACGTAAAAAGATTCATTCATTCATTATTCTCTAAAATAGACATATGAATAGATGTAGATGTACATTGTACATATGTTTGAACAATCTATCTCAACATTATGCATTCAAAATCTAAAAAATCTGTAACTAAAGTGTGCAATTTTTCCAGTTACAAGAGATGGTGGATGATAAAAAATGTAGAATATCATACCATACATACATACATCCGTGCTTGTATAGTAATGTGTATGTATATATTTTTTTTCATATACTCGTATTTATGTCCTTTAAGGAAGAGACCATAATTTTATTGCGATTATAATAATTCGTCTTTTTAAAATCAGTTTCTGGTATTACATATATTAATGTATAATTTTATTGATAATAACAAAATAATATCTTTTTATGGAGTACCCATACTCATTATGTTATACAATCTCATAAAATTCGTATTTATTTATTCACGAATTCAGATTTTTACTTTTACTTTTTTATTCATCGGAATTTGTTTGCTGTATTTTTATCCATTTACGAATTTTTTATCCATATTTTAAAATCTACTCACGTACAATTCCATTCGTTTGACTTTGGTTAGTATGAAATTTGATATTTTGTACGCGACAATTTGCAATATAGTGAAAATAAAATGAATAAAATAAGGATATATCGAATGTAAATATTTACATAAATATATATTTACATATATGTTTATTATATCATATTATACTATTTATATTTACCAGAAGTATATTTAAAAAATAAAAATCATTTATATACTCGTATGTATATGTGTTTAATACATTTACATAAATTTTTTTTTTATTTGTAGTATCAATGAATTTTATGTTACATAAGTACTTACTTATATACAACACATCATAAGTATCCTTCTACAATATATTAAAATGGTGATGTTTTAAATAAAATTGCACTCAAAAGTGAAGGACATAAATTTACATTCTTAAAACTTTGATGATATACATTTCTAAAAAAAAAAAATTTATGTATAATTGGGATGAAATAAACAAAAAACAAAAAATTACGATGAAAAATTATTCTTTTAATTTTTAAGTAAACGTAATAAAATACAAATGTTTGTATGTATATATACGAAAAGAATAAGATAAAAGATACATATATATATTTTTTAATCTTTACACACACACATTTATGTATATATATTTACTCATATTTTATTTGAACATGAAAAAAAAAAATTAATACACATATTTTATATTTGAATTTTATTTGCAGTATTTGCATAATTTTTATTTACTTTTCTTATTTTTTGTATGTTTGTTTTAATTTTAATTTTTTTTTTTTTTGTTTTGCTTCAATGAAGAAAAAAAATATATATAAAATTAAAAGAGAATATCAAATGTAATAAAAAAAAAAGAATAATTTAAATTTAAAATTATTTTTATGTTTTTTATATACACAAATAAATACATGTGTACATTACATTAGATAATATGAGTATATGAATGGTATAGTACAGAGTGTTTCCTTTATTTTTTTTTTTTACAAATTTCTTTTGCCTTGAATAAAATTTACTATACGTATACATATACAATTCAACATATTTTATTTACATACACAAAAATATAATGTAAATGTATACGTTGGAATTTTTATTAGAAAATATGAAAACCAAAATACATACATGTAATAAAACATTAATATAAAGAAACATTTGATAAGATGTATAAAAATAAAAAAAAAAATATCATATATTCCTATTTTTTGATATTTTGAATGAATATAAAACTGATTATTATGGAACAGATATACAGTAGCACTTTAAATAATAAATTCATATAACAGCATTACGTTGCACTTACTCGTATAATATGTATATGTGTATAAAACGTACTCGTTATACTCGATATTACATTTTAGTTCAAATGTGTAATGCTTTCTATAAAAATAATGTAAATACATATGAGTGCACATCCAGTATGTATATAGTTTGAACTGAAATCGATTCATACTATTACATTCTCTTAAAAAAAATGTATCCTTTTTTTTAAAAATTCTTTACATGAAAAATAATACACTATAAACATTAGATGTTTTCTGAAATAGAATTTCTAAGGTCAATATATATGTTTAGTGTATGCATTAAAGTTTAGTAAATATTCTTTAAAAAAATATTTTATGCAAGAATTTTTTAACATGCATACAATGTACATAGAGTGTACATATAGTATATTTATGATGATACATGTAATATATAGTATAATAGTATCTATATTCGTATTTTTGTACTTATACATGTATAATTCATGAACATTTTACACCCTTAGTTACCAGAAAAATTTCAAATATTTTCACACATTTTTAAAGTCATGTTCATGCACATTTTATTATAATGTATATTATTCAAACATTCTTTTGTACACGTCTATGTACGAGTATTTATGCATTTGTACAAGGATATGTAAAATGCATACATAAATATTAAAGGATATATTCATGTATGTATTTAGTTTTTGTCTTAAAATATGTTTTATAATATACATGCATATTACATAATCGTATGTAAATATATGAAATGAAAAATTGTCTGTCATTATCGGTTATTGATGATTTATACTAAACTGCAAATTTTTATAGTTCAATATTATATACTTGTATTTTTCAATAGCTTTGACATTGTTCAAATTTTGAATACAACATAATTTGAGTATTTGTACACATTTTTTAGTGTACAAGAATTGATGAAAATATATGTCAGGAAATTATTGTTTTATACTCATTACTCGTACATTCATAAATATTTAAGCTTTTAAGTGTTTTTTTTTTACTAAACTTGAAATAAATAATAAAAAAAAATATAAATAATTTGTTACTCTTTTTTGTTCATTCGCAAATATATAAGTATGTATATTTATTGTAATATATAAATTGAAAATATGTATACTATATACACATTTATGAAACTTTAAAATTTAATTTAGATACATGATACTAAAAGAAACAAACATTATAGGAACATGTAACATTACAATTAATATGAAATCCTTTCGAATATATAAATATCCTGGAAATATACATGTATACGAGACGAATAATACATACAGCAATAACATTTACTATAGTTTAAAGCAAAAATATATCCGATCAAACTGTTAAAAACAATATCGAAATACAATTTTCAATTCCCAGAATTACTTTTTGTCTTTGTAGTATATATTCTATTATATAGATAGATAGATACATACATATGTACATAGTACTTTTTATATTCATATATAAAAACTTTGTTATACTGTTTCCTCTGTTTCTATTTTATTTTTATCGAACGCTATTGTTGTTCTTATACTGCTATTACAAACACCATTGTGAATTATTTATTTAGCATTTTTTTTTTTATTTTAAATTTATTTTTGTAATTTTTTTTTCCTTTTTTTTTGAAATATCAAAAGCTTGTGTATGCGTAACTGTAAAGAAGCGACTTTTGACATAGATTCGTATATATGTCTGTACATATAATATTAGGTGCTTTCGATTTAGCAATTTCAAGTACTTGCGAGTACTAAAATGTGTCTAGGATAAATTGTGAAAACGAATGACACAAAAATTATTCGTAACTATACTTGCATATACTTGAAAAATTTTTCATGATTAGCTGCGAGTAGATGGTTTTAGCACAGACATTTACCTTTTCTACTCGCAAGTACTTGAAATTGACAAATCGAAAGCACCTATTATATTGCAATGAATGAAATTTTGTTTTGTTTTAAATTATTTTTTTGTATTGACTTTTAATCCTTTAGGAAATACACACACTTGTGTATTATTTTTATATGAATTATTTTTTTCAATCATAAACCAAGCATATAACATATTCGTGTAGTCGTAGTGCATATGGATGTATGCATGAAATATACTATATTTATGCATCATAAATCAATGTTGACAATATCAATTTGATGAACGGAATATAAAGAACACAAAAAAAGGAATACGTACCTCTACCTATATTCATATGTTGGAAAGTATCAAAGAGATTTAATTTTTAAATGTAGAAAAAAATATTGCGTATGAGATTTTATTAAAAACTTTTTCAAATATTATTTAATTGTTTTTATTTCAAGGAAAAGTTTGAAAATTATTTTAAATCAAACTGCTCGAATCAAATATTCTAATACACAAATGTATATTCATAGTACATAAATTTTGTCTATCAGTAGAATGTAAATATTTTACATGACAAAACACGAAAAACCAACTAACGGCATTCAATACTTGCTCCTCCCCTTCAAATATACTCTCGAACAGTGCAGGCCACGATAGTACGAATGGTATTCTACACGTCATTTATACTCGTATTTTTAGTCTTCAGAAAAAGTTGATTTTCTTCTTACTGGAATGCGAATACTGTAGATAACAAACGCGGACAAAAATACTTGCTTCTCCCCTTTATACATACTCTCGAGCAATGTACATTATGCGAGTGTATGTGTGTGTACAAACATTTCGATGTATATAACCTACATTTTTGAGTAATCAATAGACAAAATCATGTGAGAAATTCGTATTCACAATAAATTCGTCTATGTAGTATATATATAGATAGAATGCTCTTTTTTGGACACAAAAACTAAAGTGAGATACTGCATATAAGATTTCCTTTTTTTTGTTTTGGTTTTGTTTTACCTTTCCACTTCAAACTAAAAAGTACCATAGAAAAGGATTCTTCTTACAGACAATTGCTTTTCAAAAATACAAAAGGTTATTATTTTTCTACTTTATTCTTTTGTATTTTTCTTTTCGTATGAGGTATGAATGTGTGTGTGTGTGTGTATGAAATTATGAATGAAACAATGATTGCGTATCCTTGTTTTTGATTGCACTCCAAGAGTAATTGAAAATTTATTTTTTGCGTTGAAAGTTATCGTTTTTTAAAAAAAAAATATGATATTTAAAAATCCGATTATTTTTTGTTTTATTTTTCTATACATTCTACAGGAGTAAAATAGAAAAAATAAAATGAAACAATTTCATATTTGAATTAAATTTATATTACATCGATCGAAATAAAATTTAAATTTAACACGAAAACTAAAAAAAAAATATTTACGTACTACTACGAGTATTGTATGCTGTAGGATTGTTGTTATTTATGGGATTTTTTTCATAAAAGTATTGGAAATGCACAAAAATATATGATGTTCATACGAAATAATGGATATATTTATACTTGTATATCATTTTCGAAATGAATGAAAAAAAAAATAGATAATTTTATTCCTTTTTTTTCGTATCGCACACGATTCCATCGCATAATGCAATGCACACATATGTAAATGTATATGCAGAATAATTTTTATGTTGGATTATTGTAGCCGTTTTTGATTTTTCTGTTACTTCAGAACCCGAAAATTACGAAATCAGCTAAAACATTTTCTAATTGTTCGTTTGCATAAAATTTATTTACTACTTATTTGACATTAATTAATATGACATTATTTATCATATTATTATTTGCGTATTTCAACATTTTCGATGATAAATTAAAAATGAATATATAAAGATTATCATCTCATCATTAATGTTCAATTGAGAAAAAATATTCAAGAATCATAAATTTTTTGTTCTATTCATTTTAGCTTTTCATATCTTTTATTTCTGAAAATGAGACTTTTATAAAGTTTTCATTAAAAAATAATTAACAATTTTCATTTTTCGACCCATTAATCTTAACACAATAATGAAAAAAAGAAAAATAAAGAAAACAAATAAACAAAAGCAAAAAGAAAAAAATATTAAATTTAATTATATTAATCATAATGGGAGTTAATGAAATGTTCATTTCATTTTATAATGAATTCGACTATATATTAATATATACATTATTGAATTCTTGAAACTTAATTATGATTATCGCTGCCACATATACTTGTATACAATCATATACATACATACAAGTATAAGAAACAATAAAAACGTTATAATCCTTCAAATAATAATTAAATTTCTGAATATGAAGTATAAAAAGATGATGTTTAACGTTCACGTAAAGCTAGTTATAAGTACGTGGTTATTTCTATTCAATGATCATTATTTTATAGTATATGTATATTTATATAATCGTATATGTATATAGTTAGCTGTATGATTTTTGGTTTTTATTTCAGCACAATCAACTTATTCTAATTGAGAACAAAATATTCTATTATATCTAATATTAATTTAATTAATTTTAATGTAGTAAATATTGTATCATCAAACAAACATATATATAAATATATGTTTATCTACACTTGTACTGCTACATTTATAGTATGCTATATATAGTATATAATAAATGTACCTGTAATTATTTATAATTTCATTCTGGTATACGTGGTTTCATTTGAAACATCTATATCTACATACATATATGTTTAGGTACATGGGTATATGTAAGTAGATATAATATAATATAACTTTTATATATGACAAAGACAGTATTAAACACACATACAAATTTTCATTCATGTTCAACATTATATACTTTATGTCACACACCTTTGTTTTACTTGAAAAATATGTTATTATACATAAAATATGTATGTATTGTATATAAGTCTAATAAGATAATATATAATTAATTATACATTAATTACTTTATATTAAAATGAAAAAAAAAATTGTAATTTTTACACATTCATACACACATTTACAGACATTTATAATAATTAATTATATTCTTTTGAATTCTTTGTGTTACCGATTACTAAATAGAATATATTTTTTCATACTAAATTTTTTTATTTTTGTATGCTTAAATTATTTAGGTCATTGAATTGATTGAATTTATGTTTTTGTTTTTTTTGTGTTCTTCATACTTTGTTTGATATACTATTTTGTTGATTGTATTATCAAAAACAGCTAGATTACCATTTAAATGAAAAATAAGCAGGTTTTAAGGGTATCAAAGAAGATGCAAGGACCTGAATTTATTGGTTCAGTCTTTTTCCAAAATTTATTTACTGTCATACATTTTTAAACAAATTTAACGGATTCTTATTTTATTACTTCTTTGAGAGGCACTCTTCAAGGCACTCAACATACTCTGGCCCTGTTCAAAAACACATATAATTTGTTCATTTAACGAAATTCTTAAAAAATTCATTATTCAATTATGACTTAGTTGTGCACTAAACCGTGAAAAATTGATGTATGTATTTGACAAAAATCTATAATAAAATATTCGTCCTGATAATGTATAAATTTCATGTTAAGAAAAATATTTAAATTTATGGAATTTTTTATTGTTTTTATTGATGTTTTATTATTTTATTAATTAAAGCTAATATAATATTTTTTTAATAATTTTGAAATTGAATGCTTAAAGAAAAAAATGAATTGCGTGATTAGAATTATATTCGATGTAATGTAGAAATGTTAATAAAATAGGCAGACGAGAAGGTATTATGTGCGAGTATACTAACTGTACTATATACTAAGTATTATATAATGTTAAACGATTTGTTTTTATTTCAGGATACGTTATAAGAATATTTTTCGAATTTAATCTTATGTATGTTGTAGCTGTCAATGAATATTTTCTGATATATTCACATAAGTGTATGTACCTACATATATCTAATCGATTATGAAATTATATTGCAATTATTAATTTATACTTATATTACTTGTATGTATACCTCTATACTCCTATAATACATGAGGTGAACTCATTTAGCCCCCATACACATAATGAATAAATTTTTGTAATGAAAAGAAAAATAATAATTGAAATCACTTAATTTATTTAAGTTTATTTTCATTTCGTTCATAAAACTTTTAATTCATATTCATTTAAAGATTCAATTTTATTTTGATTTCATTTTTATTTATTTTGAATTATTTTTAATTTAAGTTTTCTACTTCTGTTACTGTATTGTACCTGGTCGTACATATCGTATGGCAGCATGTTTGTATGTGTAATTGATTCCAATTCTGTAAAGTATATAGTAATACAAATCTGAATTTTAAATTTATACAATTCTTCAAAAATAATGTTCTCATATTTATATTCATGAGTTTAAATTATTTTAGAATTTTCGATTTTATTTTTTTAAACATTTTTTTTCCAAAAGATTATATGTTACATACCACGCAACACACACATACATATTAAGTAAGCATTTATAACAATAAAGTAGTATGAAAAACCTATATGAAAGAAATAAATTTCAAATGAAAAGTTCACAACTCGTTTAGATCGTCATAAAATCCCATTATAATGTAGTAATACATATGTATTTATGTACATATATATAAAATCAATTTTTTATAATATGCATACGTTTTCTTCCTTTTCTTTTTTTTTAACTTTACAATCTCATACATATACTGACTCTCGTAATAATAATGTACACTCGTATTCGTATACATAATTTAAATGTTGAACACATATTCGACCTCATAGAACCACAATCATAAATCGACATATTCTACATACACATAGTAAATAAATGTACTGCATACATACGGAAATAAAAACCGTAAATCAATAGTTACGATTTGCATTAAATGTATAAAGTTTTCAAATAAATTTGATTTAATGACTGCAATTTATAAATGCAGAATGAACGATTTGTCTTGATCTTCTGACATGAATTTTCTTTATTTTCATCTTTTTTTTTTCTTTTTTATATTTATTTTCAGTTATAGAAGATTTAAAAATATATACATACTCGTATATATTTTTTTTTATTTTTTACATTCGTTGTATACTCGTATATATTTGTATAGATGTATGATAAATAATAATGAAGAATCATGATTTTAATTTTAAATTTTGCGATTTATGTTTGCATCATATTATACATCATGTCTATTAAGTACGTTGGTATTACATTACCTAATGTGCGAGTATACGAGTATGCATATATGTATTTGGATTACATAATGTAAAATTCATAAAATCATAATGAATCGAAATCAAAATTGAATATGAGTTTAATATAAAAATAATATTTTTCTTTTCTTTTATTTATTTTTTTAAATTCATAAAATTATTATTTCAGTTATTTTCTTCTTTTGTGCGAATGTATATACATACATATATGTACACAATAAATTAGAAAAGTTTTCATTGCAGAAAACTTAAAATTACAGATTACTGCCACATTGCCACATTACTCTACTCACATTGTATGGTCTTCTATAATACAGAAAACACAAATATTGAAGATAAAAAAAATTTGTTTGGCTAATAATCATATACATAATTCAGTCAATAACCAATGTTTTTATATACATACACATAATGTAGTGCCAATTTAATGATTTTTCATTCTAAAAAAAAAAAACTTATTTTTCCTTCTCGTCTTTTTTATTAGCTTTCTGTCCAGTTTTCGTAGAAACGTAATTCAATTTTAAAAGGAAAATTTTCTCATTATATTGTGGTTTAGAATATAACTAAACAAAAACAGAGCAAAGGACATACTTAGTTGTATGTTGTATCTATATATCTTCGGTATAAAATTTTGACATTTTAGAAAATATACATAGGTATACATCTAAATAAAAATATAAAATTAATCTTGTTGAAAACTTGATTTAAAAACATGTATAATAATATCACATCGTATTATTTACAAAAGTTAATAATTTGTTAAAGTTTTAAAGTAAATTTATTGTACTGTATCTGTATACATTTTACAAGCACTAAGTATTATATCTACAATTTAGACAAACATAATATGAATAGAATATCAAATCATATACTGTATAAAAAGTTTATAAACTTTATGATATATAGTAGAGTACTATTAACATGCTTAGTTACATGACCAAGAGATAGCTGGCTGAAGTATGTATCTAAGCAAAATAAAGTTTTGTATATGAGCATAAAATACTGTGGTATATTTAGAAAATTATTATTGTGTTAAATGATTTTCTCATTTCAAGTGAAAATTATTTTTTTCCTTTTTTTTTTTAAGACAGAAATAAAAATATTACTATGTATTGAAATGGTTTGTTTGATAGAAAATCTCTACGAGTATGTACATACCTTTTCGAAACTTTATCCTTATATAGATAATATTTTGCTTTCTATATATGTTCATACAATCATACATATAAATCAATTCATTAAGAGAATACATAAACAATAATTCATAAATGCATATCATATGCTCTGTATCTAGTTAAATTTCTACCATTATTATAACAATATTTTAGTCAAGAATAAAAAATACAAAAAAAAAAAAACACACATACACATTACTGAAAAACATCATCACCTCAATACAATTATATCCTTATTGAAATTTTCTGAAAAAAAAATGTTATTTTTTCTCTTTTTTGATACACACATATTTAAAAGTCATCATGAATACACACTATATATAGATGTCCTGTAAATGTTAGTATATATGTATATGCATACGCCAATATTTATAATTTAATAAAATAATTCTATAATAATCTAAAATTATTTTGCACGTAATTATTTTGTTACAGTAATTAAGTTATGAACTTTTCTATGCATAACTGTTCTTGCATAATATAATAATAATTTTACGTTAAAGTAAAAAAAACACACACACACACACTCACACAATCATACAAGCAACACAAGTATATAGAAGTAATGTTTATATGTATGTACAATACATAGTTACGTTTTATGTCGTGTATACAGAGCGAACGCATATAGTCTACTCGTATTTTTTACTTTACCTTTATACAGTGATTCAGTCTAATTTTTATTTTTCATAATGAATATAATATATAAAGTTTACATTCATTAAAAAACTTTAAGAATAAAAAAAGTAAAAAAAGATATATATATATATATATATATATATTTTTTGCATTTTTCTTACATGTGAATGTTTGGATGTATATCTAAATAGTTGAAATTTTTCCGTATTTTAAAACACAAATAGAAAACTAAAAATAAAAACATGAAATTTTTAATAAAATCAAACAAACTAGAAATAAAAAGAAAAAAAATATTCTTTTTCCTTTGATTTTTATTTGAATTTTATTTTTGTCTTGTAACTGAAAAATTTTCACAAAATTATAACATTTAATAATTCTACATACTCATGTGTATATATGCATAGAACATACATACGAGTATGTGAATTTTATATATGTATGTAGTTTGTTTTACATTCAAGATAATGTGAAAAGAGCAATGCAAAATTAAATTATGAATTGATTCTATTCAAATTTAATGTTATTACTAATTACGTACATATTATATTATCAACATGTGTATAGACATACATATATACAAAAAAAAAAAAAATAAATAAGATAAAACTTTTATATGAATAGTATTCGTATAGTACACTATATAATTATTGTAAACTTGTGTATGTAGGTAAAGAAAAATATCATCTTTTATATAAATTTAAAATTTTAAATTGTATACATTATGTAAGAATGTGTGCATATTATATTATGCAATGTAGTAAAAATTTTGTAGAATAATTAAATATTATTAAAATTTCATTTTTAGATAATTTTTTTACATCATTCTGATTATGAAAAATATTTGTTTTAAGTTTTGATCATCTTTCTGTGTGCTGTATGAATGAGTGTCTATTAATATGCAATTAATACAGCAAGCAGAAAAAAATAATATTCTAAAGATAACATAAAATATGAATAGCTATGTATTATGAGAATTCAATATTTTTTTAATGGAATAAAAGTAAAAGCAAATTATATATTCTTTGTTACCAGTACTTTATACGTCATATTTCTATTTTGTTTTCATTTGAAGTATAAAACGTGTACTTTTTCTCATACTCTAAAGAAGTGGATATAAGTGACAGTACCTACCTATCTGTATAGTATACGCTACGATAGTACGAACAGTATTTCACACATCATGTGTACTTGTATTTTCATTTTTCAGTCATTTAGAAAATGTTGATTTTCTCTCTGTTATGAATATGGTACATGATAAACACGGAAAATTAACTAACAACATTTCATACTTTCTCCTCCCCTTTCTACATACTCTCAAGTAATGGAGTGACTATGATAGTACGAGTAGTATTTCACACATCATGGTGTACTCATATTTTCAGTTTTCAGAAAAAGTTGATTTTTCTCTTTTAGTAGAATGTGAATATTGTACATGACAAAAACGGAAAATCAAATAACAACATTTTAGTACTTGCTCCTCTCCTTTCTACATACTCAAAGCAGGGAAGATCATTGATTAAAGTACTTATAGTAAAATCATAGTCTATGAAAAGCGTAAAAGCTACGATAGTACGAATAGTATTTCAAATATCATGTGTACTCATTTTTGAATTTTCATTTTGATTTTTCGATTGATGCACGGAGGTGTTTAATCGGAAAATCCACCACTGGTTATTGCACATAGTATACACCATATTTTTCGTCCCAAAATTCCATGCTGCTCTTGTTATTCTTTTAAATTCATAAATTCTAAGCTTTTTCTGAAATGATTTTCTTCTGAGAAATTTTCTATACGTAAAAAATCATATTTTGTAGAAAAACAAAATTTCATTCAAGTGAACGCAATTTACTTTTTTGTATATTTGTTTTGCTGTTGTATATGTACTTACATGTGTGTATTTAATATAAAACGAACAAATTTTTGTTGATGATTCCGAGAGTGGTTAAAATAATCTTTTCATGACTATAAATGAAATGGTATACAAAACCATCACCGAAAATGCAAAAAAACAAACAAAAATGAAAATTTAAAATCTAAAATTTAGAACGACAAGAAAAAAAAAGAAAAAAAATGAAATGAAAAGGGAACAAAAATTAAAATAAAATGAAAGAATAAAAACCAACATGGTTTTTATTGTCGCCTGTGGCATGATATTTTGACATGCATAATCCGTATATACGAACTTATAAACTTATATCCTTATATATCTTATATCTTATTCACCAAACAAAAAATAAAATTATATTCATACACACATATGTGTATATGCAAAGGATGATATCGTATAACACAGAAGAAAAGACAAATTTTGATTTTTTGTTGGCTTATTGCCAAAATTTTAAAGACATAAGTTCATTTTTATCAAATAACTTTTATATAATTTTTTGTTTTGTTTTTCAATTTAACTGAAAGCTTTAACTAAGCAAAAGTCTCTGCAGATATTTAAGGTGTTTGTAAAATATTTACAAACTGCCTAACTGTTTTTGAACCGTATTATAATCGGAAAAAAAATTTTTTTTTTCTAAAATTATATTCCATTTTTAGTATTTCGATTCACATTTATTTTAATGTATCCAAAAAAAAAAAAAATATTTTTATGTGAATAAAGTTCATAAATTAAACAATATTAAACGCGAAAGTACCATTGCTTTTCTGATATTTTCGCATCATTTTACAATAATGAAATCGCACGTATAAACGATTTAAAAGATTACTTTACGAGAATACTCGTAACTGAAATTATATGTTCACTTAATATTTAGATATGCTCAACATAACAAAAATTGACACTGTATATTTTAATTTTTATATTATTTGTTAAATTAATATGAAGATACTACATTTTTTGTTTATAAAATTGTTCAGTTTGAATAAAACATTTAAAAACAATTCCTTTGATATTACAAAGGACAAAGTAGAATTTAAAAGAAAAATTAGCTTTCACACAAAATGTCTAAAAAAAAAATGAACTCTGCCTCTATGTAAAATAACAATTTTTTAAAATTTTCTTTTCTCTGTAACTGAATAATGTTTATAATGTTTTCTATGTACTTATTGTGGCTTTTAACTGTGTTTATGTGATCCCTAAAAATAAAAATAGATATAGTACGAATATAATGTTTATGTTTATTTTTACTTCTTGTAAAGAAAATTAAAAAAAACCCCCTAACATTTACCCAGTCATAAATTATACTTACAGGTACACTCGTACGCACATCCATTGGCCATAGTTAGTCATTTGTATGTGTTTGTTATAAATTTGTATATAATATGAAATGAACGAAAGTATTTATGTTAAAAAAGTACATTATTTTTATATGATGTTGAGTCGATAAAATATTGCAGTGTGATGATGAATGTAATGAATCATTTTTAAACGAACCACCTTTAATGTTGAGTATTTATTTTATTTTATTTCTACTATCTTTAAATTTTCTGTAACTGTATACATGTATAATATACGTTTTAAATACAGACATTTATTTTATTAAAAATTTAATTGAGTTTAATTATAATTTGTTTTATGGGAAAGAGAATGTTTTATCTTGTTGTATATTTAAATTATATACAAATTTATATTATCTGTGAAAATATGTATGTATATTATTCAGTAATGTTTTTATTTTGGACGCGCTAAATTATACATGCAAATTTTTTTTTGCTTATCTTACTTATCGAAAATTACAACTGTAAGTTAATGCAAAAAAAAAGGAAATTTTTTAGTTCTAAGTTATTGTCAAATCAATGAACTTTAAACTTTTAACCTTTTTGCTAAATATTTTTTTATTCTTTAAGGATTCTTTGTTTATTTTTGCATAAATCCTTTGTAAGCATATTTATTTCTAATTTGAATTTTTAATTTTTTTTCTCATTTTCTTTTAAGTAGAAAAAAAATTTTCATTTTCTTTTCTATTTTACAGTACACAAAGTATATAAAATCATCAATCAAAACCTTTTTTAAAGTTGGTTTTTTTTTTATTTTTTGTCACAAAGTGTGAATATAACTAGAACATAAAATAGGAAATTAAATTCAGATTGATACGATATGATAACGAAATTCAAGGGACTATTATAGAGGATTATATTTTTGTAAATTAAAAAAAAAAAAATTTTTTTTTCTGTGGTTTGTTGTAATGATAAGGGCAA
This sequence comes from Villa cingulata, assembly GCA_951394055.1. NCBI lineage: Eukaryota > Metazoa > Arthropoda > Insecta > Diptera > Bombyliidae > Villa > Villa cingulata. The sequence continues at coordinate 33,259,630 of OX596024.1, forward strand.
GAATATACACAATACATATTTATATTTTATATTTTATATTTTCATCATGTCATGAAACAAATTATCCTTCTGTATGTCATACAGTTTTGTTTCAATTTATTTCACGTATCTTTTATCTTATATGAAAATAAATTTATTTTAAATGAAAAATTTTCCAATTATCTGATGGTTACATACTGTGGTACTCGTGTGAATATTTATATATTTGTGTATATATTTTATTTTTGTTAAAAGTTCTATAAGTATGAAAATACGAAATGATTAAATTGATTAAACAAAAATATTATCTTGTATCATTTTGCATTAAAACAAAATATGTAAGGTATACTATCTGTGATTCAATTCGTTTCATTTCTAAGTATGTACATGTGCAAGTGCATGTACATCTTACTGCAAATATACAAGGTACTACTATAGGTATATAGACTTTTTTATTGTAAACATATAAGTATGAGTGTAAAATACATTTACAGTAAAAGAACAAATATAAAACAAACACAGAATAATACTACTATAGGTATATAGACTTTTTTATTGTAAACATATAAGTATGAGTGTAAAATACATTTACAGTAAAAGAACAAATATAAAACAAACACAGAATAATACTACTGTATAGGAATATATTCATAAGTGTTTAGTTCAAAAGATTTTGTATTCCTTTTAATAGTTGTAGTTTCCATACAAACAGAGACACTTTTTGTTTGATTTATGTAGTGTCACCTGCTTAGACATTTGAAATCTAATTTAGATATTTTCTAGTTATGTTCTTTGTATCCAATTCATTTCATTCAAGATGTTCGATTGCTGTTATACTGTATATTCATTTTGTTTGTTGTGTATAATATGCAAATATCATATCGATGTTTTCAATATGTGATTTATTTTACATAAAACTATACATAAATATGTACATATGAGTAAATGTATAAACCATGTGTACATATAAATGCATCTACATATATGCGGTATACATTGTACATAATGTATGTTATTGCTTGATTTGTTTTAACCCTTGGATGTTTTCTTTGTACATGTATGTATGTATTTATGAATGATTGAATTCTTCTTTTAATTATCATTGAATATTGTGTATATAAGTATTAATATAAATATAAAATATTGATTAGTTTGGATCTGGGTCTGGAACTCAAAACCAAGATAAATAACAATATCATATTCATACCAGAAATATAAATCGTCTGATTAGTTCACGTGAAATTTATACACGGCTAATTATAACCTTTCCATTTAAGAAGATGGTGTATGAAATATGAATAAAGTTTTAAATTTAAAATTTTTTTAAAAAAATCTTAGTTAGGATATTGTCTATTAATCGAATTATAAAAAATTCTAATGAACTATAGATTAAAAAATCTTGAATAAATATTCTAGGAAACAAGTTATTTATGAACACAAAAAACAATTAACGAAAAAACTATTTAAACAATTTTTTTTAATATTATCTTTATGTATAGAGGAAAGTATTGAAAATCCCTTATATTACATATATTATCGTGTGTTGTATAAATGTTCCAAAAAAAAACAAATAAGATAATAAAATGTGAATGTTTTTTTTCGTAAAACAAATTTCATTTATACAAATGTGTACATAATAACCAAATTTAGCATTTGTATATAAATGTTAAATTTTACAGGATTCATACTCATATAAATACTCGTACTTGCTCATGCATATATTATCTATGGATAAGTAAAGTCGCATGCAAAATATTTTGCTTGTTTTCAAAAGTGTAAAATATATAAAAATGAACATCCGTAGACACAAATATACGGAACATTTAGATGCATGCTTATATCTGCATATATGTAGATATGTATGTATAATGCAGTAATATTTATAAATAATCGTATGTGTATATAATTTATATTTTTTAAAAAGTAATCGTAAACAAGTACACATTAGCGAACGTTTCCTTCACATATATTTATGTAATTTTTTCATATAAATGTATGTGTGTTATAAAATTTTTATCATAACTTTTTCACAATGAAACATTTGTGTATGACAGAATTAGTCAAATTGTTATTATACATATAATACACTAAATAAAACTTTTCTTTATTAAAGTTAAAAGTTTTATGCGAACAGTCTTCCTCTCTCTCTCAGTGAAATACGTTATTTATACTAACTTTTTTGTTTGTTTGCTATTTTCATTTTTTTTTTCGTTTTTGTTAAAAAAATACATATTACATAATATTACATACTCGTAAATAAAGTCAAAAAATTATGAAGCTAAAAAAATCTGGATTAGTGTTCTTTGCAAAAAAAAAAAATATATATAAAAGAAAAAAATAATAAATGATGAAAAGTTTCTAGGTTCAAATTTTACTAAAAAAATTTTGGAAACATTCATAAAATAGGTACATGCAGGTATGTGTACGTATACGAGTATGTGTATACTGAAATAAAAATAAATTTAATTTAATTTAATTTCAAGAAACTTTTAAATTTTATATTCGATAAGAAATTAAAAGAATTTAATAATTATTTGGATATAAAAATGAGTAAAGTTTTTTTTTTATTTACTTGAAGTGATGTTATTTAAATTCTAGATTTCGAAATATGCGTGTATAATAAACTTATTACACCACCGCGATGATTATTTGTATGAAATATTAATTAATTCAAATAAGAAAACTTATAAATAGCTAAAATATTCAATTGTCGTTTGTTTGACTTGTATAATCAATAAATAAAACTAATTTATAAAATTTGAATAATATTTTCTGTTTTTTATTTTTACAAAATCATCTAATTCAATAATTTTACATAGAAATGCATGTATTTCTTCTTCTTCTTTTCAAAAATAAAAAAAACTAAATTCTGTAATTTCCTCGTTTATTTCCAATTTTAAATTAAATGAAAAAAACTGTGTCACAGAACAAAATGTTACATAAAAACATTACATTAAAAGTTACGTATATAGGACATTATTTCCTTTTTATGATTGTAAAAATGTAGGTACTCGTACTTTTATTTATTTAATGTCATAAATCAATAAAAGTCCTGTGGTTTAGTTTTTCTTCCTCTTTTATTTTTGTACCTATGTCTATGTCTATGCATCCGCTTTACAGAGAAATATTTTTTTAATGGTTACCTACTGTACAAATTGCAATGCACTGTGTACTACATTATCTACAAGTATAGATTGATTAATATAATGTACTTACATTTTGAATTATCTATAGTACCTATACCATATATGTAGTCTTAAATCTATAGTTAATTTAAATTTTATTTTAAAATAATTATAGAAAAAATTTTACATTTTCACATACATATTGACGCGTGTACTTATTTATTTTTAGATTTAATTTGTGAATTGTGATTTTAATAAATTTTTATTATAATTTATCAACTTTTTGATATGATATGCTAATTCTGTGATCGTATTAGTTTGAAAAAAATTTTTTTTTTTATAAAAAGTTTTTTGTTTATAAATTTTCAATTTTAACTTTTCATATTAATTTGAGAAAAGTTTATAATAATCAACATAAATGAAAATAATAATTTTTATGATTATCTATAACGTTTGAGTTTGTACAAGTATATGTGTTAAAAATATGAAGAGCGAAATATAACTTTTTAACATTATTTATGTACGTTAAAAAACAGTCAATGAAACTTTAAGAGTTTTTTTTTTTTCATTCTATTCATAAAAAAAAAAAATAGAGGAAGAGACTTGTTTTCCTTTTACCTTTTACATTAATTTTTTTCTAGCATAAATATTTTCTTTTTTTGTATTATGTTATTCGATTTGATTTCTGTATATTGAACCGCAATATTTGTTGCTTCTGCTATATAGTTGTTACTCAATAATAAAATGAAATTTTATTGCTGTTCATTGTACATATGAGTATGTTGTTGCAAAAATACTTACATGAGCAGTATAAACAAGTGCTAGTGCCTGAAGGATTTTCAAATAAGGATTTCAGGGACATATACCAAATAATATTCATCATGTTCACTGTGAATTAATACAGAAATTAAAAAAAAAGTAATGAAAGAAAATGTGTTCAAAAGCTTTTTTAAAGTGCAAGAATTTTCAACTCAGTCATATTGTTTTCATATTGGTATTTATATTTCTGCGAATTTTCTAAAGTTCGATGCGGTTATGTGAAAATGTTTCATACTGATATTCAACCCTACGGATACGATATTGTGTATTTATTCACAAGTTAGTTATTTCAATTCAATACACTTTTTTTGTATTAATTTGCTTCTAGAAAACATTTAGTTGCTATGTATTTTGTTTGTATTATGAACAAAATATAGTACACGAATGTAGGATGTATGTGTATGCAATCAATGCATTGTATTCAATGTATATTTCATGACTATAACCATTTGTATTCGTATTTGTATTATTTTTTAATTTTTCTATAGCTTTTAGGACATCAACTTTAAAAAAATGTACGAATATTTCCGAAAATAAATGTTTCAATTAAATGAAGACAAATTCAATAAATATCAAAGTATGATGTCCTTGTTATATAAAATGGATCCCATCATAATTATTTCAAGATGAAAGCTTCCAGTTATAATACGTAATACGCTTGAATGAACGCTTTAAATTCTAAAACTGCTCTTTTATACTATACTGGTCATTGTGAAAAAAAATTTTTTATTGACTACTTGTTGATTCCTGTCGAAATGAACATTTTCCTCAACATAAAACAAAAAAAAATAAAAACTTTAACAGCTAGTACTACAAGTAGTCTCTTATGATTATGCCATAATATGCTTTACATATGCACGTTTTTCTAATAAAAAATAAAAAAGAAAATCAAAAAAAATAATCTATATTGTTAGAAATTTAAAAAGCTTTTCAACATTTTTCTAGGCATGTCAGACTTTTGAAAAAAAAGGCAATTTAACGCTGTCTGTTACTATCCTTTGAATACTGTTCATTTCGTATACATTTATATATTTTTTTTTTATTAACTTTTTCTCGAAGACCCAGGAAATAAAATGATAATATAGCGTAAAATGGAAAAAGCACTACTATGTCTTTTTACACACAAACATGTGACATAAATATTAGTTTTTTTTCTCTACACATTAATATCACAAATTAACTTTCATATCTGTATGCGGAAATAAAAATTTCATTAAATGAAGTTCTTACATACATTTCTGTATTTAGCTGAAGATTTGACCTACTTTAAATTACAGTTGATAATTATCGCATAGTTCTATGTAATTTAAATTATATACTAAACAAATTCAAAAACAAATATAAATAAATACACTTAATAAAAGCCATTCACGTTCGCCCTATTTTCAAATAGGTATCTAGTATCTAGTATACACATAAAATAAATTCGTTACTTCTTGTTACTGAAAAGTATAAAAACAATAGGACATTAAATGCATTTTTTATGCAAATTTTTGTTTTATTTAAATGACAATACAATCATTAAAACGTCGATTGTCGAACATTAAAATAAAGAGAAAAAAAAATATAAAAACGGGTCAAATTCAAATTTAAAAAAATGTTTTTATCCAAAAATAAAAATCTAATAGGATATTTGTACATAGAGTGCTTGTGCTGATATAGTATATTAAACTTGAGAAATGATTTTATAATTCATATTGCATGTAAATTCATCATATGTCTATAACATGTTCGATATTTATAATTCAAGTATCTAAATTGTATATTCATTAATCATAAATAAGTGTTAAAATTTGTAATGAGCATAAAAATCGTTAGTTATCTTGCGGGGAAGAGAAAATACACAATATGTGTTCCAGATTTTACATACCCTATGTATGTTATGTATACAATTTTAGTTTAAATATTTTTTTCTTCTTTACTATATATACGTGGATATATGGAAACGGTTTAATTAATTATATGCACATAAATTAATCTAAATATAATTATTTGTTGAAGATATTAAAGCATTTAAACCACTACATAAACATTTACATATATTTTATTTTGCTTGTAGGAAATTTACTTAAATTTTAATTGTATATAGAATGTAAATTTGCATATGTGTAGACTATGTAATATTCAAAAAATAAATATTTACATTATTTCTTTATAAGTGTACATTTAAAAAAATATATACGACATTTCTATGTAGTCATGTTTACTGTTTATTCCCATAGAAATATAGCCAAAGATAAAAATATAAAATGAAATAAATATTCTTATTTTCTTATTCCTAAATATAAATTTCCTAATAAATTAAATAAAAAACTCAAGTACTCGTATGTAATAAAATCAATCATATATATCAATAATGTATAAATAATAATTATTATTAGATTGTCTGTACTGTAGATAGTGTATTGTATTATGATTGTATGTACGACGATTATAAATTGGAAAAAAAATTGTTTTTCCTTTTATATCTTTTCAATTTTTAACAGAATTTTCATATTATTTATTTAATCATTATTTTTCGAATGATATATGGTATACATTACACATTTTTAAGGATCAGAATGTATTATTTGTATTTATATTTTTATTTATGAAACTACATTACATATAATAATAATTTTGGGTAAATTTGTTCAAGAACCTATAAAATCATTTTATAATATTTTCAATTTATAATAATAAACGTAATAGCATTATAAATTTATGTAAAAGAGAAAATAATTTTCCGTTGAATAATAATTCAAATAAATAAAATAAATGTATGTATGTACATATTTGTGTGTGCTTGTAATGTATAGAACAATCAATAATTATGATTTTTTCATTTAATAATAGCAATAATAATAATAATAATAATTGAATTGTAAATAAAGAGAGAAAAATTAAAAAGTCAATAATTATTATGGAACACGTAATAATCGAATTCAATTCAAATTGTTATATGCAGTAGATATTAAAGGTCTATTTGCAAATAAATTCATTCGTTTGAATTGTAATTTATGTAATACTTTACATACTGAATATGTTATATAGATTTTGGATTATAATGAACGAAAATAAAATTTTTTACTTTATGGTTCTACTCAGCATTATTTCAAATTTTGTACGTTATCTGTTATATGAAGTATCCACTATAATACACTCGCATGTAATGTACATATCTATATAAAGTATATTTATTAGCACAGGATAATTTAGGTATGATATGAATTTTCCCTTTAAGCATAAAATTAACATCTTTTATTCGAACATTTGATCGTATTTAATATATTGATATGAATGTATATAATATAAGATATAAGTATGTATCTAGTACCTAGTATCTAGTATATATTTTTGTAGAAAGGAAGAAAAAAAATTCGTGCTTTGAATTTTTTATTGGTACAATGAATAGTTCAAAAAACAAAAATTAAGCATTTAATACTACATATGTGCATACATACATACATGAATATATACGAGAATGTATACCCATACACTCATCTGATATATAGGTTTAGGGTTTAAGGATATAAATTCCATTATTATATCTTTCATATGAAGGTACTCATATCACGTACATTTTAAGAATATTTTCACGTTAGATTAGATAGACTTATAATTCTTAAAGGATATAAAAATATGTATAGAAATATATGTGCATATGAGTACATCACATTTATGTATGTATATATGTATATGAAACGTATTTATGTTCTAGAGAATAGAATAAAATATTAGAAATAAAATATTTTGAAATTATGAAAAAAACAAAAAACGAAAAAAAAGTAAAGAAAGGTAAAAATCTTTAAGAACTTCAAAACATACAATTGTGCGAATATCCACTAACGTAATATGTATTGTGACTTTTGCCATGAAATAAAAATGAGAACCATAATTGTTTTATACGAACACAACACAAGATATTATATAGCAATAAATTATTGTGAAGAAAATTCGATCAATTTATCTGTTAAATTTTATTGTTATAAATATAATAGAATAATTAATTTTTTAGACGGTGAACTGGGAAAAGTAGTTATTCATATCTGTTACGTAAGGTATTCCTAATTTTGTATTACATTTTCAGGAATTATTAGGTCTTGATGTTTTACACAAATTCATGTGGGTCCGTTTGATTGCTAGCATGTTTGATGCGATAGCTAGAAATTTTTGCTTATTCTGGTGATATTCAGCTTCTTTTAAATGTTTTGTCTGGATCAGCTATTTAAGTTGATACCAATAAAAATATATGGACCAACGGCTAAATAAATAATATTAACAAAATAACAAATAATATGAAAAAAAAAACAAGAAATATATTCTTCAGGGGGTGGTGGTGGTTGTCGGTGGAGGGTTGGTTGCAAATATTGTTACTTCTCCTTGACTTTTTTATAAAGTTTATCTTCTATTAAGTGTAAGTTACATCGAAATAATTTTTATTTATTAAATGGTTGTTATATACTTTAAGCATCTTTAAATTTTTTATGTTTTGTTTCCATGAACATTAGACAAAATGAAAAATAAAATCAAAAATAATATTCTTAAGCTTTTATTTATTTAAAGAAAAACGAAAGAAAATTTTTTCACAGTTATTTAGTAAATAAAAAAAAAAAGATTCTTCATTTTTATTTTTGAAATTGTTCACCTGAAATAAGTTTTTTTTATTTTAAAAAATCTTTTTAGTTTTATTTATTTATATTTTTTTTTCTTCAAGTCAAACAAAAATGAAGATAAATATATTTAAACGGTAAATTAATGATACGTACACAATTGAGTATGTATTATAATAAATTAAATGGAAAAGATAAAATGAAATTAAGAAAGTCTGTTCTCTAGTCCGTTCTATATGTATGTGCAAAGTAAAGGTATTTGAATTTGTTGTATTTTTCAATTTTTTTTTCTTTTATATTTTCCATATAGTTATACAGATAGAATAAACTTCAAGTGATAGTAAACATTAATTAAACTTTAAGAATACAAAATGGAAAGTAAATCATTTATTACTTCTTTACTTGTATGTAAGTATAGCTAAGACATGAATTTAATTAACTATGAATAATAGATTATTATCATGTATAGTTGTTTAATTAACTTTTTTACTTTTGATAAATAATTTTACAAACTGATTACAGTTTTTGTAATTTTTTGGACTATTGATTATTGATATTTTTCTGTCCGTTTCTATACAGATGTTTTGGTTATTATTCATAGCAAAGATATTTTTATTTCCTATGCATTAAAACGTACATATATTATGCATGAAATATGCATTTGAAATATTTTATTTTATTTTAAAAAGCAATTTAAATAGAGTTGAAAAATAAATGAAAAAAAAAATAATAAATAAAATTTAGTAGATACTCCTCGTGCATTTACATTCGAAATTCGAAAATATATACATATAGTTGTTTTGTCTCTCAAAAATGATATTCTATTTCATATTCGTAATTTGTATTTAATGATGACAATTTATTGAAATAAAATATTTTTAAATAATTTTCAAATTTGAGCAAAATTATTATTTTACTCAATTTGAAAATAAAACAAGAACTCTATACTAAACATACTTATTACATTTTTTTTATTGAAAAAACCATAATGATCGATACATCTTTATTTTTGTACATCAAATATAAAACACATTTTAATTGTAGTTTTAATATGATGATATTAATAATTTCATACGCCACGTAACTTCATAAACTGAAATATAATGAAATACGATTTTTTGATCTGATTACATATGACTATACTAAAATGCAATGCATAAAACTTTCAATACATATAAGTATAATATTCGCGAGTATGTAAAAAGTCCAAATATTATTTGAAAAATTGCAATGTTATATGTCATCATCATTTTACAAATAAAAAATAGAAATATCGAAAAAAAGAACTAAAAAATTCATGGTAATAACGCAGAGTAAAAAAATGTCTATATAAAATTTTTTTTTTTACCTTTTTCGATGTTACCTTTAAAGCTTAAACGTATATGTAACGTATATACATATTATTCCTTTGGAATTTACATAACAATATATTAAAAAAAATTCTTTCGTATCAAATAAATATTACATGTATACGAGTGTTATGTCACATCACATATGTACGTAATTGTATGTCAAACAAAGTACATACTATAAATGTAAATATATTGATAATATATTTTAGATATATGTACATAGTTACATACAGTATGCATATTTTTGAATATATCTTTTGCGCACAATACAAATACCAAATACAAAAATAAATATTTGTATTTAAATGACATTTGACTATAAATATGAACCAAAAAATTAAAAACAAACAAAATAAACATATTCGTTTATACATATAATATTAAATGGATTTTATACTGTTAAATTTCCATATTTATCGACTTGCATAATCTGATTCTGATATATTTTCATTTATTAGTATACTATAGTTGCACACATCATATATTTTACAAATACACAAATGTACATATCTATATGTATGTATGTATGTGTTTATACTTTGAAAAATAATATTTTTATATATTTTACATACATATTTATACAAGGATAATATGAATAAATCAGTGCAAATTTATGACAAAATTTATATAATGTTTTAAATATTTCCTTTAAAAAAAATTCAAATAAAATGAAATTCATTTGAAGTGAATATTATAGTTATTTCATAAATGTTTCAAAATGTAGGTACAAATATGAATTAAAGTTAAAGGTTAAAGATAAATTTAAAAATTCACTTGTTTTACAGAAAGGATGATACATATAAATATGTGTACACTGTAATATTTATCAACGGTACCATCACATAATTTTAAAAATATATCAGTCCAAGCCGTATCATGTAATTGAGTTTGTGTTTCTTTAAACGTTAATCTGAAAAATACTTCGATGAAAGCCAAGTCTCGTAAGGAATTGAAATGTTAGCTGATTCCCTATTTTTTTGTATTTTTTTTTTTTTTTTGTATTTTCAATACATATATATTTTTTATATTTCCTGTTTTTATTGTTCTTTGTGCTACTAATGTTACAAAAATGTGTGTCAAATGATTAATTTTTCCAGATAACTCAATCTGCTAGTTTGCTAGCAGATCTATGCTATAGAACCCTGCTTGCATACCCAGAATTTGTTCTGTCAATTGCTATAGAAGAATAAAATCCTGAATGCTTTTTATCATTGATATCAAGCAATCTAAGGATAACCATAATACGTATATATACAAATTTAGCTTTAACACATATCCATACGGTCATTTGTGTATGTTTTAACATTTTTTGTAATATCTTAGTTAAATATTGTTTTTTTTTTTTTTGTTTTTCTTGTCTCTTTCTTTATTAATTGCGTTTTTATTTCATATACAATATGAGATTATTTTTTATAATGCTGGCAGTTAACCTATTTTTACTGTGAGATAAAATGATATCAAGAGACATATCTATTCTTTGTTATATGCAGTGTTACTGTGTTAAAGTGTAACAACTGATAAAAGAACATAAAAATAAATGACTTTTAGTAATCATAATATGAATATTATATATTATTTTATTGTACAATCTCATGGTAAAAATGTACGCTTTTTAACTTGTGATTTTGTTCTATAATAGGTGTAGGTACTCACTATATTACATACTCGTAAATGCATGAAATGTTTTCATAACATAATATTTTCATGCACATAAAAATGTACGTAACATATGATATAATATGATGCTGGGAATATCATACAGGATATTCAGAAAATGAAAAAAAAAATATTTATGTATATGTAGGTAAAATTGTAATAAAGTCTGTTTTCTATATCATTTTAAAGTAACAGATTTCGATGAATATTTATTTTCAGATGTTCAGGTATGATTTCATAGATTTATCATGTTTTGGGGTTACCAAAAAGTTAGCTTTGTATTTGAATAAATTTTTTATATTAAAAATAATTTAAAGAAATTTTATTGGTACGAAAAAATTAAGGTTGAAATTAATAGAGAATTGTGAAATATATAAGTACATATGTTTTACGTATACAATCATACAATACAATACATATAATGTACATGTTTAAAAAAATTACCATAAACATTTATTTTTGTTTTTGGATGTTTGTAAAGCATATTTACATAATTCAAATTTATTTATGAGATACATTTATTGTGAATTACATATCATAAACAATAATATCCTGTTATATGTATATGTATTTATTTTATTTATTTTTTCTTTTTTCTTTTTTGGTATACTCGTAATATCCTCCAATAATGGAATCTAAATATCCATATATGTTCATAATGTTTATTGTTTATTTACTAATTTATTTTGATTTACTCTAATTTATTACATAAGGATTAATGTTATTTGCTTTTGTTTTCGTTGGTTTTTTTACATTTTTATATTTGTACATATTATATATGATTTTAGCAGAGTAATTATTTCATTTATGTGTAATTTATTTATAAAAGAATTTATCTATATGTGTAAAAATCATTATATAAAATCAACAATTTTAAATTAATGAAAATGTTTAATTTATTTTATAATTATTTTATTTGGTGTTTCTAAAGTAGCTAATATAATTTCGACATATGTATTTTTGCAACACGCATTTTTATTATACATCATACGTTAATGTGGATGAGATGTGAGATTGAAGGGAGGTAGTATTCAAATACAATAATGTATTTATTTTTGGCTTTATATATATTTATGTATTTTAAAAATATTTTAACAGATAATAGAAGATAATAACAGATTTACATACTCGTATAGTTTAAGCCGTATATACTATATCACATTATAATTATATTATAAATGTGAATCCTTTAATATTTTTTTGTATTAAATATAATGTATAACAAATACTGGAATTTTTATAAATATCAGATTTTTTCAAGTCTAAAGGTATTTAATTCTTTACACTTCCAGAAGCTTTATAGAAGCTTTCCGTATATTTAAACTTCAAAAACAAAGGTTATCTTTCATTTTTTTTTCGATTTCATAATTCTTCAATAACGAAGGTATTTACATATGAAAAAAACTTATGTATAATATATTTCATTGCGGAATACAATTTAGTATTGCTACTACAAAAAAAAAAAAAAATCATTTCAGATAAAAAACGAATTACACGCATATATTTAAATTTATTCAATAAACTATACAAAAGATTAAAGGGATGATTTAAAGAGAAAATTTGTAAAGGATTTTCTTTTTCTACATTTTATATTTTTCGTACAGATAAAAATAATCAGAAATACTTTTATGTGTACACATGCAAGTAGCACAACAGTAATATACATATAAGTAGATATTATATATTATATAATATATATATATATATATATATATATACATATGTATATATGAATCTATATTATAAGGGCGAAATATAAAAAGGAGAAAAAGTTTATTGTCCTTATAAACGAAAAAAAAAAAATAAGTATAAAATCACCAGAGTAACGCATGATATTTTACCGTATTACTATGGTGATTAGATTACAATGCAAAAATGATTTCAGATAAAGTGAGAAAATATTTTTTCGGAATTCACATAGGTATATGTATAAGTATGTATGTATGTGTACGTATAAAGTACATAATTTAAAAATTTTTCTTTTTAAAAGTAGCAAAAAAACAGGAATATACTATAGTTATTCAATGAAGTATTTTTATAATAATTTGAAGAAAAAATAAAACAAAAAAAAAGAAAATGAAATTTTACAATGCAAAAAAATTTTATATACATAATGCGATGATACTTACATATATATACATTTTATGAAATTTAGGTAGAAAATTTTCATTTTTGAATTAGTTTTGAGTACTATAAAAATACAAATTTTTAAATAGTAAACTACAAATGGATTCAGCATATATTCGTATTTTCATTCATACGAAAAAATTATTTTCTTTCATAGAAAAATATACGAATATGAATAACATGAAAAATCAACATTTTATTATTTTGGTGGTTGGTTGATAAAAAAGTGAAAGATTGGAGGCATTATTTCTATTTTTGCATTACTCCATTAATCCATCATGTAATAATAAACAGACAATAAATTATAGTTTGATATGTACTATGTCGGATTAAGAGCTGTAGTTTTTACAGATATTTATTGACAATATAATTGAATCTATTTACGTCAAATATTATTAATTTTATAGAAACACTTAATACATATGTATATTGTTCACTTACTCGATTTCAATTGAAAATATGTATGTATATTTTTTTTGAACTTTTATTTCAGATACTTCTATAAAATATTGTTCTGAGAAGTGTAAATGTATAGGTTACATTATGAAAATAAATATGAAAGCATTGATCTTTTAAATGTAATACATAACGTATCTAAAATAATTAAAAATTTCTTTTTATTTATCTAATATTGTTCACTTTTTAAAAATATTTTTTGTGTTTTTTTTTAATTTCTATTTCTTTTATGACTTGAATTTATTATTGAAAAAATTTACAAAACGGAATTATATAGAATATTGAAAAAATATTTATAAAATTGATTTCCTTTTAAAAAGTAAAAAATATAAATTTTTATCAAATGTAAAAGGAAAATCTAATTTTCAATGTATTCGGTAAAAAGGAAATTTTATATTCATAAAATATTATCATATGTATAATGAAATTATTAGACATGATTTCCTTTATTTCTTGTTCATCCTTGATAATTTAGCTCTGTTTTTTTAATTTTTCTTTGTCTTTCTAGTTTTTTTGATGTACATTTGTACAATTTATGTATGTATGTCGTATGATAAAGATGGTTATATCGCCTATATGTAATAATATGCATACTACAGTATGTAAATGAAACATAAAATTAACATTACTTGAAGACATTTAACACATAAATGTGTTCCTTCTTTCGCAATACAGCAGTACGTACGATGTGCGATGTACGGTAATGTATGTAGTTAGTGGGTAGGTATATAGATACTCATACGTTTCATATGAGGAATGTAAATACATACATGCATTTTTTAAGCATTTAATGTTTGTTTGATCAAAAATAATATTAAAGCACAAAAAGAAATTATTAGGTTTAAAACATTTGCTTAGGAAATTACATTAAAAGTTTTGTGAAATGTGAAATAATATTTTCGATATTGGAAAAAAAACATTAAAACCTACGTATTATACAAATTATTTTATTCTTTTAAAATTTATTTGAAAAAATGACAAAAAAATTCAATTTTCTATCCGCTCTTGTTTTAAGTGAGCCGTGATGTACATTTTCTTAAAGGAAATTACTAATGACTTTAATGGTCTGTATAATACTATCATTGGTCAATTGAAATATATACATACATGTACTATATAACTTTAATCGTATTCGTATATGCAATAATAATCAGAAAAATTCCAATTGGTCATTTTATATCTCAACAAAATACATTATGGTTTAATGCAAAAAGGAAACATTTGTTTTAAATAACGAACGATTTTAAAAATCTTATCCAGAGAAATTTGTGTAATTTCAAAGCACATTCAACATTATCAAATGGGGAAATGATATGAAAATAAAATGAATAGAGAGAATGAGAAAAAAAGTACTTACTCGATAAAAAAGAAAGATAAAAAATTCCCAAAACTATAATAAATTGTCCATATCAGTTTCTTTGAATTTGTATGTTTAATTTTTCTTTTTCATTTTATGTTGGATATTTTTTTCTCTCTTATTTGGTGAATTTTTTTTTTTTTTTGTCTTTTCCTTGTCTTTTAGGTTTCAGTTTTACATTCTGTTTTGAGACTATTTTCTATAGACTGTTTAAATTATTACACAAACATAGGTACCATACACACACATACTGTGCTGTAATTGTGCATGGTGGTATTATGTAATAAAATTTATTTATGGTCATTTTCTAGTGACACATGCTAAATACTTGTTGGTATTA
The DNA here is from genome assembly GCA_951394055.1 of Villa cingulata. Taxonomy (NCBI): domain Eukaryota; kingdom Metazoa; phylum Arthropoda; class Insecta; order Diptera; family Bombyliidae; genus Villa; species Villa cingulata. The sequence continues at coordinate 33,275,433 of OX596024.1, forward strand.
TGGGGTTTTTAATGTGAATGAATGTACTTGTACAGTTGTATCATGTTGTAAATATTCGTTTCTATATTGTACATATGTATGTTAATGAATAAATATATATCTATGTTTATTCTAATAATTTATGATATTCACTAATATATGTATATTTGTAGAAAAAGTGTAGACATTTTGTACATTTATAGCAATAATGAACTGAATTTGCAGCTGCATCATTATTGTGTATATTGTATAATATGGTATATTATAATATTGGGAAATTGCTGATAGGAATAAAATTTTCACGCAATTAATTTTTTATGTCCTCAATATAATCCAAAATAAATAAATTTGTGACAGTGCGACGTTGAAAACCGATGAAAATGAGAAAAATCGTTTATTTATTATTCCAAACTAGCACAGTGAAAAAGTTAATTACAATTTTAGAAAGTATAGTAATTATGAAATGAAAATATAAGCAAATTGTGTTAAAAATAAGAAAGTAAATGAAGATTTTTCATTTCATCTAAAATAGGGGTTTTATTTTTTCAGCTTTTATAAATTCCATCGCTTCTGAATAATATCTTGAAAATACAAAATATGTATACTTAAATAAAAATATGTATCGTATATCTATACGAAATCGTGAAGACAAAAAATTTAAAATTCATGTAACCACTTTACTGCAACATCAATTTTTAAAGATTCATATAAAATAATTTTAATATGCGAAAAAATAGCAACATCCAACACATAAATTTTGTACATTATAAATGCAATAATATTGTTTAATTTTTTTTTTCCTTTTTTTATATTTATTTATCCACATACTATAAATATTTATGTTTTTTTTTTTTTGTTTTTTCCATAAAGGATCTCATGAATATTTTAAAAACTTTTCATTGGTTCCTGTTTTGTTTTTAATTACTTTCATTACAGAATTTAAATTTTCTAGTGTGGTATGCAATTAAATTTACATAATTTCTTCGATATGAAACAGAAACAACAAAAATTCTTTTAACAAAAACCGCCCTTACTGAAAATTTTATTCATTTCATTCCAGGACTATGCCAAACAAAAATGAATAAATATCCGCGTATATATGTATATGCATGTAGCACATTATAATTTTACGATGAACTTACATATTTTTTTTTTATATCTTCTATGTAAATATTTTTCATTCAGAATACGAAATGAAATATGCGTGCTTTTGTACTATTATATATTTTTATTTGATCTGAAAATAAGTGAAAAATAATAATTAAAAAAAAATTCTTTGATAAATAACTGAAATTATTATTTTCTTTTGTTGTTTATATTAAATACATTTCGATTTATTTCAAATTCAAGATACAAATTGATGTAAAAAAAAATATTCAAATTATTCGACCTACACTCTAACTAATACGATCAATTCTTCATAAAAATCAAAACAACAAAAGAATTTCCTTCAGTTATATATGATACGAAATATAATAAAAAATGGCATACAATCTTTAACTTATACTTATACATTACACGTTATACCATACCACATTATAGACTTATTTTTATTTATTTATTCATGGATTTGTTATGTTTTTCTTATTGTTTATTTTGTTTTTATATTAAATTGTATAAAAATGAAACAAAAATTTGTTCTTAAAGTGGTTTGGCACTTTTCTAAGCTTCCCTATAAATAATCTACATTATTCATATATTTTTTCTTTTTTGATAAAAGGTTTTTATAAGCATATACGAGTACACGTATAGGTGAACGGTTAGATAAAATGAAAGTACTTTATCGTATGGGCAAATTTTCAAGTTAACAATACACTATGAAAATGGACAAAATTTAAAATGTAAAAATGTATGTAAAGAACGATGACTATATACACTTGATATCTTTATGGCTGAATGTCAGATTATTTGCTTAATTCGTGATACTACATATACAGAACAAATATAAATTTTTGCCTCTTTAAATGTCAGATTAGTTTCACTAAATTATTTATGAAGAAAGAAAAAGCAACCTATTCCAGAGATTTACAAATTTTAATCCTACATAGTTTTGGGATTTTCTACAAATTTATCATGCAACACATTTACACTAAACGACAGATAAGTATACCTTAAAAAAAATATATTTTTGTTTTTTTTTTTTTTTAAACAGTCAGTGCAGGAAAAAAGAGTCTTCAGAAAGCAAATAAACTTCATCCACATTATTATTTTCACATACACCTCACAGCTAATATAATACATAGATACCTACTCAGTTTTTTAACGATTGATTTAATCATTATATTTATTATAATGCACATAATGATTTCCAACAATATGCTTGTATTATCTTCCCTTAGCTCAGAATCTGTATATAAGAAAAAATAAATCAAAATTTCTGCACTGTTTTGTATGTTCATTCATTAAAAAAAAAAATAAAAAAAAATATATTTTTTTTTTAATATTTTCAAAATTTGGAATTGTGCCAAAACATTTTTTTTAATTTTTTTTTCACTTTCAGCAGCAAATAATTTTTTTTTTTATGAACTGGAGTATTCTACATTCAGTATTCGATTAGTATTTTGTGTTTTTTGTGCTTTTTTTTTTAATTTTACATTGGATGTACAGTCATGTGGAAATGAATAAAAAATTCATTTTAAAAAAAATTGTTTTACTTTTTTTTGCTTTCTTCTACTCATTTTATTGTTCCGAGATTTCTTTTTTCTCTTTTATAACTCTTTATTTCAGTGAAATATTTGTGACAAAAAAAAAAGAATTTAATGAAACTTATACTTAATTTACCTAATGAGATTTATTTATACACCCCTTTTTTTCAAATTTAATTCAAATGAAAATTTTTAAATATTTTGTGATAATTTTCAAGTTTATTTTTGTTTTTTTTTTAAATTCAATTACACAACCAACCAACATGCAAATATATTTTCTGAGCAGGTGAATTTAACTTTTTTTGTTTTTGTTAATTGATTTTGATCGAAATTTTAGTTTGAATAATTAAATAAATAGCAATTTATTTACACATTCATTCTCAATTGAATTTAATTTGAATTGAAATGAAGTATATCTATGTAATATAAAATTTATTATTGAAAATAAAAAGTAGTAAACTTTTATCATTAATTCCATAATAAGAAAAAAGTAAAGTAAAAGTTTTTATTTGTATATTTTCCTGTTTTTGACATAAAGCCATATAATTTGCTTTAATTAACCAACATTATACTACTACGAATGAACTGTTGTAATCTTTGGTTTGTGGATATATATACTATACATACATAAAATGTACGAGACTACGAGTATACCATTAGCAAATTCACAAAATGACATTTAGTTCTAAAATAAAAATATTGGTACTTTTCATAAAGAACTTTGTTGAACGTTAAAGAATTTGTTAATTGAACGTTCTTTCACCTGATGTTTTTACAAAATGTTTATACTATATTATATGCTCATATACATATATACTTAAGTACATATATATAAATATCCTAGTTAAGGAACAGAGTATGGAATCTTTAATTTCGAATGAAATTGTATAGTATACGAGGTACGAGTACTACTCATTTATTTTTGTGGTAACATTTTTATTTAAATTCGAAATTTATTCATTTATTCAAACGATTCTGCAGGTTTTCGTCTTGAAAAAACTAGAAAAAATAAAATGGAACAAACATAAAAGTACTGTCCTTTTATTATTATTATTATTACTATTATCATTATTATTTCTATACAATTATACAATTACGCATACACATACAGATTACATTGTGTGTTATATATTCCATTTATGTTTGTACTCTAGAGTGCTTTTTGTGAAAATAACATTTATATCCTCTGAGAAGAAAAAAAAACCGTATGCACGTACATTATACGCATATTATATAATACATATAATGGTTGTTTATGATATTATAAAATGAAAAGAATTCAGAATATAATAATATTGTACAAAAAAATTTAATGTTCTTTGTCAAGAGAAGAAAATTTGATAATGTCATATCGTATTACCACCACTGTAGTATTAGTTTTGTCCTTTCCTGTATACGTATATACATATATACACATTATGTAATTGTGTATTCCTAAACATAGATTAGTATATGTGCGTACATATATACAAAATATGTATGAATGTATTTGAATTTTTGTAGAATATACGAATGTACGATATATAAAAGTATATCATGTACATGTTAAATATTTAGTTGTAGAACGAAAAAAAACTAAATCAAATGAAAAATAATGAAATAGATAAAATGAATATAGAAAAAAGAGGAGACGATAATTGTTTACATATTACCTATTTTTGTTTCTTTTTCTTTTAAATTTCATTAATGGTTTGTTAAAAATAAATTTTTTTTCTGAAGCATAGATACTATCAATATGCAAAAAATTTTTTAAAGAAATCCTATTTAATGTCATTTTTTTTTTCTAATTGTATAAATTTCTCATTTAAATTCTTATATAAAAATGTACTCATGTACACGCATTTACATACATATATGTACTTATTTAAATACGAGTCCATTCAATTTTTTCGAGTCTTACAGTTTTGCCTTAAAAGACAGTAGTCCACAAACATTCAACGTACATAGCTCCGTAGCTGGTGTATATTTTTTATGGCTGTAAAAAAAAATTAAATAATTATTACTTATACCCATTATGTACCAAGAACAAAAAAAAAATAAAATGTCATTATTCACATACCACATTTATACTACATATACATATATTGTATATTTACATATGTGTTACGTTACGACGATTAACATGTCTTCATAAAAACTATTCTTTGCATATTATAGCATATTCTCTTGTATAATTTTTTTTGGTTATGTCTTTTATTATTCATTTTAAGTAAAATGTATATATCACCCATAATATCTATAGCATATACGATAGAAACAATAGAACATTTTTTTTTTCGAACATACAATGTAGCAACATTCTTTAACACTATACATATATGCACATTGCACATAATATTGTACGTAGTTTTTTTCATACAATCATGTTGTGAATAAAATAATCATAAAGCAAAAAATGAATAAAACAAGGTTCTTTATTCATTCCAATATACATACGCATATTTAAATTTTACTGCATTATTTACTGTTAATTTAATATCATTTACATACATACATGTACATATGTGTATGCATGCATATATGTATAAGTTTCATTCATATTCATTTTTATTTTTTTTTTTTTTTTTTTTGGAAAACAAACATGCATTTATTAAAATGGAGTACCGTGTATATAATCCTTTTTGCTCATTATCGTAAATTAATTTGTATATTAAATAAAAGAATATTTTTTTATTATTATATACATTTTTTTTTGTTTCTTAATAATAAAGGATATTTTATACACTGACATATTTTAAAATTCTTTAGTTCAATGTGAAAAGAATTTTCAGACATGAAATTATTTTCAAATTAAAATTTTCCAAATATTGTATGTTATGGTTATACATTTATACAACATTTTATTTTCATTATTTTATTGTTTTAACTTTTAACAATAAAATGTGTTAAGTGCTGCAATATATATGTATGTAAATGTATATTTTAGGTATTTAGAATAAAATCAAGTTACAATGGACAATATATGCCAAAATGTTTAAACATGGTGTAATATTTTATATCACTAAAAATATTTTCTTTATTTTAAGTATCTAGTGTTAAAATATCTAACGAAAATCCTAAAAATTAAATGCTATCAATTAATAAAATTTTTAAAATAATTTCTCTAACAAACTTTCTCATAATATGTAATGTTTTCTTATATTTACTTACATTATTTTTTAGAATTTTTGTAAAAAGTTTTTCAAGCTATAAAATTTCAATTACAATAACATTCCTTTTTTTTCAAAATTTCATTTTTTTTTTTTTTGTACACTAAATTATAACTCAAAGTTCATTGCACAGTAAATAGCATTTTTTGTTTTTTTTTATGTATAGTATATTTATGAGATGATATTTTAACATAGCAAGAATACATACTCGTGCGTACATCTTATATCATTCATACACACATACTCGAAAATGTTTATATACATAAATATGTACTTACAAGATATCAAAGTAAATGCTCCTGGAATGAATTTTAACACTAACACGAATAACATGAATAAAATATTTCAGTTTCTGTTGCTATTGTAAAAAAAATTCTGAAAAATTTTCAGAAAAGAAAAAATGAAAAAAAATAAAATTAAAAACAAGAAGCACAATAAAATGAAATAAAATACAAAGCTTCAGTTAAAGTGCCAGGGTAAAAATTGTCAGCAATTGTATTATTTTCTATTTTTTTTTCTATGCATATGTGAAACCCTCTATAATGTTTTGTCTACCTACCTCCTGGTCGTATACACCTAGTCTAGTATTGTTGCCTTGATGCATTATGTAATGTAATACACAGTCAGTGTTGATTTATTTAGATATGTATTGTTTCTCGTATTATTTTTTCTATACATATCGCTTTGATGTCATCACATCATTTGAATACAACATACAACACAACATAACTTTTATATTGTTGACATACACACAAGCAGTCAACATTATTTACTATGTAATGTAGGTGCATCGTAAAATAATGCTGAAATCAGAAAGGAATGGTTTTTTTTTTTGTGTTGAATAATTTTTTAGGTTTTCTCATTTCTCGGTAGTCGGTAGACTATATCATCATTATCATAGTTTATCGTTCGTTTAAATGTTTAATGATAGCATGATGATAGTGATAAAGAGTTTTATATGTACATCCATTAATAATGATTGAATGTATTAAAGTATAAAGACATAAAATTATTGATATTTGAATGATATGTGCGGGTGCGGTGCGGTTTTTGCAAAAAGTAATTGCATATTTTTAGCAATAATTTGTGTATTTTGTATTATTTTTGTAAGTTATATTGGGCGGTATAATGAAACCTCTTCATATATTGACACTGATACTGTGTAAAGGACGTACGCCAACGTATGCAGACCAAATTTATTCAATTGAAGAAATATTTTTAAAATAACTTTCAAATTATACGAATAAAGTGCATTTTTTTCCATTGGTACACATAAAAATTTAATACAAGGTAAAGCACGATAATTGAAATATTGTTTTTTGATTTTTTTCATTCCTTTATGGCGTTGTTTTTTATTTCCTTTTTTTTTCAATTTTCCAAATTAAATCGTAGATTTCACACAATCACAATACTAAAAACTTTTTCCTAGCGATAAGAGAGAAAAAATAGAAAATAAGATTATTCCTGGGTGAATAATAAATGCAAGAAAGAGAAAAAAAATATACATACTCGTACATGCATAATATAAGTATGGCAACCAAGACAAAGTTCAAAACATTTTATGTAAATTATAGAATACCATGGTATAAAGAATGAAATGAAAAAAAATGTAAAGTTCTTTTTCCTGTGATAGTAAAATTTATTATTATTTGAAATCCATGTAGATTTGGTAGGTATATGCATTTGTGTGCATTTATACACATGTAATTGTATGCTTGTTAAAAAAAAAAATAAAAAAAAATTTGATTTTTAAATCGAAAACCTTTCAACAACTTCGTGTAACTTATAATTATAAATTGTGGCATCCAAAAATATAAAATAATAATTTATCTTTTCAATATTTGTTTTGTCAGTAATTTATTTTATGAGAACAAAAAGTTATGATTTCATTTACAAAAAAGAAAATAAATATAATAAAGCAAATTAATATTAACAAATTAACAAATTAAAAATTTTAAAAACATAAATAAAGTTTGTGTAATATAAAATTTCATAAAATACCGATTATAAAAATTATGATAATGAGATTCGATATAAATAATATCCTGTATACATTTTATTTTCAAATATAATTATTTATTATAAAGGTTATGAAAGTAATATAATTAAGAACAATAATTTATATATATGTATATACATACATATTTATGAATATGTATGTAAGTAGACACATAATATGATTGTACATTAAAATATAATTTAAAACATTAAAAACAAATTTGTTACCATGCAAGCAAAGTTAGAGTTTCATCAAAATTCCATTAAATATGACATCAATGAAAATTATTATCTTTGTTTTAATGTCGTACTATACACATATATGTACGTACATATGTATATTTTTTCATTTTCGAAAATGATAAAATTTTAACTGAAGACTGAACATAATGTTAACTGGTTGTAAATTACATTACTCGTATGTACATATATGACGAAAATTTAACAATTTTCATTATTTAAAAACTGAAATTCTTTATTATTGTTGAAATCAAATTATTTATTTATTTTAATTTTTTTTTTTTTTTTTCGAAAATAACGAAAATTATTTTGATGGGATGGAAAAATATTTTATACCTACAACCGTTATGAATAAAAATGTAAATGTACTCATAAATAGGATATGTTATATTTTTTTTTTTCATTATTTAATTTGGGAAATTTTTTAATAGAATAGATACCTTAATGTCTTTAATGTATAGCATAGCACAATAATTTTACACGTGTTCATAAACGAACTTTAAGCAATTAATTAATATTTCATTTTTCTCAATCAATTAATATTTTGTTTTGTTTTGTTTTTGAATAATTTCATTTTCACACATCAGGGAAGAAAAAAATTTTTTTTCAATGAGAATTTAACATGATTAAATGTTTAAAAGTGCATGTTGGTGTTTGGAATTTTTTTATTTGGTTTTATTTATTTTCGTTTTTTTTTTAGCCGTAAAAAAAATCATTAAAATTTAATTATCAGCTAATTTACATGAAAGCGCAAAAAGGCTTTGAATAAATTTATAAATTACATAATGGCGGGTGTATTTGTGCAGACACATGCAAGTATGTAATCCATATACGCACAGATTTTAAAATTATTATATTTTTGATATTATGTATAAATATATTACTATATAAATGTATATAATTGTCACGTTATTAAAAAAAAATTCATATTGTTTTTTTATATATAGGTACCTATTAGATTTTAAAATGTTTACAATCATGAACTATGAACCGATAATTAACAGATTTTATAATAAAAACTGAATTCCTATAATATATCCATAAACTTATGTTACGTACATATTACACATACATAATATGGTATAATATCACTAAATAGTAGCATGTATAATATACTTTCACGTACAATAATAATTTTTATTTAATATTTAGATACAAACATTATGTACATACTTGCTTATAGCTTATATTTACTGCGGTTACTATGATACCTATACTGTGTTATGTTGCTCATTTATTACATAAATTACATTATTATTAATGAAATTTATGGTTGAATGAACATTTTTTTTTTATAAAATAAAATTTTAATTTCATTTTTAATTTGAAATATAATCTCCATTAAGATCAGAGATTTATATTGTATAGCTTTTAAATAGTTACCACAGTAATTGAGCTAACTATTATATATACAAAATGAAATACCAGTTAATCAAATTAGTAAGTAAAAAAAATTTTAATTTTAATTTTGACTTTAATTTGTTAATGACATACATACATACTTATACTTCCATAATTATTTGTAGAAGTTATTGAATTTACATGTAAAAATATATACACTATTAAGTTACATTTACATGTACGTGTTCACAATTCAGCATAGATTACCGTATAATTCTTATATAGAAATATTGGAATTGATAGCCAAGCTTTCAATATAATTTCCTCGATATCGCCAGTGTGAGATTAGATATACAACTTAATCTCAATCACACTCTAGATTAATTTTTGCTGTGGGCTGAAAAATGATAGAGCTATAGAATTTCTTTAAAAAGGTGTGAACAATTTAATGTGGAATGTATATAATCTGGGCTATATTGTAAATGTATTTTTATGTGTACGTTAAAAAATTTATCAGATTCAATAAACTCTGAGATATTTCAATTCGAATCAATATCTTTAATAGTAGTTTGTTAACAATGCAAATAGGTTTGTGGTGCGATCTTCATTCATATTTAAAACTTGTAAATATATTCTGAATCTAAATTCAACAATATTAGAAACAGCATTTAATAAAAGCTCTAGATGAACTGAATTTCAACTGTGTTTTTATGATATACTTAAAAATTATTGCACCCAATTAATTAATTTTGGATTGAATTGAATTTGATTTGTAACTCAATATATGTACTTAAATTCTTTATTTAATTTCTCAACGTTACACATAAATATCAATTTCAGATAACATTCTCAATATTATAATAATGTACATTTATTTTATATGTTAACAAACAATTTGTGGTTAAATAATTTATGAATGATCATAATAAAATGCATCATTTAGAATTAAATTGATTTTATCGTGCAAAATATTTATTAAGGATATTTATAAGATACAATTATATAATTACATTTTATACATAATAAATTTATTAATGTGTGAAAATTTGTTTTTATTTGAATAAGTATATCTTAAAAATATAAAATATACATTTATATACATACTATGCGTACATACATACATATGTATATAAATTATAAGAAGGTAACCGAAATATTTTACGTAATACAGTACATAAATGTATATAGATATAATATGAAATAACAAATTTTAAATAATTCATTCTATGTTTGTTGTTCTACCTACATACAAAGTGTTTACTGAATTGATTACAAATTTAAATTAATTTTGAATACGTATTTACGTACATTGTATGTATATGTATACATAAATTTGTAAATGTTGCTTACGGACTTATTGAATTTTGAGTATCTTCATAACAAGAAAATAATTAAATATTTTCATACATAAACACACACAAAAGGTATATACTTACATTTCAATTTTGTGTTTACACGTTTACATACACATTATAATAATGTAAAGAAGTAAAATATTAAAAAAAAATAATAACAAAACATAATATACATTTTAGGCGGATAAAAAGATATAAAGTTTCGTATTTATAATTTTAACTTTTTCTTTATATATTCTTAATGTCCTTCTGTCTGTCTTCTTGATTTTTTGTACTTCATATTATATATGTGTAACATGCTCACGTATATATACTTATAAAAACAAGAAATTTCTAAAGAATATTATAAAAATTTTCTTCGCATATTATAATATGAAAATGTAAGTATATCACATTATTATTATGTATATATATTATACATATGATAATGAAGTACATAACTATTTGAATAAATTGCAATGAAACAAGATATAAAAAAATAATGAATGAAAATTACTTAAGGCAAAATAAAAAATTAAAATATTATGAATACTCATCTCATATGTAGATGTGTATAAGTTTTCTTACAAAATAATAATGTTTTCATTCTGTATGTAATCTTTATGTTATATATTACATGAAAAAATGACATTACATTGTGATATGTGGATATACAATACACCATGTAATATATTTTGTTTTTATTGTTACTCAAAACATGAGTACATAGTTATGTTAAAGAATTTAATTTTTCTTTTTTCAGGAATAAAGTAGAAATAATTTTTAAAAAAATAAAATGCATACAGTTTACAGAATGTTGAATTTTCTTGGAATAACTTCTTGTATTTTGAAAAAACAAAAAAAAAAAAAAACAAAAATAAAACTTTTGACTTTAGTTTTTGGTTTAAGTCAACGTTCTGCTATAAACTCTAAGTACACATATGTATGAAAATACGTAGTAATATCATAGACGGTACTAACATTTTTCTTTGTATAAAATGAACGATAAAAGTATGTCACATCACTATTAATTAAGTTAAAAAGAATACATTAAAATATAAAACATGTGTTTTCAGATATATTTTTTTATATATTCCCGCGGTTTTTTGTGTGTTCTGTATAGCAGAAACAAGCGAAATAAACACATCATGTGTGTACATATGTATATATTCATAGCTCCATGAATAAATTGCTTTCAAATCTGTTTGTTAGTTCTTTTTGGACGCGCTTTTAGTAAAAATCTTTCTAATTAAAAATTAACACCTATTATATAATGTATCATGGATATGAAAGTGAATTTTAATTGCTTAGTAAATGACAGAAAACCGAGCGTGCAATTAGTGAAATTTCGAGGTAAATACTTAAATTTTAGGATCTTAATTTTTCATATTATATTTAAAATAATCTCATTTTCCTTTAAAGCACTAATTTGAACAAAAAATTTCTTTTCCATTTCATGTAGATTGATAAGAGTATAAAAAACTCATGATAATCTGATAATCCATGAATGGCATAAATGAAATAATCAAAAAAAAAAAAAAAAATATTATGAAATTCGTAAAAGTGGGGTTTTAAAATTTTTATTGCACCATAGAGAAAAAAAAACCATAAAAAATTTTTGCACTGATAGTGGTAATCCAGGAAAAGCAAACATCAAAAATATAAAGTCAAAATGATTTTTAAAATCCGATCCATGCATCGATTTATTTTTATCATTTTCTTTTCATATTTACTGCTACATTTCGAATATTATTTTTATTGGAAATTTCTTTTCATAAAAAAATACTGTATGGTACTATATATATGTACTATTCAAATATTTTCGCTCGATTCCATTTCAGAATTTATTTTTTTTTCTCCACACTTCCATATAATGTACACGATTTCTTTGAATTATTTGCTTTTAAATGTTTTCTTTTTTTTTCTGCGGAAATGTATTTTATTCACATTTTATATTTATTTATCTGATAAAGTATCATGAAATTTTTCTGATGGAAGTTAAAATCTGTCTTTCAATAAAAGTTTCCTTAATAATTTATGACAGCAAAAAAAAAAAAACAATTTCGCAGAATTAATATGAACAAAAATTTTCATATATTTATTGATAAAAAATAAATTCATTTTTTTATTTTTGTAAAGTAAAATTATAAATATTTATAAATTATATTATTTATTTCAATGTTTCGTCGTTTCAATGTTATTAAGAGTGTTCGCATATACTTAACATTTTACAATTTTTTTTTCTACGATAAATGAATAAATCTAAGTTATGTTTTTTATTCTGAGAAAGTTGAAGGACCGTTTAAACTTTAGAAAGCTATCTGTATAAGAGTAAATCTTCAATTTTGCAAACAAAAAAATAATGCATATTTTATATATTTAGCCATGAGTTGTTTGTAGTACTTACAATTACAATTCAACTGATGGATTTTATTATTCATGAATAATTTATAAAAAAAAAAAAAATGTAGGTATACTTACTTAATTTTCTGCAAGGTATACAAATATTTTCTTTTCTTTTACTTTTTACCATAGCTGCTGTGAAATTTACTATGCAGATACTTACGCTGTTAAATTGTGTATATTGTATATATGTTGCTTTGTTTTTATTTATTTTTTTAGACTTGTAGCTTTAAGGCTATACATTACTTCCGCACTTAATTATCAAGATTTTTATGTTCAACCCTCTAAGAAATTTATTATAAACTTTAAATTTATGAGAAAAAAAAATCTTAAGGAAAAATTCACATTTTTTTCTTGTATTATGACCTTTTGTGTTTTGTTTATGCCACCGTTTGAAAAGATTTTTTACAACAGCATCCATTTATGATTTTATGATTTTATAGAATAAATTCATGTATGTTGTCAAAGTTTATATTAGAATTACAGTGAAAAGGATTCCAATATTAATAAAAATTATCAATATTATATTTCAAAAACTAATCAAATTTAATAATAACTCAATTTTGCTTTGTTGTAATTATGTTCTAAATTTATTTTTCTAATTTTTATGTTTCATTTTTTTTTAATTTAATGTTGTATTTGTTTTTCTTTTTTTTTTGTTGATAATCAAGCTGAAATTAAAACAAAACTTCAAAAATCTTCTTAGATCGTAAAATCTATCCAATATTCTACATACCACAACAACATTACAGCAATATACTTATTTTCTTTTATTTTGATACTTGTCAGAGAAGATTAGATTTTAATATTTAATAATTTTTGTTTCTAGAAAAAATTATCATCATCTGTAATACAAATTTTTATATCTAATATAATACGTATACATACATACATATGTAATGTATGTATGTACATATGAGTAAATGGAATTTTTTATTGTTATTATTGTTGCACTTACATATATAATCATAAAAGAGATTAAATATACAAAAGTCAATTTCATTCATCTCATAAACATATACACGTATACATAATACGCAATATACATGTTATATAATATAAATACTGTACAAAATATACAAAATACAATGTACACAGACAATATTTAGTATTAAGAAGTATATATATGTATATAAAATGGAATTAATAAATTTATATTTATTTTGATTAATATTATTCAGAATATTGTGTTAGAAAAATTTCATTTTAATCAAAATTAATTGATATATAATCCAGAAAAAATTTGTTTTTAACCTTCTTTTATTTTTCCTCTATTCTGTATTCATTTAAAAAAAAAACATCTTTTCATATCACTAAATGTATTTACATGTAAATATAAAATAGCACAAAAAAAGAAAAATGTGTAAAATAAAATGTGTCATATGTATATACCTCAATTTGTGCTCACATTCTTATGTATTTCATATGTATTTTGTTTCGAATAGAATGAAATCGTTATGAATAAATTTGAATTTAATCATTATTTAGAACAAATATTATGATTTGTTATATGTATATTTTTTTTTTTCACTTCATATTCGAAAAATTTATATTTTTAAATTAAAGAAAAACATATGTATCTATATCATATAAAAACAAATACAAAATGAACAGATTCTATTCGTATGTTAAACCTAAGTATGTATATACAAATCATAAAACTATGGAAAATATAAAAATTGCCTTTAGCGAAAGTTTTCAAAATGATAAATAAAACAATTTTCTAAATTTTGTTGAAAATATCCATACATAGTCGTGAATATATGCATTCATATTTAAACATTTATATATTATATACACACATCTGTTTTATTTCATTTTTTTTTCTTTTGAATTTGTATTTAGAACACCTATAGGGTAAAATCATGGTTTTGTTATTTTTTAATTTATGCGGACACTTACTTTGAGGCAAAATTACTTGCACATACAAGAAAAAAAATTTTTTTTTTTTTTAATTTCAAAAGAAAACAAACATATACATACATATATGATGTCATAAAATAGTAGAATACGAAATATGAGTACATATCCATATATGTATATGGGAGTTATACAATTTTTTGTTGTTACCAAAATATTTTCTTAATTATCCATTACAGAATTTCAAGTCATCATTACTTGTTGATTTGTCACAATTTTCAAATATTCTGTTGATGGAATGAAAAAAGAATATAAAATAATTTAGTTTTACTTTGACTTAATTTAATGAAATACCTACATATTTGATTACATAACACGTACGGAAATTATTTTATTTTGTCTCATAAGATTATAAGTCAATTAATCACAATTTGCGATGAAATTAATTACAATGTATATGCATATACCTAAGAAAGATCGTTCTATTTTCTCAGAATTTAGTTAATTCTAATATTTCACATGAATGAAATAAGAAACCCTCGTATATACGATACAAACTGTTAGAAGTTTGGTATGGTAGCGTACTGAAATACTAATTAAGTGATTATACAAAAAAGAAAGTAGAGAAAACATTCTCATTTCATTGCTTATTTCCAACTTTCGTTAACTACACTCCTACCCCACAGCTGTGGGCTGTGTTCAAAAGCAAACCATTCATGGAGAATTTGAATTTTTCCAATACGTATGAAAAATAAAAATAATGTGAAAATTTATTTCCATATATATTACATATTTTTATTATATATTGGAAAGTCGTAAAATTTATAATCAAATTCAAAATGCAAAAATAGGTGTAATAAAATAGAAAAAAAATTTTGAAATTTAATATAAAATTTTGCGTATTCGTATATGTAATTTTTAATATTAGATGAATAATGTTCTTTTCATTCATTTCGTTAAAAGAAAACAAAACAAAAAAAAACAAGACATTACCTTTACCAACATAGCAATATTTTAGAAATTTAATACAAACATAAAAAGCAATAAAATTGAAAAATTTTACATATCATTTTTCCGTTCAACAACAAATTTTTCTTTTGTGAAATTTTTTATTTTTCTTTTTGATGGCTGACATGCTCTTTCATATATACGATTACAAACTAGCGTATATAACGATTCTTTTTTATGTTTTTCTGAAACGTAATTTACATAATCAGATCATTGGAGAATAAAAGAAAATAAAAATTGTGTGTATTTGATACTTGAAATAGATAGAAAAATTTGAATGATTTGTGCTCTTTTATCAAAAATTCTTGAACTGAATAATGGAAAATGTTATATATTAAGAATTCTGTGCCAGACATATTCTTATCGAAATTTAAGAATTTATTCTTAAACAAGTTATTTTGAAAAGTTTTTAATTTTCATCGTTTTATTTGAAATTTAACTTTTTTATTGTAATTCAATTAGACGTCGATTTAATTAAAAAATCAAACACACTATATGGATATATGTAGATATGTATTGTGCACGAGAAGTATGTAGATACAAATACCGAAAAAGTAATGAGAAAAAAAAATGAAAATTAAATAACTGAAATATACAAAATGAATGAAATTTTCAATACAATTATGTAGTTTATTTAATGAATTCAGTACCTAATTAAAATAATCAATATTCCTGATTTTATTCAATTTACACTAGGACTAGAAAGTATACGAATCATTGAAAAAACAAATTGCTAACACCATCAATTGTATGTGTATACTTTGAATTTTTTTTTTCATCTGTATATTTTAGGTGTTGCTATGTCAGAAAATTTCATGACTATCTAGAGAGTATCTATTACAAAGTATCTTATCCTACAATTTGATCAGATAAAAGCAGTCCTTAATAAACAAACCTTATTGCCTACCATAATATTTTCATCCTTATTTGATCATAATGGAAGTATGTAATAAAAAAAAAATTATTTGAACATAATTTTTACAGGACATTAACAAATAATGAAAATACTAAGAACATATTTTAGCTAAAGGATACATAAAAAAAATGTGAAACATCTCAGATCAAATATTTAAATATTCAATTAACCTTCTTAAAAGTGTAAAATATTTTTTAAGGATGCTTAACTGTAATCTAAATGGATTAAAGGTATTTTATTGATGTTTTAAAAATTTCCTTCCTTTGTTTGAGTTTAACCTAAAGATGATTCATAAAGAAAATTTTAGTAATAAATATGTCAGTTTCGTCATTTTCCTTTCAGTTATTTATGTAATAGAGATAAATTAAATGTTTATTTTTCTTTCAAAATTATTTCAAAATTAAATTTTAAATTCCACTAAAAATATTTTTGCAAATATTTGCTCAAATTCCTTTTTGTCAACTTTAAATAAAAATATATTTGTTGTTCTGTTTAATTTGAAAATTTTATAAATAAAAATTTCACTTTTAACTGAATTTTCGCTCAAATATTTACACATAAAGTATTTTATTTTTTTTTTATATTTGTCAGCTAAAAAAAAAACTATTCCATTTTTTTCTTCTACAAACAATATACACAGATATTTACGTACGAAAATACATTGTAAAATTTTAAATAATTCATAAAACCTCTTGGATGGATATAATGTTTATAAGATGATTACAATAAATTACGTTGAGTTTTTGCTTTATTGAAATCTTTAAATTTATTTCCCTTGATTTTATCTTCAATCAAAATGAATGTACATATATAATTACAATGAATAAATCTGCGATTTGCATACAGGTAACACATAAACTAAATTGAAAAATTGAAATTCCCGTTGAATATAAGTATCAAAATTCAAAGCATTACAAATACGTTTATATGTACTATAAATTTGCTATACATGATTTTTTGTTAATCACATGAATTCCTTTAATTTTAATACAATGAATAATAATAATAATAATTAATTAAAATTAATTGTCTAACAGAAACGTGTTCGAAAATTTAATTTAATATTAATTGATAAGATAAGATTTGTTATGAATTTAAATTTAACAGTGTACTATACAGTAAGAATATTTATTATGTGTATATAATACAAATTGATATGAAGTTTGCATGCTAATTGGAATTCATTTTGAAATACTTTCTAATAGGTACTATATCAAGTTATTAACTTCAAATAATTATTATTAGTTATATTAATAAAATATAGATAATAGTTATGTAATCAGGGATGGATGTACGTATAAGTTGATTTTCTCTTTTAGTATAATGCGAATATTGTACATGATAAACATGGAAAATCAACTAACATCATTTAATACTTGCTCCTCCGCTTTATAAATACTCTGAAGTAGTGGTAGTCATGATAGTCAGTCATACAATAGTATTTATGGTATACTCTACGATAGTACGAGTAGTATTCTTCACTCATCATGTGTGCTCCAAATCGATACAATACACTTCTGTATATGTAATCACATAATGTTTATATTATACAACCCTTAATTATAGTTATTTAAGTATTTGATAAGATAATTTATTTTAACACAAATAAAATAATTATAAAAATATATACATTATTTAACGAAATTTATAATCACCTTAAAGGTATATACATATATCTATATATTTAAGAATTTCTTCTATAATAATATATCCTTTGAATACAATAATACGTTTGATTATATTAGATGTGTAATATAATCATACATTTTGCATATATCATCATTATAATATTTAATTAATTATATGCTTTTCTTTTTATTCTTTAGCAATTTAATTGAAAAAATTCTGTAGAAAATTTTTGCATGTACGAGTAATTATGATAATATATACATATAGGTAACATAATACATTGGAACATTTTTTAAAATAAAAAATTTTATTTCAATTCAATTGATAATTTAAGTAAATAATATACGATAATTATTGAATTTTATATGTAATTGATGAAAAAAAAAATTGCATAATAAAATAAATACAATTAAATAGATAAATGAATGAAAAGCAATAATAAATTAAATAAATACACAATATAATTATAATAATAACTAATTAATTAAATGAAGAGAGTATAAATAAATATTGTAGAATATATAATAAACATGGATTTTATCGTTAAATTATACACAAAAATACAATAGGTTATAGATGTATGATGAATGCTCAGAATGCTTTAAGTCCACAAATACATACATACATGTATTTATATTGTAAATTATATCAAAAATTCATTAATTAATAATCTCATGTTATTGATATTTACATATAAGTACTATATATCAATATTTACATACCTATGCACATTTTTATAATTTATTTACATACTACATATTTATGTATCTATCTATACATGCATTACTAATAAATTTATGATAATACATAATACATATAATAATTATTATTATTATTTTTAATATTCTCCTTCATATATGAACAATATTTTTCGTATCTGATTTCATGTTTATTTATACGAGTAAACATATATTACATATCTATACACGAATTTACATATTTATGTTATAATATGCATATGTGAATGTATATGTACACACATCCTACATACAATATATTTTATATTCAATTAAAAAAATGTATTTTATTTTATTGTCCTGCATTCATATGTATGATTTTGTTTGCATTTTATTTTTTTTTTTTTTGTTTTATTTTACACAAGTTTAAAAGTTCAAAAAATTTTTTTTTCATATAATATATAATCATATAATAAGTTGGAAAATGATGCATATTTGCATTCAGATAAATAATCCATTATTATATAAGTACATAATATACATAGTGTATGTTATGTATATCATCTAGATATAGTATAATTTCAATTATCAAAACCACAATTCATATTAATGAAATTTCCTGTAAAAAAAAAGAATATAAGAACAGTGCTGAACACCATTACCATTGTTAAAGATATATTACACATACATATGTGCGTATGACTCCATGAAAAAAGGATAATATTGTAGTTTTGTTTAAATATGAGAGAAAATATGATTTATTATGTACATGGAAAAATTTTGTGAATGAAAGGACAATTTTGTTTTTATAAAAATCATCGTTGGTACTTGGTACGTATTATATATACTCGTACATACATAATTATAGTAGCTGTGAATAAAAATAATTAAAAATATATTAGTCTTATGTATTGTGAATCGTCATATTTTACATTTGGTATATTAATTATCTACTTAGTTTGTAATATGAAAATTGTATCCTAGATATATTTTTTACAAAACATTTAAAGAAATTATTTTAAAAATTTTTTCGTATACGAATTGTATTATTTTGATTTAAAAATGTGTAGCAGTCTGCAGTTATGTATTTGGACAATTTTTTTCTTGTAGTGTAGTTACTCATTTCATTCTGTGAACATAAACATATGTACCTCTATCCTGTCACAAAAAAAAAATATTTTTTTTTTGTATCCCACATTACATACATCTATTCGTTATAATAAACTCGATAAAAGCATTTTTAAAATCAAATTTAAAAAAAAACATTGGTTTTACATTGCTTTAAAATGCTTTCTTCTTCTTCTTCTAAGCTTTTCATTGAATTTTATATATTTTAAAAATTTTTCTTTAGAATTCTGAAATATTTCTTTAAAAAGAAAAAACTGCACCTATATTTATATGTACACTGTACGTAAAAAGATACCTACTGATGGTATACATAATTTCACTGTAAATGTAGTACAACACACATGTACGTATATGTACATATATACATATTTAGAACATAATTTTTAAAATCAATAAATGACTGAAATTCTTGTAAAGTCACCTGATAGCATTCAAAACAAAAAAAAAAATACTGCTGATATGTTAAGAAAGATAAAACTAAAAAGAGAATCTATTCCATAAACTATATAAGTATGTACGAGTATATATAGAAAGATAAAGGAAATGGATTCGAAAAAAAAAATTGTAAACATCTTTTATAAATAATTCTCATACATGCATAGTACAGATTTGAAATAGAATGAATGTAGAAAAGAAAAAACTTAAATGAAAATATTTTATTGTACACATACGAACAACATTATATACACGTAGAAATAAAAAGTGCCATAGAAAAAGAATGAAAAATAAAAGAAAATTTCAGCTACTATTCTGAATAACTATAGTTAAAGCTATATTTGTTTCCTTTTCTTAGAATATTTTATTTTAGAAAATTTCAGGAAACAAAGTATAGGATTCTCTTTGAAATAGTATAAGATTATAAAAATAATTTGAACTTTAGGTATACTAAAAATTAAACAATGAAAAGGATATGTTGTAGGTATGTTGTAAATATAATTAAATAAATGAAAACAATTATTTCCGAATTTTATTACGAATTACCGAATGAAAAATTTTAATCCGGTTTATTGTCATTAATTATAAATTTATTTATAAATTAGGTACGTTTTTCGTTAGAAATTTTTCAAACATTTTTACGATAATCTGTATTAATATTTAACAACATAGCATATAAGTATTTGTAAGTACAGTTCCTAGGATAAAATAATTTTGTAATTTAAATGAAAACTTTGAAAATTATACAAAATTTGTATCTTAAACTAAACATTGTTACAAAAATGTATAAATAAATTCGAGAATTACACTTTTACTACAAGTGTGCAATTCCATTCAGAACAAAATATGTAAAGAAATGTATAAGTATGCACACACTTACTGAAAATTTCAAATACACATACACTTCTATATGTGTACATACTCGTATACATATACATGTATTCATATAATCCTTTCTAATACGGAATAAATTGAAAAATTTGAAATTTTCTGATAATAGAAATTTTAAAATTTTGTTTCTGTTTTAAAGTATTTAATACTCATACATTTAATTAAAACAATACTATATCTGTACAAGTGTAAACTTATAGTTGCACATATATTTACATATATAGAATTAACTTCATACACATGTACACATACATATTATCTAATATGCATACACTTCTTTCCTAGAGGATGCATGCATGGGGAAGTAGTATCGAGTAATTGTTACTAATTGAATGTTTTTTTTCTCTCGATATTTAAAGTAAACCATATGTTGATGTTTACTTATTACTAGCAATTGAATTAATCATTAAAATTGACCTATTTCTGCTAATTGGGATGTAAAAATCTAAAAAAAAAGAAGCAAAATGAATAAATAAAGCAAACCGAAAGGAGCAAAAATCAGTTGAATTGATGCAAAATTGAAAAGATTCAATTTTTCTCATTCGTTTGAATGTATACATTTGAAGATTCAATTAATTGCAATTAATATTCCTGATATTTATTTATTGGCTCATTCTAATTAAAAATTAATGGGCAATTGTTGCTAATTAAACGAATATTTTATAGAATAATTAAACTATTTTTTTGTTCTATATATTTGTTCAATTTAAAATACATTTCAACAATTTAAATTGTATTTGACTAAATTAATTGCTATCCAAAAAAAAAAAATTGGTATTATTTTGAATTGTAATTATTTATTTTAATTGAATTGAAATTCTATACTTTATGATTAGCAAAAGAAAATAGGAAACTATTAACAGTATGGTTGTGAATGAAAAATTAATTTATATACTAATTTCAATAATAAAACATATTTGATGACATATATTTATGGATAATTTCATAATTAAAAATCAATCAATTAAAATTAATTTCATATTCCCAAAACACTAATTTTATTCAATTACAAAGAAATTATATCCTGTTACATATTATTAATTTTAAATAAAATAAATGAATTTCATAGTATTTTTAAATACTATAGAATGAAAATTTTATTTGAAAACAAAAAAAAAAAATCCACACAAGGTTTGCCATAATTAAATTCTATCCATAGAATATATCACAATAAATTTTCGTACATAAAGTAAAGTAAAAGTTTTATGCTGCTAATATAATGTTTTACATATTATACCTTTATCAAACTTTTATATAAAATCAACGGCAAACTTTGTTTCACCATTATTTCCTGCTTTGTCGTATCCTTTATTCTTTATGTAAATAAGCATACCCAGATGATTTGTTCTTTTTTTTTCTCTTTTTAAATTTAATTTTTTTTTTTTTTTATTATTATTGCACAAAGAACTTTTCGTGATTTTTAAAGAGTTATATTATATGGAAAATTGCCAAGAAAATTACTTATTTTATAGTGTGAAATTTAGGAAACTTTTAAAAATATTAAAATATAACTTTGCATGAAATTGCATGATTCTAGAATATTATATTGTATATCAAGTTCCCAAATTTTTTCCAATAAATCTTAGTTATTATGTGTGCAGATTTGAATAGGTAATACCTGTATACGTAATGTTCTTAAATCATTTTCAAAAATTAACAATACACTTATTGGTCCCTTACAGCTTTGATGAATTTTTGCAACTCTACAAAAGTTATATAGACACCAGATACCAGTAACGAAAGTCGAAGCTATCAGTTAATTTGATACAAAACAACTTGAATGGTTTTACTTCGAAAGGAAATTATTGAAAAAAAAATCAATAAAGTTAAATCGATTATAAAATTTTTGAAATTGACTGGTAGTGAAATAATTTTTAAAAGAAATTGGCAAAACTATAGAAATATTTTGTCAAATGTATGAGCACTGAGCAGGGTATTGGTATACGTATTTGATTTGATGATGTTGAAAATTTTAAGAGTATGAAATTTTTTTAAAATGCTATAAATAAAATGTAGATAATTTACTCTTTAAGTATTTTCAACTAACAACAATCAAATGAATACAAAAAAAAAATAATAATAAAAAGTGAAATGAAAAATATGTACAAAAAATTCAAAACTGTTAACTGAAAATTCTTTCTGATTTCCGTTGTTAAAAATATATATAGAAATTTATAAAAACAATTTGTGTATTATATGTGTATAAGAATCATAGTAATATATTACAGTCATTTACAACACTGCTGTAATTCTCCTTAAAATAAAACGAAATAAATTCATTCATACGTGCTATTTCAAATCCCACACATTATAAGGTTAAATGTTGCCAGGATTGTTACAATTATTATGGTACTTGGGTATTTACTTACATTCACATACTTGCATTCATTTCATCTGTAGTCATCGTATATCAACAAGAAACTTTTAAATTCCTTTACATAATATGTAGGTGAATATAATACTATGTGGTATCACAGATAAAAGTAGTTGTATAAATTTCACATTTCACATTTCGAAATGGTTGCACAGAATTTATTTTAAATTTTAATTTGTATGCACATTTTGTTGTCCCTTTTGTCATTTTTATAATTTTTTTGTCTTATTTTATTTTTGTTTTTAAAAAATCATAAACGAATTGCAATTTTAAGTTTAATCCCTTTTTTTTTGGTTTCTTTAGTGAGAATGACACTAATTGGGAGTTGAATCCCAAATAAGTATATATGTTATATAATCTTACATGAAACTTTGCACAATAACAAAAAATGAACAACAACAACAACAATAAAAATTTAAAAGAATTTAGTACACGTATATACTTACAAATGTACATATGTTGTACATTTGAGTGCACAGAATTTTCTCATTTACTATTTTTTTTATATAACTTGAAATTATCTTTTACAAATGTTCTGTTGAGTTGAAATAGAGTTCATATTACGTGCAAAAAAAAAATAAATAAATAAAAATAAATAAATGAATAAATATACATAAATACAAATGCGAATACATATTTACATAATTTAAAGTGAGTAGCTACTATATTCAGAGTTTTAAAGGTGGAAATACTCAATGTAAGTATCTCGAGACTTTTTCTTTTATTTGAATTGAAATTTTTTTCATATTTGCAGATTATATGAGTGCACAGATGCACATATGAACATAGAATAAAATTTTAAGCTACAGAGAATTTTTCATTTTTCACAAAATATATTCAAAAAGTTATAAGGTACTTACTTTAAGTTATTATAGTTAAATACTTTGTAAATCTGTTAGTTACGTATTTTGGAAAAGTAGAAAATTTGTAGAAATAATGAATATTTGAGCTCCTTATCATCTCAAAATATATACGCATGTATGCAAATAATGATCATTATTGAGTTTCTGAGTTTTCTATCGAATTAAAAAAAAATAACATCAACATTGAAATGGACTTTTGTGTGTGTATGTATTTTAAAATTTATAAGGATAATGTACTGATAAGTGTACACTGTTTTGTACCTTTTTGCAATCGATTGAGTAAATGTGAATATTTTCCAGCAAAAAGGAATTTACGATACAATTTTAAAGAAAATTTAGAAAAAAAATAGTGAAAGAAAAACAAACAAATAAAATAGTAAATATAAAATCTGTATGGAATTAAAACAGGATATGTAAGTACTAGTACTATATTACATGATTCGATTAATTGAATTTGTGTCATTTGACTCTAAACATTACATATGTGTACGTATATTCAACAGAAAATAATAGCATCGTGTATTTTCATGATTTTCCTATGCTCATTCTGTTCTTAATTAATGTTTTATAGAATTCAAAGTTCAATAAATGTTTACTTAACAGTTTAAAAGACATGAAAATGTAATATTATTGTACGTACATATGTAGTGTGTGTGTGTTCATGTGAAAATTATACACTTTACTATATAATGATACTTGTATGAATGTACACTTTTATACTACGAGTATATCTTCGTTATATTGGTTATACACACGGAATAGAATGACTATAACCGTTGAACATTTGATCATTTGATTTATTATCACGTATTTTTTTCTCATTAATAAATCTCTTTGAAAATGGTTTGAATACATATAGGTACTAATAGCAGTAGTATTTACATTTAAAAATAATATTCAAGGAACAAAATATCAACAAATCACTTCAGATTTTAAATTCACAATATATAAACATAACATGCACATACACTCATGTAAGTAAGTCAATAATAAACAAAATTTCAAAATTCAAAGTTCAATTTTCAATGAACTATTGAATGAATATGTTTCAAAATATCATATTGTTTCAACGTTTTCAATATGCACTTAATACCAATAATACGAGTATGTTATGTGGTATGTATATACATATAGTATCGAAATAAAGCTCAATAATCCTTGTTATAAACCATGTACATTTTTGTACATATGAATGCACATATATAAAATGAAGTATAAAGTAAGTATTTAGAAAATATTTGTATATGTAATGGTTACAATTTCTTGGCAATTGAAATATCCTTATAACTCATATATCAAAAAATATGAGAACGCAAACATGAAAGTTATTAACTAAAAATGAAATCTTAGTCTATAAAATATAGTTTTCTTATTTTCATAAAAAAAATATTCTTTTGCTAGCATTGGCATAACTCCAAAGTTAAAATATTTTTCATTTCAGTTATTTTTTTTTTATTTAGAAGATACAAAATAAAAAAGGAAAAAAATATAAAGTCAAATCTGTTATAAAAGAAAAGTAATATCAGCTGGAATTCTCTTAAGAAAATATATAAAATATTTGAAAAAAAAAAATTAGGTTAATTGAAAACAAAAACACAATTAAATAGGTTGGAAATTTTTAAATATACACATATAATTACATATTATATTACACACACTCACACATTCATTACAGAAATTGTGGTTAGTTGAAAATATTTCATGGAAAACATATTTAAATTTAAATTAAAAAAAAATTTTTTCAATTATAAAAAAACACAGGGACATTCATTGAACTGAAATATACAAATGTATTTAAGGGAATTTTAATTTAAAATACAACAAGGTATAGTACAAATGTAGAATTATATATGCATATGCTATAGTATTACGTAAGAAAATCCATTTCATTTGTTTAATTATAAAAAAAATGAAATTAAAGAAAAAATAATACTGTGATAATAACTACGTACTCATACATATGATATGTTAATCTGATATTAATTAATGTTTAAAATCTTTCATGTTTCTTTATATGTGTAGAGTTTCTTTATTCATTTCATATACATATAACAATGATACCTTAAAATTGCTTACATAAGCTCCTTTCCAGCTTTACTTTGTATTCAATTGGCGCGTTGAATTTGAAGTAATGCGAATTGTAAATTTACAAGAACCATCAATAACAGATAATAGTATAGACTATTTCCGAATTCGTAATGATTTTCATTTATAAAATTGTACGGGCAGACATATATAATGTGTGTTTTATATCTGTATCCTAGCATATACATGTACGTATGTATGTATAAGAATGTACATGCACTTCTAGGAGGGTGTAGTAATATAGTACATAGTATATTTAAATTTAAATATATGCGATGCATGTGAACGGAATTTATTTAAATTACAACAAAATATGAGAATTTCCTAAATTTTCGATAGTATTATGTAGTACATAAATTTAAAATGCATGTACAACAAGCAGCAGCAGCATCAACACTACACTACACTACCTCTAAAATATTGTAGTATGAATGTGCTGTAGAATATGCGAAATTAAATATGCATACAGTATTAAGTATGTATTTCTGTATATTGTACATAATACGAATAAGAGTGTATAAAGTTAACTTTGACTGTACATAGTTACAGTTGTTTCCATGAACAAAATGGAAAAATGGATAATAAATATTTATTTTGACCTTAAAAAGTGCATAAGCGAATATTTTATCTCATGAAATGCATTTCGAAAATAGCTTTTTCTTGTTTAAAAAAAAATAATAACGCACTGCATTAATATATGTATGTGTATATATATTTTTTTAATCAGTTACGAGAGCTAAATTATTTCGAATGTATTTCAGCTGTTTCAGTTATTGAAACGAAATTAATTATATAAATCCATAGTAATGCTGTATGCATAATCGATTAAATTCGAAATAGTATTTTTTAAATGAATTCAAAATTTTTATGAGAGATTGTATTTCAAGATTCAATTTTCATTTTGCATTGTCTAACAAATTTGTGATAGGAGATAGACGTATAGACATAAAATATAATCGTAATTTAAATGAATACTTCATAAAATGAAATGCTTTAATAAAATTTAAAGTTAAATGAAGCTGCACAAGAAAAATAAATGCAGATAATATCTTTAAATCATGACAAAATTGATTGAGACCATCAATAAAACTGTGATAAATCATAATCAGTGTATCTATTATATGAATGTATGTGAATTTATTTTAAAACACATACTTATAAGATTGTATAGTATCTAATATTTATTTATTTATTTAAATTTATTTTTTTTGTTTTGTGACATTTTGATCTGTTTTGATGTGATCCAATAATTTTTTCGAAAAAATCTTTGTATCTAGTATGTATAGACAATAGAGATAAGCAATAATAGCCTTAGGATTTTACACACAAATAAAATATTAATTTATTTATAGAATTATTGTAGATATACACAACACGTACTAGTAAGTAAATTATTTGGAAAAATTTTAAACTTTAATTCATATTTTTTTATCATTCCAAAAAATTACATATCTACATAGTCGTATACGTACATATTAATAAAAATTATGAATTATTCGAACATGAGATAGGATTCATCATCATATACATAATACGATTCATGTGAATTTTATGCAGTAAATCATATAATGTAAAAGATTTTAACTTTTCATATTTATTTCATGATCATAATTTTCATTGTAATTTCATAACAGTTGTGGCAAACATATTTCCTGACTCAAAGCATACTGTGTCTGTTATATGTATGTGTTTTGTTGTTATATGCATATAATATACATACATACTACATAGCTACATTACATTACATGTATGTGTTTAATTTTTGACGAATATATGTTACGTATTCCATATAAATTACTACATACATAATAATATGCCTTTAAGGATAACGAATAATTGATGGACGAATGCATAAATATAAATAAATATTACGTATAAACATTCTAAAATACATATTACATATCTTTCGAATGTTTATATTTTAGAATTTCTGTAGCAAAATTTTACATTTCAGATAAAATATTTCAGGAAAATTAAAATTAAAATTAAAATAGATTCTATTCTATATTCTATATACAAATCTATACATACGATACGAATACATTGTGATTGCATTAAATCATATAATTGCATTGAAGGACAAAAATTAACAGGAAAAATGGCTCCTGTAAATGAATTAAGTTTAATACTTAGTATGAATAAGTTTGAGTTATTCCATTGAAACATTAATAATTTTGTATTATTCCTGCTGATTAAATTGGAATGATTCACTGGAAAAGTTATAGAGTAAAACTTATACTATGTCATCGTATTATATAGATAGCATATTAAATATTATTTCAAATTGAATTCAATGAAATATTGAATTTATTAGGCAATAGAGACATGCATGATACTTTGCCCCGATCAATTTCTCTGTTCGTAAAATAATTATGAAAATACATATTTTTGATGAAAGTTTGTTCCTAAAAGTTTTAATAAAAACCAAAAATATCAATAACTAATAAAAATCCTTATTTATGCATTAACCAAACATATTTTGAGGTAATCTATAAAATATACTGTAAATATTTAAATAGTTTTAATTGAGATTCTTGTAATTTTATAAACATTTTGTTTTTATTTTTGTGGTTCAATAACCACGATAAGAATATAGTTAGTAAAATGAATAAAAACAAATTGATTTTTTATCAGGATAAAAAATATATCTCTTGTTTTTACATTTAAACCACTCTGTATACATACTCGTACATATTATATGCATGCGTGTATATGTACACAAAAAGAATGTGTGTATTACAGATGCTAAATTATTTTTATCCAGATATTTTGATTGTTTTGGATTTAATCAAATTTTGTGGTATTCTCTTAAAAACCATAATAAAATAAAGATTTAATATCTTTGTATATACAGACAATACAAAATAAAAAATAAAATTAGTATAAAATTAATACAAAAAGGACGATGTTATATTAGATGTTCTTCAGAATGTTAGAATATATATGTACCTAAAATGTGTATAATTTAATGATAAAAGGTTAAGTATTTGTTCTTATCAAATGAAATTAATATGTTTACAAGAAGGATATACAATAATATAAAATAAAATTGTTTTTATAATTTCTGTAATAAAATTCAATCGGAGTTTTTGAAAGTAGAATAATTTCTCTTTTATATAATATTATATAATACATAGACATTTTCTTCATATCCATATATATACTGTGTATAATTGTAATTATCCTTTTTAATTTTTAAAATTTTTGTTTAGATTTGTATACTCAAATATTGAGAAAAATTGTTCGAAATAAAATCTGTTACAGGACTATAAAATTTTATAAAGATTGTTATGGCTAATAATAAGTATTTGATTGTGTTAAATGATTTTCAAGGATTCTAGCTTTAATATTCGAAAATTGTATAACAATACATAGTTAGTTGTATAGTTTAATGGAATATTGAAATGGAATATTGAAATGAAAAATTCATTTGAATTGAACTTCTTCAAGTGTTCTCTTTTGCAAGGGTTTTCTTGTACTATTACAATTTAAAGTATTACTAAAAATTTGAAACTCTTTATCCGTTTATTAAACAGAAATGAAAAGCAATTTTAACGTTTCAATAATTCTCTATCAAAAATTATAAATTTTTAATGGCTTGGTAATCGTTTTGATTACCTGTTAGTGGTGTAGATTTCAAATCTGTCATTCACTGAGATGGAAAATTAATTCTTCTCAAATAATAACGAATGATTATTGACTGTATGTACAACCTGAGTAATATGATTAAGATAAAAAAATTTTATACAAATAAAATCTATTTAAATTTTGTTGTACATAAAGAATATAATAATTCATGTGAGCATGTGCATCATAAAATAATTTTGTGAATTTTATATACAAAGACGAAATAATAAAACAACGAAATCATTTATTTAATCATCTATAATCCTTTCATTTGTTGTTATATTATATGCATCACATTTAATTAAATTTACAAAAATAAAATATAAACAGAAAAAACAAAAAAATACAGGATATATTTTTGTTACACAATATGAAATGCACGAGTACTTAAAAAGTTTTAATTAAATCACGTGAAATATATAATATGTACTTTGTAAGTATAATACTGGTAACTTATATTGTACATATTACATTACGATATAATGTACGTAAACTTAACACGCATATCATTTTTTGGTTGAATGTTTTTAACAAGTTTTACCACAGATGACAAAAAGCAAAATGCTCATTATATACGGATGGATATATTGTATTTTGATGATACACACTCGTATAGTTGCATATCATGTACAAAATTATTTTTTAATTTTTTTTTTCTTAAATTTGTCAAAAACGTTTAACTACGCTCTATGTAACATAAAATTTTTTTAATAATGAAATGCATTAATTTTGTGTGGATATTAGTATATGTATAAATTTTATTTTGTAGAAAATGAACACTAATTATCTGTCATGTAGTTAAAATGAGAGAATTAATATGTTATTTTAAATAATTGCAATTTTATTGTTGTTCTTTTTCGATTTGATTTTTTTTGTTGTTGCTGGTAATGTCGAAGTAAAATTTATTGTTCAAATTTATGAGGATAAACCGCACAAATGTACATTACATAATATAACAGATTGCATGTATGGGGGGGGGGGGGGATAACACATATGTGAAATGTATTAAAATTATTTATTTGAAATTTGAAAATTAAAATTATTAAAACTTTTTCGTGCATCACAAAACCGTAATAATTTTAACAATTCATATGGATAAGAAAAAATTATTTGAAATTTTTATAATTGTTTGTAGTAAGAAGAATATTAATTATGTTAACGGATGGAAGACCAATCGTTGATATACTGAATTTACAAATTGCCATCATTTAAATCAAATTTATTCAAAAACTTTTATAACATTCGAATATTGTAAATTTGCGAATGGATGGTTTAGATAAAGTTATCGATGTCAATTTATGAATGTGCGGTTCTGAGGTTAAATACATTCGAGTATATGTGGTATATGTTTTGTTTTCTCTATACACATACATATATGACTAAACGATATGTGGGCATGTAGTAGAGAAACTTTATATAAGTGCACACACTAAAGAATTTTCTTTAACAATATAGAAGCGATTTGTGACAACAATTTATACTTCTAGTATATAGTGTATTATCATACGTATTACCATAGACTAGATAGTCTATATGGTTGGTATTACATAAAAGAATTTGAGAGATCACATTTGTACGAGTACATATTTGAAGGATGAAATTCTTAATTGTAGCTGTATGTATAGTAAGTATTATACATATGTATGTATGTATGTACGTACGTGTAGTTCATAATTTTAAAATACTCATCATCATCATAATTTAGGTAATGCATAGAAAATTGAAATTAAATTACTGTGTTCAGTAATTCCGATGATTACTATTATGTTTTTTTTTGTTTTTTCTATCAGAAAATATATTTGTTAATCAGTTTATCGTCTTTAAAAAGAAATTTTTGTTTCATTTATATGAGGTCGCATTATTGTATTATATACTTACTTTGTTCAGATATACACGGATACATCCAGCCAGATCCCAGATAAGAATATAGATACATATGTATGTTTACTTATAATAAATATACTTGTAAAACGAATTGTAATAAAAATTTGAAATTATTCTTATCACGTACTTTAACATGGATAAAAAGATGACAGTTTTAAAACTTGTGCATAAGAAAATTGCCTATTATACAAAAAGAAAAAAATTTTTTTTTCATATACATACATATATACGGAATATTCTTATCACGAATTTCGTTTTATATTTTTTCGTCCTTTTCTTCATCATATTATTTTTCATATCAAAGTTTTTGATCAAATATGTGATCGAAATTCATATTACATACATTAAATTCAGAATTCATATTGATTTCAAATTATAAGCAAAATTTAATTTATCAGTAGATCATTTGACAAAAATTCATATAACTTTTTTTAATGTTTTCATTCTCATATTAACTCTTCCAGGTTTCATATTATACATATATGTATTAATTTTGATGATGTTAAAGAAACAGAAGTAAAAGAAAAATGAATCCATCCATTTTTCACAAATTAACAGTATATTTTTTGGCAAATAATTTGATATATAGCTACCGTATATTTACGTGCAATTCTATTCAATTATAAAAAGTATCTTGAGTTGAAAATATTTTTTTTTTTGTATTTTGAATTTATCATCATAACACAAAGTCTTATTTTGTTTTTAATAATAATTCAAAGTTTAATTCGATTTGTACTTTCAATCATTGAATCGCATCAAATTTCTCATTAAAATTTTTCAAAATGAAATTTTAACTGAAATAATAAATATCGTAGTACTAATTAAAGGATTTAGGAAATTCATTTCATTTCTTAATTGGTTATTTTTTTTTTTGCTTTTGCTTTTGCTTTTTAGATTTAAAAGAATTATTGTTTTTGTTTTCGTGTTGTTGATACAATGAATTACTAATTTAGAATTTTGTAAAACCAATTATTCACGTATTTCATATATAAATAAGTAATTGTGAAATTTTTTTTTAATAAACAACTGAAAAGAGTCGTGTCATTAAAACACTCTATAACTGTGTACAAATGTACAGTGAAATATGAGCTAGTTCTTGTATTACGATATTGTTATGAAGTTTATTGTTCATAAAAAAACGTTTTTTTTTGTTTTAAGAAGAAAAAATATATTATATAAATGTAATCTTTTCACTTGAAATTTTGCGAGTCATTAAAAATATACGGATTTCTTTTATAATTCACTTATATACGTATAAAATAGAAGTAGAGGAAAATAATCATTACGATTATCCTAAGAGGATTTTGAAGAGAATGAAAAAAAATTCTAATTTTTTTTTTTTTTGAGATATTTTTGGCTTCTATTATAATTCGAATGATAATAATAATAATAATTATCTGGAAAAAGAAGGAAAGAAAAATACAATAAAGTTTATAAAGTTTGTGATTCACACAATTTAATTTTGCGGTTTTTTATAGTCTTAATTTCAATTTCTTAAACTTTCTACGTTCGGTTTTTGTATTACTAAATAAGAAGATTGAAGATTTTAGAAGATTCGACACATAAACAGGAACTGAACATAAATTTTTAATTTCGTTTTGTTATGTGTGGTTCTGCATAGAAGGATAAAGTCTATTCTGAAAATTAAAAGATTTATTTTGTTTGCTTTTCTGTGGCTGTCTTATCATTACAACATTTTAATCACAGTAGCTTCTCTATCTTTTTGTGATTTCCGTTTAGTGTATAGTATCCATGTATAATGTAAATTTTTGTATTTTGTGTTTGGATTTTATTTTCATTTCTTTTATAAATATCAATTTATTAAAATATTGATTTTTTTCAACAAAATTTCAATTACTTAAATGAAATATCGCAAAAAAAAAATATTCCGAAAATTTTCTATATATACATTTTCGATTTACCTCGAAAAAAAAACAATTTAAAATCCTCACAAGTTTTCTTCTGAATCAATCTTTAACCAATTCCTTTTTCAAGCAAACTTCTTCAAGATATAGTGAAGTATTTACATTATATCTCGCATTCATTCAATCAGAAGAAATAAAATTTTTTAATTTAAGTAGGTTAGTCTTTTGAAGTTGATGGTTTTTTCCATCATCTTTATTTTACTGTACAACCAATTTTAAGAGAAATAAAATATAAAAATGTTACTCTTTTAATTTATTTTGAAATGTCCTTTATAGTAAGATTTTATTTCATGTTTTTTAAAAATTCTTTTCTCCGCATAACTTTTCAAATAGAAATTAAAAAGTTTGTTTTTTTATTTTTATTTAATTTGAAGTTGTTATTTGGAATTTTTATTTTTAATTCTTTCTATTCGAATTATTTGATTGCGGAAAAAAATATTTTTTGATTGTCTCTGTCTGTAACAAAAATATTTATAGAAAATGTACAATATTATTGAAAGTTTTTTCCTACAATTATAAGTATTGAAGGACTTCAAAACTGAAGGTTAAAACTTTTAATAATTCTAAAGTTATACCATGTTATACATTGTACATTTTATTGAAATTTTTAAGGATTTATTTTAATTTTCTTTAGTTCATTCTATGAAATCTTTGACTACATAAATATTTTTTTTTATTTTTTAAATTATATTTAAACGTAAATTTTTCATGAAAAAAATAAATAATTTTAATAAAAAAATTTCATGGAAAACTCACAGTTTATATAGTAAAAGTATAAAAACACAAAAATAATCAAAAATATAAGTAAACTTTAATTTACGTTACATCAAAGGAATTTTGTCGTTTCATAATATTTTCGTAGATGCTGGATGCTCGCACAGCTTCTGGTATAATGAATTTTTTCATATTTTCATGAAATTATATTTTATTTTTCGTAGTAATATTTTCAATATGGAATTTCATATGAAAATGCTTTATCCTTTTTATTTTATTTCTCTTCTTTCTTTTTGTTAATTATTTTTTTTTTGTATTTTTAATTTAAAATTTTTGTTTTATTTTCATTTTCTTTTTCGAAATAAGAAATTTATGTTACAATAAAAATTTGTAATCAGGTGTTTTTTTTTTCACAATTTTCTTTTGTACATATTTTCTCCAATACTATACAGTATACAGATATTTAAATATCACTTCTGAGCATTAAATAAATATTTAAATATGTATGTATACACGTTTTAATTATCAAAAATTTATTGTCATTCATATTATGTTATATATTTTTTTTTCGGTTCTTATATTTTCATTTTTTGTATGAATATGTACATATGTATATGTTACATATGTTGGTATTTATTTGGAATATTAAATGCAAAAAATAAATAAATATTGAAAATGTATCATAAATGAATCTTATAGCCGTAGGTAGATATACAAGGTAAATTAAATGATGCAATAAATTTAATTATAAATGTATATTTTACCCTTGAATTTATTATTGTGTTTCACGCATATATACACACACACGCATATACACACACACGCATACATATATATAATATAATAAATTAAAAAATTTATTTTTATTTAAATTGTGTAATGTTTATTATAAATCAGTGCGTATTGAGTAAGAATATTTATGTATGATGCATGTTATATACCATATATCGAACTACATTTATGAAGATGATCAAAAAAATAAAATCAAAAATTTAATTTATTATTAAAAAAATATGAAATTATCAGAATTCTATACAAACATTACAAATATGAATTAAATAAAATAATTTCCTTATAATATGTTATATACAATTACATACAATAATAATTCAATAATATGTATGTTTCAATTTCAATCAATATACACAATCGAATATAGATTAAAAATTAATTTGTATTATTTAATAATTTAATTGTAAAAAATATTTTTAATAAAAGAACAAAGAATCTATAAATTATCAAATACATACGAGTATATGTATATAATTTATACTGATCATAATTAAAATATTTTTGAATTAAAAATCAATATATCAAATTAAATTTTCGATATTCGTTTGTATTCATATTTAAAAAAAAATGAAATTATAAAATAAAGAATTTTCAAAATTAATGAATATTTTTTTTTTATTTGTAGAAATGTAAATATACAAATACGCACTCATAATTAGTAAACATATAAATGTGGATGGGTTCAAAAATTCAACACTGCATTAGTGTTGCAAAAGAAGTTTAATAATCAATGTTGCGCTAACACTTCGGCAACACTTCTGCAACACTACAAAACCATGATTCATTTTTGAACCCAGCCACTATATTTCATCGCACTGTGAAGTGTGTTTTAAATCAATAATAATACGTATAACCAGTATAACTTTATAGTAAGTAGAGTGAAATATGTATGCGTGTAAATCGATCAAAAATACTTACATTCGTTAGAGATACTCATTTGTTTATGTTCAAATACAATTTCTTTAAAAAAAAAAAAAAAACAAATCTCCTTAATTGTAATTGATGGCACACTTTAAATACATTTTCATGGGAAATTTTACATATTTATGCGAATGTATGTGATGTGTATGTAGATGTGACCACAACTACTTAATTACAGATAAATGATTATGTATCATAAATTACATTTATACAAATAATATACTTAAAATCAATATTGATGACAAAATTATATAATAAATTTCATGTAAATATGTATGTTCTGGTATTTGAAAGATTTTCTTCTCCGAATGTAATTACGAAGAAAAGTATATACATGCCAAATATACTATAGATGAAGATGTAGTAAGTAAAGATGTAATGATATTTTGAAAAATTAATGCTTTTTCATTAGATTCTCAATCATTTTCTCTGTTCATTTATTCAGTTTTTACTCACCCAGTGAGTGGTATTGATATTTTTTTTTTTATAAATGATATTGGCTTCGTTCAATAAAAATTAATTTTAATTTATGAATTTATGATTCGATTCATTCAATTATTTTAACAAAACAAAGAATTGTCTGATGCTATCACAGTTTTCCCTAGTGTATTTTTTTATTTTAATTCAATTTAATTGAAAATTCTTATAGAAAAAATAATTCAAAAATGTTTAACACTTTGTGCTTCATACGATAAAATATATCTAATATTATCTTCATTTTAATTGGTTTATTTTTTTATTTTTTACAATTTATAACTTCAATCAAACTGTATGCACCATTTCCATCATACGAGTATATCATGATGCCATACAATTTTTTTCGTATTAAAACAAATCCCTATCCAATTACCACCGCTGAAACATAACGCACATTGTATTTGTTTTTGTAAATATTTTTCAATATTTTTTTTCTATTTAAAGAAAATATTTTTTTGTTTGGGTTTGTTTGCTGTGAATTGTTGAATGAAAATTCCTTGAAAAAGAACAGAAGAATGATACAGTTTATGTAATCATATTTATTGGGTCTCTGTTTACATTATCTATATATATTAACATAAAAAATGAAAATGAAGGATTTTTTTACTAAAGTTTTTCATTCCTTTTTGTGTTAGTTTTTTACTAGTTTATTTATTTTTTTTATATATTTATTTTTTTTTTTTTATCAATATAGAACTGAATGAAATTTCATGAAATTATTTTGTGTAGTGATATTATCATCATTATATTTTTTATGCTTATTCTGAACTTTTCATTCTGACGATGAAAATATTTGTGTCCAAAAATAAAATTCATTATTTTTATATTCATCTTCTTATGTTTATGATTTACTTATCCCAGTTGAATTGCTAAAACGTTCACATGTAAGTTTTTCATATACATACATACATACTCTTGTATAATTTTTATATTTTCATGCGATAATATGGTAATGATATGACCTTATAAGAATGATTTTCATTTGTTTATGTCACGTTATTGTAAAGAATAAATATCATTGTTTAAAAGATACGTGATAAGAAATACAAAATAAAAAAATAAATAGAATTATATGCACGCAAATAAGAGAATCTACAATTTTTTTTTCTCGAATCAAAGATGAAAAATTTCAGAATTCTTGTATTTTATCTCATAAAAATGTGTAATTCTATAAATCTTTTATGTTGGAAATATTCTCGCTTTTCAAAAAAATCCGTTATATTTATTTTATTAAAAATCTTTAAAATATTTTAGACAATATTACGAAATTTTTTTACTCCACGTTTTTATGAAAACTTTCTGAATTTTCAACATTTTCAAAGATTGCAAAAGTTCTTTGTAAAGTATATGAAATGAGAAATTATGACAGCATAAGAAGTATACGAAAAAGAGGGAGAAGTAGTACTTAAGTAGTAGAAAAGAGATAATTGGCCTCTAACTATAGTACGATATACGAGAACGCTAGTAATTACCTTTCAAACAATGCATACGTATTTTCATTCATGAGAGAGAATAGTCCATTTTTCTTTTATTCTTACTCTACATTACACACCACAAAAAGTATACGAGAAAGAGGAAGAGACAGTAATGCCGCTTCTACATTGAAAGCAGTAACTTCAACTTGGCCTTCGACTTTCGACTTCACAGCATGCTTAACATGTAAAAGTAGCTGTCAAGTCTACTGCATTGAGTGATTGAATGTAGAAAAGGCATAAGTAGTAAATGATAGTAGCAATTTAGCAATACTTCTTATACTTGCTCTGTACTACATCTACATACAAATCAGAAGAAGTGTACAAGAATCAGGAAGAGACAATAAATAGTGTTTAAAATATTTTATAATAATACCCATCTGTATAACACTGAAAGAGAAAGAATATAGGACAAAGCAGGAAATGGCGAAGGGTAAAATTCATAATTAATTTTGTATAGAAGTGTGAAAAACAGGATATTGAAAATATAAAACTTTTGTTCTTTGTCATGCTATTTACTATTACCTATTACTAAACTATGATGAGATACCTGTAAAGATACACCAATGTGTTTGTTTGTTTTAATCCAATTGTATTTGAACTTTGTGGTGTTTAAGAAAATTGAAAATTTTAATGAAAATTCCGTTATCATTAAAATTGCATATATGTCACTTCCATAATTATGAATGTATGTATGGATACTCTTAGGTTGTTGTATTTATATGGATATAGATACGAAATGCATACATATGCTGGCATAATACATATTTATGTGGTGATTCATAACATGTTCATTCATGATAAAAGAAAAGTTTCATTGAAAATGTAATCACTTAATTGATTTTATGTCCATATAATATATTTTTCCTGTCTTTCGTTTTTGTCATTTTCTTTATTCTATAAAATTCCATTATAGAAAATATCTGGATTAATGAAAAATTAAATTCAATCGAATCGATACCAAAATAATAATATAAAATGTATTTTATACATATGTATACTCGTATACATTTACACGCAGTTGATTTATATTTGATATGCTAAATTTACATTTTATCAAAATAAACGCTTATTTCGGTTCGGTATCGTATTTCGAATTCATTTTTACATAGCCAATTAATTGTATATATGTTTTTCAATTTAACACATCAATACATATTTATATACATACATTCACATAGCTACATACTATACACACATTCAAAAGTCAGTTAAATTAATGGTTGGTTGATTAAACATTTTGAATTCATTTCACACAATAAATAGGCAACACATTTATAGATGAGCAATCAGTAATTTTTTTCAAAAATACAAAAAAAACAAAGAAAGGTTTTCAATTAGTGGGAATCGAACAATTTTGATATGGTTAATTTAATTCGAGTCAGTCGATATACGAGTATATATTGGGGAAAAAATTTTGTAATTAAAAGTTAACGATAATAATCACCTCTACAGTATATTATTATTAAATAGTGAAAAAGTATATAAATGCATATATCCTTATATGATACTTGAAAATGAATTTATATATGGACTCTTCTTGTACGTATACGTATCTTTATAATCTTTTGTATTAGCAATGAGTAAAACTAACGAAATCAAACATGAAATCATGCAATTATTGAACTTAACAGGATATACATATATACACACGGGTTGGTATATACATATTATACCCTTTCATTGTATGTATAAGTTTTGATCTTATATCATACATGTATTGTGTATTTTGGATTTATAAAATAGCTGATATTATTAAAACTTGTATCTATAGTATGTATAATTCTAAATATAAAATAAAAGAATATATATACATAATATTTTTTTTTCTTAAATACATATAGGATATTTTCTACATTACATTTAGATATACTTACGTACATATATATTATTTTCAAAGAAAAATAAAAATACAAGGAAGTTGTTTGTTTATAACTTGTGCTTGTATCAAAATCTATTTCATTTACCTTTGCAGTTTATTAAACAGTATTTTCATTTTTATTTTTTGGTTTTTAGGATCTTCGGTTTTTTCTTTTTTTTTCGACTTCTTTTCTTATAAATACGAGTATGTAGGTACCCTTAAAAGACTTATAGAATTTCGTAGAATTTAGACAACATGATATCATACATAATATGTATTATACAATTGTATACACTAGATATACAATTTAAGGTATAAATGTATTGATTTTAAAGATTATCTTACAAATCCACATACATTACATACATTTATACATAAAAATACTTATTTTCTTTCTTAAAAAATATATTTAAGCACATATAATAAACATATACATATGTACAAATAAGTAAGTATCTATGGAAGTAAATATTTCAT
Source organism: Villa cingulata (assembly GCA_951394055.1). Lineage (NCBI taxonomy): Eukaryota > Metazoa > Arthropoda > Insecta > Diptera > Bombyliidae > Villa > Villa cingulata. Next base: position 33,316,538 of record OX596024.1, read on the forward strand.
ATTATATTAAAGTATATTGATATATTTATGTGAAAGTTAATAAGAATATACCTATATACTCATGTACATAAATACGAGTAAAAAGTAAAAATAAGCAAGTATATAGATAATGATACGATAAAGAAACGAAATAAGAAAAAGATATGAAGGAAAAAATGTACGAAAGATAAAAGGATTTTAAGGAATAAAAATTTAAAAAAAAATTTTTATATATATTCAAAGGCAATTCATTTTTTAATACATATGCGTATGTACGTATGTATATGTATATTTTCATTTATATTTTTACATATCTTAAGGTATTTATTTATAATTTTTTTTTTTTAAGATTTTCCTTGTAACTTTGATACACATTATTTACATATGGAGTATTATTTTTTATTCGTATGTGGAACATAGATCAATTTTAAATCCTTTGTACCGAAATTCTTCTTTGACTTTATTAAAACAATAACAAGAATTACATAAATTACTGATTATTTCAAAAATAATATGCATATGTTAGGTATCATTTTAAATTCAAACATAGCATATTATCTGGATATGGATGGAAGGTACATATGTCGGAACATATAATATAGGTACAAGTACAAACGTAAAAAGATACCACATTTTAATCTATATTAAAATGAAAAATGTTGTAATAAATTAAAAGAAAATACATTTGAGGACGTATCATTGAAACGATATCTCAATTCAAGAATTATCTGTAGGTAAGTAGTATGTGAATATTTAATACTGAAGGCTGCCTCAAAATAGAATTCAATGGAAGTAGATCGTAGAAGAAGCCATGGTTCTCTAGATCTGGTGCAATGCTTGGGAAAAAGAACAAGATGAATTCACTTGAATTTATTAATAATTTAATTTTGCACATTATTTTTTGTTCTTTTATTTCATTCATATTACTTATTATTTTTGCTATTTTCTTTATTGCAACTTCTTTTCCAACAAAAACAAAACAGAAATATAAAGTAAGAATAAAACTATCAAAACATATAAAAAAAGATCTACTATTTTCATTGCTTATGAAATATTAAACGGAAATAAGTATGTATTTCTAAAAGAAGCAAAATAAAATAAAAAAAAACACCAAACATAAATTCAAAATTTTATAGTGTTAAAACAATAACAAATCTACGTACATTATATTCCTGGTTTATTTCTAATTTTTCATTTTTGTTGTGGCAAAACTACACCATAAACACAAAACGATACATCAAAAGCAACGATATCCAATATGAATTTATATTGCCTCCAACCATAGAATATCTTAATATTTGAAAATTTATTTATGTGTGTACATTTGTATATACTCTGTCATAGTTTTATACTTACATATACATATATCTGTATATCTTTCCGAAGCGCATTTGTACACAACGATATTGGTACTACCAGTACTACATATGTACATATGTATGCAAATATTGAATGATAGAAATAAAAAAAAAGGATATCATTTATATATTTGAATTTCTGGAATCGTGCCAGATCTTTGAGAAATATATCGATTCATTTATTGAGGTATTATGCAGTACACATATAACCGTGTACCATACACACCATAATGTGCTCATATATACTTGTATATGTGTGTATACGCGTATATGAAAAGAAATATTCATAATTTTTGGATTATAAAGCAAAAATATTTTTAATTTTTTTATTTTTTGATATTGCATGCAATAAAAAAATTTGTTCTTTTTTTCTACTTATTCATCTGTGTGATAAATATTGTACAAATGCGAATTTTTTTTTCCCACTTTGAATTTTAAGGTAAAAGAATTTGTTTGTATTTTCAGGTTTGAAATTGACATACCCAAAGAGTACATTTTTGTTCTTTTTATTAAAAAATTTATGATTTTTTTCTGTGTTGTGTAGTGTATTCAATTTGTAGTGTCAATTATTTGAAATGTAACGGATTTTTTTAATTTTAAAATCACTTGAAAATCATTTCATAATTGATAATTCTGAAAGAATTTTCTTCCTTTACAGTTTAGAGTTTAAGGTATTTTATTTAAGTATTTTTTCGCTGTTTTTTTAATTTAAGCATAAAATCTACCTAAATAGATTTTCAAAATTTTCTGGCAATTTCCCACAATTTCAACCACAAAAAAAAAATTGTGTGTATATATCATGCAATATATGATACTTGTATAGTTCAGAAATTGTGAAAATTATTTGGCGAAAAGCATTTTGCTTTTCTTTTGGTCGCTGTAAAATAATTTTAAGATATAGAACCAGAGAACGTTATAATAAATATATCTATAGATTTACGTATGTGTAACTGTGTATATGAAGGTAATCTTTTGCAATATATTATATTTTTAAGTAAAATATATCAATAAGATAAAAATAAAAAATATTTTTTTTTTACCATGTACGGAAGTTCATTACGTTGCAATTTTTTGAAACAGGATCTAATTATACTACGTTGAATTTTATTATAGTCTACTTTTTGTTCTGTTTTCTGTAAAAATTATTTTTTTTTTTTCAATTTTATGTCATTCAATTCAACTTTTCTCCATAAATATAACTGCTCATACTTGGAAATAATTAAATACCTACATAATTTGATGTTATGTTGAATTTTATGAATAAAATCTTAATTTAGTTTTTTTTAAAAATTTTTCTAAACAAAATTTTGCTTTTGTCAAATTTCACATATCAATTTTATGATTTCACAATCAGTATGATTTAATGTATAATAAAATTTGTAATCTGTATTTATTTATTTATTTTTCTTTTTTTGAAAGAAAACTTTATTTGTGTATATATTATTTGTATGTTCCATACAGAAGTTGAGGATAAAAAATAAATATAGTACTTGTATTCTTGTACTCTAAAAGATCTTGGAATCAAATATCAAATCAAACACACATACTCGTACACACATACACAAAATATAGTGTACTTACACGATAAAGTATATATTCATGTTTTTCTATTTAATTTACTCTTTGCTGCAGTACAGAGGTAGGTACTACATGAACTCTACATCTACATACTTAGTTACTACACGACTATAAATATATGAATATAGTCTATAGATTTTCTAAATCGTACAAAGCTTTTCATAAGTGAAGTGCAAGAATTTTGTCAACAGTTGTTTTGTATTGTGTCCTCCTATGTGTATGATTTTTCTTTATTCATTCAAAATATGTATGTTTCTGCTGAACATGTCGATTTTAAAATATAAGTACATTCAACTATAGGTATGTTTATATGTATGATATTTGATAAATGTATAGTATTTTATTTATTTTATTTTTTTTATTTATGGTACAATGTATTATATTTTATTGTATTTATGTATTCCCGTAAAAATTCTTATATTGTCTTCATTTTGTTCGTATACACAAATACTCATACTTTCAGGATAAAGTTATAAATGTAGAAAAATATATGTACCTAATACTTGTACATATGTATGTATATACAAAACATACGGGTATAATACACATTAAACTGCAGTTATATCTAGGATTTTTTCTTATTGTTTGGGATAAGAGGCTATTCTTATATACATTTTAATAATACTTTTTCTTATTCTTTTAAATATAATGTCATGACAAAAAAAAATGTTTTTTTTTTCTTATTTTCTTATTTTCTAACAATAAACAAACTGTATTTTACATTGAAGTTTATTTTTATATATTTATCATGAAATAATAATAATTGTAAAAGATAAGCTTCTATAATGTGTTTCTATTGTCTAATTTGTAAAGTCAGATTTATATAAGAATGCGATGTATGTACTACATAATGGTACACAGTAATACAACACGGATTTCATTTTATACAATATATATCTATATCGAGTAAAATCATATTGAAAGAAAGTGTTGTAAAAAATTTGTTCTGAAATTAAATCGAAATGATACACAAAAATACTAAAATGTTTTACAAGAATTTTAAATTTATCGCAGTGAATTAATTTTATGTAATTGTAGCGAGTATTGACTTTGCATACAAATCCTTATTGAAATTTAATAATTTGGTGAAAAGTCAAAAAAAGAAAAAAAAAAGAAATACATATTTGTACATGATTACAAATTACAGCAAAATTTCGAGAAAATTCAATCAAAAAAATCCTTACTACTAGCTCCCCTACGTACTTATATTTCGATAACTTCTAAATTACCTTAATGATGTGATGATTTCTCGTAATATTTTTTGGAAATTCTGAAACGTTCATTATACCATTATCGCATTTTTTTACTCTACGCATACACTTAAAGAAAAATTATATTAAGAACATTTCCTTTTTCATTTATCTTTTTTATCTAATATACAATACAATGTATTATACATTATATTACCTTAAGCTATTATTTTAGAGAAAATTGTATTTCATATATAATATATATATATATTTTTTTTTCATTTTGATTTTTAATTTTCTCAGTATATCTACTTTATGCGTATATATAGAGGATGATGAAACTTTTGATTTTTCTATATTATGTACATATATAAATTATCGGAAAATCACCTGAACACCTGCAGCACTTTCAATGTTATTCTTTTATTTTGTTATAATATTCTCGGTAATGTAGGAGCAATAATATAAAAAATTATATCTTATATACATACATATGTACATATAAGATATGGTACAAGTACATATACATACTCGTATATAAATAACATTCAATTTACGAAAATTGTGTATGAGAAAATTTATGATGTTTAAGAAAATTGGAAAATTACTGAGTATATAAGTAAGTCAATTCATTTTATTTTATTTTATCGACATTTAATGAAATATTTAATGAAATCCACACAATACCTATAAAAATGCATATTATTTTATAGATAAAGTGTGTATAGATAAAATTTAATTGTTAAATTCAAATTGTTTTACTTATTATTATATTTTAAATGTACATAAAATGTAAAGAGAATTTTTAAAATTTCTTTTAAAATATTTATATGTACATCGATTGTGCTTGTATTCAGTTAATAAATAAATAATACTCACGCACGTATACATATGTAATGTACTCATATAATACTTAACTGAACGTATATAAACTTACATTTACGAGCATGATACATGTGTATACTTATTAAAGTCAAAGAGTTTAACAATGAAAAAAAAAAAAGAAAAAATAAATGATAATTTTATTACTTCTTTTTTATTCCATATTCCATGCATATACCAATAGACCTATACCTATGTTCTATACCTTATAATATTCTTTTATTATTGCCTGTGATTTTGTCTTTGTAATTTTTTTGTCTTTTTGAATTTATTTCAAATAAATATAAATAAAAATACTATACTGTAAAAAATACATATTCAAGATTATTTATGTACATACATAACACATATACTTATGAAATACTTATGTATGCTTAAAAAATTGAACCTCTTCTCTACGTGATATGTAACATTACAGGCGTCCTATAATACATAACGTAACATTATATTTCTAAAATATTTATGTAATAATTTTTGTATGTTACTTTTGTCTTTACAAAATATGTATTTTTCACATACGCATTCACTTATATGTACTTGTTCTTAATTTATTTATGGTTTTTATAATGTGTTAAAATATATAATATAAAAATGACGATCATACGAGCATATATTAAATAAACCATAATTTATGAGAATATATATTTTTTAAATTAATATCATATTATATAATATGCATAATGATATGTATTTATACATCATAGTATGCATATGGATGAATATTTATGTAAGTATATGTATAAAATTTATCATCTGAATATACATATATACGCATATAGAGTTCATATACTTTCGAATATACTCGTATATAGAATTTAATGATGTAATAAATTTCAATTTAATTTCAAAATATACTACATGTAAGTAATATACATTACAAAGACATACCATACGCACACATGCATTTACTTGATTAATATATTTTTAGAAATTTTTTTCATTTTCCTTTGAAGATTTCATTTTAAAATTGGATTTCTTCATTTTTAATGTTTTTATACTTTCGTTTTGACGTAACCATAAGTAATTGTCTTTTTGAATGGTTTTCTGTTTTTTTTTTTTTTGTTTTCGTTATTTGAGGTTATTAATTTGTTTGCTTTGAATATCATTACAAACTTTGTATAAAAATAAAATAAAATTGAAAATGAAATTCTTTCTAATAAATAGATGACACTGGATCTTTAAGAATAATTATATTTTGTACATGAAGAAATAAATTTCGGAATAAAAAACTTTTAAATACGAAATACAAGAAATCACGATATTACAGAAAAAATATCAACAAATTATTTTATTTTAAAAAAAAAGTACTAAAAGTAAACGAATTAAAATTCGTAAAATTCCAGAATCTAAATTTTCATGCAAGTAACTGACAATTTTCATTTAATTATAACATTTATGTAATAGACATGGAAAAAAAGGTATGTTTATTGTATTCTAGTATCAAATAATTTACATACAACACATTTAAAAAAAAAAAACACTGAATTACAAATTATACAAATTTTACATTCTCAAAATAAGAAACCATTCCTTTTTTTCATATTTTGTTTACGTTTGTACAAATATTACATTTGTAGAATGTAAATTTTTATTTTTATTATTATTATTATTATTATTATGTATTTTTTAAATCCTATACATATTATATACCCAAGAAAAACTTTTACATACTCGTACCTACAGACTTGTAAATAAATAATATAAAAACGATATAATAATAAATGTATATATATACCTACCTACCTACATATGCATTATTTTCTTATTTTTATTTTGTTATATTTATTTACAAGAAAAAAAGAGTAAAAACTTTCATAACTTCAATTTTAAAGTTTACCGTGAAGTTTATAATTTTACATAAAAATGCATAAATTTTCTTATCAAGGAAAAAAAAAATAAATAAATGAACGAATATTATATTTATATATAATATTATATATATAAATTTGAGTATCTATAAAAAAAATAAAAATTTCTTCTTACATTACTACTGCATAAATACTAAAGATTTCTGTCTTTCAGTATGTATACGAAACGCGTATTTATTATGTAACGTCTACACAATCTAAGTACTTAAAGTATACGATATGATATGGTGTACGATTACTACAAATAATAAGGAAAATTTTAATTTTATATTTATTCTTAGTTGTTTGTTTTTTTTTTATATATTTTTTAAGGATGTATAGTTGGTCTTTTTTGAAAGAGAGAAAGTTAGCGAGATTATATTATACTTTTATATTACTTATTATTCTAATTTAAAAAATAGAAAAGTTTTTAGTTGCTTTTCTTAACTTATTATTCCACGATCTACGTACATACATACATACTATAGTGTGGGATCCAAGTCAAAAGCGGAGGTTGGTAACACCAGCAGAGACGAGAATCGAAGTGAAAGAAGACGATATCAGCAGTTAAGACGATGACGTACAAGAGTGAAGACGTAAATATTAATTCTGTATATTAATAAAATAAACGAAGTAAATTTAATTTCCTACAAAAATGGGGGCTCAACCAGGATCTGCGTAAAAAATTAAAGTTATAAATTAATGACTAAACAATAAAATATAGAGTAACTCTAATTGTTTTCTGAATTGTGTATTGAAGTATTGAATCTCACTTACAAAAATAATTGAGTCAATTAATGTGTGTGATAATAAAAAAGACGGATAAATGAAATAAAAGAATAATAATTGAACGTGATTAAACATGATGGCGTGCATTTAAGAAATTTATAACCTTGTGGTTGTATAGTTGTCGCTAGTCATCGCTGGTCATCGGAAGTTTCGGTTTCTGCTGTTGAATCTTGAATTGTACTTGCACAGCGATACAACATACAACATGAAATGACTAGATGACTATATATATATATATATACTTATTTGTATATTAGAACAAGAAGCAAACATGTAACATATTATAATAAAAAGAAGTGAAAAAGAAAAGAAGTGAAAAAGAAAAGAAAGGAGAAGAAATTTTATAATAAGAATTGTTTACCTTCAAAACACTGTCGGTAAAGTAGTTTTGGAAAAAATTAAAGAATGTATTGAATATGAAAATTAAGGTTATGTATATTTTATAAGTTGTATATATCAATAAAAAATTAAAATAAAATTATATATATATTGTACGAAATATGAAGATGAAGTAAAATTTCGTAAAATAAATACAAAAACTACATTTAATAACTTCACGATCTTAAAGAAATTTTCTAAAAGAGAAAGCACAAATAATTCTAAGATAAGATTAATGTAACAGGAAGATTTTAAAATTAGATGTAAGGGAATATAGATTTAAGAAATTTGATCAGCACGGTAAGATGGCAGGAAAAGAAAGTTTAGCCTTGGGAGAGGTTCCATCGATAGCTGCACATATTAGTTCTATGTCATCAGCGTCAGCTAAACAGCTGCATTTACTTATATTCGAAAGAGATAATGTCAGAAAAAACAGGGGTAATTTAAGAAAGTTCAATGGTTTTAAATTCGAAGAAGGATCGAAAGAATTCATAGCAAAAACTAATTATATAAAAGAAAACTTTACTGAAAAGGATTTAATTTTAATATGTTCAATATTTGGCTTGAATTATAAAGAAAACGAAGAGGAAACGATAAAAATGTTACTGTTATGCTTGATGGACTTGAAAACTTTAGTCAACGACGAAAATGATGACGATGACGAAGACGACGATCAAACCGAAAATAACGACGATTATGGTGACAAAGATGATGACAATAACGATGACGACGATGATGAGGTTGAAGACGTAACAAAAGGTTTTGATGACGTATCAATAAGCAACGAATGCGTAATAAAAAGGGTAGAAAGAAAATCAGAAAAATGCACAGTGAGCTTTAAAGATGTAGAAGACGCTATACGTATATTTGACGGCAAAAAGAATTTCACTGTTGAAAGTTGGATCGCTGATTTTGAAGATTTGGCAAATCTAGTAAAATGGAATGATATCCAAAAATATATATTCGCAAAAAAATCCTTAAGAGGTGTGGCGAAGCTGTATATACAATCTGAAAGAGAAATAACATCATGGGATAAGTTAAAAAACGCGCTGGTAGAAGAGTTTGGTGAAAAGGTAAGTGTAGCAGACTTACATAAAACCTTGCAAAAAAGAAAAATGAAACATGACGAAGACGTGTACGAGTATTTCTTAATAATGAAAGAACTAGCAAGCAGAGGACATATTGATGACGCCTCTTTAATACAGTACGTAATAGAAGGTATTCAAGATACCTACATCAATAAAATGATGATATACGGAGCTAAAAATATAAAAGAATTTAAAAAAAAACTACAACATTATAAAGCATATAAAGATGAATATAATAAAACAAAACCGAATAAAGCAAAACCGATGATAACTAAAACAAATAGAAACGAAGAAGGGAAACAACGCTGCTACAATTGTGGCAAAACAGGTCATATATCTAGAAATTGTGAATCTAAAGAGCTTGGACTAAAGTGTTTCAAATGTAATGAGTTTGGGCACAAAGCAAATAATTGCAAAGAAATAACTCATGTACAATTTGAAAGTAATACATCGAAATTAAACAAAATGTGTAAAGTTATTAATATAAATGGACATATGACGAAAGCACTGTTAGATACAGGCAGTGAGGTTAATCTAATTCGACAAGACGTACTTGAGAAAGCTAATTTAGAAACAGAGGAAACCTCAGATCTAACATTGACCGGGTTTGGTGGAACGAAGACAGCAAGTACATTAAGTGCGCAAGCAAAAGTAGTAGTGGATGACGAAGAATACGATCTAAACATGCATGTAGTACCAATTAATGTCATGACGATGGAAGTTATTTTGGGGAACGATTTTTTTAATAAAGCAGAAGTGGTAATAAATAAAGATGGGGTTAAAGTAAATAAGTTGAATAAATCAGCATACGTTTTTAACATAAATATATCAGATGATAAAGAAAAAGATCTGCGTCATATACAAAATGTAGATTGCAAAATTGAAGTAGAAAACTTGATTAAAAGTTATAAGCCTGAGAAAACAAAAACATTGGATCTAGAGATGAAAATAATTGTAAGAGATGAAACGCCAATTTATCATAATCCACGACGTTTGCCCTTCGCTGAAAGAGACATAGTTGATAATCAAGTTGAACAATGGATAACAGATGGTATAGTCGAGCCTTGCATATCAGAATTCGCTAGCCAGGTTGTATTAGTCAGAAAAAAGGATGGCTCTCCAAGAGTATGTATTGACTACAGAAAGTTAAATAAAGTGGCAGTAAAAGATCGTTATCCAATGCCAAATTTAGAAGATCAGCTGGATAATCTGCACAATGCAAAAGTTTTCAGCACTATCGATTTAAAAAACGGATTTTTCCACGTAAAAGTTGAAAGAGATAGTAGAAAATATACTTCGTTTGTTACTCATAAAGGACAGTTTCAATTTAAACGTGTTCCTTTTGGGTTCTGCAACTCTCCGGCAAACTTTCAGCGCTACATAAATAGTGTTTTCAGACAACTACAGAACGAAGGTATTTTGCTGATTTATCTTGACGACGTGATAATCTTAGCTGAAAATGAACAACAGGCAGTAGAAAGATTGAAGAAGGTATTAAGAACAGCTCAAGAATATGGCTTGGATATAAATTTCAAAAAAAGTCAATTTCTAATGAAACGCATTGAATTTTTGGGGCATACCATAGAAAATTGTCAGATATACCCTTCTATAGATAAAATCAAATCTGTTTTAAAGTTTCCACAGCCAAAGACGGTCAAAGATATTCAAAGCTTCTTAGGTTTGACTGGGTTTTTTAGGAAATTTATATACAACTACTCGATAATGGCTCGTCCATTGAGCGACTTAATAAAGAAAGATAAGAAATTTCAGTTTCTTGAAGAAGAAAAAAGAGCATTCGAATCGTTAAAAGAAATATTGTCAAAGAATCCAGTACTGAAGATTTTTCAAAGAGGAGCAGAAATAGAAGTGCATACAGATGCTAGTAAATTGGGATTCGGGGGTATGTTACTACAGAAGTCCTACGAAGATGGACACTTTCATCCTGTCCACTATTTTAGTAAAAAGACTACTGAAAACGAAGAAAAGTATGCCAGCTATGAGCTTGAAGTGCTAGCAGTTGTCAAATCAGTGCAAAAATTCAGAGTATATTTAATTGGACAGCACTTTAAAATTATAACAGATTGTGCTGCGTTTAAACAAACAATGGATAAAGTGGATTTAAGTCCTAGAGTAGCAAGATGGGCTATGAAGTTGAATGAATTTGACTATGAGATACAACATCGAAGTGCAGTAAGAATGAAACATGTGGACGCTCTCAGTCGATATCCGATATTAACGATTAATATAGTAACCGAAAAAAATGAAATCCTGCCTAAAATTAGAAAAGCTCAAAGTGAAGATGAAAATATACAGGCAATAAAAGAAATTTTAAAGAAGCAAGAGTATAAAGATTATGTTATACAAAATGAGGTATTATACAAATTTTTGAATGGTTTTGAATTAATTGTTGTTCCAGAAGCTATGCAGATAGAAATAATAGAAAGAATACACAGACAGGGTCATTTTGGTGTGCTGAGAACGATGGATAAAATTCATCAAGATTACTACATACCAAAATTAAAGAACAAAATTGAGAAAATCATAACAAATTGTATAGAATGTATACTGAGTAATAGAAAGTTAGGTAAACAAGAAGGTTACCTCCATCCTCGTTTTAAAGGAGATACACCATTATGTTGCTATCACGTCGATCATCTTGGTCCGCTAGAGACAACAAATAAAAATTACAAGTATATTTTTGCAGTAATTGACGATTTTTCTAAATTTGTATGGTTGTATCCTACAAAAACCACGACAACTAAAGAAGTCATTTCCAAGTTAGAACTACAGAAGAAAGTATTTGGAAATCCAGACCTAATAATCTCCGACAAGGGCACCGCTTTCACCAGTGAAGAGTTTAATGGTTACTGTACAGCAGAAAATATTAAACATCAATGTATAACGACAGGACTCCCACGAGCCAACGGACAAGTCGAACGCATAAACTCCACCATAATAGCCGTATTATCGAAGCTAGCATCCAAAGATCCGTCAAAATGGTACCAATTTACAGACGACGTGCAACGAGTAATGAACTCAACATACCATCGAAGCATAAATATGACGCCTTTTGAACTTCTTTTTGGTACTAAAATTAAACTAAAAGAAGACATCAGAATAAAAGAGATCATCGAGGAAGAAATGAGGTCAACATTTACGCAACAACGAAGTCAATTAAGAAAACTGGCGAAAACAAATATTTTGAAAGTACAAAATCAAAATAAACACTATTACAACCTACGACGTAAAGCAGCAAAGAAATATAACATCGGTGACATAGTCGCCATAAAACGAACGCAAATAGGTCCAGGAAATAAATTAAAGAGCAAATTTTTAGGACCCTACAAAATCACAAAAGTAAAAGATAATGATAGCTATGACGTACGCAAAGAGGGATTGCATGAAGGTCCTATGAATACATCGACATGCGCAGAATATTTGAAGCCGTGGACATTGGGGTCCAATGAAATATCAGGAAGGCCGAATTGTGGGATCCAAGTCAAAAGCGGAGGTTGGTAACACCAGCAGAGACGAGAATCGAAGTGAAAGAAGACGATATCAGCAGTTAAGACGATGACGTACAAGAGTGAAGACGTAAATATTAATTCTGTATATTAATAAAATAAACGAAGTAAATTTAATTTCCTACAATAGTATCCATCATCCACATCTACACATGTATATGTATGAGCAATTATTGATGAAATTCCTTATGTATTCCTCGTATATATACACAGAAATAATAATTGCTTTATTTGTAGTCGAGAAGAGTGAAATTACATGAAATAAGGACGAATTACTTCCCAGAAAATATTTATATTATTTTTACTTTTTTTATGTGGTATGTATTATTATTATGTCTAGTTGAAAAGCAAAAGTGTTATTCATCTTGCAAAGAATTTTATTTGAAGCACCTACTTACGCATCTATGTAGGTACATAATATTATATAACTCGATTATGATACATAAGGTACACACATCGTCGGTTTTAGCCTCCTAGGTGCCCGGTGCATTTCTAAACTTTTCGTCCCTTAGAAACGAAAACTTTAATTTTATTTTTTTTATTCTAACAGAATAAAATTTCAATTTCTATGATTTTAGCGAAAAAAATTACATTCTTTTCACTTCACCCAAGAGGTAGAATACTTCTAAAATACTCAAGGGTTCAATGGCCATGTTTGTTTACAAATCAAAATGTAGATTAAAACATTTATCAGTTTTTCTTATTTACACGGATCTTATTTTAATTGAAATTACATGCCCACTACAGTGTAGTATTAGTAAGAAAATAAATAGTATATAGTATTAAAAAGAAAATAAGAAGAAAAACAACTATTCGAGTGTCTTTATATTTTTCTTTCTACTTCCCCTCTTACGTCTCATATATTCAAGAGCACAATGAACATGTTTGTTTACAAATGAAAATGTAAATAAGATAATGTAAACAAGAAAAGTTTGATTTTCTTTTAATATTCTTGTGTATACTGGGTACTGCGCTGTAGCAGGCAGCCATGTACGAAGAAGAATTTCAGATGGTGTAAACAAGAAAAACCGATAAATGTTTTGTTGATCTATATTTTCGTGTATAAACAAACATGGTCATTTAACTCTTGAGTATTTTTATAAGGAAAAATTTTTGCAGAGAATTTTTTTTTACTGTGCCAATATTTGGCGCCCGGTTTTAGTGAACCATTTCAACCTATAAAATAATCGGGTATGGGTACACATGTACATACGTATATAATCACATCAAATTATAGTAAATGTATAAATGTCAATAATTATTATATTTAAATTATACACACATTTAATCAATTGAATTTCAACTTTTATACCTGCCTGCTACATGCATTTTATGTATCCTGTGTATGCATTCGTATTACAAAGTTATGAAACTGTTTTGTCTATACGTAAAGGAAAGGAGATAATTTTTTTTTTAATGTTTTGAAAACTATACAAAAAAAAATGTAAATTCCACACTAAAATCATTTTACAAAATTCATTTAGAGTTTGAATATGAGATGCGATAATCAGAGCGAAATTAAAATAAATTAAAAAAGTTTTTACATACAAAAACGGATGCCATAAACATTATATATACATATATCTACATATATACGACATGAGTATATGTAATACGAATCAATTTCAATATGAAAAATTGAATACGATAAATTCAATTCTGATTTTGTTTAGATTAATTTTGGTGAGTGTATGCGAGTATATTCCTTGTTTTTTTTTCTTTATTTTTTTTTTTTTTTTGAAAGGGAAGAGAAAAAATTTTTGATTTCAATTATCCTTTTTTGTTATTTGATATGTCGGTAACAAACAATTTTAAATTAAATAAAATTTTTCAAATTCGAAAAAAGGATAAACGTATACTCTTTCGCATTTTGTGTGTACAGTGAAAAATTCTAAAAACAAAAAATAGAAGTAAATATTTTTTAAAATGTATAGATTATATATGGCAATTGAACTCTTTAAAAGGATAATAAAATTTTTCACTTTAACTTTCTACGAGTATATTCGTGGTATAATGCTTTACACAGACTCTAATGTATCTATAATACTATCAAAAACAAATTTCTTTAAATTCTTATTATTTTGTTTGTTTGCTTTTAAAGTGAAATTTTGTAATCTTTTATCACTCTGTTCTGACGTGACTAAAATGTGAATATACACACTCGCAAGTACTGAATATAATAATTTTTCATTTCGATCTATATTGTGTTATATATGTATGTATATCACGCATAATAAATACATATGCATGTATAATAAATGGTAGGATATAGTAGTGAGTCATAAATATTTCAGTCATCATCAGAAATAACAATTGTTCTCCTGTCCATTACCATTTAAAATTATCCCAATATATATATCCTGTTTCCTGTCATACACATCCATTCCTATACATACGTCCTGTCCTGTATGTATTCACGTACCTATAAATATATAAAATGTACAAAATGATTTGTGAACGAACGATCATAGTTTGTCAACACAACATAATATGTATGCATAGCCAAAGAGCAAAAATTTACCTTTTATGCCAACAGGATTTACAAAATATGTAAATTTGGTTTGGATATTGACGACAATAATGCGAACATTTTTTTTTTTTATTTATTTCCTGAACTATGAACCCAACTAATTTTCGTATCAAAAACTATACAGTACGTATTCGACGTGTCTATTTAAAAATTCAATATAAAAAAAAATAAATAAAATGAAAGAAGAAAAACACCAAAAATACCTAACCACCTAACAATATATTTTTTAGAATTTCTTATTGGAATTTTACGATACGAGTAATGTATGCCCGCTGTGTCAGTTGATGTACAATAATAATGAAACAAAGACTTCAGTTAGAAAATGGACGCAGATGAAATGGAATATGGATGCGTTGTGGTTTTTGGTTTTGTTTTTTTGTAAATACCCCGTATACTATATATTTTTGTGATTTATGTGTATGAATTTATACTTAGTTTAGCTTTATACATCACGTATTCTATTTACTTCTTTATTATTGTGTTTGTTGCGGTCGTATCAACAATAAAATGAAAAGAAATGATCCCAATTTTTGTGACATAAAACAATTTGATGGCATATTTATGATATAACATTCATACGAATACGAATAAAATTATTCTATTATGTAGAGTTAAAGTAAATACACTTATTTCATATCATACGTGATAAGAAAGATAAAAGAAAATATATAAGAATGTAAATGATAAATAAAAAAAAACTATATGAATATATGCACATTTATTTGTATTGTATGATTGTAAGAAAGTTAAATTTAAGAAATAATCTTAAAAATTCTAATGCAGATAACATTATTTAAATCAAATATATAAATGTAATTAGCAGAGTCTATTATTGCATTAAAGGTATTCGTTATATCTTTAAAATAGTTACCCGATATATCGATAAATTTTAAATAGATGAAGATAAAAAGTATAAAAATCATCAAAACCCATATTCGATGATCTGATGAAAAAAAATAATAATATTTTGGATTTTCAAAAATTTCAAAAAAAAAACATTCATGTATCTGTAGGATAAAATTTCGTGAATTTTATCAACATGTACTATAGAACTAGATGCAAGTACGTACATACGAACTTTTATATACTGAAAAATGAAACCACATTTTGTATGATGCGCAAAAAACTCATAAAATCAATCATTTTTGAATGAAAAATTAATTACACAAAATAGCCCCCGAAGCAATAAAAAAAAATCAGTTCTAATACGGAATTCGGAATAATATTTTTCCTCTTTTGCATCTATTAACACTGAAAAGAAAACAACATTTTTTTTTAATTTGTTTTTTAAATCTAATTTGAGATGCAATTTATTATTAAAAATTGAAAACTACAAAAAAAGAAATGAAATTTCGTCCTGAAAAATATTTTAATCTTTTTTTCCATATACAAAAAAAAAGAAGAAATTTATGAACATATTCTTCAGTACTTTATTTCAAAAAAACACAAAAAAAAAATTATTTTTTTTTTAATTATTATAGAATTTCATTCAAATTATTAAAGAAGTATAAAAAAAAAAATAATATTTTTTTTTAATATTTCTCATCGAAATTCTTATAAGTGAACTTTTAATTACAAACCTCTAGTGTAACAATTTAAAAACTTTCATGCCTTTTTCACTTTTTACTTTAATAAAAATTCATTTTTCAGGATTTTACATTATAAAATACAATGATCATGTAAAAAGTATAGACTTATGTATGTACACCTTATAAATACATCCAAGAATATTACTTTTTTTTTAATTACAGAAATCTATTTCGTGTTCTTTTTCAATAATTTTTTAAAAATATTTTAATGAAAAATAAAAAAAAAATTGAAATAAAATAAAAATGAAAAAAAATTTCGATTTCACAACAATGGTTTCGATGTTTAAATAAAATTAAAAATATTATTTATGTACATATAAAAAAGTACTAAGTACATTTCACATTTTTAATTTTTTATTGCAATATAGCCGGTCATCGATTGTGTTTTGTAGTGTTCAACAAAAAGGAAAAAATAGAAAATAATGACGAACGAAAAATAAAAAATTAAAAGAGATTTTAATGCATTGTAGCTTCTAGTTTTTATAATGGAAAATTTTCAAAAAGGATTTGCGATCTCTAGAGTATGTACATATGTATAGAGTAGAAGAACAAGTAGTATCGAATGTTGTTAGTTGATTTACTTCAACTGTTCTAGAGTATAAAGAAAGGGAGGAGCAAGTATAAAATGTTGTTAGTTGATTTTTCGTGTTTGTCATGTACACTATCTATTCGTAACAGAGAGAAAATTAACTTTTTCAGAAAACAGAAAATACGAGTAGATATACACATGATGTGCGAAATACTACGTGTACTAGGATAGCGTATACTCCGGGTACTATTAGAGAGTCAATAAGCTTCACTGTTCTATATATCGAAAGGGGAGGAGCAAATATAAAATGTTGTTAGTGATTTTCCGTGTTTGCCATGTACACTATTCTTGTTATTTGGTAGTTTATTGAGAGAGAAAATCAACTTTTTCTGAAGATTGAAAATACGGGTATACGTGTGTGAAATTGAAATACTAGTCGTACTTTCGTAGCGTATACTAGAGTTAGTGTTACAGTCAATGATCCCCAGTTTTCTGGAGTATGTAGAAAGAAGAAGATCAAGTATTAAATGTTTTGATTTTCCTTGTGTATGTAGCCTAATATGGTAATACTATAATATACAAAAACTATATATATGTACATAGCATTAGAATCCAATTATATCAAATTTAAGTAAAAATTTGTGTATTCGAAGGATTTAGACTATTTCAAATTTACTTATTTTTTATATCACATACATAATACGTACATCAGAAGAAAATATACATATAATTGTATGTATATATTATTCTAATGCATATCTCTTTATTTAATATTTGAGAATGTCTAGCAGAAAAATATAAAATAAAAAGAAAATAAAAAAAAAAATAAAAATTCAAGAAATAAAATACATTTATCTGAATCTATTGGTTTAGCTTTTCTAAAGTTGATTTAATCATTTTGTGAACAGTATATATATTAGTGTAAATGGGATTAAAATTACAAGGACATTTTTTCAAAAAAATAATTTTTTTTTTATTTTTTATAATCATTTTATTATTTGATAATTTTATAGAGTAAATGGCATTCTGGAATTATCGTAAATTCATTCATTCATTTTCAAATGAATGAAAGAAGATACCTACGTTACTCATATATCAAAAATGGGAATTTTGCCAAAAATTTTTCTAGAAAATATAAGGACAATAAAAAAAATAACAATTGATTTACTTTTGTTAAATGATTTTTGTACACTATAAAACATATTTTACAAAATAATATCCATATTTTTCTTATGTGTTGGCCGAATTTTTTATCAGATTTTCTCTCTTAAGATACTATTTTACAATGCATTTTTTTTTCTTTCTAATAATTTATTATTGAACGATTTCGCTGTATAATAGATATTTAATTCAAGAAAATTTTTGTGTATTTATTGATAAAATATTTGTTTTTATATTTGTTGTAAATTAAATTGTAAATTATGGATACATTTGGAAAAATTGATTTCTCTTCTTTTATTAAAAATAATAGCAAAAATTCATGCACATATGTGCATTTATACGAACATGTATGGTTTGTACATGTGCACCGTTGTAACTCTGTAATGCATATGTTGCAATATAATGGTTGATATATAAAGTAATGTTAGTCCTTCAACTCAGCTGCGAATCACTATTTTGATTAGGAACTGTGGAAGTTAGACTTGTAGATACTTTCAAAAATATTCAAGATTGTTTTATAATGTTCAAGAATATTTGAGAATGTTGTAAAATTTAAACAGAACTGTTAGAAAAGTATCAAATTTTATAAAAATTATGCAATAATATACTTTTATCTAAAAAAATAAAATACTTATTCTACATAGATAAATGCATTATTTCTGTTTTTTTTTTTAAATTACTCATGTGAATCCGTATAGAGTTTACTATATCCTTCGACCTTCTTATATCTAGACAAACTTTTATATTCCATTATAAGATAAAAAATTAGAAAAAAAAAACCGAAAGTATGTATGCAAAACATTATATCAGCCCCATTAGCAAGCACTTTAATACAAAAATTCCTTAAGAAATTCTTTCAATTTCAACTATTTTGGAACTATAAGGAATTAAAAGCAATAAAACAAAGAGGAAAGTAAAAATTTATTGTACACTGACATTGGTTCTTCATTAAATTGAAAATGAAACGTAGAAAGAATTTATCGATTTATCTATACTATTTTACATCGCATCTTTTATAACATTAACACACATATCAGTATATAATTTATTCGGGAAAATTTCATATATTTACCTTTATCATTTTATTTTCATATTATTCTCTAACTTTTTTATTTATTCCAATCGAAATAATTTCAACTGTTCACATTTAGCAAGACAGGAAGACAAGTGATAAAAGTAACTAGATATTTGTTAATGAAAAAAGAAATTTTTTTTAAACAGTGTTAAAGAATTGCTTGATATAATTTTCTAAAAAGATCAAAAATGAATTATTTTTAAAAATAATACAATTTAATAACGATTTAATTTTAAACAAAATTAACATAACTGCCATCTACCATTAAAATTATTACACTGATCAATACATACAATATGATTCAATGCTAAAACCTAAAAGTTTAAAATGTCAAAATGTTAAAGATTGAGAAGCACATCCGATTTATGGCAAAATTTTCGAGGCGAGGCACTGCCAGCATATATCAGTTGTTTAATGTTTGAATTTGAAAAACTCGATTTGATATTTCGGTTGTGATTCGATTCGAATGGATAATTCGTTGAGGATGTAACCAATCATGGAATTAATAAAAATATGGAAAATTTTCAAAGTGAATTATGCAATTTTAACAAATTTTTGTATTAAAACATTTACATATTTTTTCAATTGAATTTTTAATTTTCACATTTATTTTTATTTTACAATTTAACATTTAAATGAAATATTTTATATTAAAATGTTCATCTATTTTGTATTATTTTCATTTTGTTTTTATATCAGTGTTCTTAATTTTAATGCAATTTGCAACTAGTCGAAAGAAAAAAAAATGAAGAAATTTAAAAAAAAGAGAAAAACTAAAAAGAAATAAAGAATAAATAAATTAATGATAATAATACAGTTTTAAAGGTGGAGACAAAAGAAACATTACACAATCTACAAAAATTTGCTCTTTCATTTCAAAACGATGACAATTATTATCTAGGTAATTCCTTTTTAATTATAGAATTGAATAATAAGAATTATTTTTCTTACTTCTAAAATAATTCCAAATTTCATTTCTAATGTATGATTAAAATTTTCTTTTAAAATGTGTTTTATTTCTTTCAGAAATTTTGCAATCGTGTTACACGAATTTCACAATAATTATGCACCTTAAAATAATACATTTTATTATTTATGTTGTTTTTACAGAAAGTACTGACTAATTTTATATAAAATAAATTAAATGGAAAATCTAATTAAAATGAAAAAAGAAAAAATGCTTTTTTTATTTGTTTTACTGCTTGCATTATACATTTACGCTTCATTTTTTTTTTTTTTTAAATACAATACAAGAAAAAGGATATTCAGAAATAAAAATATCTCAATTATTGTTCATTTTCATAATAAATAAAAAATAATAATAAAATAAATACATGTTTCAAAGGTAATTATCACAAATAAATCAATTTTGATTTGTTTGTGAGTATATCATACATAAGAAAAATACTGAATGAATAAACTTATTCTTAAATGAAAATAAAGATACAAAAAATTTCCTTCAAATATCTTGTTGTTTTTCAAAATTCGAAGATTATTGATTGGTCTGTTTATTTTTTTCTTTGTAAATATCTTTAAAGATAAACAGAGGATCCTATAAAATATGGTAAAATTCAAATTTTAGAAAAAATTGTCATTAAAGAAAATCAGTAAAAAATAATGAGAAAAAAAAACGAAAATGAAGCAAGCAAGAAAGCTGTAAAAATCATCAATGATAAAAATATCTTAAAATAAATGAAAATAAAAATGTAAAAGATTGAAAAAGAGAAAGTTGAAAGGCATGATATCAAATATTTAAAATTATCTCTTTGTGAATTGCTTCAAAATCATTTTTCACATAAAATAAGAATTTAAATTTCTTATTTTTTTTTCGCCTTTTAAAGAAGTTATTAGAGAAGAGATGTAGACAAACTTAAAAAACAATGCCAAGCATTGTAGCTTATTTATCTTTGAAAAGTTTTGTTGGTACCAATTCTCTAGTCTTGATTTGTGGCATTTTTGGCCAAGGCCAAGTGACTGGCATCGAGCTTTCATAATTAAAGTTATACAATTGATCCTCGAGCCATTTTCGCTTGTCTGTTGGTTCTGGATAGGTTGATGCAACACCTAAAAATTATTCAAAAAAAATCTTTATCAATAATATTCATGATAAATTTTTAAAGATAATTGGAATTACCTTTATCGTAAGCGTATTTCGTGAGAGAAATAGCAATTTTCATTGACACCTCACGAATACATTTCAATGGTGGATATAATGAACCCTTTTCCAAATCTTCTTCTGAAACACTATCGGCAACTTCATGTGCCGCTATTAAGAACATATTTTCGGGTATATGATGAGTTAATGTTGCGATTACTCCTAATGCCACTCCAGGAAATATATACGCATTGTTTCCTTGTCCAGGTGTGTATGTTTTACCGTTATACGTAACTGGTGGAAATGGTGAGCCAGAAGAGAAAATCACTCTTCCCTGAAGTAAAAGAATATGAATTTTGTAAAATTTAACAATAAGTTAATTTTTTATTTTTTGCAAACTTCGGTATTTTGATAGGCCTGCTCGGCTGTACACTCAGCTTTACTAGTCGGGTTCGATAAGGCGAAAACGATTGGACGATCATTAAATGATGCCATATTTTGTAGGATTTTCGGTGTGAATAGACCTCCAGTTGCTGATGCTCCAATCAAAATCTATCAAACGAAAATTATTTCATTGAAATTTTTCACGGAAATAAAAAGCATGTTCAAGGCTCACCGATGGTTTTAATGTTTGCACGATTTCTTCTAGATCCTTCATCGGTGGATGATCTTTTGCGTAGTACTGTTTGTGGCCTTCTAAGCTTCCTTCTTTACGAGTCTTAGTTAACAATCCGTCAATATCAACCATCCATATTTTTCCTCTCGCTTCCTAAAATCATTTTTAGGAATT
This sequence comes from Villa cingulata, assembly GCA_951394055.1. NCBI lineage: Eukaryota > Metazoa > Arthropoda > Insecta > Diptera > Bombyliidae > Villa > Villa cingulata. Next base: position 33,338,920 of record OX596024.1, read on the forward strand.
ATTAATAATGAAACTACATTTAATTTATTTAAATCAAATCTATTTTTGAATTTACTTCAAGTGGGACGCCTTCAGACATCATTGCTCTGACACATAAATCTGCAATACCAATAGCCGCCTCTCCTGCACCAGCAAAAAGGAACTTATTATCGGAGAATTTTTTTCCTGTCAATCGTTTCGAAGCATATAGTCCAGCTACAGCTACAGCAGCAGTCCCCTGTATGTCATCATTGAATGTACAATAACAATTCCTATATCTATCTAGAAATCTAAATGCATTATGATTTCCGAAATCTTCAAATTGTATAAGCGTATTTTGTCCATATCGTTTTACAACTGCTTGCATGAATTCATCAATGAAATCTTCATATTTTTCTCCGGTAATACGTTTTTGACGTAATCCAATATACAATGGATCTTCCAATAAATCTTGATTATTTGTTCCAACATCAATTAAAATTGGAAGACACTGATGTGGCTTAATGCCGGCCAATGCCGTATAGAGGGCAAGTTTTCCTACCGGTATACCCATACCGCATGCTCCCAAATCGCCCAAACCAAGAATTCTTTCACCATCTGTAACTACTATTGCTCGAACATCAGGTTCAGGCCTAAATTAAAAAATTCCCAATGAATATACCGTGTAAATGTGAATGATCAATATTATGTCTTTAGCATTACCAATTTTTTATGACATCATAAACATGACCTTTATCGTTAATTGTCACAAATAATCCACGCGGTCTTCTATAAATTAAACCGAATTTTTGACATGCTAAACCGACGGTGGGTGTGTATACAATTGGCATTAGTTGTTCGACATTTTCCGAAAGAAGTCGGAAAAATAATCTTTCATTTCGATCCTGAATGTTTTTGTTTTTTTTTTTTAGAAAATTTTTAAAAACCAATTTGAATTACAAAATTTTAAATAAATTGATAAAATAAAATCAATGAGTATCTGATAATATACCTGAAGATCAACCAAATATAAATACTTATTCAAGTCTTCTTGATAACGATTTATTGAAATTTTACATAATTCGATTTGTTCCTCTTGGGATTTGAATCGTGCTGGCTGTAAACCATGAATACCTAAAACTTGTCGTTCCTCCAAAGTAAATGCAAGACCCTAAATTTTTAATTTTTTTTAAATTTTATTAAATACTTAATTGCGTGAATATGAAAAAAATTAATTCAAATTTATTATTTTGTTTTTTACTTTATTTAATCGTGGATCTCTTATATGATCAATACCCATAACCATTGATGGGCAAATAATATCACCGGTAACTTCATGATAATGCCGAATATTTGGTAAAATAATTGAATTAATTGCTGAATGACTAGATGTTAAAGATGTACGACTAAGAGCTACAGCACATACTTTGGTCAAGTTATTATTTAATCTGAAAATCAGGAAAAAATAAAAAATAAAATTGATTCATTAAAATATTTTATAATTAATTTTTTATTCGTTCTCATACTAAACATCCTAATAAATCAAATTAAAATTCTAATTTGTAATAAATGCGAAAAGGTTATCGTTTGAAAAGTTAATGAAAATTAATTTGTATTTAAAATTTGTTCAGATAGAAGCTATTATTTTATTATTATCGTTATCATCATAATAATTTTCATTAAGATCATATGGTCATATTTGTTTACATTTTTTATAACGTACACGAAACGCGAATGCGACAATGAACATGACCTTCTATATCTATATGTAGGTATTTAGCATAAATACAAACGTGAACGTGATATTTAAATTGACTTGAAGAAATAAAAAATAAAAAATGAAACTTTCATCATTACGCATATGATGGTATTTAAGAACATAGACATATGGTCGTCGATTGAAAACAAAAATATGCAAAATGATCTTTAACAGTTAAATTATGTAATAATTATATGTTGAATATGTTTGAGATAAACTATTCAGAATCATATTAAATTGTTGTATTCGTATAAATTTTTCGATTAGCACATGTTAATTTTTATTTTAATTTGAATTTTATATTTTTTTCTAAAAAAAAAAAAAAATTAATTTAAAAATCAATTTTCCCGATTTGTTTCTTATAATTATAACCTTATAATTCTTATAATTTATTTTCTTTCATAGAGACTCTTTTACGTTTATGAATATATTTTCACATTTGAAAGTATTTTTCTGTCTATAAATAAAATTTATCATTGAAAAAAATTTTCTGATACGTCTGCCAAATTTTATGTATTTAGAGAGGTATACCTATTTTTGCGTTTAAAGAGGAAAGAGAAAAGTAAAAAAAAAAGAAAATGATCACCTGCAAGATCCAAACTATTACTTTCGATTGGCAACGATTTAATTGATGTTTTTTTTTGTCAAATTTTCACTTTATTTTGATGTAGTAGTATTACGCAATGCATAAAATTAACTCATAAAAATATAATCCCAAACAAGAAAATATAATTCAACGAATTTATGATAAATTTTATGTTTCACAATACATTTTGAACATTTTAAATCGCTTCTAAATATTTTTCTGAAATTCTATTCAAATTATGTGCAATTTTATAGGTCACTATAAAACGGCATTAATTTTAAACAATTTCACACATTCTAAATTATGAATAATTAGGTATTCTTAAAAATGTGTGCTACTCAAGTACTCAACCAACTCAATCAACTACTCAAGTACTGTATGTTGTACTCGTATGTATGTATAAATTTTCCGGTGTAGTAAATGCCATACTTGATACAATTTTTCTTATTGTATGCATGTTTGTGTGCTATTTTGTCATTATTATCACAAAATAATTTTAAACATTATGCATTACATGGTCTTATTAGATAGAAAATTCTAAAGAAAACAAAACTGATTACTAATTATTGAAACTAACAATGAAACACCTGATGAGCATTAAACACGTGATAATTTTTTTTTATTTTTTTTACTTTTGAAAAAAAGGCAATTTTTTTGTTGTTGTTGAATGAATATAAGAGAATTCCAGATATAATATTCATATGTTGTAGATTGTAAAGTAGATACATGCGTTTCATGTCAAATCATAAAATTGTAGATACAGATATTAAATGAAAATATTTTTCAATTTTACTCTTTTTCATACGTTACGTTGTACATGATACATTGATTGTTTGTGTATTTGCGTTAGTTATAAAACAATGTACATAAATATGAAGTTTGATTCTGCGCTTATAAATAATTTATTCAAATATGTAATATGTTGTAGGTATGTGATGACATTTTTATATTATCAATTTCGACATGATTTTTTACAATGTTTTGTTTAAAAAAATTGTGATGTATGGGGCACATTGATAGTTTGTAAATTTTTCAGTTTCTGTTAATCAAAATATTTACATAATCGTGTATAGTGTACACATATGTATATTTTATGAGGAAATATTAAAGATTTTAATTCATTTTATTTATTATGATGTCATATACATTCTCGATGTACCTACTCGTTGTATATTTCATGATGATGGCTTTATTATAGAAGAGAATTCTTATTTTATGAGGTTCGTTATCGTCGTTAGTATGATGATGATGATGATAATGATGATGATGATGATGTGATGATGTAAGGGAAATATCGATTTATACTCAACTCATACTACATATACACTTGTATACTGTTCGTCAAAATGTTTACAATGTGATATTTTGACCACACAATGTCTACTGAAAACACAATCATAACAATATGTAGTAGTAGTAGGTAGGTTAGATAGTAGTAGGTTATTAGGTCAAGGGTACTAAAGAGTAAGTACACCTCTATACTCAATTATATAATATGAACAATTATAATAAAAATATAAACTTCAAATCATAATAATATAAAATACAAGTAAAAAAATATATGTGTACACTACACGCATATAAATTATGTTCATTTATTTTTGTTATCAGACAACAAGTAATGTATAATTGTTACGATTACGATATTAGGAATTCAAAAAGAAAAAAAAAAGAGAAAAAAATGCACATATCGGTCATAAACTTTTTTTTTTTGATTTTCTTGTTTCAATCAGTTTAATTAGGTAATCGATAATAATAGATAAATGTTTTTTTAAATATGATAATCTATATCATATCATAACATAGGTATATGTGTAAGTACTTACATAAATTATAATTTAATTTTATCTGCTTATAAATATATAGAAAAGAGAAAAAAAAACTTTCTTGATAAATTATTGTTTTCTTATCATTTTGTAATTAAATTGTAAATCATAATTTTGAGTCACTCATAGAAATAAAACAAAACGAACAAACAAATTGAAAAAAATTCTTTGCTTATCATTTTTTTTTAAATTTATTTTAGGTACCTACATACATATATAGTTTTTCTACACTAAATTCATTAGACTATTATTTTCAATTGGATATAAATTATATAGCCATTACGTATATATCTCAATTTATTTTATACATATTGGAAATAAAATAAACTACTTATACACAATGTGATTTATTGAATTGAATATGAATTGTAATTTTTTCATGCGCTGTCTCCACATTAAAATAAAATTTAACACGTACTATATATGTACATATATATATACATATTTTTTTTTTTTTATTATTTATTAAAATGTGCATACACATATTGGCATTAATTCGACAAGGTTATTACATAAATCAATTTAAATAAAACAATCTACATATATATCATCATCGCTTATACTTTAAAAATATGTGAATAGTACCATATACCTAGTACATGCGAAATTTCTGATTTAAATTGAATGTAGTCATAAATATATGTACCTACAAATGTACAGTGTGGCAGTCAAGAAGAAGGAAAACATTCAAATAATATTATCGAAATTGATAACAATGATTATTATGAAAATTCAATTTAAAAATGTTATACTAAAAGTCTAGGTAATATTCTATTTGAAAATTATGGCATAAAATATTTTGAAATAATGTAATAATTTTTATATATTTCATGTAGTAGGTACATAAATATTGTAGAATTTTCGTGTTGAATCGACTGGAAAATTATAAATTAATTTTCATTTTTGTTATCTTATCAAATTTCTGACCTTCATTACAAGAAATATATCTGTAAATATTGAATAAATAATTAATTATTCAGAATTGAATCAAATATTGATTTTTATTTTGATTATTATTACTAATTTCATAACAATTAACAATAAATTCTAAGTAACATTATTCATTGAATTTGAGAATAAACCTTGAGTAGATTTTTTTTTACAAATATTTTAATTTCATTTTTTTTTTCAGTTTAAATTTAAATTTTCTTTTTATTGGTGTAAGGGTGTAAGTAATTTCAAAAACAAAACAAAAAAAAACTTTACTTGACGGTTTTATTTTCATTTTTATTTCAATTTTTATTTTATGTGTATTTAATACGCTTATTGTGCATATAATACTTATTTACTTATTTATGAATAATATATGTATTTAATTTATGTAGATATTAAAAAATAATTAAATTATTGTGGTTTTAAAAACTGGTAGGTATAGGTAGTTGTTTCAAATTATGAAAAGCATCTGTTTTTAAAATGTGACAAAAAAATAAATGTAGGTGAACACATGTAGTTATTAGTACAGTAAGTTAAAAAGAAAATCACATGATTTAATAATTATTTATGTTGAAAAAATATCGTTTTGGTTTATTTTATTTTTACAATAGACAGGCAAGGCAGGTATATACCTATATGATAAGTAGATATGTACACATTATATACGACATATGTATTTGATTTTGAAATATCTAAATAGTATTCTTGAAATGAAAATAGTAAATTGAAATTCATAAAATTTTTATTGAAAGTAAAACATAAGATTTCGAGAAAAAATTTTTTTTTATAACACCGCGATTAATTTGATATAGGTAGTTTTGGTAAATAGGTACTACACATCGTATATGATGTACATAGATATAATAATGTAAATAATAATAATAATGTCTTGATAAAATTTGAAAATTATAAAAATTACTCTTGAAATATTGAACAAATAAACGAAAATTTAAAATATTTTAATAAAAAACCAGTTACAGATATAATACATAATTATGAATATTTTTTAATGGAAATTTTTATTTAAAAAGAATACGAGTAGGTACATAGTATGAAATTCAAAAGATATATGATGTAAAAAATCTGGATTTTAAGTATGTACATATATACATAGTAGCAAACGATTTTGAAGAGAAAGAATTATTTATTTTGTGCAAATAAATACGAAAACAAAAATTAGGTACCTATACATATATTTATGTGATCTAAATTTAGATATAGAGAATTTTACTGCTAAAAAAATTTTCGTTAACGAAAAAATTGTGTATGATTACATCACAGGCAAAATTCAGCTGTAATACAATCAGTTATGTACAAGTACATACATATTATATCTATAAGTATGTACATAGAAATTGAATACATACAAATATACACGTATAATAATGTAGGAAAGATAAAAGTAAAAAATTAGTAATTAAATTTAATTATTCATCAGTTAAATGTCTCTCTGCTAAAATAGTTATTTGTTTAAAATAAATAATGAATAAACAAAAATACATAATTGGAAAATTACTAGTAAGACACAAAAAAAAAAAAAAACCTGATATCCAAATTCTGGCATTTTTCGATGATTACATAAACATTTCCTAGCTAGATGTGTATGTATACGGACATATGTATGCCAGATACAGATAGAGTGAAATTAATTTTTTTTACATTATTTTTATGAATAATTATGTTTATAATTATTTTATCGAATGAATTTAAATATAAATTTTAACTAGAAAGATCCAGTTAAGAGAAACTATCTAATTTCAATAAAGAAATAATTAAAAAAAAATCATAATATGTACATAAATACATAAATTTAACTTACACGGAACGTGCTAACATTTTTATTTTTTATTTTTTATTCTTTTTACAAAGATGTTGAATGTAGGCGAGTGATTATTAACAGCCACTTGTTTCGAATTTATCACTTTTAATTAATATAAGTTAATTTTTTATTCGATATCTCCATTTGATCCACTTTATTTAAAAAACTAGAATTTTCTTATTTGCTGGATGACTTCACTACCGAATTAATAAAACAACCGTCGGCTAACAAACCAAAAATTAAACGATTTTTTTTATCAATTGCAACCTCCAAAACTATGCTAATTACTAGTTTTTCGTTTTTCAATTTCGTTCTTCAACAAAAATATCAAAACCAAAACCAAATACTTCCAAATTCCAATCTAAACAAAATTGAAATTGAAAACTGAAAAATTTTCAGTTCAGTCAGATAACTGATTGAGTGAAACCAACTGTTCTGTTATGATCATATTGATTTTAGCTGTCAATATATTGTCATGTGCATGTGCGTCATGTGCATATATTACATCTGATTACTCTGTTTTTGTTTGCTATTATATATTTCGAACAGGGAACAGCTGCTATTTTTAGGTTTTATTAGGTCACATTTACACAGTTTCTATTTAATAATTTCAATTCGATTTCAACTCGGATTTATGGTTTGAAAATTTATCAGCTACCATGCTACCAATCTAATTGGCAATTGGCTTAACTACTAAATGTACTACTCAGAACGAATTTTTGTAAATGCAATATTAATAAATTTGTACAATTTCTGCAATTAATGTTTATTTGTTTATTCAATTACTGGGTTTCATTAATTTATTAAATTATTTTTCGCTAATTAAATCTTAACTATTTTCAAATTTTGATGCTTTATGTGTTAGGAACCACAAAATTCCAAATAGAAAACTGGGTGGACTTTCTACTCTGTTGCCTTGTTTAAGCAAATCCCTAGCTTGCTCAATTGTATATTCAACAATCTCTATTAGTTCGTCATCAACACCTCCTCCAGCTGAAATTTTTTGATCATCAGTTACTTCACAATAATACATAGTTTGTATTGCTCCACTGTGACCAACACCAGATCTATAAAACTCAATTATTATAAAATATTTTCAAAATAAAAAATTACTAAATTCACCTCATTGTTAGAACTTCTTCGATATTTTCAAGTGGTACATTATATCCGCATTCTTCAAATACTTCTTCTTGCGCTATTTCTTTCCAACTTTTAGATTTATCAACAATACCAGCACAAAGTTCTACAGTTAAACCAAGCGCTGGTGGAAATTTTTTTAAATCGATTTCATTTTCAGAATCACCTTTAGAAATGACAGCTGCATAAAAAACAGCTGAGAAATATAAAAAAAAAAACACACAAAAACAAAAAATTGATATCTAAACTATATAAAAATTTTGATAAGACAGTTTCGTAATTGTACAAACAAATTTATCCACGTAATTTTGTAATTTACCTGGACGAAATTGTTTTACTAGCACCAATCGATTACGGCTTTTATTAAAAATTATTATTGATACACTATCATGAACCTTAATCATATCCCAATTTTTTTCAACACCATTCTGTATATAATACATTCTAAATGGTTTCAAATACGGTGAATCGGAAGGTAGAGGACCCAACCAAATTTTTGTCACTTTGTCCATAATTAAATTATAAAGATTAATATATTATCGTCTTGAATTAATAAGAATAATACTAAAAAATTGTCTTTCACTTATATTTGTACTTGTCGTAATTGTAGTTGTACTGATTAAATTTTCTACTAATATTAATCCTTTTCTTTTTTTGCTTAAATCAATAAAAAATTTTAAAATCGTTGACATTTTTACTTCACTTTTGACGTTGCAATTTGAAGTTTGTTGTTTGTGAGTTTGTTCTATTTTTATTTTTCAAAAAAATATATACATAATGTTATAATTCAGTACTAGATGACAGCAGTGTATTATTAAATATTATTACCGGATGTGGCAAGGAGAAAAGAAAAACGAAAATATTCAAAATTCAAAAATTGTACTTGTGAGTTTGTGACAAGGAGAAGAATTGTCGTTATTATACTATATCTATTTATGTTCCGGTTTTCGTAGATGATTTTTAAAATCAAAATGAAAAAGAAATCATTGTATCAAATTACACTAAATACACAGTATTTATCTTATATTTTATATTTTAAATGCATTTTAAAAGCATAAATACATTTTATAAAACACACATTTGACACTAATAAGATATCAAAAATCAATTTAAGAATATTTTCATACAGCTACTTGGTGAGAAGCTGTACACACAATTTGTAAGTCATCTACCATACTTACAAAGTATTTATACATTATGCCTATTTAAATGTAAATCAATAATCATTTATTAAAAGTGATTTGACTAAATGGATGGCTATATAATTGGATATTATAGCTATTAAAAATCATTTTTTTTTCTCCTCTAGTCACCATTTCTGTACTATTTTGTATAATGTGCTCCCCCTCCCAGTGCTCGTATGTATCACACTCACATCCTTGCATAGAGATTCGTATGTGGACTTGACTATTAATATTCACTGATAAGTATATTATTATTATTTCTCATGTAAAAATAAAAATAAAATTATTATATCTTTTCTATTCATTCGATATCCTCTCATATTTGCTTAAGAATACGAACTAATACAAATACCAAATTAGTATATGAAAACATTTTGCAATCATACATTATACGTAATATAAAAATAAAATATTCAAATATTTACGTTAGGCAGTGCTGCAATCGTAATTGCACTTAAGATATTAGCATTATTATTAGTATAATATGTTTTTAGAACAAAGAATATTCTTATTCGGTTCCATTCGTATCTGGTAAAAAAATTATTGTTATTATTATTATTATTGTAAAATATATTTTAAATATTTATTCATATACATATTTAAAATGTGATTTTATCAATGGTAAATCGGTAGTATAATATGAATTTTTATTTTTTTATTTTTAAATAGTTCCTATTAATTAATATGATAGATAGATGCCATAAGAAAAACGAAATCTTTTGATAAGACGTTAAAAACATGAATATTATAGAAGAAAAAAAAATTAAAAATTCTTTTAATAAATTTGTAAAATTTTAATTCAAAATTAGGTATAATACTTAAGTACATAAAAATTGTATAAAAATAAAAACAAAAACAATTTGAAATTAATTTACACTGTAATTTAAATTTATCTTCTCCTGTGTATCCACATACTCATATATATACTTCTATGTATAAATTTTTATATTATTATAGCCTTTTAGTTTATTACTCATTTTATGGTTAGTCTTTTAACAAATTCTTGTTCACATATATATTGATTTATTCCTTTCAGTATTTGGCTACTTTTCTATCGCACATTCATTTAAAAACTAATCAATTTAATTCATTTTATTTTATATATTATATTTTCACATATATGTATGTAATTATTTGTGGATGACATATACACGTACATGTATACAATAAAAAATATATCTACATATGTAATAAAAAATGTTTTTGTTTTATTGATAAACAGTTTTTTTTTTTAAATGAAAAAAAACATAAGCATTATCATCATCTGTATACTAAAAATGTTTATCTATAAGAAGAAATCAGTTTTACGTTCTAATTAGTTACATATATTTTCGATTGCATTTTACACAGGTACTCTTATAGAGTTTGAATGTACATAAACCATGTATGTATGTACAATGAATTTGTAAATATTTTTAATTTAGTTTTATTAGAGCCATTATAATAGAAAACATTTTTATTGTCTACTATAGTTTTAGATCAATTTTATGAGCTTTCTAATCAACCCACTCACAATTTAAGATATACAATATTTATCTTTAGTTGAAAAATTTTGTTTATTTTTTTTTCTTTATTTATTTATTTTTTAAAGATTTTTTTATTGAATGCTTTTTACTTGATAATAAAATTATATATCTATACGTATGGTACCTTATCTATATGCATATGTATATATAAAAATGTGAATCTGAAATTTTCGATATGTATAACAATGTAAGTATAGCTACAACGATTTAAAAATATAACAGAAATAAAAATTATACTATATGTAATTTAATGAATTGAATGATATCAGTATGTATAATTAACTTAAATCGTTATTAAATTAATTGATATTATAAGCATTTTCGAATATGTAAAATGTACTATAATATTTTAAATATTTTTATTTCGAATTCCTATCTATGTACATATTTAAAAATATTTCTTCTCTATTTATATGTCTTAATGGGAATATAACAAAGTTGAATCTTAATTATGTATACATACAGATACACACATTGTATTTTATATACAAATTTATATCCTTGGCAGATCTATAATAAATTTTGTGCATAAATGTAGATATATTGTAGACCAACCCAAATTAATAGATGAAAAGAAATTGTGTCTGTATATATAAATCTTGCGAAAAGAAAAACTAAGAAAATATTTTAAAAATGTACAGATACAATACAGAAAATATTTTCCAAAATAGAAAAGTATGTTATACCTTACTATTGTACATATGAACTGCAGATATACAATTTTACAAATACATACATACAAATATATTTATATATACTATATATACATACCTTGTTATATTGTACTTTAATTACAAAATGTACAAACAAAAAAAATGCATAATATTCTACTACAATAATCAACAATACATAAAATACGTGATCGATTAAAACTTTTTTATTCGTTTTTTTTTTAATCTTGAAATGAGGTTTTATTTTTCGATATGGTATCTTGATACATTTCAGGGAAATGTAAGTAAAAGTAACGAATTTATACAGTATGTATATACCTATATGAATATTTAATTCAATATATATATTTCGATCTCATATACTATAGAATATGTTAAAGTATATATGTATATGTACTCGTCGTATACGTAATAAACTAAAATCCTAAGACATCATGAAACATAAGTATATTGAATGAAAAACTTTGAGTTAAAGATAAATTGAGTACCTATACCTATTTATAAAAATTTTATAAAAAAAAACTATATTGTAGTGTAGATAACAAAAAACGGACGGAAAATGAAGAAAAACAAAACATATAGCAAAATAACGAAAACAAAAAAAAAACAAAAACAAATAAAATGTTCTTTCGTATCAACCGCGTCTAAAATTTAACGTATGTATAGATGACGATATAAAAGATATTTAGAATTTTATTATTGTTGCACTGTTTGTATGTAATAAGATGCACATTTCGATTTGGATATTTCTGTAGTTGCTCTGCTATACGAAATAAAAGTTCAGTGTTAGCTTTCAAACTTGTTGAAGATATGTATATACAAAAGTAAATAAGAAAAAATGATATTGAAAAAAAAAAAAAATAAATCGAATCTTCATATATGAAATAAATGAACCTGCTCGAATGATCAAGTGCAGTTCAAAATTTTCATATTATTGAGCGTATATTTTCCATTAAATCTATACATATGTACATACTTACATTATCAATATACATATATATATATTTTTTTTTCAAAAAATATGTATTATATATAGTATATATAATGCATATAACATATATGTATGTGTATGTGTGTTTATGTCAATTTTTATCCGTGAGCTTATCTTAACAAGGTTTTTGTTTTATTTTTTGCACCATCAAGACTTAAAACATGACATACTGGTGATTTTTGTGAGGATAAACTCACTTAATTAAACCATAAATTATCCAGATAATAATGAAAACAAGAGTATCGTGAAGAATTTGATTATAAAGTTCAACAGAAGGTCAATAAAGCATATAATAATATATAAATTCTGAATAAATATACGTATATATGTCTGTATACTGTACATACATGTATATATGTTATGAACAATTTGATGAAAGGAAATAAATATAATAGTAAAAATGTAAAATAGATAAATAATTGAATTGTTCTTATTTTTCAATTTATTTTTATGCTTGCATATGTATATCCAATGAGAATGAGAACCTTATGTATGTACGAAGTGTTTCTTAGTATATTATTATTATTATTATTATATATCTTTAATTTTTATTTTATTATATTTTTTTTTGAAAATTTTAACTGTTCTAGAAAATTAGATAATAAAATTATTTAAATATTACCAGAAAAGGAAAAAGAGATTGTATTTTATTTGTTCAAACCTACAAAATAATATTCAGCCAACAAATTTATATTGTGTAGGTGTGAATT